>CM057824.1:31867500-33067500 GCA_030068075.1 Paguma larvata
ACAACAAAATAACAAACACCACCAGGCAAGCAGAGATGCCTCTTGGAATGTTTCACAAGGGAACCATCTAAATTGAAAAGTACCTGCCCAGGCTATAGGTGGGAACAAAGGGACAGAGAAACACTTGATGGCGGAATGTATCATCCTGAAGGACTTTGGAGTTAAGTGGCAAAGACAATGGGGAAAAAAGAGTAACTATCTGTGCCTTGGTTAAAGAAAGTAGCAAAAGGAAGAACAGAAATCATGATATCGGAGACAAATCTCTGAGATGATAGGAAAGCAGATACAGATACACCCATTAAATTCAAGGGAGAAACCAACTGGATAGACAAGTTCGTTATGCAAAGGCAGAAGGGGAAAAAGGCAAAGAAAAAACCAGAGTCCTGAGGTACAGATCCATGCATATAAGTCCTCATGTTTATTAATGATTGAATGAAAAAACGAATGAGTTTAGAAGAAGCTTCTCTATGGTTAAGTACTTACGGGGATATTGTTTTGGCTTGTGTGATGTTAGGAAAGGAATAGCAAAAATATATGGCTTGTAAACACCGTTTGCGATGAAAACAACTGATGACTTCTCCTTCCTTGAAGGAAAATGTTAAAAAACAGCCATCTTTTGAAGAAAGATGGGAGAGTTCCCGTGTTTGGGGTGAAAATGGCTTCTTTCAAAGCTATATTTCACAGAGTACCCAGGGTTTGGCTTTGAATTAAGCTTAAGCCCAGTGCGAGCTTGTGTCATTATCAAGAATAGTACACTGCAGTGTTTGTGATTCACCATCCCCAGGACTTACTTCAGCCCCTCAGCTATCCACGTGTGTTCAAGAGAGCTGTTGGTCCAATTCTTGAAAATTTGTATTTATCTTCAGTTTTTTCCCCTGACAGATATTTAAAAGTTAACAAACCAGGGATGCCCTTTCAGAGACTGCTATAGATCTGAAAGAGAGCCATCTGCCAGCATCAAGACACTTCCTCCATAATGGTTGTGATTGTGTTTTGTGTTGGCAAAGATCAGGAACAAAACTGAATTTTCACAAATCCATCTCTCCTTTTGGTGCCCAGCTTCACTGCTTACAGATCACTTCGGTGAAGTTAAAGATGCCCCTGATGATTTTACTTTGTGATCCTAAACTCCTTCCATGAGATCTTCTGTTACGGAACCACCTCCAGAAATAACTCTTCAACAATGAGGGAAAGAGCAGAAACTCTTGGCCATAAAACTGAAAAACAGGACCTTGCGTTTGTTCTAGTGAGGCTTTGGGCAGCTCAGCATTAGTTGCCCTTGAGATTTGGTGTAGAGAAGCACAGCTCTTCTTTAGAGAGCTTTAGTTTTCAGATGTGAAGGAGCGTAAATAGAAATCGTGTTATTGCCCAGCGCCCAGGAGGAATATGACCTATAGACACATGGTAGTAACAGTGAAATTGTAGATGCCTCTTTGAAGAAGTTCCAATACTTTTGGAAATAGAAAAATGATGGAATTGGAATGATACGTAACTAAAAATCCAATGAGATTTGTTGGGCGGGCATTTTAATCATTTCTCTTTTGAGGATAATGATCTTTTCTTTAATTGTTTTGTGTTTGATTAGCAGTTGGAAAATGATACAGGTGTCAAACTCCCCCTGCCTGGCTTTCTGTAGAACGCTGGTTGGCTGCACATTATAATCAGCTGTTCAGGGATGCCTGGATGGCTCAGTTGCATCAGATCTTGATCTCAACTCAGGTCTCGATCTCAGGGTTGTGAGTTCAAGCCTCGCTTTGGACTCCGTGCTGGGTGTGAAGCCTACTGAAAAAACAAAAATTAAACAAACAGACAAAGAAGAGAATCATCTGGCCAGATTTTAAATATGCCAATGTTAGGTGGCCTACCCTAGACTAATTAAATTAGATTTTCTGAGAGTACTACATGGCAGACCTATGTTTTTAAAAGGTTTTCAGGTGCTTATGAGTAGCTTGGCTGAAGCATTGCTGTTGAAGGAAACAATGGCATAAGTAAACAAGGTCTATAGGGAGGGAATAAACCAAATGGTAAATAACGTTCCCCACAGATCTCAAATTTTCCTCTAGACTGGCAAATGAGAAGCATCACTGGTGTTCCTTTCTTCCCACTTACTACTGGTTGAGACGCCAAATGTGGCTGGCACAATGGACAGTCTGCCCAGATCTGTTGAAAAATTGATAGATATGTGACTTAATGGGTGTTAAAACGGCCTAAAGATGAGTCAAGTTAAGAGAGATTGAGGTAAATAGAATGAGGCTGGAAAAAGACTCTCTGAATCATCAGGAGTTTTAAAGTAGAATATAATTCCATCTGTGCAAAATGTATTGGGTTTCTAGTAGGTTTAATGTCAAGTTATTTCCATAGACAAGCCTACTCATACAATTAAAGCAGATATCACACTGTTAGATAAGCTCAATGTCAGCAATAGCTTCCCAACAATAGCGTTGTAGAGTCATGGCACCCTAGAGTTATTCAGTGTGCCCACTGTGTACCAAAGAATGTTCTACTAGGGATGCTAAAAATAACTAGAAGAAAACAGAGAAGAAGTAAAAAATTAAGGTGTCTCTAACTTCCAGCTGTCTGGAATTCTAAGCCACTTTCTGATGGAGTTAGTGAGAGGTTGCCAGGTGATGAGCTGGCAGCTTCGAGAGAACAGGAGGCCATTGATTTCATGATCATTATATACTCACGCAATGCTTTATCCTTGTTGCAGTGCAAAGGACTTTGTAAATTTAGTTGTCTCATCACTTTTCTCAACATTCTCTTGAATAAGAAAATTTAAAAATTAAAGAAATATATACATGGTATGCCTCCTCCCTGAGCTTTCCAAAATAACTATATCTTAAGATGCTTTGAATATTATATTTTTACATCAGGCAATTTTTTATTAAAATATGTAGTAAATTTGCCATTTACTTACAGATGTACTTGCACTGGACCGTACCTATATTTTCTTGCCAATTATTCACTCTTTGAGAGTTCAGTACCCAGGCTGCTGGTTATCCAGGGTTGGCACCTCCTCTTTTTTCTCTGGCTGAAGGTTTTGGCCCCTCACCTGTCCAGCACTAGTGAGGATGAGCAGGCAGGCTGGGATGATGAAAAATGCAAATTAGGGAACCGTGTTGTCTGTTAGGTAGCCATGGTGGCTAGAAAAATTTGGCTTATTTATGAATTTCCATCATCCAAGATGGCTTGTTCAACTCCTCCTGAGGACTAATCGCTGGCTCTCTCTCTGTGTCTCTCTTTTGATAGGCCTAAAATATCTAATCCTGACCCTAATTTTGGAGGTGCTATAGCTGCATGAACCACTGGGATCCTGTCGCCAGCTCTTATGTCTCTGGCTGAGCTGTCCTGCTGTGAACCAAACTGGAGCAAGTCCTAGGGCAGGAGGAGACCCTTTCCTTGTTTACCTGATCCTGGCAGCACCAGGCCTGGCCAGTTCTTACCGGCAAAGTGAACAACTAAGGAGGAGGAGAAATAGGGGATTGACATGTCAGAAAGTTCTCTTTTTCCTTCTCCTGCAGTTTGTGGTTTGAAAACCAGTCTTGCGAGGCATCCAAACCCTCTGAGATGAAAACTCACATCATTTTGAATGTCCTGGTAATGGGGGTAGGGGTGGAGGGAGGCAGGGAATTAATATTTTTGATCAGTCAGCTCCTTGCTTGTCCAGGTGTCTTTGGAAACCACCTCTTGTCAAAGGAAAGGAACAAATACAAAGGGAGAAAGTCGGGGGTGGGGGAGGGAGAAACAGAAACAGAGAAAGGCCTTTGCTGAGCCCATGCCTTTGTGCACCACATTCAAACTGATTTGTACCCTTTGTAGTCTTAATTATTTGTGAGAGCGGGATAACAGGAGTACCCAGCTCACCCATTATTTCCTGCATAAAAAAAGGCACACAGAAGCCGCTGATCATTTTTGAATTAGCAAACATGATACTAAAAAAAAAAAAAAGCATAAAAAAATTCATTAATACCATCAGGGATTAGGAGGCTGATTAAAGTGTAGCTGTTAGCGTATGCAAATGAGCGATAGGCATTTATCGGGGCCTGTGCAAGCTGTCTTGGAGCTGTAAAGCCCATGTATGTTTTTCAGCTGATTAAAATAGTTTTAAGTTCTGGAGAATTTTTTTTTTTTTGTAGGGAATTTTAAAAAGGGACCATCATCTCTACTTTCCCTTTTGGTGAAATTTCTCTAAAGTATACTCCAACCATTCCACTTGACTGCACACTCTCCTGCAGCCTCTTCTCCTTTGAGCCCTGAGAATGCTGCATCCCAGTTATAGCAAGCTGAACTCTTTTCCATGTTTCGTTCTCTAGGACTTTTCCAGAACTCCTGTGGCAGACAAATGAGCCCCTTAGCAATGACCCAAGGGGCTAACAGGACTCTAGGTTCTCCCCCAAGATGATATCCCTCCTTCCCAGTTGAAAAGGTATTTGTAACCAGTGCTCCCACACAGGAGAGGAGTCTGTGCTTGCTCACTCCAGGGTCTCGGTTATGGTTATATGAAACAAGGAAGGGTGGAGTGAGTGAGAAGGTAAGGGCTGGGAGATCAGGACAGAGCTAAACTGACGCAGACACGGATGACAGTTGGGTGGTTCTGGCTGCCCTTGGCCTTGAAGCAAAAGCCTGTGACAAAAGGAAGGAGAGAAGGACTTCTCCGCGTTAGGTCCAAATCCAAATCCCATTTTCAAGACTTTCAGTTAGCTGTGAAGAGAATTATTGTCACTTCTAGGACTACAGAGGACCACCCACTGACTAATGGCCTATGGATAATAGTCATTATTATTGTTGTTTATTAAGCAGTGCTAGTCGCTGTTTTAAACTCTTTTCATGTTTGATCTCACTTGATCTCTGCTACAAATATAGGAGGTAAGACAACTCCTATCTTCAATAAAGAACAAAATAAATCCAGAATGTTACGCCTTTTCATTGTCATACTGCTAACCTATTGGTTTAAGCTACTACCTTCTCTAATTTGGGTCATGAAGTATTTTTCCACACTGGTTCCTTGCTTCTAATCTTGCTTCTCTCACCTGTCCAATCTATTCCAAGGATAGCAGGCAGAGAGATGATTTTATTATATAGTCATATCATGTTATCCCCCCACTCAAAATCCTCAGCAGTGCTTTTATCCATATGGAGTAAAGGCCAAGTACTTTCGGTGGCCCTCATGGCTACACAATCTACCCTCCTCTTTCCCTCACCTTTTTCACTCCATCTCCCTTACTATATTCCAGCCATACTTGCTGCCTTGGGTTCCTCAAATGCTCCATTCCTATCTTGCTTGATGTTTTCTTTCTCCCATAGCACTTACGCTTCTAATATAGTTTATACTTATCATGTTAATTATCTGTTGAACCCAGCTAGGCTATAAACTCCTTGAGGGAAGGGAGTTGTCTATTTTACTCGTGAATGTATCCCACATATATAGACTACGCATTTATTATGAGCTCAATAGTTATTTGTTTTGTTTTGTTTTTTTAATTTTTTTAAATGTTTATTTTTGAGAGAGAGAGACAGAGCGAGAGTGGGGGAGGGGCAGAGAGAGAGGGAGACACAGGCTCCAGGCTCTGAGCTGTTAGCACAGAGACCAGCATGGGGTTTGGACTCACAAACTGTGAGATCATGACCTGAGCTGAAGTCGGACACTTAACTGACTGAGGCATCGAGGTGCCCCAATAGTTACTTGTTGATTAAAGGAACTCCAAAGTTATTTGTAACAATTCTCATAAAAATAAAATATATGGTGAAAGCCTCAAGAGGCCAGGAATGATGTCTGTCTTGATTATCACCCTATTCCTAACATTTAGCCCATGATAGACAATAAGTAAATATTCACTGAGTAAGTAAATAATTGTGACTAAACTTGGCAAACAATATTTATCTGCAAAAATATCTATCTATTTTTCAGTTCTGGTCATACATTTAAAAATAAATAAGCTCAGGGGCTCCTAGGTGGCTCGGTCAGTTGAGCATCCGACATTGGCTCAGGTCATGATATCACTGCTTGTGAGTTCAAGCACCGCGTTGAGCTCTGTGCTGACAGCTCAGAGTGTGGAGCCTGGTTCAGATTCTGTCTTCATCTCTCTGCCCCTCCCCTGCTTATGCTCTCCCTCTCTTTCAAATATAAAATAAAACATTAAAAAAAATAAGCTCAGGCAGTTATATGTAAAGAACGATTCTTTTTAGGTCCACATATTTATTTATTAAAAATATTTTCTTTTGTTTATTTTCAGTTTGACAAAACCAGATGTTCCCTGAGAAGAGTGTTTTCATTTTTCTAGTTTGATTGAGCTGAACCAGAACCATCTGAATTCCCTTTGGGATGAGCAATCTCTAAGATTCAAAGTTTTATGAGAAGAAAATTATCAGAATAAATGCCAGTCCCATACTCTATGGAGGGCCCTGAGCCCAAGCACCAGGTTCTGGGAGGGGTTGCTTCTTGGTTTTGCTACCTCCCAAACCCATCTTCCTGTCTTCTCAGGAGGTTCTGAAGTCCAGGAAGAGGACTTCCTGAGCCATGGCCCAGGAATAAACTGGCTAGCAGATGGGAACAAACTAGAGCTTCTGAAAACATCACATAAAGGAGCTAATTTATTGAGCATTAACTTGTTGCCCAATAGTAGCTGTGGGAATGAGGAATGACAGAGAAGATGGAAGAAACAGAATGCTTTTAAGAGTCTTTGGCCTTCAGGGTTTAAAATGTTAAAATGTTAGTGATTTCAGGCAGGCTCACGAGACACCTGAGTCAATGTGGGATCTGGTCCAAGGAGAGGGAGGGGAGTCCATTAAGGTTTAGGAGGTGGCCTTTGAAGGAAAGGATAGATTAAAGCCTGCTGTGTTGGGGAACCATTACACAGAGCAGGGAAGAGGAGAGAAGAGCGACAGTAAGATGATTAGTGTGTTGGAGTGGCGACTGAAGATCAAATTAGAAAGGTAAATGAAAGTTCTTTTGTGGAGGACTTGAATATCATGCTAAGTATTGCAGGGTTTGCTCTGTGGGTAATAGGAAACTCCTGAAGCAGGGTCAGGACAAAAGTGAGAAGAGGCATTTGCCTCAGGTGAAACATTTAAGAGGGTAGCAAAAAAACTCTATAATCAAGATAATTAATACCTTAATGAAATATTTTAAAAACTCAAATTGACAAACCAGAGCGATGATTTTTATAAATAAAATTTTACCCAAAGAGTTGGAATTGGGGAATGGCATGTTGAAAAGTTCCTATTTTGGGAGGTTGATCTGGTGGTGCAGAGCTCATCTGGCAAGCTGGTTTGAGACCAGATCCTGTTTCTGCCTCTGCCTCAGTGGCAGGAGAAATGGGAGGTACTGGGGCTGGGACAGCAAGTGGTCCAGGAAATGTCCCTCATCCTGCTCTCACCCTATCTTGCTGTTTTTCCCCCTTATCTCTCTGGCTTCTGTTTTCTGCTGTCTACGACTCCCAGGGATGCTGAGACTATCAGAATTGAGTGGGAGATAGGGGTGTGTAAATGGTTATCCAAGTCAGAACAAAGTAAGAGCTGTAAGAGACATATCAAATAGTGTAGAAGGGTTGGTTGATTCCAGCTGTAATGGTTCTGGAAGGTGGTGGCACCCAAACTAGGCTTTGAAGCATGATCTGTTTATGGTTTAAATTCTAGCTCTGTCATTTACTGACTGTGTTATCTTACGTAGGTCATTTGACTTTTTCAGACCTCATTTTTCATATCTGTAAAATAGGGATATAATAATTTTTTCCTCACAGGGTTGTCATGAAGTTTACTTGATACATTTTATGAATATTGTATGAATGTATGAATATTGAATATTGTTATTAATAATATTTCACAGTTCAGTCACAGCATAGTCCATTTGTAAAATAACAAGTGGTTCTGTGAGCGAGATAGCACTTTAAACTTTAGTTTTCTTGAATGAAGCATAGCCATTTTCAGGTACCAGAAAGGTTTTGGTAAAAGCCAGAGTGATTTCTAATATCACATTTTCCAATTTGACTAAATTAATCAATAAATCAACTATTACATGCTTATCGAATACCTGTTATTTATAAACTAGGCATTGTGGCTGGCTCAGAGAAGTATAAGATATAGTCTCCAACCCCACAGAATGTAGAATCTCATAGATAAGACTTGATATAATGGATATCAGTTGTTTTGCAGCTTGATATTCATTTATTTTTTTCATAGTAACAGTATATGGATTTTTCTGTGGGAAGCCACCATATCCTCTTCCTCTCTGGCCAAGACAGTGTGTATTGTGTTAGAACCAATCTCAGCGGTTGCCTGGCTGGCTCAGTTGGTAGAGCATGCAACTCTTGATCTCTCGGTTGTGAGTTCCAGCTCCACCTTGGGTGTAGAGATTACTTAAAAAATATAAAATCTTGAAAAAAAAAACAAACAAAAAACCAATCTCAGTCTAAGTTCTGAATAGACCTTTGGCTCAGCCTTGGCCAATCAGTGTATTGCCTTTCCTTGGCCACCATGATTGGTTCAGGGATGGGCACATGACCCAGTCAGAGACAGTGAGACTCAATGAGACTTTTGCTGCCCCTGCTGTTTTCTCCACTTGATCTAAACCCAAGGGGAGGTAAGGTTGAAGCTGTACTAAGCATCTTGCCACCACAGAGAAAAGCCATTCTAAAAATGGGACCCAATTACAGAGCCAAGAGAGGATAAGAGAGAAAAATATTCTAGTGGTTATTTGAGCCACAGAACCAAACCATATTTGAACTCAAATATTTTTCAGTTACTGGGCCAACAAATTCCCTTCTTGCTTGCCAGTTTGGTTCAGTGTTCTGTTCCTTGTGACACTAAAAGTATAGTGCAGGTAACTAATGCAGGTAATGTTATTTCATAAAAAGGCTTATTACCAAAAAATAAATAACTCCCCTTTTCCTCCCCAAACAAAACACTGATAAATAACAAATAGAAATCTGTCATGGTTGGCACATGGGAGCCAAGTGGTTGGTCACATAAGCTTATACGAGCTTTCAAGTGCCATTCCTTATCAAAGGGTGGGACACTCATCCAGACTGTCTAGAGTGACACACAACCCAAATATAATATAACATTGGCTTAGAACAGAGATGCCAAAACTTTGCAATAAGTTTTGCCCACCCTCCACCACTCCATGACTTCTATTCTCTATGTATGTTCTATTCCCAACTCCTATCCGCATATGTTGTTTGACACAAGCCTCACGTATAACTCTCTAGTGTTCTTCAGCAGACTACACAGGAAGAGCAAAAGGCCTTGTAAAATATATACTTCACCTCTTCGACTTGTTCCCAATAAGAGGACTTCTGGTTCTATTCAGTACAAATACCTAAATTATTAATTCATACTAGGGGCAAAATAGAGCCATTTACCTATGATAAACATACATTTACAAGATATCAATATATCGCACTGAGAAGCCTTATTAAGTACTTCCTATACCTCATCTGCATTTTCAGATTGCCTGTACAGGTTTGTGTTAATTTTATCCTCTTTTCAAATCAAAGATAATGGTGGTACTGTGTCTAATTAGTGGATCTCCATTTCCTGCTTATATGCCCGGATGTTATCTATTGGTCATAATTTAGGGAATTAAATACCAGAAAAACACATTTCTCTATCACTATTCTTATGGACCATATCTTGTTAGTACCACTGATTAGCTGTGTTGTGTCCGAATGACCAAATCTCTTTTTTGCATTTTTATTTATCTCCTTTTAGAGATTGTCTGCATTATACAAATTGCATTTTTGAGCAAGGGTATAGTAGGTTCAGGCTGAAATCATTGGATATGGGAAAATAATTGACAACAAATATCTTTTCTGATAATAGTGCTCAGTCAACATATTGGTACAGCTGAGCCTAGCATCATGCCAGAGCATCCTCTTTGAAAATTGAATGAGTTTTTGTTTATGGTAAACCTATTGTCTTTTTGTCAATACTCACCTACAACAGGTAAATTTGAACCTGGTTTTGGTCTTAGAATTTCAAGATAAACTGTAGTGAATGTTTTGTCAAGATATTTGACATCAGTTCCCTTCCTTGTGCCAATAATTCCATCCCTACACCTACTGTACACTTGCTAAAAAGACGTGTTATTTGTATCATGCAGACAGTGCCTAAAAGGAGAAACACAAGGATGGGAACAAGAGATTTGGCTGTTCTGACCCAGCACAACTAGTGAAGCCTGCTTTGCCTGAGGTGAAGGCTGAGGCTCCCACATTTGCTGGCCATGACAAATCGAAATGAGAGAACCTGTCCTTTGTGTCCAATTCAGTGGCAGAGATTAAGCCCTAGCCATAAACCAGCACTGGTTTCTGTTTCTGATGACACCATTATCATTTTTAAACTTATCATTTATTCATTAATGCATCCCCAGAGCTTATGGGGTTGTTGACAGAACATAAATACAAACATAAAAATAAATCACAATCAAAGTCCTTTAGAGCTGTCTAGGCTTCAAGGTCAACTGGTCCAATCCCCTGTTGAAGTGATGTACTCATCAGATTCTTTATCTCTATCCCCTAGTCTTCATTTCTAAAGTCTCCTCGAAGATGAAAGACCTCCATGAGAGGCTCACTAGGTTTTGTTCTTTTATCTGGCCCAAGGGATATTGGGTCTTAAGTTTGCCTTAGATTTAAGTTAAGTAATTTTACTTAATTAAAGTTAAGTTGCCTTAAGTGTGTCACATCCCAGCTGAGACCTCTCTGTTTCAGGCTCTGGGACATGTCTCCCTATGGACCTCACACTGTGTCTGGTCTTCTCAGGCCCAGGTTGAATTTGACTTCTCTTCAGCTCTCTTCTTAAGTTGAATTTGCTAGTTCTCTGGTCATTGATGTTACCTAGCTGGGCACCTTTTCCAAAACATCCATGCTTACCTTTAATTGTGTAGTGATGGACAAAATAATAGCATATTATTGTATTGAATAGCAAGATAAAAATCCTTTCATACATACATACCCTAACACATACACATATACACACTCCTTCAAGTTACATGACCTTGCACAAGTAACAACTTCTCTGGGCTTCAGTTATTTTCTGCAAAATGATGAGTCAGACTAGATGATATCTATGGACCCTTCATGGATCTGTTCTGATAGATGAAGACTAAACACTTAAACTCTCAAAGTGAATATTGAAAGTAATCGTACTCAGATATTCCCTGACAAATTGAACCATTTGAGTAGGACGGAAGAAAAAAGGTTTGTTATAAATCTCTTCCCTAGAAGCAATTTGCCTGTGTGGAGTATATACACCTGATTTCCACTCTTTTAGGAAGCCTTACTTGTAGGCCTTGGATGTACTTAATTGATAAAATAAAAGCTCTTGATGAGCTGGATATCGTGTTAATGAATGGTCTACTTTAAGTACTTTAGAGCTGCAGCTTGATTTTAGTTTCTGATCTAATGTTATCTTTGATGCAATTCATTTCCCTTTGCCCATTTTTCTACCTGTAAATAGGGATCCCATGCTACTTTACAGGAAGTTTGTAAACCAAATGAGGTATTGGATTTGAATTCCACCACATGTATAGTTCAGAAAGTTTTGTAGGTCACAATTTTTTATGTGCGTGTAGATATTCTGAACTAGATTACATCCTCTTGAGAGTAGTAGTTAAGGCCAGCATTCCCCTCTGACCTTTACCTTAGGATACAGTAGGATTTAGTGAGGCTTGGTGAATGGTTAACAGTATGCCAGAAACCCATGGGCTAGGTCAAGGCCTTCATTCTCTTCCAGTATCAACCTTGAAAGAAAGAAAGAAAGGAAGAAAGAAAGAAAGAGAGAGAGAGAAAGAGAAAGAGAGAGAGAGAGAGGGAGGGAGGAAGGAAGAAGAATGGATAGAAGGAAGGAAGGAAAGAAAGAAAAGAAAGAAACAAGGTTTCTGATAAGGAACTTGAGTTTTATCTCATTTTTAACTTTTTTCACCACTTTTTGCTATCAACAATCCTGGTGAACAAACTTAACATTTTACAGTATTTAAAGGGAGAGAGAAAGGGGAAAGAAGGTGGACAACGTCCAGAGTACCGTGTATGAAGTATAAATGTCTGGGTAGCATTTGTTTTTCCAGCAAATTCTAAGATATGGTTTTCTAGCTATTCATATTTTATGACTATAAAACAAGAATAAAGTTTTAGGTGAAAAATGAGCAGTGAGATTATGGAATTATGGAAGATGCTTACAACATTCTTTTCATTGTTCAAAAAAAAAATCAACCTAAGCTAACATGTCTTGCTGATGTCCCTAAAATATTCCATCTTTGGACAGAACCATTAACTATTTTTAAAAAGCCAATAATCAATAAGTCTTAATTTGTTGAACTGACATTTGTGCAGGTTTCATCTAGATGAAATTAATTAGAAAGAAAATGGTTTCTCAGCGATTGGTGAGAGGAAAGGAGTCTGTGGCAAGATAAGTTTGACCCTGTGTCGTAGAAACATTTTAATGAGGTTAAGCCTCAGCGTATTTGGATCTGGCTGCTTGTTGAGTGTGCACTGACATTTCTAATGGGCTACTAGAAGCTTCTGAAATGGGCCAATGACTTTGAAGGCATTTTGTGGGTCACTGAAGTTCTAGGTAGCTAGATTGTAATAGGATTGAATAAAATGTATATAGTTTGTGAAATGAACATCTGGGAGAAAGAATTGTGAAGAACAGTCTCACCAAGAACACAGCACCCCTCCCTCCACATTTCTTAGCTGATATACTTTAGTTTCTGAGAACACCATTCATTGAAAGGACACCATTCCTGTTTAAGGGTCCTCTGCCCAGCCCTGCCTGTGCCATTCACCAGGGAAAACCAGGTTCTGAGAAGAGTAGGGAAGACATGTTTATCCCACAGCTCTCAGGGGATAGCACTTGGTTTAATTGCTTTAGGAACCCGTTGTATCAATGAGACTAATGGAATTAGACAAGGAAAATACTAACAAGACTTGATCAAATACATTGGATTTCTCCTTTGGCATATAATTAGGTTAAGAGGAGTGATTTAAAGTAAATCCAAGGTGCTGGCTCATCGTTAACCAAAGTCTCGGGTAGACCATAAGGGCCTGGATGCTGAGATTTTTAGGTTTGGGGTTACATGTCACTTGGAAAAAATGCTAAGCAGTCTGGCAGGTCAGTTTTGCTCAGGTCCACAGCCTTTAGAGGAGTGGTAGAGGATGAACTTGGAGGATCCCTGATCTCAACATGAGATCATCCTTTCCAATGTGAGGCTCTTTTCTCCTCCTCATGTGACATTGCTATCCCTTTTGGGTAGATTTAGAAGGACACTTTCTGTTGGGCAAGGGGTCTCCTAGCAGTTAGAAGATGATAGCAGTCAAGTGAACAAGAAGGAGACAAGAAGACTTAAAAAAAAAAGTCACGGCCAAAAATAATTTTGTTTATGAGAGAATCTGAGGTTTATGTGAAGCTTTAGAACACAAGGACAGCAAAAAAGAGGTTGTGGGCATCAGTAGGGTGTGCACTGCCTTTGGGTTCCTAATTTAGAATGATAACAATAATGAGAGCAAACATCTATTTTGCAATCACTGTATGCCAAGCGTTTCATATGCACTATTTTCTTTAATGCTCACAGCAACCCCACAAGCTCCTTTACAGAAAAGGAACTAAGATACAGAGTGTTTAAGGAACTTACCGAAGATCACAGAGTTGGCAAATGAATGAAGTCAGTCCGACTCCATTTTGCTCATCAATTACGTCTGCTGTGAGTCATCCAAGTTGGCCTCACTGCTAGAGAACATCTTTCTGGGGTAGAGTATTAAAGGACTGAATAATGGCTTCCTAGAGGGAATGGTAGATAAGATTGAGTAAGAAAGTTATAAAGAAAGAGTCCTTAAAAATGAAGGGAAATCAACATTAATGGCGGTGACACGTGACACCATGGAGAAAGGAGAATTTCTGCATCATTAGAACTACACAAGTGTGATATTCTTCACGCAGAGATAAATCTGGCTCCTCTAACAAGACCTCTCCAGAGGCACATGGGGTGGAGGTGAAAGGAATCCAGATAATCTCCCAGGAAAGAGGAGTATCTTGCAGGTTGGGAGAAGAAGGAAGACAGTGACATGTGCAACCAAATATGGTTCAATCAGAGGGGGGCCACCTTCTGGGATCATAAACCTAAAACACAGCAAAATAGACTGTAAGACTGAAAACACACATCCCCTCCCAGCTCTGCTGATTTGAATACCTTCATTGGAAAATATTAATTTAGCCTCCGCTGTGTGTCAGGAACTAGAGAGACAAAAGTAATTGAGGTAGAACTTTGCCTTCAAGCAGCTTGAGGTTGAAAAGATATAAAAGCAAAAATCTGAGCAGAAGGAAACTTATGACTGATGCTAAAACAGAGATATAGAAATGTCAAAGCCCTATGTGGGGTAGTGTTTTAAGTCCTTCAGAACATGTAATATTTACAAATAAAGAGAAGCACTAGGTAGAAGTAGAGAAGAGGAGAGAGATTTTGGGAAGAGAAAAGGAGAAATATATTTTAAACTATTTTCAATTTTGAATAGGAAGTTGAAAATCTTGGGAGTAAAGGGAGAATTTTCTTCTTCGCTTAGTCTGTTAAAAGAAAAGAGGCCATGGTCAGTGAAGAATAGATTACGGATGGTATTGAAGAAAAGGATTTGTCTTCCCATCTTACTTAAAAACTGAAGGATAATGACCAAAGACACATTCCCAGGCTGTGTTTGTTTAAAGACCCATACACTTGCTATAGAGCCTTTCAGCCAGAGTAGGAGAGAGAAACATCTAGATAAGCTTGGGAAGCTGTACACATGGGACAATGATGTGTATGATTTGTGAGGAAAAAGCCTCATGGCTCACCTGAAGAAGTATATCATGGGGAACTAGATGTGGGTTTTAACTCAGGTTTTGCAATGAATTAGTTATGTGACCTTGGATAACTGGTCCCCACTCTTGATCTCAGTTTCATTTCATTCTCTAAAATGAAGGGGTTGGACTGGATGTCCATTAAGTTTCTTTGCTGTGACACCTTCTAATTTCTTTTATTCTAATTCTCTGTGAAGTGGGCTGGGAATAACATAGCTTCCCAGGGTGTGGGCAAGAAGTCACACACTGTAAATAATAGAATAGCATGTAGTGCCTGCACTATGCTGAATACATTGTCAATGAATTTATAAATGAATTCATGAACTGCTTAAATTGGAAATGAGCCCCTTGTCCTTGGAAGTATTTGAACAGAGGCCGGATTACCCCTGAAGAAAAGAGTTGAAGAGGAGATTTGGTATTGAGAAGAAGTCTTCTCCTTTGTCTTTGGTTCTGGTGGCTTTTCTGGAGAGTTTTTTGCTTATATGTCAAGTTAGAACTTAATATATACATTATTTGTGGAATTTTCAAAAGTTCTTCCATGTCTCCCTCTTTCACTCTCTCCCTCCTCTTGAGTTCTTCATCTCTTTCTGCAGTTTCTGAGTTGCAAACTTCTTAGGACTTCACAAGTCTTTCACCCTGCAATACCCCCTCATGCTTTCTTGGAACCAGTGGGATGTTGAGATGTTCCATGGAAACCAGACAACAGACCCAGCTGAGGGAAGAGTTGTTTGTTCCATAAAACTACTTTAGGACACCCAAGTATGCTGCTCTCAGCCAAAAGACATGAAGAGCCCCCAAAGTGGTGAGGTGTGTGAGGAAGCCACCTATATCTGCTTTCTTAAGAGGTTGCTTCTATCACATTTCCTAGTTTTATCAACAAAATCTGTACTCTGGGTTGCCTTTAGTTTCAAAGGGTCGTTTTGGAGTTTGTGCCTCTACATAGTGCCTAGAAAGAATAGCTTCCATCCGCCCGTGTGGGGCTGTTGCATTATTCTGCTGACTTTTTTTCCCCTTGGGCTTGCCTGGGTAATGTTCTTCCCTTACAAATTTCATCTCACTGCACTGTGCATCGAAACGACGCAGTTATGGAGCGCACAGGGAAAAAAATTATAATGCCATTAAAAGTTATCATAAATTTCAGATCAGCATCACTTCTAATCCGATACACAATTTTACTGCCTCTATAAAGTAGGTGATTTGCAGTGGTCTGAGGCGTCTCCTGGAGCGTTTTACTTCTTTTTAAATTAAACACACCAACTTTGTGCTGAATTCAGAGTGTGGACATAAAAAAGGGGGTAAAAAGGAGAGGGAAGGGACATCAGATGGGAATTGCAATTGAATCTTTATATATGCCATCTTGGCACTGTGGTACTAAATATAGTGCCAGGTAAATAGATGTGCTGAAATATTCAGAATAAAAAACAAATGTTCCAATAGCAGAAGCAGTGAGCCCCGAGAATGTTTCCACAGTGGGTGTGCTTAAAATAATAAAATACTGTTGTTTAAAACTACTCAATCCTAGAAAACCCTATGTTGTAAAAAAATATATAGTGCTGGGATATGTGTGAGGGGCTATGTATGCTGAACATATATATGTATATAAAAACTCCTAGGAAATTAAATAGAATATAAGGGGCTTGATTTTACTGGTTGGAAAGTTACACTGATTATTTCTTTGAGGTACATTAACTCTTTCTGAAAGCTTAGGCCATCAGAAGTTGTCATTTACTGAATGGCTACCGAGTATTTTAAAATGTAATGTTCTCGGCAAGGGCTGATCCATTAGCCTATCCATGTACAGATGTGTATACTTGTGTACATAGAGAGAGGTGGTGCACACCCAATGCTAGTACAAAAAAAGAACTGCATTCATAAGGTTTCTGATTGAAAGGATTTGATTGAATTGTGACGTTGTTTTTCCCTGACACTCAAAGGCAGTTGGTCATACTTAGGTACTGAAAAAAAATATGTTTTCTAAGTGTCTGCTTTATGCAGTACTCTGAGATAAATACCAAAGATACAGAGAAGAAAACCCCATAGGTCTACCCTCAGGAAGCTCACAGTCTAGCAAAGGGATTTTATGGGAATTAAACTTGGTAATAGCTGAGTGTTTCAATGTTATTATAGATGTAAATGTTCACTGGGTGCACACAAAGAGAGGAAGACTCGTGTCTACTGTGATAAAATGCAATATGGCACCTTGTATCTCTTTCTAATTGGGTATAAGTTCTCCAGTCCCAATGTTTTTTAACATGTTAATTGATCAATTAACAAATACTATACCAAATGAATATATATTCAACTCTACTGTATGTTATTTATTTCCATGCCCCTAGAACTTGACACGGTGTCTGGAACAGCCAGAAATGAACTAAGCATATTTTGAATTAATGAAGCTGTGATACAAAGATGAATAATAATACCCAGCATACAATACACTTTACATTTGAAAGGTATTCTTACTTATGTTATGACGTTTAGTCCTCCACAAAAAAATACGTATTATTTTTACTTTATAAAAGAAGGAAGATAGATTCTGTGAGGAGTAATGATGTCCCTTAAGTACATACCAAGCTGAACTGAATCCAGATCATCTCGTTGCAAGTTCTGCCCTGGTTCTATGCCATCTGGGTTGTGATGCATGCTCACAGATGGGATGGAAAAGTCATGTGTTGGGCCCCTGGGAAGGCTGTGATAAGTTGTTGTGTTTTAATGGCTGACCCCAGTAGAACCAGAAGAACTGAACATAGTTGCCTGTCAACTGTGGTGACTAATAATGGCTTTTGTAATGTCCTGTGGATTGACTGTAACAGATCGGATGGACAGTAAGTTTTGAAAATGATGCAATGATGACAGTTAACAGTTTATGGGACACATGACACCTATCAGCACATTATAATCTCTTTCAGTCCTCACTATAATCCTATAAGGTAGATACTATGATCATCATCCCTGTTTTACAGATGAAGAAACCAAGGAAAAGAGGGATTAAGAGATTTGCCTAAGGTTACATAGGTGAACATGCTGGAGTCAGGATTCTAATTCAGTTAGCTACAGAGTTTGTTGGCTGGAGGTAATAGGACATCATTTATTATCTAGCTTGTGTTGATCAGGCTGATGTCTTCACTATTACTGGAAATAGTGTACGAAGAGATAGTTGATGGCGGTGAAACGTGGCTAACATAAGGAGTAGTCGGTCTACTGGGTGGAAATGAATGAATGAATGAAGTTGTTTCTAGATATATCACCAGAGAGTGATATATTCCTGATCTCATGAAGGATAATCATACACATTTTGTAATATTTTGTATTTTGAAAACAGGTTTTATTTGTACAGCAGTGTTGGCAAAGTTGGAGCTCCTGATACGAAATAAAATCTATTGTGAACTCTAAATATCTATTTACCTAATTAATGCATTTGGTAAATTAATTATCAAACATTTGTTAAGTGCCTACTAGTGTATTAGATACTCTGAAAGGTATTTATCATAGAACTATTGTCTTTAATTAAGTCAGACCATCTTACCTGAAACATACAAATGTTTAGCCTTTAAATGAAAGTAAGTACCAAGAAATTGGTGATTGCTCTTCATTCCCATTAATAATTGGGTGATATTTAGTTTTGACCTGTAGGTATGATTCTGTTTAAATGCAAACTGGAACTGGTTGAATTTGGGACAGATATGAAGTCTTTCATCTTGCCTAATTAGGGGGGAACTTCTTAAAGAGGGTGAAGGTTTGACAATAGAGTTTAGCTGGCTTCAGGAGAAGAAGAGCAGTCTCAGCTGTGGGACTATGTCCTATGTCTGGCATCTCCCTAGAGCCCTTGACACATACACAGTTATCATCCATCTGGAGGAACGGTGGGACTTGTGACATCCCAAAGTCAAGAACTTAAATGAAATTAGGGCCAGGGAAAGAATATATCATTAACTAGTCATTAATTAATTAACTTATTAATTAAAGAATGATTCATTTCACTTTGTAATAGTTAATTTAAAATAGTTTTAAACAGCTTTCAGATACTTGATGAGATGATCCAACTCGGCCTAGATTCCGGAATATGAGTATAATTTTTAAAATGGCATTTTAGTATCCAATTGAAATTAAGGAAAACTTCAGTTAGTAACAGATATTATCATTGCTTCATAGTGGAAACCAGAAATGTTATTGTATAAGAAAATCTCTGTAACAGATTGATTCAGTTAGGAAGGTGTTTAGTGGCAAGTGAAAGAAAGTCAGACTTATAGTGATTTTAAAATAGGATTTAAAAACTACATACACTTAACATAAATAGATGTCTCAGATGCCCAGAGATGGGTAGCTGATGGTGTTTCTTGAATGTTTCAGTGAAAAAAAGACCTGGTGCTTGTATTTCAACTTCGTTTTCCCACGGTTGCAAAATAGCTTAACTAAGTCAGAACCTACGTTCCATTCAAAGATGGAAACTGAGAGGTGGAAGCCAGCCACACTGTCTACTTTTATATAAAAGAGAAAAATTTTCTGAGAAATCCCGGCAAACTGCAGTTTAATCTCATTGTCCAAAGTTGTGTCATGTGGCTACACCTAGATGCACAGAATGCTAGGAAAATGAGCATTCATATATCCCAGCCTTTGTGTAGAGTCAAGGGAGAAGGGGTTTGAGAATAGATGTTGAGTCAGTTAGGGGCCTCATAGATGCACTCATAGATGCACTCATAAATCTTATTCCAAAAGCAGTTAATCTATATAATTAACATATTGTCTCTAAAATATATTATGCAAAGTTTCAAACACATCCAAAAGTAGAGACAATGATATTATAAATGCTCATGAACCCATCACCCATCTTCAATAAATATTCACTGATGGCCAGTATTGTTTCATATATATCCCTACCATCAACATATCTCTGGATATTTTAAAGCAAATCCTAGACATTGTATCATTTTATCCATAAGCATTACAGTATCTCCAATAGTTAACACTATTTTAAAAGAAAACAGCCATATTACCACTATTGCTCCAAAATTAAATTAGCAAAAATTCTTTAATATTATCAAATATAGACTTAGTATTCACATTTAAACTACCTCAGTTTTTGCAGCTTGTTCGAATCAGTATATAAAGTTTCATTTTATCTACATTATTTTCATGATTTTAGAAAATTTTTAAATTTAATAGTAGTGATTTTTTTCTCTTCGTAGACAAATGCTTATGCATTCAAGTGTTTTGAAGTACTTATAAAAGTCAAAATCTATTTAGGCAGCCTAAGGTTTGAATACCTGTACACAAAGAATCATAATCTAAAGGGTCTACTAGATTTTGAGTATTGCTTCCTAAAGTCTAGCTTGAGGGTTAAGAGATTGGAAAGTAGGTGTATTCCTTTGGAGCAGCTTTGCGCATTAAGATATCTTACACCGTAAGCTGTACTTCCAAGTTTGGGAATAACTTGAAGTATGTGTTGGAGTGGTAGCACAGATCTAAATCCTGCTCAATCTTGTAAGTTTGTTTATTCAAAATCAAGAGTTAGGAGGGTGTCTGGCTGGCTTAGTAAGTGAAGCATGCAACTTTTGATCTTGGGGTTGTGAATTCGAACCCCACATTGGGTGCAGAGATTACTTTAAAAAATAAAATCTTAAAAAAATCAAGAGTTAGGAAAGGCCTTTCTAAATATGAAGTCTTGAAGTCATAAATGAAGAGACTGATAAACTTGAGTACATAAAAATGAAATACTTGTGTATGAATAGAAAGAAAACCTTGAAACATATACAAGTTTAAAAGCAAATGACAAATTAGGGGAAAACGTGCTACTCATATCACAGACAAAGGACAGTTGTCAGGTAAGAGATGATGGTGCTTGAACTGGGGCAGAGAGAAGTGAATTGGCTTGGTGTATATTGTGGAAGTGATGCCAACAGGACTTGCTGATGGGTTGGAGTTAAGACATAAGGAGGAGAACAAATAAGGATGAAATCTAGGAAAATTGTTGGAAAGAAAGTAATTCTCCGGATAAGAGAAAAGAAGATGTAAGAAATAGTATGTTAACTGTTCCCCTATGAATGCCAGGAACATAAAACTATAGTGAGTATACTGAAATAGCCATAGGTGATGGCCTTGCCATGCCAGGTCATGGATGAATGATTTTAGCCAAGAGGTAGAATCGGGTATTTGTTGTGTAGGAAACGATGGTTCTGGAGTTGGGAGGCCTGTACAATGGTTCAACTCTGCCATTTCTTTCCTGTGTGATCCTGAGCTAACCTGCCAATTCAGCATCTCTGAGCCTCTATTTCCTCACAGGTAGAATCAGTCTAATAATAATCTACTCGTGAATTTGTTTCAGAGTATAGGTATAGACTTTTGTTATGTGTCCTAATTATGTAACATTTATCTAGTGATTTATTTCAACTAACAATTTGCTTAAGAAAAAAAACTTCTCTACTTATAGAATTAGGATTACGTGCCTAAAAATTATTGAATAGAAAGTTTTTTCTCTACCTTTCAAGAAAGCAGGACTCTTTAGAGTAGCCATTTGTCAGGGGTCTTGCACGATGATACGCTTCAATCTTTAATGCCAATTTTGATTATCTCAATATCAGTGTTTTGTTAACTGGGAAAGACTATGCACTATCACTCAGACCTCTCTCTACTTAAAAATAGATTTATTCAGGTTTAACTTACAATATTTAAAGTTTACTGCACACATTTAAAGTTTATAATTTGGTAAGTTAGATATATGCATACACCTATGAAACCATCATTATAAGGAAAATAATGAATATATTCATTGCCCCTTGTTTCTGCCTGCCTCCTTGTTATTCCTACATTTCACCTCTCCCCATATCTCGCCCCCCATCTCTAGTAAACCATTGATCTTCTATCCCTATAGTTTACTTATATTATCTAGAGTTTAAATAAATGTAATCATATCGTATTTACTCTTTTATTATCTTGCTTCTTTCACTTAGTATGATTATTTTGAGCTCCATCCTTGTTGTTAAGTGTATTACTAGTTCATTTCATTTTATTGCTGAATAGTATTTCATTGTATGGATATACCAGAATGTATTTATCTGTTCATCTGCCAGTGGATGTTTGGGTTGTTTCTAGGTTTTAGTTATTAGGAACAAAGTTACTATGAACATTTAAATGCAAATGTTTAAATGGAAATATGTTTATTTCTTTGTGTAGATCCGTATTTCTATCTGGTGTTATTTTCCTTCAGTGTAAAGGATCTCTTTTAACTTTTTTTTTCTGCAATGCAGGTCTATTGGTGATCAATTCTTTCAGCTTTTTCTCAAAACATCAATTTCTCCCCCATTTTCCCTTTTAAATCCACTATTTTTTGTAAGATATTTTTGTTAGGTATAGAATTCTAGATTAATTTTTTTCTTTAGTACTTTACAGATTGATTTGTCTTCTTGCTTATATTGGTTTATGATAAGAAATCTGTCATCCTTATCTTAACCTCTGTACATGTCCTTTTTTCCTCTGGATGTTTAAAAAAAGTTTTTTTAATGTTTATTTTTGAGAGAGAGAGAGACAGAGTGCAAGCAGGGGAGGGGCAGGGAGAGAGGGAGACACACAATCTGAAGCAGGCTCCAGGTTCCATGCTGTCAGCACAGAACCCAATGCAGGACTCAGACTCATGAAGCAGGGGTTAAACTCATGAACTGTGAAATCATGACCTGAGCCAAAGTCAGATGCTCAACTGACTGAGCCACCCAGGTGCCCCTTTCCTCTGGGTGTTTTAATGGCTTCTATTTATCACTGATTATCAGCGATTTGGTTACGTGTGCCTTGGTGTAGTTTCCTTCATGTTTTTTTGTCCTTGGAGTTATTAAGCTTTGAGTCTGTTATTTTACAGTTTTAATTAAATATAGAAATTTTCAATCATTATATATTTAAACATTTTTTTTCTTTCTCATCCCCACCTTAGGGACTCTAGTGACATATATAAATGGGCTCTCGAATTTATTGTTCAGTGCACTGATGCTGTTCTTTTATCATTATTATTGTTTTCTTTCTGTACTTAATTTGGGATAGTTTGTATTATGTCTAAGTCTACTATTTTTTCTTCTGAAATGTCTAATCTGCTGTTAATCCCTTCTTCTTCTTCTTCTTTGTGTGTGTGTGTGTGAGAGAGAGAGAGAGAGAAAGAGAGAGAGATTTTTATCTTGAGAAATCTGATTTGGGTCTTTAAAGAATTCTTCCGGGGCGCCTGGGTGGCTCAGTCGGTTGAGCGGCCGACTTCGGCTCAGATCATGATCTCACCGTCTGTGGGTTCGAGCCCCGCGTAGGGCTCTGTGCTGATGGCTCGGAGCCTGGAGCCTGCTTCGGATTCTGTGTCCCCCTTTCTCTCTGTCTTTCCCTTGCTCACGCTCTGTCTCTATGTCTCTCAAAAAATAAAATAAAAACGCTAAAAAAAAAAAGATATTTTAAAGAATTTTTCCATCTCTCTACTTAAGTTCTTGAATGCAGAGAATACAGGTATAGTAATTGTTTTAACATACTAGTAATTGTTTAACTGTAGTATCTGTGACCAATCTGAGTTAATGTAGATGGACATTTCTTCTCATTGCAGTTGTATTTTCCTGCTTCTTTATATGTATGGTAATTTTTAAAATTTATTTATTTATTTTGAGAGAGAGAGAGAGTCAGAGAGAGCAGAAGAGGGGCAGAGAGAGAGGGAGTCAGAGAATTCCAAGCAGGCTCTTTATTGTCAGTGCAGAGCCCAAAGCAGGGCTAAGTCTCACAAACCTTGAGATCATGATCTAAGCTGATATTAAGAGTCAGACACTTAACCATCTGGGCACCCAGGCGCCCCATGCATGGTAATTTTTGATCTGATTATAGACATCATGGATTTTTCTTTGCTGGGTACTGGATATACTCTTGAATTTTGTTCTGCAATTCTGTTAAGTTACATGAAAACGGTTTGATCCTTTTGGGTCTTGTTTTCAAAATTTGTTAATTAGGATCAGAGTGACTGGCTATATTTATAGGTGTTTTTCTAGACTCTTTATTCTGTTACATTGATCTATATGTCTATCTTTTTGCCAACTTATGTTGTCTTGGCTTCTAAAGCTTTGTAGCAAATTTTAAAATTGACTTGTTTGAGTCCTCCAAATGTATTATTATTTTAAAATTGTTTTAATTCTGCTGACTCCTTTGCCTTTCAACATTTTAGAATCAGCTTGTCTGTATCTACAAAAACTACTGGGATTTTGATCGGAATTATTTAAATCTATAGATTGATTTGGGTAAGGATTAAAATCTTTACTATTTGAATCTTCCGATCCATGAACATGGTACGTCTCTATTTGTTTTGGTCTTCTTGGATTCCTTTCTTAGCACTGTACTCTTTTTCCTTTCCTTCTAGAACTTGGATGACATTTTGTTATTATCCATCAGGTCCTGAAGTTCTTTTCGTTTTTTTAATCCTTTTTTTCCCTTTATTTTCTGATTAGATTATTTCTGTTGAACTGTCTCCAAGTTTAGTGATCATTTTCTCTGTCATCTCAATTCTGCTCTTGAGTCTATACACTGAGTTTTAAATTTCGCTTACATTATTTCTAAAATTTCCATTTGTTTGTTTCTAATGTCTAATGTTTCTTTGCTGATACTTTTTATTTTTCCATTTGTTTTAAGATATTTTTTGAGCATTTAAAAAATTAGCTACCTTAAACACTTTGTCAGATAATTTTAACATCTGTGTCATTGTGGGGTTGGTATCTTTGATTGTCTTTTCTCGTGTGAGCTGATACTTTCCTTGTTTATCACATGCTGAGTAATTTTGCGTTGTGTCCTGGGTATTTTGATTACTATGAGACTCAGTCTTATTAAAGACTGTGAAGAATTTTGATATTTTTGTTTTGGCAGTAAATTCACCTGGTTGGGTTTAGGCTGCTTGTTTCAATCTGTCTTCTGTGAGCAGTGTTTCCAATATCTGTTAAATTTTCAAGGCCTTGCCAGTACTCTTTGGATTTGGCCCATGTGTGTGCCACCTAATGGCCAGTCTGGAAGCTGAGTGGTGTTTTATTTGTTTAGTTTTCAAATTATTGGTATACTATTTAGGATAAGACTCAAGCATGATCAGGGCTGAGCTCAAGAGTTTGTAAATAACTTTATGGGTTTGTGTCCCCAGGCTCCTCCTTCTTTGCCATCTTCCTAGAGCTTTTTATTTGTTTTTTTGTTTGTTTTCTGGGGCTCCCCTTTTCAGTCTTCTACCCAGAAATGCTGCCTTTGCTACTACTCCTATGTCCAAAATCAAGGGACAAGAACAAGAGAGAAAGCGAGAGGTGTGTGTGTGCAACTCCACTGGTGGAAAAAACTTAACATCCCCTCAGAGTTTTGGCTCCTAAGGACTTCTGGTGCTGCTACTACCATGGGCTTGTTTAGAAGCTGGGGGTTCGTGATAATGGAGCAAAGGAAAAAAATTGGGGTTTCTATACTCTATCTGATCATTGGGAGTTCCATTTCCCACTCTTGGAGCCAGAACTACTAAAACTACTCCTGAGCATTCTCTGTATCTAGGTGCAAACTTATAGGTTTAGGGTTGTATTGAGATAAGGTTGGGAAATATTGGTGGGGCAAAAAGGGTAACCTTACTACTGCTTCAGTGATACTTTGAAGTCTCTTCTGCTTACTATTATTTAATGTTCAGTTTTCAGACAGTTTTATCATTTATTGTGTCCAGGTTTTAAAGCTGCTTTCCTTGAGAGAGCAAGATAGCATGTATCTACGTCATCTTACCCCAAACCAGAACTTCAACCCTATTTTTATATGACCTGTTCCTATAATTTCTAAAGCACTTATAATTCTAACATTGTTTATCTCACCTCTGGCTTCAAAGTAGCAGTTATTTTCTCCTTTTTTGTTGTTGTCTGTTTCCTCTACATTCTAAGAAATGTTTCTGTTTTTCTCCTACATGAAAGATTTCATATTTTAAAAGTAGTTCTATTTTTTATTGTGTCAAAGGAGGTTTTAGTGCTGTTAATTAATTTTTGGTTTCTTTTCAATAATTCCTCACCCCACCTATCTCCCTTTTTATCTCTTCCTGATTCACTTGTACCTCAGGGGTTTCTGTTCCTGTTCTGTAGAGGGCCAATCTTCTTGTATCCAATTAAGAATGCAGAACAATTTTCTAGGAATGTATTCTAGGTCCTACAGGAAATCATTTTTATAGTCTTCCCTTACTTGGGATCTTCAGGATGATTTTTTTTTAAAGCTTCCTCCTTTAATAAGGGAAGAATGTTTCAAATCTAGTGTTGTGGACAGATACAATACATAAATTCCAAATGGCTTTTGTACTTACTCCTCAGTCATATTCTCTTCTTAAATCTGCACCAGAGGCAAGTTGATGTAGGTATCTTCTGTTCAAGTTCCTAGTGCCCAGTGGGCTTTTATTCAGGGGTTGCTGGATATAGCAAATAAAAATACAGCACACCCAGTTAAATTACAACTTCAAAAGTATAGGACATACTTCGATTAAAATTCTTCATTCTTTATCTGAAATTCAAATTTAGCTGAGTGACCTGTATATTATTTGGCAACCACAATCCAGAGTGACGGGGCCAGAATGAAATAGCATCATTTCCCATTCCTTCTCTTTACCTCCATAACAAGGTGATCAGAGAGAGTTCATGAAAAGCCACAATCTTCAGGTTGTTCCTGTTTCTTTCTTTTTAGGAGAGAAAAATCTCTATCGTATCACTTCTGAGCAGTCACTGGTGGTCCAATTTATGCTAACAAAGAAATGAGTGATAGGCTTCATTCGTTGATCATGCTTACATTTTTATGGCTTTGATATCATTCTTAAAAAATTCTGCTTTAAAATTGTATATCGGGCACAAATAAGAGTCAAGTTTTTGGAAGAGTTTTTAGAAATCTTAGTTTCTATTATGTAGGCTAGAGAGGGAATAGTATGAAGACAAAGAAATAAGTGGTTGTTTGGTAAATACAGGTATGCCCTGCTTTTTGAAAGTTCATATTATGCCTCTTTGCTTTTATGAAAGACCTACATTAGTACCTGTTTTCACTAACCTGAAAGAAATCCAAAGAAGATTTTTGTGTTTATGGAAAAAAGGCAAAAAACAAAAGTAGTATCCAGTTTTGTTTTTTGTTTTTTTTTTTTTTTTTGCAGCGGGCCATTACATAGACAGCACATATCCTGAGCAGCAAGAGTCGTACCAGTAACCTCTGAACTACACTCAGCATCTCAGGACCAAGATACCATAACTTTGAATTGTGTCTGTTAACTTGTGTACTTTATTTTGATTTATTTTGTGCATCTGTTATAAAGATGTGTCCTAAGGTATCAGAAAAGTTTAAAAGAGGTTATTTTTTTGGATCTGGGGATGCCCTCCAAATTTTCCATATAAATTAATGGGGATTGATGCTTCAGTTTATACTATTTCAGCTTACGAAAGGTTTCATAGAAACACTCTACTTTTGGATAGTGGGGTACACCTATAATAGAAATAGCAAGGAGAGAGAGAACTAGAAGCTTTAGATAGTTTATTATCGTCAATAAACTTTCCAAGAAGTTTAGGAGGGGTAGGGCACGGACAAGCTTAGCACAAATGAAACAATTAGCAAACTAAGATGCAAATTGTTAACATGCTTCTGAGATATATGTACAAGCTGGAGAAGCTACAGAAAGAATAGGCTTTGTGTGCTTGGAAGTCAGCTGGCTTATTTAGCTTTGGGGAAGTCTGAGCTGAACTTTAAGAAATGAAAAATACGATGTGCCCAAGCTAGTATTTAAGGCTGTGTCAGCACTTCTGACGAACAAAGGGTTAATATGCTTAATCTATAAGGAACGCCTCCCAATCAATAAGAAAGAGATAAGCCCAGCAATTGAAAAATGGGCAAAGGACATGAATAAATGACAAAAGAAGAAATACAAGAGGATAATAAATATATGAAAAATGTCTAACCTTATCAGTATTCAGTGATAAGCAAATAAAAACAAGATACAATTTTCTGCCTACTCAATTGAGAAATACTTTTAAAGTGGTTTAAATGGAAATACCCAGTATTGGTGAGAATGCAGAAATGGGCATCCTTACACACCGCTTTCAGGAGGGGAAATTGATTCTATAGTTCTGAAGATATATTTAGAAATATACATCAAAAACTTTAAAATGGTTTCAAACTTTTGATGAGATAATAATGCCTCTGGGAATTTATCATTAGGACGTAATTATAGATGCAACAAGGATCCATATACAAGGGTATCCACTGCAGCATAACTTACAATAGAGCAGCAGAAAGGGAAGTATCTACATGCTCTACAGAGCAGAGATGGGATGGGACAGGTAATGGATGAATACTGGAGAACGATTAGAAGTTACAATGTCAGAGAGTGTTTAATCACCTAGGAAAATGCTAAAGATTCCTTGTAAAGATAGAATTGTGGGTAAAAACATTTAAATGCAGTATACATATTGTAAATATAGTTCTGTGAACAAAACAGATAACTGTATAGAAATATACTTGAATGAAATGTACTTGAAAGAAATATGTAAGATTTACCCTGGATAAATTTGAGTAATAGGATTATGAGCGATTTAAATTTTCATATATATTCATGCATATATTAACACTTATTAATATATATCATATTAATTTTTCATTCTTATTTTCAAAGAAAAGCATTAGAAATCAGAAAAAAAGGCATACATGCTTTTCAAAAATGTATGTATACTGTTAAACATCATTTCAATGAGAAAAAGGAACAAGTAAAATAATTACTTGTGTTGATAAAATAACTCTTTAAGTTAGTATTCAATTTTTCAACTGGTTGCTAAGGCTTTGTATACACATGGTTCAATAGGATTTCTTTTCTTCGGGAATTTTGAGGCTGCTGACTAGAGTCAGCCAAAAAATTGCTTACTATGATGTACATATTCTGTGCATTTGTACTAAATCCCCAAGTTCAGGTAGAACCTCATCTTTGTGAAGGTACTATTCAAGTTATTTTCTCCTCTGTGCTGTCCTTGGCTTAGTCTGTTCCATGTGGCTCTGAACACTTTGTGTCAGGGACTTTGATTCATCCTTGAATTCAGTGGCCTGCATCTGTTGACATATAGCAGGTGACCAAACAGTGCTAATTGGATGGTGAGTGAAGGAATAATGAATATGGCAAAGTGGCTCTCATTAGATGGTGTCTCAGCAAATCGAAATATAATATCCTTAAAGGAAAGGTAGTGACTAAATTATACGGAGTTAATAATGTAATTAGAGAGATACTGGACATTGGAATCATCCAGTTTTGGGGTTAAATATAGGCTTTATTACTTCCAATGCTGTGTGCTGTTTGGCAAGTCACTTAACTCATCTGAGCTTAAATTTCTTGATCTGTAAGATGTAAAGAGACATTTTTCTTTCATGAAGATTAAAAGGTCTAATGAGCACATACAGAGGACTTCATAAAGTTCCTGGAACATAATCCCTATTCACTTAATAGTAGCTAATAATGATAATCATCATAAATGATATCATAATTGATAACATAATTTGCTAAGTAAAATCCTCAATCAACTGATTTAATGGGTTTCCTCCTTAAAGTCATTTCCTTCCCTCCCCCACCCCTATTTGTATTGATTTAGATATGTATTCAAACCAAAGAGACATCAAAGAGACCCACCTGTCACTACCACTTTTGGCTACTTAGTTCTTCCAGAAAATTCCCTATTTCTAAATTGTTGATCCTCAAGCTCTGACTTATGGGATTAGCCTGATATGCTGACCTCACATTGCTTTATGCTAGTTTTGCTTTCAAAGTAGCTCAAAGTCTGTGAATGAAGTCCACCCATCGCCCCCTGCTTCTTCCTCTTTGTTTTTAGCAACCGAAACTGGTGGGCTGTGTCTCATCCCCTGTTTGTCTTTGTGTCTGACACACTGTAGAAGCAGCAGACCCTCAACCGCCCACCCGCACTCCCAGCTGGGATGTGAAGACTTCCACCAGCTATTTTTAAGGAGATGCTTTGGTTGAGGATTGGAGAAAATGACCCTTATTTTGGTCTCCTGTGGACTTAGAGAAATGGAGTTCTGGGGGTGTGCATCTGGTGGGGTCCACTGCACAGTCTTTCTCTGAGACATTTCTTTGTTTGAATTTCAAGGTTACAAAAGTCAGGATTCAAGGATAACTATGAAAGATCAGCTGGTAAATGCATTCATAAGAGAAAGAAAAAGAAAGCCAAATGAATGTTAAAACCTTTTTTGAAGCAGAACAGAAACAGAGCTTTTGATCCTTTATCACGGAACAACAAAACATTTACATGATCCTCATGTGTCTGAGTGTTCCTGTGTCCCTCTATGTGCACATGTGTGTCCATATACCCACACACAGACACGCATGGGTGAATTCACACACACTTCCTTTTCTCTAAAAGCTGTATTCCTGGCCCCCCCTCCCCCAGATTTCTTTCTTTTCATTTCTTTCTTTTCTTTTTTCTTCTTCTCTCTGTCTATTTTTTTGATATTTCAAAGCTGGCAGTTCAGGAAATGGCTGGAACTGCCACATCTCTGTTCTTGCTAAAGAAATCAATGCTAATCCTATTACTGGCAGTTATCACCTATCCCAGAACTCACAGCTAAAAGAAAAAAACACACTGAGATGTCAAAGTAAGAAAAAAAGGGGGGGGTGAGAAGGAGGGGGGCGCCCTTCATTCACTTTCAAATAGTGATTGTTTTCTCTCTTCTTTTTGATCATCTCTTTTTTTCTCATGTTAACAGAGAAACCAAACTACAAAACACCTGTGTTCACACAACATTAAGGGTCTGATTTAAAGCCACATGAGTCCGAGTATAGGCTCTAATTTAGATTCATCTTTCACCAGTGTGCCTTGACAAAGCACTGATAAAGAATATTTATCATGGCTCCCAGTTTTATTAATAACAATAATAATGACACATACCATTTAATGGTCACTGCAGACACTGCTAGGTGCTCTGTGCAAATCATGTTATGAAATACAACAAGCCTCTGATGTAGGTCTGATAAGCATTCCCATTTTAGATATTTAGAGATTTAAGCATGAGGTTTCCTTATGTGAGCTGAGTGACTAGGTAGAAAGAGGCAGAGCCTAGTTCTACATCTAATTGGCTACAGTATGGTACCCATGCTCTTCCCTCTGTCTTCCTCCACCTCTAGCCTTTCTCAGTAAGGCAGCCCATGAAGGGAAACATTTAGAATTGGGAATTTACCATTTCTGCGCTTTCAGAAGTTTTTCAGAAAGTCAAACAAATCTGATACTGTTGTGTTCCTCCCTCTTTACGATGATGTTCATTCTCATATATGCATCTCTTATTCCTCCCTCTGATCCAGCTCCATATAATCAGATGGGCACAGCTATGTGTGCTTGGGGATCTTTACAAAAAAAAGAAAGGAGTTAATTCGACTGGATTAATTGGCACCAGCGTCCTTAAGTTGACAACCTACACATGCTGCTGGTCTGAGGCTCATACTTGGAGTAGCAAACTTCATGTGCAGTGTACATTTTAGATGGGGTCTTACTAAAAATGTAGAATTTCAGGCCCCCATCCCAGAGCTACTAAATCAAGACCTGCATTTTAACAAATTCCCAGGTGATTTGTGAGTATATTCATGTTTAAGAAGCTCTTGTCTTTGATACCTCTGCCCTGCTGAAGAAAACCTCCTTAATGTTCGGATCCTACCCATTCATTCATCTGTGAGTCCTGCACCTAGCACAATACTTGGCACACAGTGGGAGCTCAAAAATGTCCAGTGAATGAATGACCAAATGAACCACATACTTTGCCAATTGATAGGGAAGGACAGCTCATATGAGCTATTCACATTCAAACAACTGTGACAGAGTTAGTCCAAGAGTGACTAAAGACATGCACGTACTTCATTCCACCACCAGGCATACTTTCAGGCTCTTTGCTACTGGTTCTCATCTAGCCTCCCCGAGATATCCGTTGCTTCAGCAGTCCATTAGTGAATCCATTGATGTGTATTGAGTTGCAAGGAACTGTACTGAGCATGTGATCATAAGAAAAGGCAGGGATAACTGGCATTTACTTCTCTAGCATGATGATGGAAAATAACTTATTTTCTGGATTGTTAAATGTCCTGTGTCAATAGGAAGGATTGTTCTGGGCTGAATTTCTGTTCCCCATGGACCATTTTCTCCCAAGATAAGAATGAATAATCATACTAAAATATTCATAATTTTTGTATGAATAATTGTAATAAAATATTCATAATATTTATCATTCAATAATTATAATTGAAGTTTCTAGGAACTTTACTGAATGTTTTACGTGAATTATCCAATTCAATCCGAATGCACCCTACTGTTATTTGCATATGTGGATACTGAAGCCTAGGGAAGTAGTAAATGGCCCAGTCAGAATCTGAACACAGCTTTTTCTGATTCTGAAGTTCATGTTCCTAACCACTGCCTAATTCTGATGTAGTCAAAGTTTTGTATTATTCTTGGTTTCTCCTGTACCAGGAATAAAATATTAATGTATAACAGGGGCAAAAATGGTCACTGCTTCAGTTCTTGCCATCTGCCCTTCTGCCTTTTTTTTTTTTCTGACAAGAATTTTTTTCTTTGTTTTACAGAATCCAGGTAAACAATAAAGCAGAGAAACCTTCTAAATGAAAGAAACCACAGAAGCTAGAGGAAATGCATAATAAGCTGAAAGAAATGGTAATTAGAGAGGGAGAGAGAGAAGCGAGGGAGGGGTGGGGGAGCAGAGAGACTGGGCACCGGTTAACATCCAGCATGTTTGAGGGTTGGGTGTGGAAAGTGGGAAAGAGAAATATTGGAGGACAAGCTGCGTTCTATGTGGAAGACACTGGAAGAGGCGATCCTGGAGAGAGAAGTTTCAAGATTTTCTGCTTTAAATAAATTGCACATTTTCCTTTGACAACTTAGTTTTTGGAGATACCTAATAAAATTTCAAATAGTTTATATAGTACAAAGAATGAACCACATGGGACTATGGGATTTATTCATTATATTCCTAATTATTTGTTATGAATTTACAAACCCTGATTTAGATTTGTCTAATAGGCATGTACTATAGGTGAGGCCTCTCTGGGCTCTCCTGGTTTTTTTTTCTTTTACAATTTGTGCTCTGCAATTGCTTTAGGGCTAATATTTTAAATCTAATTTAGTTTATATTATAAAATTGTCTTGAGAGTTTAAGTGCTGGAAAACAAAAAATTGCCCTATGGGACTTTTTCCACTATGGCAGCTTCTTCTGCCCAGCTACACTGATCTGAGACGCCCAGAACCTCACGGGAAACAAGGTGCAATGGGAGTCAGGGGCGGGAGAAAATGAGCCAGAGCCCACAAGGCCAATCATTATCACATTTCCTCACACAATCTGGAATTGCTGCCTTCCTCAGTTCTCTTAATTTTAAAAACCAAATAAGAAAGAATTTATCATACCAGTGTTAAATGCATATGATTGCCTCCATGGGGAAGATCTAATTCTCAGGACAGAGAGGTAGGAAATGCTGTTAAGTGTGACAAGCCCAAAGGCCATGCTGATCACTGTGATGCATTTGATTTAATCCTGGATGTTGGGGGACTTAGGAAGCTCAGCCTCAGCTCATGGCCCAAGTTCTCCCAACAGCTTATAAAATGCTAATACAGTTAGCAACCTTGGATGATCTCATCTCAGTCAAGAGCACAGAGAAGACACAGGCTATTATATCTTCATCATCCTAACAATAGTATTAGCTGAGATTTATATAGTTTCAAAATTGCTAATCTGGGGATCATTCATTCAATCACCACCACCACCACCACCACAACAAACATTTCTTGAAGAGTAGATACTACTCAGTTCCTCTTCATCATCTCTTACTTTCACTATCAAAATCGCTTCCTAACTAGTTTCCCAGTCTCTGGTCCGCTAGTGGTGCATCCTTCCACCCAGGCATACCTTCTATACTAACATCGAAATGAAAACAGTAATAACAAATCCTGTGTGTTATTCCTTTGCGAAATCTTCTATGGCTTGCTATTGCCTGTAGAATAAAAGTCACAATTCTTTGAATAGCATTAATGAAGTTTTATACCCTGGTTTCAACTTCTCCTGCATTTAACAACAGACTGTTGGCTATGCTTTCTTGTAGGCAATGACTAGCCTTATAAATGCTAAAGTAAGGGAGTGACCTTATGTCACCCAGGTTTTAGATGGAATTCTCTGAAGGACAGAGTAGAAGATAAATGAGAAGGTGCGAAGTAGAGACGGGGAGAGTAGTTAAGGAGAAACTAGTACAATGTCCTAGTTGAGAGAGACCCAGGACTCCCTTTTCCGTAGTTGGAAAAGTTACAGAAAAATCTGGCTTCTGAAATCTGGAGATTTGTATACTTTCTCTTGGTTAGACACCATAGGCACTAATGCATGACTACCTCCAGACTATCTTTGCAAATGTAAGTCTGAACCAGCTTTGTACAAAGTTTAGTCCCTAGTCAACACTGTAACAGCCCTTTTAATGTGGTAGAAAGTGAAGTGTAATCATAAGGAATGACAGGAGGAATTGGTTCCCTAGTGTGACCTTCACCTCACTTGGAAGAGCCCCTCCTATCTTTTCCTTGGCATCTTAAGATACTTTATCCACAGACCTAATTAAACACCTTGATTCCAGGGGCAAAAATTATTTCCTTTACCTTATCAATAGGCCAGGTGAATGACAAAATTACATAATCCTCTGCATCAGTCATGGGAAATGAGACACTATTTTATTTTTTTTAATATAATTTATTGTCAAATTGGCTTCCGTACAACACCCGGTGCTCATCACAACAAGTGCTATCCTCAGTGCCCGTCACTCACTTTCCCCTCTCCCCCACCCCCCATCAACTCTCAGTTTGTTTTCTGTGTCCAAGAGTCTCTTATGGTTTGCCTCCCTCCCTTTCTGTAACTTTTTTTCCCGTTCCCCTCCCCCATAGTCTTCTGTTAAGTTTCTCAAGATCCACATATAAGTGAAAAATATGGTATCTGTCTTTTTCTGACTTAGTTCACTTTGCATAATACCCTCCAGTTCCATCCACATTTCTGCAAATGGCAAGATCATTCTTTTTCATTGTCGTGTAGTATTCCATTATATATATATATATACACACCATTTCTTCTTTATCCATTTGTCCGTTGATGGACACTTGGTCTCTTTCCATGATTTGGCTATTGTCGAAAGTGCTGCTATGAACATCGGGGTACATGTGCCCCTATGCATCAGTATTCTTGTGTGTCTTGGGTAGATTCCTAACAGTGCTATTGCTGGGTCATAGGGTAGTTCTATTTTTAATTTTTTGAGGAACCTCCACACTCTTTTCCAGAGCGGCTGCATCAGAGGAGACAGTATTTTAAAGCAAACAGTATTTGAGTTTATCACCAGGTGGTTCTGTTTAATAGATAATGAAATTGATGAGGACTGAAGCTGTTTGAGAAATCAGGAAGAAAGAAATAGTAAGCAAAATAACTTGATCCATAGTTTGACTGCTTAGCATCCATAATTCCAGTTGGTTTCTAGTTTGGTCAACTGGATCGATGACATTGCCCATTATATAAAATTCAGAAGAGGAAGATCTTAGAAGAGGAATGGTTGTTTTTTGCACAAGTTGAAGTGGAGTGCCTCTAGGCTGGTGGTTCCAGTGTGTGGTCTGCAAACCAGCAGCATCAGCGTCACCTGGGGAACGTAGTAAAAATTCAAATCTGCTTGATTTTAACGCTGGGGTGGGGCCTAGCAATCAGGTTTTTAACATGCCTTTCAGGTGATTCTGGTAAATGCTAAAAATTGAGAACCTCTGTTCATCCAAGTAGAACTGAACATCAAGCAGTGGGTGAATGAATGGGAGGACCAGACTGATGTGCAGATTTGAGAGTCATCAGTGTGTTGCAGTCAACATGAAGTGTGGACCCTTGCTGAGGAGGATAGTGCAAAATGAAAAGGGAGGGCCAACCAGTAGACCAGGAGCCACTATTTCTGGCTCTATAGAGTTCTATATTGCTTTTTATTTTTTATTTTTAATTTTATTTTTTTTACAGAAGGCATATATTTTTAAATCAGAATGTCTCTTTAATGAAAATTTTCAAGGCAGCAAAGGAAAGATGATGTAACAAGGTGAAATCTTCAGGTAGAGGCAAGACAAAAATAATTTTTTGGATGAGGTCAACTAAAGCATGTTGAGGCAGAGACCTTACATACATTATTTAAACTTTACAACGATACTGTGAAACAGGTATTCTCCATGATGAAACTGAGGCCTTGAGAGGGAAGGCTTACCCTTTATCTAAGATCACATACAGGTGGAGCCAGAATTTCACTAAGCCCTTTCTCCTTATACAAAGTAAAGCTGTCTATTGGTCCTGGCTCAGCTCTTAGGCCCTGAGGTACCTAGATTGGTTCAGTAACTCCCCCAGGGCCCACACCTGTCTGTATATGACTTTATTTGAAGGCCCCTCCCACGCAGACTCTGGGTTTGGTCGTGTGACTTGCTTTAGCCAATAGGACATTAGCAAATGCTAAGCAAGCAGAAGCTTGAAAGCCACTTATGGGCGCCCCTTGCCTCGCTCTTGCTGATTTTGGAGCCTCTCCGCATGTAAAGAACTACGCTTAGTAGAATGGAGACACAGGCCCAGCACCATCTGCTGGTCTTACAGGTGAGGCCATCTTAGACCACCTAGTCCGAGTCTGTTGCCCGATGGTTGCAGCTGCCTGAGTGACTCCAGAGGAGACCAGCATAACAGCCCCACTGAGCCAATGTTGGGACCCACAGAAATGTGAGTAAATAAATGTTTACAGCCACTAGTTTTGGGGGCGTTTAGGTATACAGACATAGATATCTGATACGGGCCCATTTCTGTGAGGTGGGTGGAGGGCCAAAGTATCTTACTCTTACAGTAGGCGACCATTTTCTCTGTGATCTTTAAAATGGCCAATCCCGCATTCTCAAGGGTTCTTCAAAATTCTTCAGAATTTTTGCTCAGCTTCCTAAGTATTTCTAAATTCAGATGAACATGGGGAACTCAGTCATGCCTTGTCTGGGTCCACTTTTCCTCCAAAGGAAAGACTTAGTTACATAGTATGTCCAGTGTAGATTCTGGTTATAATTGTTTTATTAAAATAGGGAGAGTGAAAATAGATAGGTTTGTGAGCAGGCTTGAAACTCTGATAAATTCTTGCTATCAAAAACACCTAAACTTATTGAATTAATAGAGAGCCTTTCAAATGCACACTTGAAATTAAAATAAGTAAAAGAAATAAGGTAAAATAAGAGAAGGAAAAATGAGGTAACAGAAAATTGCATAGATCAAAAATTAGGAAGAATTTAGAAAACAGAGGAGTAGCTGGGCCCTATGGGAACATGACTTTGGTTTTATGTAGGGTGAAGAGTAACAGCTGAGAAGCTTACAAAGAGGTGGAGCCTGAAAATGCCATCTCTGTGGTCAAAGGGAAGACTAGAAAAAATAAATCTTTTCGTATCAGGGCAACCAGGGAATATGTTAATTTTGACATAGGCTTTAGGTGGAAAAAAGTCTCCCCTAAGCATTTGTAACTACCAGCAAACAAATAACTATTGTTTTAAGCCACCATATTTTGAGATGTTCGAGGTTCATATTTATACTTCCTACATGGCCCAGGAAACCCCAAGTTGAGAAATTAGCTTAAAGTGGTCCTGACTTGGTATCTTGTTCTAAAATTACGATGATACATGCAATTATGACTGTGAAAACATCATGCAAATATATAAACACTGTTTTGTTTTCCCAAGAGACTGGAGTATAGAATTTAAGTTATAAAATTTGTTTTTGAATCAGTGATTCAAATTGCTGTGTGATCCTGATCAAGAAACTACCCATCTCTGGGCCTTTCCTTCTTTTTTAGGTAAAAGAGGGATCATTTTTAGCTCTAGCTTTACATGGCTCTATAACTCTATGAAGTTATTAGTTCATAAATATATGATACAGTACTGAAAGGTCTAGGGAATAGCAAATTAAGATCTTATCTTGGTCACTGTTTCTGATTAGCAAAACCATTAGTGCCGGCTCATTTTCACTAGCCTTAGGCTCCACCAACCTGAAATAGTTGGTGAGAAAGGCCTCTTTTCTTTCTTCTCTGATGTCTCTCAATGTCTGGGCTATACAGATTTGCTTGCTACAGTGTCCCTGTTGATATGCTGAAGGCCCTCCTAAGCTTTGGGGACCAGGAGCACCTGAGCTGATTTAGGAATGTATATCCCTGTGGACTTTTCACCAAGTGACCTCCATGTGAACACCAGCTGGACCTGGATTCAGGCAGGCAGAGTGCCTTCTCTGGGTGTGGGAGTTAGAGAACAGAGATAATGTCATAGGGAGGACTTTTGTCTCAGGCTTAATTTGCTTTATTTTAGAATAATTATGTAATATGATGTTTGTAGCACTCAAATATAATTGAAAATAATTCATGGACATTATATATTGACACAGTCAGGTATTTCCATGTTTTTTATAATAAGAAATATGTATTTTAGAAATGAATATGAATAGGAGTTTAAGAATTAAGCATTTTATCTTGCCCTAAGAAAAGTAAGGTGCCTAGAGTCATACATCAGGAAAGCTGCAATTAAATAGTTTAATAGACATAATTTTGAGTAAAATAAATATCTTCTTCCTGCTCTAATTTTATAAAGCTACTAGAAAGATTTTTTAAAAACTTACCCCTGATTTAATGTTTTTACTCTCCAATGACTTCCCATTGTGCTTAAAAGCAAAATTCTTTAATAACCTACAAGGCTTTTCATAATCTTGCTCCTCTTATCTTCCCAACATTATTTCAAGCCATTTCCTAGTCCCTAACCTTGCCCTGGCCCACTGGCCTTCTCTCAGGTCCTTAATACAGATGCCCTTCTCTACCTCAGGTTGGTTCTGCATGTAAGTGTATGGTCCTTTTATGGAAAGGACTTTTGCTCTTAATGAAGCTGTCCAGGTCCCATAAAGTCCTCTCTAGCCTTTAACCTGTGGCTAGCATTGTGGGCAACATCTAGTATTTCTGATTTTGGGTAAAAATCCCTGCCTCTGTCCCAAATGGGGCTCCATCCTGGTCTCTAGAGCAGAAGTGATTCAGGATCAAAATAAACAATACAAAATATTGCTCTGGCCTCAGTAATTGGCGGCTGGGTTGAACATATGAGCTGGATCTAAACTAGTGAGTGCATTTCATTTCCCTGGCCACAGCAGTTGATTCAAGAATGGGTATATGGCCCAGTCAGAGCCTTACTTTCAATATAATATATAATGAGACTTTTGAGAATGTTAGGGCAGAGACAGGTGTACTCTTTCCACTGAATTGGAAGTGCGTAGATAGAACTGCTATGACTACTTTGAGCCAATAGGGAATGAGCTGTCTGAGATCTGTGCCAACAGACAGCTGAACTGCTAGAGAGAAACCAAGTCCTAAAAATAACTTTGAGCCCCTATTTTGTTTAATGAGTCAATAAATTCCTGTTTTGTTAGTGATTTTTCAGTTGGTTTGGATATTCTGCCTCTTGCAACCTAGACAGTTTTTAATGGTAGAGGAAGCTACATCTTTCTGCATCACAACTCCCTACTTCATGCCACTGCCTTCCTGCTGCTTCCCTGGTTCCCTGGGTTTCTTGATTGCTGGAAGTGGCCCAGGGTAGCGTCATGAATTCATTTGCTGCAGAGCGGTTTCCGTACCTGGTATATAGAGAAGTGAAGTGGCATGTCACAAAACTCTGTGAAGGTATCACTCCAACAACCCCTTGTCAGCGGCTTTGCCTATTCCAGAACCTAATTGCATGATGATGTAAGATGAATGGAGACTAGAGACAGAAGATAAACTAGAGCCCAGGGAACCAGTGAACAACTGTTGTAGAAATGAGGGAACATCGGAAATCATTATTGAAGACAGACTACGGCCCACAAATACGATTTCATTTAATCTCCCCGATCACTTTGTTTTTATCCATACTTTGCAAAAGAGGCTCTGAGGAGTGACTACTTTGTCTAAAGATTGAGACTTCATTTAATGTAGATATGCCAGTCTTACGTGCCTGGCTTTCTCACAAGCCACCGTTTATAAGTTAGGTAGAGGGGAACTAGATGAGGCTGATGTGGTCCCGAGAGGGGTGATGGTGGGTAAGGAATATCATAGCTGTTTCAAAGAAATAGGGTCTCCCCCAATTTTGAACTCAATGTAGTTTAGCCTTTCATGTTCACACAACATGGTTTGGGTACAACACCCCAGGCCTTGGAGAAGAAAACGTCTGGATTTCCATCTTTGCCACCCCTTATAGCAGTGGCCCTGGGGGAAATTCTCTAACCCTGAGTGTGTTTCCCCATATGTCAGTTGTCTGCCTCTCAGTATGGCAAGGGTTGGAGATAATACTTACGCAGCTCAAACACTGTGGACATCACAAGAAGGAATTTACTACATGAAACTATCTTAACATTATATAACCCAGAAAATTATTCATGCCTAAATATGATTTCCTTTGAGTATATTTCAAATGTTTCTCTTTATTACTCTGATCTGCCTGAGATCACCAGCCCTGTCTTCGTGGAGCTAGTTATCTTTGAGGAATCAGAGAAAGTATTTTCGAAATGTTGACAAAGGAAAGGTCAGAGATAGCATGTGAGGAATTTCAAAGATAATCCTGTCCTTCCTTTTCCTCTGTCAGACTTGGTTTTCAGCTGGTTCAGAGTAATTTATATCTCTGGTTCAGTGAAAGTATGTGGCATCATTTAGACACTGCAAATATAATACCAATTTTACTGCAACCTAATTGCAGAGTGACAAGAGATAAATCTGGAAGATACATATAGTATGAAATGGCCAAGTGTGCTTCACTTATAAGAACCACACATAGAAGAACATTATGCTGGAAGCGAGGAGTAGCTGAAGTTGTAATTCTTGCAGATGCATATATAAATAATACTGAGTACTCCTAGGACATCTGAAACTTAATCAGTTGCCCATTAACATATTGTAGAATAAATGTAGATCTGTAATTACTGCGTGCTGCTAAAACCACCTTTATTTTCATTTAAAATCCTGGTTAAATGATCTGTGGTATGTCTTTGGAGACTTTGTCAACCTTTTGAATTGAGGCTACATATATGGGAAATACTGATTCAGATAAATAAAAATACAATATTCTAAGCTGTGAATGGAGCTTGAAAAAAAACCTACAAAATAACCCCAGCTTAAAATCAAGAGACCATGATTAAATTAATATTAAAGAAGGAAAAGATCACAATGAAACAAAAATCCTATGCATTAGAAGGTTTATTTTTAAATAGCTCTAAATTTCAAACCTGAAACAGAGCATCATGACTGTCAACCAACATGTATCGAGTACTATAGTAGGTATGTTGAACTTCGAATAATTGAATTGCATGTTTTAAAAATAATCTGTCTTTTATGACAGAAATCAGGCAGTTCCTGGCATAATTTGACAGGAACGTTCTGCCTTTTCCCTGTCAGCATGGTGTGAGGCAATGCAATTAAAATCTGTGATTTGTTTTGACTGGTGAGATTTTTCTCTTTTCTTTTTAATGTGGAATACATATTTATTCACACGGTAACTTTTATTAAAGCAATATAATATGCATTTTAAGTAATTTTATGTTATTAGTGTCAGTGGAGACCCCCTTCGAGGATTTGACCCTGACTTTAGAGGTGCAATGATGCCTAATATTGTGCCTGCCTCTTGCTCTCTGAAGCAACTTGAATTTTTCCTGTCCCAAACTGTCCAGACTACCAATACCCCTTCTTGGCAGCAGCGTAGCCTTGGGCTTCCTACCTCTCTCTGAGGCCAGCTCAGCATCTTTCTTCTGTGGTTCACTGACATTTTAGCCCCAGACAATATCTTTCTTTCATATTGATATATTTTCTGCAATCATGAATCATACTGCTGCATCCCAGCTGCGTGCACACATATTTCCTTCTTTTATTTTCCAATTTATTTTCCAACTGTTGCACAGTGATATTAAGACTCTCTTCTCTCTTCTTTTATCCTTCTTTCTATTCATGGTTGGTTCATAATCACCCCAAAGGGATACTTCTATGCAAGAAAAGGAAGAACAATTAGATACAAAAGTAAAAATTTATGGAATAGCAATATTTAAACTTTCAAAATCAACACACATTTACCTTTAGAATCTTTCCAAGTCTGTATATCTTTATATCTTTCTCTTTTAAACTTTCTTTAATTCTAGGTCACAATTCTCTTGTAGTTTTCATTTGTATATTTCTTTTTTTTTTTTTTTAATGTTTATTATTTTTGAGACAGAGAGAGACAGAGCATGAGTGGGGGAGGGACAGAGAGAGAGGGAGACACAGAATCTGAAGCAGGCTCCAGGCTCTGAGCCTTCAGCACAGAGCCTGACGCGGGGCTGGAACTCACCGACCATGAGATCATGACCTGAGCCGAAGTCGGACGCTCAACCGACTGAGCCACCAGGCGCCCCACATTTGTATATTTCTTACGAGTAGAATTAAGCTTTCTTTTTTCATTTGGTTAAGTCATTTGACTTTCCTTTCTGGGGACTGTCTGTCTTTATCCTTTGCCCATTCTACATTGTTGGGTTTTTTCCCCCCCTTATTCCTAGGACTACATGTATTAATAGTTCAGCTCTTTATCACAAATATTTTAGTAAGATATTTTTCCCATTTGTCCTATGTCTTTTGGTTTGATGATTTTTTTTTCCTCTGCATAAGTTTCTTTTTATTTTGTGGAGTAAATTTTTATCTCTCCCTCTCTCTGCTTTTGGCTTCTGGATTTTGAGTCTTTGAAAGTCATCCTTATATCAAAATAATAAATTCTCCTATATTTTCTTCTAGTAACTTTATGATTTCATTTTTTTTACATTTAAATCTTGGATGCATTTGGAATTAATCATTATATTCATTGTAGGGTATAGATAAAACTTATTTTTTTTCTAGATGACTACCCAGTCAAATACCATTTGTTGAATAATTCACCTTTTGCCCCACTGAAATGCTACCTTTTAATAATAATAATAAATTTAATAATAAATTAATAGTAATTAATTATATTTAATTTATAATAATAAATTTCTGTGTATACTTAGGTCTTTTTCTGGAGTCTTTCTTCAGTTCTATTGGTTAGTCTGGTTATGCACGCACTGTATAGTTTTAATTCTTGAGGGTTTATTACATGTTTTGATAAGGCTGGCACACCTTCCACAGGTCTTTTTGTTCAGGTTTTCCTGGCTAATCTTAATTACTTTTCCACATGAATTTAGAATCAACTGATCTATTTAAAAAATAATGGCATATTTTTTGAGATGATATTAAGTTTATTACTGCAATTAGACTATCTTTACGAAGTTGAACATTCCTGTCAAAAAACATATCTTTCAATTTGTTCAAGTCCTTTCTTGTATCTTTTGTTTTCCAGTTCTCTTCATATGAGTCTTTCACTTTTCTGTTTAAGCCTATTGCTAGATATTTACATTTTTGTTGCTATTGGCATTTTCTTTCATTGTATCTTGTGACTGGCTGCTGTGTCCTGTAAAAGCTATATGCCCATTTAATATTTGTCTTAAAGAATTTTCTCATTTGCAGTAATGTTTTAACTTAAACACAATTCTTGGATTTTCCCCCCCCAAAATACCATATAATCTAAAAATAATATGTTTAACTACTTTGCAAATTTTATAATCCTCTCCTATATAACTGCATTGACCTCCAATACAGTGTATTGCACAATTGTATCTCAAGTATTGTTTCTGAATATAAAGAGAATGACTTTAAGGCTGCGGCTTTCAATCTTGACTGCATATTAGAATCGTGGGAGCTTTAAAAAATCCCAGTGTTCAGGCCTTACCCCAGACTGATTTCTCAAAATCTCCGGCTGGCAGGACCCAGGTACTTTTTTAGGCTGAAATAGATATATTTTACCATGTTATCTACACATTTTAGTTTTGAAATTTTTAATTAAAGTGTTTAAATTTTGTTAAATATTTATTTTCTCTATAGAACTATTTGAATTATAAATCCATTACTACTATATTAATATAATGAATTTTATTAGTGGATTTCCTATATTGAACTATCCTTGCATTTCTTAAATAAAACCCAGTAGGTATCCAAGTGTTTTTCTTTTAATGTTAAGATCGTACTGAAGATTCCTTGCCATTGCTATTCATAAGTGAGATTGATAGACCATTTATTTTGTGTGTGGGAAATCATTGATAGGTTTGATATTGTTCTACTCACATTATAAAAAAAAAATCTTTGGAATTGGGGCACCTGAGGGGCTCAGTCAGTTAAGCATCTAACTTTTGATTTTTGCTCAGGTCATGATCTCATGGTTTGTGGGATCATCTCACTTTTGATTTTGGCTCAGGTCATGATCTCACAGTTCGTGGGATCAAGCCCTCCTTTGGGCTCTGTCTGTGATGATATCATGGAGCCTGCTTTGGATTCTCTCTCTCTCTCTGCCCCTCCCCTACTCATGCTATCTCTCTCTCAAAAGAAATAAACATTTAAAAAGATAATTAGGACTTTTCTGTGATTTAAAATAACTTCAACTGGTGTTGGAATGAATTTCTTTCTTTCTTTCTTTCTTTTTTTTTAAAGTTTGGCTGAGTTTCCCTGGAAGCTTATGGGCCTGGTGCTTTGCTGTGTGTGTGTTATGGTGAGGATTTGGTAGGTGGCATTCTGACAGCTTTTACTTTCTCTTTTATAGAGATCAGTTAATTTAGATTTTCTCTCTCTTATTGGGTACCCTTTAGTTAATTATATTTTCCTGAAAATGAGCTCTTTATCCAGCCAGATTTTTAAATTCATTTTCAAAAGTTTGAGTATTCTTGGGGCACCCAGGTGGCTCATTCGGTTGACCATCCAACTTCAGCTCAGGTCATGATCTTGCAGTTCATGAGTTGAGGCCCTGCATTGGGCTCCCTGCTGTCAGTGCAGAGCCTGCTTCAGATCCTCTGTTCTGTCTCTCTGTTCCTCCCCAGCTTGTGGTCTTTCAAAAATAAATAAACATTAAAAAAAAAAAAAAAGGTTGAGTATTCTCTAAGATTCCTCTACTATTATTCCCTTGTTTTGCTATTAATTCTATTTTATGATTTTTTACTTCTGCAACTGTAATTTTTATCTTGTTTAAGTCAGATAGCAATGTATCTAATTATTTTAAAAAGCATTTTCTTTTAAAAATCAGCTTTTGTTTTTATTAGTATTTTTATTGTTTCCAAACTCATTGGTTTTTTTTTTTTTAATCTTAAACTGCTTTTTTCCCCTTTGGTTCGTTACTCTTTTTTCTCGTAATTCGAGTCAGATTCTTAATCTATTGATTTTTCATCCTTTTTATTAAAGTATACAAGGTTGTCAGTTCTCCTTGGAATCCCATTTGACCCAATTATTGTAGATTCTGAAAAGAAATGTTTTCATTATCACTGTTTTCTAAAAATTCTCCTGTTTGGGTTTATTTTTTGTTTTTATTTTGTTTTCAATGTTTATTTTTGAGAGAGAGAGAGCGTGCATGCATGAGCAGGGGAGGGACAGAGAGAGAGGGAGATACAGAATCCAGAAGCAGGCTCCAGGCTCTGAGCTGTCAGCACAGAGCTGTCAGCACAGATGCAGGGCTTGAACTTGCGAACCACGAGCTCATGACCTGAGCTGGAGTTGGAGGCTTAACCGACTGAGCTACCCAGGTGCCTCTGTTACTTCTTTTTTGACGTGAGAGTCGATTGACAGAATTTAAAAATTTTCAGATGGAAATAACTTTTTCTTTTCCAATTTAGAAAAAAATTTCTAGTTTATTGCATAATGGTCAGATGATGTTTTCTGTATATTTTCTACTTTTTAGAAATTCTGGGGGGTTTCTTTGTGGCTGAAAATATATTCACATATAAGAGGATATTCCATGGGTAGTTGAAAATAAGGTGTAATTGACTTTCAAGGTGCGGAGTTTGATACAGATTACTTATATCTACTTTGTTAATTATGTTAATTAGATCCTTGAGTTTTTTTTTTCTTTTTATCTCAATGTCATAAATTGAGAAACTTGAATTAAACATCTTTTATCTTCTACTAATATATTTCTGAATCTTTACAAATACTACCTCCATATTAAATACATTGTATCTTCATTGTGAATTGAACCCATTGTGAACATGGCTTTTACCATGTTTAATGCTTTGCATCCTGACTTCTACCTTGTCTGATAATTAGATCAAGTCCTGTATTCTTTGTTTGCATTTGCCTAGTATACCTTTACCTCTTCTTTTGTTTTTAATCTTCTCGAATCGGTGACAGAGCCTGGAGTTAGGTTTTGTTTGGTGATCCCATCTGAAGATTTTTAAAAAAGTGAGTGAAGTTCATTTACATTAATTGGTATGATAGGTGATTTTGGTGTTACTTTTGTCATATTATTTTGTTATGTTGTTTATATGGATGAAATTGTTCACTAAGTACTCTATTTGCTTTGCTGTGTGTATGTGTGGTTAGTTCTTCTAATACATAGAAAAATTGTGGTTTTATCTTGATAGTTATCTTTATAATCTTATATAATATCCTTATTTCCATAATTCAGGGCTTCACCACCTAGTTCACATCATGGTACACCTAGAAGGTGGTGTTGCCTGCCACCTCTGGTTTAATAGATGCGACACCTTGATAGAACTGTTCTTTGGTGGAGGATCTTCCTCTGCCTCCAGCTCTTCCGCTCACCTGAGCATTTTCAGTGCACCTGTTAGTAAGCTTTACTATTTCTTGATACCAGAAGGGTAAAATTAGCTTCTTCCCTCTTCCTTTCCCTCTTTTCCTTCCTGTTTAGTTTTCCTTCTGTTTACCTTTGTACTGCCATATGTGCTTACATTTATACTACTGGTTTGTCAGCTCTAAATAATATCCTTTGACTCTGTCATGACAGATTCAGCAATCAAGATTTTTACTTCTTACCTCCCCCCACTGTTACCTCCCATTTTTGTTTTTGTTGTTAGCTGTATCTTTAGTACTTTACTGGGACATAGATTTTTCTGTGACCCTCATTCCCATATTTGCTCTCGTCTTTGCTTTGGTTTTATTTGTAGTATGAATTTGCTTTTCTCATCTTTTGCTTCTATCATTTTTATCTCTAGTTTAGAAATGCTTCCTCCATTTCCACATAATTTGGTTTCTTATTCCTTCTTTCTATAACCCTTAGGGCCTTGCCACCCAAAGTGAGTTTCTGTGCTCATTTTTTGCAAACAAAGTATGTACTATTACTCTTGAGTGTAAGCCCCTCTCCCCAAGGAAGAGTACTTTTGCTGACATTTTCTGAGATCTGCTGTGCCCGGATCTTCTGGTCACTCTCCATGCTTCTTTTCTTTACTTGTTTTTAAGAGACTTTGTTTTGGGCAATCCTCAGACATATTTTGGAGGCTGCTGATTACATCTGTCTGTCTTACATGTGCAAACGGAGCTTTCAGGTTTTGCTGTCTTTGTTTCCTTTTGGTGTTGGGTGAGTTCCAGGAGAGATGGAAGAAATGCTGACCTATATAGCCATATTCACACTAGAAGTGAAATATTTTTCTCAATTTCAAGAGAACTGCTTTAATGTACTGCTCAGTTTCCTCACAGAGACACAGCTTCGTCATCCCACTCATAAGCAGCTCTGCGTGTGTGTGTATGTATGCGTGTGTGTGTGTGTGTGTATGTGTGTTTTAACTTAGCTGCAAAGGGAGTTGAAAAAATTGTGTGAGGTTGAATTGAATTGGTGAATGCTTTACTGGTCAATCAGGGTTTGGCCAGATGGTGGATTTTCAAACTTACCTATGAAGATATGGTAATAATCAGTAAACAGAAAATGAAACAATAGTAAAAAAGTCCCCTGAGAATCATAAGTAAGTGATCTTTTATTTGGAAGGCTTCCAGCCACAGTGGAAGCATTTCCAATAATTAAAAAGTGTGGCTTCTCCATTCAGTATGGCATTTATCTTTTTCCTTTCCTTCCTTTATACCTACTGCTTTCCCACTTTGGTCTTCCTTTTACTATTGTGATAACTTTTTCAGGGTTCTCACCTTAAATTTTCCATGCTGTATAATATCTGGGCAGGAGGAGGAGTTATTTTTCTCAAAACCATTCTTTGTTCATCTTTCTTCATAAGATTTTTCTCATCTATGTCTCCTCTTTCAATTTAATATTTTCCCTTCAGTCTTCCTTTTTTTAAAATTTTTTAATGTTTAATTTTTGAGAGATTTCTTATCCTTAATCTCTGCTCAAATGCTCTATCTTGACTTCTCTCTCTGGTTTCTTTTCCACTCATTCTCGTTCTCTCAAAATCTCACCATGCTCTTTCTAACCACACCAAATATCATCCAGATTTTCTGTTCAAGTTTCTCTCCCATGGATTATATTTACTAGGAATCATCTTAGCCTACTTGGGCTGCTTTAACAAAATACCACAAGCTGGTGGCTTAAGCAACAGAAATTTATTTTTCACAGTTTTGGAGTCTGGGAAATCCAAGATCAAGGTGCTGGACAATTTGGTTCCTACTGAGGACTTTGTTCCAGGCTTGCAGATGGAGATCTTCTCACCATGTCCTAACATGGCAGAGGGAGAGAGCTCTAGTGTCTCTACCTCTTCTTATAAGGGCACTAGCTCTACTGGATTAGGATCCACCCTTATTATCTCATTTAATCTTTGTCACCTCTTCACAGGCCCTGTCTCCAAGTGAAGTCACATTGAGGGTTAGGGCTTCAACATATGAATGGGGGGGGGTTCGTAATCTGGTCCATAGTAGGACAGTGTGTGTTTATTGATATATTCTTATTTGGCATGGAGGTGCTATTTTCTTCTATACCATTATACAGCTTTCCTCATGGTTATACAATAGTATAGTGCTTTCTATGGGGCAATATGAATTGTTTCTTTTTAAATTGTGGTAGAAAATACATACCTTAAAATGCATAATCTTAATAATTTCTAAGTGTATGATTCAGGAGTGTTGAGTATATACAAATTATTTTTTACAAGCCAAGGATAGATCTTTTTTTTCTTAACCAGCATTTAAAATTCTATGTTGATATTTTTTGGAGCATTTACTTTTTGCTAGACATAGTATTGAGTGGTCTACATGGATTATTTCATTTAATACTCATAATAATTTTATAAGTTAGAAACTATTATTTCATCCTTTTTAACAACTAGGCACCCAAGTCTCAGTTAAATAATCTAAGGTTACATAGCTAGTAAATAGCAGAGCTGGGATTCAATGTGTTTAAATTGAATCCAAATTGACTGTGGAACTAATCTCCTTAACCACTCTTCTGCACCAAATTTTTTTCTGTTTTTAAAAATAAAATATGCTAATATGGATAAGATATATACTATACGTCCCAATGTTTATATAAAATGGATCTTTTACAGATGCCTGATTTCTGTTTCCAGGCATAGAGAAATCATCAAAGTAATTAATGTAAAACTGACATGAAAAGACACTTACTTAACTTCTGCAGAATCTGTTTTGCTAAGGTGAATGGGCATAGAATGAGATTTCTCAACTTTGGCACTATTGACATTTTGTGCTGGATAATTGTTTGGTGGAGGGGAGTTAACCTGTGCATTGCAGGATGTTTACTAGTATCCCTGGGCTCTACCCACAAGATGACAGCAGCACTGCTCTCCTTAGTCCTGAAACAAAAACAAAAACAAAAGAATCTTCAGACATGGCCAGATGTCCCCTAGGAGGAAGATCTCCCACAGTCGAGAACCTGTAGGCTAGAATGCAAAAATATTCCATTACAGTTAACCCTTGAACAACACGAGGGTTAGGGTCACTGATTTCCCATGCAGTCAAAAATCCATGTATAAATTTTGGCTCCCACAGAATTTAACCACTAATAATAGCCTACTGTTGACTGGAAGCCTTACCAATAACATGAACAGTTGATTAACACATATTGTGTGTGTGTATGTGTGTGTGAGTGTATATATATATGCATGTGTGTGTGTGTATTCTTAAAATAAGCTTGAGAAAAGAAAATGTTAAGAAAATCATAAGAGAAAATATATACACAGTACTGTACTGTATTTACTGAAAATAATCCACATATAAATGGATCTCCACAAGTTCAAACCCATAACCAAATAGTCATCTGGATGTTTTATGTATTAAAAAAAATCTGTATTAAATGTATACGATGTTCCAAGTACCATTTTCTAAGAGCTTCACAGATATTAACCAATTTAATCCCCTCAAATTATAAGGTAGACACCTATTATGTATACAAATTATAATCCCTCAACCCTATAAGGTAGATACTATGTAGTAGATACAACATGTTGGAGGAAATACAAACCCTGCCAGTCTGATGGGAAAGCCCCCATTCCTATCCACAATGCTTAACTTCCTCTTGGGCTGTGTTAGTGACTTCCAATTGTCATTCTTTATAAAGTTTTCATTATCATATTACTAATGGAGAAAAGTAATAAAAAATATGAAACAATTTTTTCCCTCCTAGGAAGAGAATGTGTACTAAATTTAATAGAAAAGGATATAATGCAGCAAGTGATTACTTTGGCTGTCTTGGCCTCTGAGTGTTCCTTTTTGGTCATTGCCTAAGAACTGCTCATGGTTCTACATTGTTCATCCTCTCAGAACAATGAGTAGAAGGAAGTAGTGTTCAGGTTTCTTGGTAGAGTACTTATATACGTCTGTTCTCAGTTGGAACTTCAAGATAGTTTTCCCCTAGATGCAGTTTTATAGTTTGTGCAACAGAGAAATTGTCAACCAAATGTCTGCCTCTCATTACCTCCTGGATTATCAAAGCAAGCAGTATAGACACTTTTTTATTTGAAAGAAAGTGACAAGGAAGTGAAGTATCAGATGGTCTATGTTAAACTTAAAAAAATTTTTTTCACAATAAAAAGTGTTTTTTTTTTTAAGGTTATTTATTTGAGATAGAGAATGTGTGTGTGCATGTCCGTGAGTGAGCAGGGAAGGGCACAGAGGAAGAGAGAGAATCCAAAGCATACTTCGAGCTGCTGTCAGCATGCAGGCTGATGCGGGGCTCAAACTCACAAACTGCGAGATCATGACCTGACCCAAAGTCAGGTGCTTAACTGACTGAGCCACTCAGGAACCCTGATGATTTTATTTTTTTGAGGTAAAATTTACCTTCTAAGTCTTTTTCAGTCTGTAGATTCCCCACATTCTTGATTTTTTCTTTTAAGAAATATGCTGTTTATGTTATAATAGATTTATTTTCATGCTTTTAATACGTATTTTTAAAAAAATTATCAGTTTTTATTTCCAATGTGGTAAATATCAACAGATAAAACTGTACAAACAAAAGCTCTTTGAGGTCCCCAGCAATTCTTTTTTTTTTTTTTAAGGACACTTTAGTCATAAACTCACTACCAATGGTTTAGATTAACTAACCGAACGCACTCATGTAATGTCATACTAAACAGAAGAACTATTTTGAAATTAGTTAAACAATATAACAGATGATTCCTAAGGTTCCATCTAAACCTAAGATTCAACCATTCCATACATGAGGGATCCTAATAAATGTGCCATTTTTCAGCACAACTTCTCACCCTTAAGTCTCCTTTTTCTTGAAACCCTTTGAATCCCCATGGCCATGTTAGTGCCCTTCCCTTTCCTGTTCTTTCCTAGAAGTACATACCTCTTCCATGGCTACTATTTCAGGCCAAGGAATATACTGAGAATTCCATCCAACCTTTGTAAAATGGCATCTGTTTTAATTTACCCACAATGATCTCTTATTTCCCAAACTTCAGTGATTTTAGTAGTACCATCACATTTTTCCCCCAAATGCCTAACACCTCTACTGCTATATTTTGTTAAATTGGCACACTTTTGTTTCGAATTTAAATACCCTCTTTAGCTTTATCACACAGAGGATTATCCATGGAATCATGGTGTAAAAGTGTTAGTTATGCATTTTTTCACATAGTAGAATAAATGCATAACTAAATATCTTAAGTAAAAAAGGCATTTATGAAAATTTAAAATACAAAGTAATCATCTTTGTACTGCCAAAAACCCACTCTTGTACCTCCAGTGGTCTGTACATAGCACTGTGGTAACCCTTGATGTGCTGTACTTCTGGATTCCTTGCTCATCTTCCCACCAGGGAGGACTGGAGATTGGCTTTCATCTCTGTGTCACCATGTTAGGAAGCCTGGTGCCTGGTGCATAATACGCTTTCAACAAATGTTTGATGAATGAATGTTTCTCTTTCTATCACCATGATGAAATACCATTAGCAAATAGAAATCTTTGCTATTTTCTCTTTGATTCCCAACCTCAGGTAACTTCATCACTCAACATGGAATCAAAACATAAAGAAGTAGCTAAACATGTGGAAGTGAAGTGATGGCTGTTTTTCTACCTCCTACAACTTGGTTGTTGTTTATATGATAGAACAAGGGTATATTTTTCTTTTCCTTTGAAGAAAGGAGTCATTTATACCACAGAGTTTCCTGTACTCAGATCTCTGATTTTCTTGTGAACTAGTGATTAGATCTAGAGACTTGTTCAAATTCAGGCTCCTTAAAAAAATGGTTATTTTTGGCACGACTACTTTATAGGTGGTGGTCTGTTCTTTGATCAGGAGGCACATAATTTCTGATTAGTGGTTTAGATGACCATATATCAGATCCATCAATTCATGAGGGGTTACAAAACTGTGAGAGTTTAATTCTATGATTTCTTCTTTGTTCTTTAGCTGGAATGTCTATAAAAAGACACTTCCCACTATCAACCATTGTGTTACCCTGAGGTACCGGTCATATAGAAAACTTGGTTAAATGTTTGCTTTTTTCTTTCTCTTCTTTGTTTTTTTTCTTTTTTTTTTTTTTCCCAGAATAGTCAGTTGATTCCTTAGCATCTTCCAAAGGAATTTGAGTTGTATAGTTTTGTTTGGTTTGGTTTTAGTTTTATTATGAAAAAAAAACACATATGAATAAACATATTTGATACATTTTACCTATTGGAGGTATTATCTGCAGGCTCAAATTGTCCCAATTTTGGCTAGCAAGAGTCTTTTTGGTTTGGCTCCTGAAATTCTTTGGCATAATCCGGATAAACTGAGATAGTTTCCTTGCTGACTGGTTGCCAGATACTTTAACTCATCTTGTACATATTCTGCCCCAGACCTAGAATCAGCCATTTCTCGAAAGAGACTTGGTTCCTTTAAGTGGGAAATGACTTTTAGAAACCATACTCTGAGTACTGGTGGTGTTCATTGCTACTCATCATTATTCCGAGGCCCTTTGAATGCTAGAGTTACTGTTAAAGATAGAATATACTTTAAGTTCATGTGCGTTTTTCCTATTCAAATTTGGAACTTTTAAGCCTACAGAGTTTTTATTTCATCTTACATTTGTGTTTTCTTTAAACAGTACTGAAAGCCTTAGTGTTTTTTTTTAAGTCTTTTTTTTAAGTTTATTTATTTTGAGAGAGAAAGAAAGAATGTGAGCAGGTGAGGGGCAGAGAGAGAGGGAGAGAGAATCCCAAGCACACTCTTTGCTGTCAGTGCAGAGCCCTATATGGGGCTTAATCTCATGAACCATGAGATCATGGCCTGATCTGAGATCAAGAGTCATACACTTAACCGACTGAGCCACCCAGGTTCCCTTGAAAGCCTTAGTTTTTAACAAAAGTGGAATAATCACTCATTTTATTTATCTCATAACATTATATAACTGTCTCATATTAACAATATTGAGTCTTCCCTATCTTGCAAGATGATGGGTGAAAAAGTTGAGAAGCCAGATACTAAGGAGAAGAACCTGAAGCCAAGAAGGCTCATTCTGGCGGCAGAGTTAAGAAAGGTAACCTTAAGGCTAAAATGCAAAAGAAGCGGAAGCCCCATTGTCCCATTGTCACTGAAACCCTGTTTTAGTTAGAGGAAGTGGCAGATACTCCCAACTGACTATGTATTCTAGAAAGGCCATGTACCAGAGGAAGTATTCAGCAGATAAATCCAGGGTTGAATAGAAAAAGTAGAAGGTTCTTGGTACTGTCACAAAACCAGATGGTGGTGACAAGAATGACGGTACCCTAGTGGTTAAACTTTGCAAAATGCCTAGGTATTATCCTACTGAAGATGTGCCTCCAAAGCTGTCGAGCTACAGCAAAAAACCTTCCAAATAGCATGTGAGAAAACTGTGAGCTAGAATCACTCCTGGGACCATTTCGATTATCCTTACTGGGCAACACAGAGACAAGAGGGTGGTTTTCCTGAAGCAACTGAGAAGTGGCCTGCCACTTGTGGTTGCATCTCTGGCCCTCAATCAAGTCCTTCTCCATAGAACACACCAGAAACTTGTGATTACCACCTCCACCAAAATTGCTGTCAGCAGTATCAAAATCCCAAAGTATCTCATTGATACTTACTTCAAGAAGAAGAAGCTGCATGAACCCAGACACCAGGAAGGTGAAATCTTTGACCTGGAGAGAGAGAGGAATATGAGATTACAGAGCAAAGCAAGGTTGATCAGAAAGCTGTGGACTCGTAAATACTACCAAAAATCAAAGCTGTTCCTCAGCTTCAGGGCTGCCTCCACTCTGTGTTTTCTCTCACAAATGGAGTTCATCTGTACAAACTGGAGTGTTCTAAATTTCTTACAAAAGACCTAATAACTGATCCATTTCAAAATAAAGACAATATTGACATTATTACTAGCAACATGTTTACTAAAGATCATATATTTTCCCCTCATTTTTGTTAGGTTATATCCCTTTAGGGATACATAGTCAAATAATTATATTGTAAAGTTATATGGAATAACTTCTTTGAGTTGTTAGGCCAAGAAGTTATGATTCTTGGGGATTGCTTTATTTAATTTTGTCTTATAATTATGTAAAATATTTACATGGTTCTAAGATTAAATCTATAAAACAAATTATATTCAAAGGAGTCCAGGATCTATCCTTGTCCTCTAACCAATGCTCTTCCCTCTTCTATAGGTAACCATTCTTTAAAAGATTTATGATTTTTTAATATCAACAAATATATATTTATATCCCTCTTCTTAAATAAACAAAAGCCACTGTAAATACTTATCCTCATCCTGCTTTTTTTTTTTTAAATAATATATCTTGGAGATTTCTTCATAATAGTATATTAAGATATTCCCCATTCCCTTTTTTTTTTTTAATTTAAAATACTTTATTTTCAGATTGGTTTACATAAAACACCCAGTGTTCATCCCAACATGTGCCCTTTTTAATGCCCGTCCCCCCCTCTCCCCCCTCCCTCATCCCCCTCACCCTCAGTTTGTTCTTAGTCTTTGAGAGTCTCTTATGTTTTATCTCCCTCCCTCTCTGTGTCTTTTTTTTTTTTCTTTCCCCTCTTCCCCTCCCCCTGGTTTTTGCTTAGTCTCACCAAGTCCACCTATTCGTGGAAACATATGGTATCTGTCTTTTTCTGACTGACTTATTTCACTTAACATAATACCCTCCAGTTCCATCCATGTTGCTACGCATGGCCAGATTTCATTTTTTCTCATTGCCACATAGTAGTCCATTGTATATATGTACCATATCTTCTTTATCCACTCGTCAGTTGATGGGCACTTAGTTTCTTTCCATGTTTTGGCTATTGTCGAAAGTGCTGCTATGAACATTGGGGTACACGTGCTCCTATGCATCAGCATTCCTGTGTCTCTTGGGTAGATTCCTAGCAGGGCTATTGCTGGATCATAGGGTAGCTCTATTTTCATTTTTTTGAGGAACCTCCACACCGTTTTCCAGAGTGGCTGCACCAGTTTGCATTCCCACCAACAGTGTAGGAGGGTGCCTACTTCTCCACATCCTCGCCAGCATCTATAGTTTCCTGATTTGTTCATTTTAGCCCCTCTGACTGGTGTGAGGTGGTATCGCAGTGTGGTTTTGATTTGTATTTCCCTGATGATGAGTGACATTGAACATCGTTTCAAGTGTCTATTTGCCATCTGAATGTCCTCTTTGGAGAAGTGTCTATTCATATCTTCCGCCGTTTCTTCACTGGGTTGTTTGTTTTTCGGGTGTGGAGTTTGGTAAGTTCTTTATAGATTTTAGATATTAGTCCTTTATCCGATATGTCATTTGCGATGATCTTTTCCCATTCCGTTGGTTGCCTATTCGTTTTGTTGGTTGTTTCTTTTGCTCTGCAGAAGCTTTTTATCTTGATGAAGTCCCAATAGTTCATCTTTGCTTTTAATTCCCTTGCCTTTGGAGACGTGTCAAGTAAGAAATTGGTGCGTCTTAGGTCAAAGAGGCTTTTCCCTGCTTTTTCCTCTAGGATTTTGACGGTTTCCTGTCTCACATTCAGATCTTTTATCCATTTAGAATTTATTTTTGTGAGTGGTGTAAGAAAGTGGTCTAGTTTCATTCTTTTACAAGTTGCTGTCCAATTCTCCCAGCACCATTTATTAAAGAGGCTGTCTTTTTTCCATTGGATACATTTTCCCACTTTATCAAAGATTAGTTGGCCATATACTTGCGGGTCCATTTCTGAGTTTTCTATTCTATTCCATTGGTCTATGTGTCTGTTTTTGTGCCAATACCATACAGTCTTGATGACCACCGCTTTGTAGTAGAGGTTAAAGTCTGGGATTGTGATGCCTCCCGCCTTGGTTTTATTCTTCAGTATTATTTTGGCTATTCGAGGTCTTTTGTGGTTCCATACAAATTTTAGGATTGTTTGCTCTAGCTTTGAGAAGAATGCTGGTGCAATTTTGATTGGGATTGCATTGAATGTGTAGATTGCTTTGGGTAGTATTGACATTTTAACGATATTTATTCTTCCAATCCATGAGCATGGGATGTTTTTCCATTTCCTTGTGTCTTCCTCAATTTCCTTCATAAGTTTTTTATAGTTTTCAGTGTAGAGGTCTTTCACCTCTTTGGTTAGGTTTATTCCTAGGTATTTTATGGTTTTTGGTGCAATTGTGAAAGGGATTAGCTTCTTTATTTCTCTTTCTGCTGCTTCATTGTTGGTGTATAGAAATGCCACCGATTTCTGTACATTGATTTTGTATCCTGCAACTTTGCTGAAATCACGGATCAGTTCTAGTAGGCTTTTGGTGGATTCTGTCGGGTTTTCCATGTAAAGTATCATGTCATCTGCAAAAAGTGAAAGTTTGACTTCCTCCTTGCCAATCTTGATGCCTTTTATTTTGTTTTGTTGTCTGATTGCTGATGTTAAGACTTCCAACACTATGTTAAATAGCAGTGGCGAGAGTGGACACCCCTGTCGTGTTCCTGATCTCAGGGGGAAGGCTTTCAGTTTTTCCCCATTGAGGATGATATAAGCTGTGGGCTTTTCATATATGGCTTTTATGATGTTTAAGTATGTTCCTTCTATCCCAACTTTCTCGAGAGTTTTTATTAAGAAAGGGTGCTGTATTTTGTCAAATGCTTTTTCTGCATCTATTGACAGGATCATATGGTTCTTATCTTTTCTTTTGTTGATGTGATGTATCACGTTGATTGATTTGCGAATATTGAACCAGCCCTGCAACCCAGGGATGAATCCTACTTGATCATGGTGGATAATTCTCTTTATGTGTTGTTGGATTCGATTTGCTAGTATCTTATTGAAAATTTTTGCATCCATATTCATCATGGATATTGGCCTGTAATTCTCCTTCTTTGCTGGATCTCTATCTGGTTTGGGAATCAAAGTGATGCTGGCTTCATAGAATGAGTCCGGGAGTTTTCCTTCCGTTTCAATTTTTTGGAACAGCTTGAGGAGGATAGGAATTAACTCTGTTTTAAATGTCTGGTAAAATTCCGCACGAAAGCCGTCTGGTCCAGGGCTTTTATTTGCTGGGAGATTTTTGATAACTGATTCTATTTCTTCACTAGTTATGGGTCTGTTCAATTTTTCTATTTCTTCCCGTTTGAGTTTTGGTAGCGTGTGGCTATTTAGGAAGCTGTCCATTTCTTCCAGATTGCCAAGTTTGGTGGCATATAATTTTTCATAGTATTCTCTGATGATTGCTTGTATCTCTGAGGGATTGGTTGTAATTTCTCCCTTTTCATTCACGATTTTATCTATTTGAGTTCTCTCTCTTTTCTTTTTGAGAAGCCTGGCTAGAGGTTTGTCTATTTTGTTTATTTTTTCAAAGAACCAGCTTTTGGTTTCATTGATCTGTTCCACTACCTTTTCTGTCTCCATATGGTTAATTTGTGCTCTGATCTTAGTTATTTCTCTCTTTCTGCTGGGCTTGGGTTGTTTTATTTGTTCTGCTTCTAGTTCCTTTAGGCGCGCGGTTAGAATTTGTGTTATTGATTTTTCTTGTTTATTGAGATGGGCCTGGATTGCAGTATATTTCCCTCTCAGGACTGCTTTTGCTGCGTCCCAGAGCGTTTGGATTGTTGTATTTTCATTTTCATTTGTTTCCATGTATTTTTTAATTTCTTCTCTGATGGCTTGGTTGACCCAGTCATCTTTTAGTAGGTTATTTCTTAGCCGCCATGTTCTTGGATATTTTCCCGGCTTTCTCCTGTGGTTGATTTCAAGTTTCAAAGCATTGTGGTCTGACAGCGTACACGGTATGATCTCAATTCTTTTATATTTATTCAGAGCTTCCCTGTGCCCCAGAATGTGATCTATCTTGGAAAATGTACCGTGTGCAGTTGAGAAGAACGTAAATTCCTTTGCTTCTGGATGAAGGACCCTAAAGATGTCTGTGAGGCCCATCTGTTCTAATGTGTCGTTCAGGGCTATTGTTTCTGTGGAGATTTTCTGATTTGTGGATCTATCCAATGCTGAGAGTGGAGTGTTGAGATCCCCTACTATTAGGACATTTTTATCGATGAGGTTGCTAATGTTTGTAATTAGTTGTTTTACAAATTTGGGTGCCCCCGAATTCGGTGCGTAGATATTTACAATTGTTAGCTCTTCCTGCTGGATGGTCTCTGAGACTATTATATAATGTCCTTCTTCATCTCTTATTACATCGTTCATTTTAAAGTCTAATTTGTCTGATATAAGTGTGGCTACTCCGGCTTTCTTCTGCCTTCCAGTAGCATGGTAGATAGTTTTCCATCCCCTCACTTTCAATCTGAAGGTGTCTTCAGGTTTAAGATGAGTTTCTTGAAGACAGCAAATAGATGGGTCTTGTTTTTTAATCCATTCTGTTATCCTGTGTCTTTTGATTGGCGCATTTAGTCCATTTACATTCAGTGTTAATATTGAAAAATATGGGCTTACAGTCACTGTATTATCTGTAGGTTTCATGATTGTAAGGCTGTCCCTGGCAGTTTGTGTTCTTTGCAGGTTTGCCTTCATAGAGTGCCCCTCAGGATCTCTTGCAGTGCCGGCTTATTTGTGATAAATTCTTTCAGTTTTTGTTTGTTGGGAAAAACCTTGATCTCTCCTTCTATTCTGAATGACAGGCTAGCCGGATACAGAATTCTTGGTTGCAGGTCCTTCTTGCTCATCACATTGAAGATATCTTGCCATTCTTTCTGGCTTGCCAAGTCTCTGTAGATAAGTCTGCTACTACCCTTATAGGTCTCCCTTTGTATGTTAGGGTTCTTTTGTCCCTAGCTGCTTTCAGGATTCTCTCCCTATCTTTGTATTTTGCCATCTTCACTATGATGTGCCGTGCAGAAGGTCTATTCAAGTTACGTCTGAGGGGAGTTCTCTGTGCCTCTTGGATTTCCATGCCCTTTTCCTTCCTCATGTGGGTGAAGTTCTCAGCAAATATTTGTTCAAGAACCCCTTCGACTCCTTTCTCTCTCTCTTCTTCCTCTGGGACTCCTATGATACAGATATTGTTTCTTTTGAGTTCATCGCTCAGCTCTCGAATTCTCCTTTCCTGTTCCTGGATCAGCTTCTCTCTCTTTTTATCTGCTTCCTCTTTTTCAATGATTTTGTCTTCTAAGGCACTAACTCTTTCCTCTACCTCTTCAATCCGTGCTGTGGCTGCTTCTAGTTTCCCCTGTATTTCTTCTAATTTCTTCTTTAATTCTTCCTGACCGTTTTTAAGGTCCTTGAACTCTGCCGCACGGTACCCCTTGCATTCTTCTAAGCTTTTTTCAAGGCCAGCGATTAGTTTTATGATTGTCATTCTATATTCATGTTCTGTTATGTTGCTTATATCTGTTTTCATTAATTCTTGAGCTGTCACTGCTTCTTGTGGATTCTTTTGAGGAGAATTCTTCCGTCTCGTCATTTTAGCTGGATGTGTTTTGGTTTGTTTCTGAAGTTGCCCTGGAAAGGAAAACAGACTGACAGACAAACAGAAAACAGAAATACTCAAACGTACTAACAAATGATACAGACAAGCGGTTCACAACAGCAAAAAGAATAACAAATGACACTCTGAGGACAATGTCCTGAAATACCAGCTACACGGTAAGGACAGGGTGTGTACTGTGCTGGTGGCAGAGCGTCTACAGAGAGAATGACAGTTCCGGGGGAAAGAAGGAAATGGTCTTTGCCCGAGTAGAGTGACTAAAGAGCTTAATCCAGACTGAGAGAAATCAGAATAAGGACGGTTACAAGGAAAAAGGAATGAAGACAGAAATTGCTCGGGTGAGATTATGTGGCCTGGTTATTCCAGAGAGAGAATAAGGGAAGTACAGAAGGAGATGAAAAACATGCCTTTAGAGAGTGGAATAAGATTTTGTTTAAGTCAGCCAGGCCTCTGGATAGTCAGCTCAGGAGTGGGGATCAGTAAGAAGAATAACGGGGAGCATCTATTTTAAAAAGAAATGACCTGGAGTTACTCCAGGCAGCGGTCTGGACTTGGCCTCTGTAGCTCCTGCGGAGAAGTGTCACTCCTGTGCAGATGGGCCTGGTTTAGTGTAGGCGGGAGTTCTCCCCTGAGGCAGGGATGGCTCTGGGAGTGACTTCCTGGGGCTGGTGCTTGTGGGCCCGTAAGACAACAATGGCGTCCCTTCCGTCCTTTGTTCCCAGTCCCAGGGCTTCCACTCGCCCCCTTGTTTGTGTCCTTACTCCGCTATGGGCACCGGCGCAGTGCGGTCCACTGGAAGGTGGGCGCCTGCCTGCTTGCCACCCCCCAACCTTCTGCAAATGTGTCAGGGTTAGAGGTGCTCCACAGGCGACTGGGGGCACCCCCGGCAGCCGGTCGCGCTGAGGGCTCCCTGCTCGCCTGGCTGGGGCGACTTGTGCGCACTCCCCACTCAGGCGACCGCAGTAGCGGCAGTCCCAGCGTTTGATCGCACCCCACAGGGCCCTCCGCGGCGACTAGTGCCTGATCCGGGCTCAGGCGGGCAGCGGCAATGGTCCCAGGTCCCCGGCTCTCCAGGGGATGGTGGCGCGACTGGCGCACAATCCCTGTTGAGGTGGTCCCAGCGATGCAGCGGTCCCAGCAGTTTTTCGCTTTCCACCGGGCGCCCCAGCGGCGACTAGCGCGCACTCCCCTTTCAGCCAGCAGCAGCGTCCCCCATTCCCTTTTTGACTGCATAGTACTCCATGGTTAATTCAGTCAATTTCTATTGATAGGCATTTGGGTTGTTTCTGGACTTTTACTCTTCCAAATAATGTTGTAGTGAAGAAACTTATACATACATCTTTTTATTACTTTTGTCAGGGTGGCCTTGAGCATATATCTTGTGTTTTTGTCAGTGCATCTTTATTTAGGAATATTCTTTAGTGATTTTCTTAGCAAGAAACTAGGAATGGTAAATTCTCTCATTTTATTTGTTTGAAAATATATTTTTTTGCCTTTATGTAATAGTATTGCTGGGCAAAGAATTTTAAATTACTTGCTTTTAGGACACTGAAGATAGTACTCCATTCGTCTCTATTGTTGCTAGTGAGCAGTTGTTGTTAAGACCTAGAACTGTTTCTTTATACATAATTGGCCTTTTGTTTTTGGTTGCTTTAAGACATTCTTTTCATTTCAGATAATCAACAGTTTCACTAAGGTGTGCTTGGCATGGATATATTTTAATTTACCTTTGTTTGGTTTTCTTTTTGGTACTTTTTTAAAAGTTTATTTATCTGGTGGAGAGGGCAAAGAGAGGGAGAAGAGAGAGAGAATCCCTAGCAGACCCATGCTGACAACTGGCAGAGGGCTCAAACTCACTAAAGGTGAGATCGTGACCTGAGCTGCAATCAAAAGTCAGATGCTTAACTGAGTGAGCCACTCAAGCTTCCCTTCATTTTGATACCCAAATCTAAAGTGTCTTCTCTGTAATTAATTCTGCAAAAAATTCTTAGCCATTTTCTTTTCTATTATTACCTTTCTTCAACTCCAGCTCCTTTACCCCACCACCTTTTTCTTCTCGTGCTATCAATTGTACTTTCTTACTCTGCTTTCCACGTCTCTTAATTTCTCTTTCATGTATATATTTTATTTCTTATAGTCTCCCATTTTAGCAATTTTGGTAATTAAAGATGTATTCCTGTTCACATTTTTTAAAAGTTGCACACATATTTTAAGTTGCTTTATAATTGTGTGTGTAACAGGGCGTTCACTGGGATTTGTGCTTCTTCTGAAATGACCACTAAATGGTAAAAAAATGCAAGAAAGGACACATCAAATACTTCACATTCTAGAGAATCCCCTGACAACTGGGTCTTATCAAGGATAGCCTCACTGGCTCTGCTATCTCTAGAAATACCCAGGAGCTTAACTATATAATCAGGACATGAAGGAGAAGAAGAAATCATGGGAACCATGATAAGCCATCATCGTGCTGGAGAGGTCTCCCCTGCCCCCAAAAACTAAGTGATAGGGGGAAGCACCAAACATCTCATTGGCATCTCATTCCCCAGTTGGGTAGCAGACTGGTGGTGTGTCTCTGTCTGTGTGAGCAGCAGGTGAGGAAACCTCAGAAAGATGGAAGGGTGGAGTAGCATGGGGACTCCAGAGAGTAGCCAGCAGCCTTCTCTGCTATTTGGTGGGTGAGATTCACTTGGATCAAGTAGACATTGTGTAGAGTAGTCTTGATTAAATATTTTGCCAGTTGCCACTTGAGAGGGAAGGTCACTGGGTGAGGAGATTACAGTGGCAAGAGACTGTGGGATAGACCTCCCAGGACAGAAGCTGAGTGTGAAAACAGGATGAGTCACCACCAGCTGCTCTTCTACAGAGGGTAAGGGGCCCCAGAGAGTGTTCTGGAGAACTTATGGCTATGCTTAGCATTCTATTCCTCTCCAGAATCTTTAGTTTCTTTCTTTGATCAGTAGTTTTACTATTACTAAATTAGGGTAGACTCATTTTCGTGTGTGTGTGTGGGGGGGGGGGTTAAATGCGTTAATACATTTATTGCTGTTCGCTGCTCTTTACTATTTTTTATTCATTTTGTTTGCCCTGCTAATCTCAGCATTGACCTTTTAGCTCCATTAGGCCGTATGTCATTTGACATACAGCTCCTTGGTGTTTGTGATACTTTATCCTAAAGCGAATCTGCTTTAGTCCATCCAGGATTTGTTGCCATCTTCCTTTTCTGTATCCAGATACACTGTCACCACCCTCTTTCTGCACTGACTGAATCTTCCTTTGCGGCTGTGGCCACTGTCCTGATGCTCCTCATGACCAGCCCTCACATGTGCTTTGCGCTTCAATGAAGGGGTCACTTGTGCAATCAGGTAGGAAGAGATCGATTTTTCCAGAGTGATTTATACCCTCTGATAATTGAGCTATCATCAGTGACACCGCTGAGCACGCAAAAGAAAGTGACACCTCTAGTTACAGAGAGACCTGAGTCCTTGGAAGCAACTGAAAATGGTGACAGGACCATCTAGATATCACAATAAAATTCTAGCATCATCAAGGGCCCCTGGGAAGTATATGTGAATTTAAGAGAAAGAAACATTCTATATTCAAGAAAAATTCTGGAATTAGAACTGAGTTTTAAAAGAGGTCATAAGCAAAGCTATAGAGGTACCCTTGAACCTTGATATTACCCCTATATTCTTTGTGCTTTTTTCTATAAAAGAGATTGTTAAGAAAGAAGATGTATTCTCCTCTCCTAATGTCTTACTACATCCCCAATTATAGACACACATTCCAACTGTTGCAGTATCATGCCACAGAGCAAGTGGCTAGAACTGTCAGACTTGATGAACAGAGAGACTTGGGTTTGAATCTTGATGTTGCTCTTTATTTGTTGCTGACCTTGGGCAAGTCGCCTACCATTTTTTAGCCTGTTTCCTCATAATACCTATTTTACAGAGTTGTGGTGAGGGTTAGACATGAAACAGATATAGAAATACTTGGCACCTGGCCCATACTTCACAAGGCTGGCCTCTTTTTGGACCATAAGAACAAAACCCACATTGGAATGAGCTAGGATTTATATTTCTCTTCTCTTTGATTTGTTGTTTGATTTTCACTGATAGAGTTGAATTTGTTGGGCAAGAGTGTGATTGTTGAACTGAGAAATATCAAGAAGAGAAATTTAACCAGTAGTTTGAAGGAGGAATTCTGTCTCCTGTGAAGACAGTCATGGGAGTGGATGAACCCTTTAATATTTTATTTTATTTTATTTTATTTTTTTGTTTTTTTTTAATTTATTATCAAATTGGTTTCCATATAACACCCAGTGCTCATCCCAACAAGTACCCTCCTCTGTGCCTGTCACCCACTCTCCCCCCCCCACACCCCTCTCACCCCTCAGTTTGTTCTTAGTCTTTGAGAGTCTCTTAGGTTTTGTCTCCCTCCCTATCTTTTTTCCTTTCCCCTCTTCCCCTCCCCCATGGTTTTCTGCTAAGTCTCTCAAAATCCCCCTATGCGTGGAAATATATGGTATCTGTCTTTTTCTGACTGACTTACTTCACTTAGCGTAATATCTTCCAGTTCCATCCATGTTGCTACACGTGGCCAGATTTCATTCTTTCTCATCGCCGAGTAGTATTCCATTGTATATATATGCTACATCTTCTTTATCCATTCATCAGTCGATATTTTAATAGGGTTTCTGGGTCATGGGTCCTCTATTTATTGTCTTACCTTAGCCTGACTCTATTTGATGACAGCACTAAGAATTGATGATTTCTTTATCCCCAGAGCAATTGAAGACAGAGGAGGAAGGAGTAAATCTCTAGAGTTTTTAAGGCTGGGAACCGTCTGCCCAGGGGTCACCTTCATATGTATGAGGCCAAATAGTAGGCACATGAAACTTAAGAATTTCCTCTCTCCTTGCCAGTAAAACCCACTAGCTCAGAACCTTGGGAATCTAACTGTCTTGCCCTTGCTTCCTGCAGTCAGAGCCTGAATGTGGCTTAGAATATAAATGTTAGAATTGAGAGCATGTCTTTAGAGTAGGACAGACCTAGACCTGATCCTGGTATATGGTCAGTGCCCTGTAAATTGTGTGTATTATTATTTTTATTCTCAGTTCAGCTTTTGTGCTTCAGTCACATTGATCCTTAATCTTCCTTTGAATGTTTCTGTGTAGAGGAGTCTTCAAGTGATTAGTTTTGGATTCTTAGCTTTTATATTCTGCACTTTGAATTCTGTCCATGTAGCCAGCCTACTCATGCTAATTGCAGTGCTCTCAATATAGAAGATGTTTCTTAGATACAGGGTCTATTCCAGAGCATTCAAGGAACACTGACAGGTCATTTTGGGATGGGCTCCATTCTACTTTCCAAATTCAGTTTTTCTTCTCAGACTATTCCAGAACCTGTGAATTTAATCATTTTAGTATCAGGGTTTTATGCAACAACCCCATTCACTCCAACCCACATATATTATTCCATTTGGTCAGGAAATCTATAGAAGTGGTCAAGGGATGCTGATGCTTTGTTTTGAAAATGTACATATTAATGCTTATCTTCTTCTTTCTCATCTTGTGATCAGAGCTTTGCTACCATATAGGTAAAGACGCAATTAGGATTTTTGCCAGCTTTTGTGTTGTTTCATTTTGGTATTTTTCTTGGCCTCAGAACTGTGGCCCCCCCCCCACCTTGGCCCCACTGCTGCTGCTCCCCCATCACAATTTCTCTTAGTGGATACCCTCCTTTCCTGGACATATCTCAGGTCATCCTTCTTTTGGAATGAGATGTCATTACAGACCTGGTAATTTTAAAGAGGAACATAATAGTAATAAGTGAGATTTATGGACATTCACCATGTAGTAGACATTACTGTAACCACTTTATATATATGAACACAGTTAATACAACTCCATGAAATAGATGCTATTGTATTTCCCTTCTATAGTTGGGGAAACTGCTACAAGAGAGGATCAGTACCTTGTATAGGTGCAGCAAGTGGACAACAGTTAGCTTGGCCACAGGTCTGCTTGGGCTCTGGAGAATTTCCTCTTTAGGACTCTAGGTTCAGACACTGACATCCAGGATCCTGGCTCAGGCAATCCCAAATAATGTGCTCTTGTCATCAGCAGGAGCATAACATAAAAACATTTCCTACAAAATTTAGAAAATGCTGGAATACTGTGTCATTTCTGCAAATCTCCTTTAAGAGCACATCTGCCAGACAACCTATGTGACATTACCCTGGTACTCAGAAAAAAAACACTAAAATAAGGTCACTAAAAAATACTAAAATAAGGTCACTTCCCTCCTCTTAGGAGGCATATTTAGAGCTTGTTTTCCAAACAAAGGAAGTTGAGCTGAAGAAGTCACTTTCATTTGAAAATCAGGTGAAAGTCAACAACATTGCGGTGTGAAATGAAAAAACAACACATTCCCAGGAGAGTATCTTTACATGCAAACTAATTTCTAAGGCCAACAAAAAAATTAGTCATAATTCAGTCCAACAACAGGTAATTCTGAAAAGAGTCTATTTAGGAACTACCCACTAAGTAGGAGTTAGCAGGCTACAATTATTTGTTAGTTTATTCTAAAATTCACTTGCACAGGCATAGCCTATGGGGCCGGGTGGGAAGGGGACCCTGATTTGAAACATGTAGCTGCCAACCAAACAATGAAATGAAGAGAACAATAAACAAAGGAAACCTTTCCAAAGGCTCTCTTCATTTACATTCTGAGATTACTGGCCTCATCTCTCTGCTGAAATAGCTTGCGTTACTGGCCGTCCAAAAGCATAATCAGGTACTAGCGGGAGCTTTTGCTCCAGCAAACTGCATGAAGAATATTCGAATGCTGCCAAGACTATAGGTGCCTGTTTCAAGTTGTCATAGTATATGCTATAACGTGTCATAAATAAGGGAGGTATATTTATAAATCTGACATTAAAAATGTGTTCCTAAAATATCTTGTGTGTTCCCTGGCCATGTCAGCATAGAAATAATGTTTAGTATTTGTTTATTTTACTGGACCACCCCATGAACCTGGGGGAAACATGTTAGAAAAAAAATTATAGCTACGCCAACTATTCTGGGAGATACACGAGCCCTCCATGTTTATCAGGTTGAGGGCACTGTATTTTGATGTCAATAAGCAATTTTTCCAGCCCGGTCTCCTGCCCGACCCTTTTAATCCATCAATATATTATTAGAGATAAAGTTGGTGGATGCCTGCTGCAGTTAGAAGATAAATGACATCTCTGAAGTCAGGCATTAAAGACTAGATTAAGGCCTTGTGACACCGTTTTCAGTGCTCATCTGTGCACTTCTGTTCAACCTATCACACTGAGTGACAAGAAAGAAAAATAATGAACTGGGCCAGGGGAAGAAGAAGGAAAAAAAAAAAAGCCAGAAAAAGAGAGAGATTTTTTTTCCCCCTAACACACAAACTACATCAGTTCATACTCGGGATTAGACTGCATTTAAAGAAAGGAAAAAAGAAAAGAAAATGGGGAATTGGGAAGGACAGGGAAGGGGCTGTTCTATAAAGATGAAAACAGGCAGGCAAAAGGAACATTAAAGCCAAGAATTCCATTTCTGCCTGGCCAATGTGGCTTTTGGTATCCCCCACCTGCCTCCCAGCCTCTCCCATGCAGACATCTCCCAGTTGGCATCCAGTTGCTCCAGGAATCTGCTCCTTCTCCAAGTTGGGAGTGCTGACATAAATCTTGCTAAGAGGCAGGGCTCTGCTTTAAATCTTAGTGAATCATGTTCTTCTATTCCCGCCAAAGGATTTTCTTCACATTGCTACCATTGGTCTGGTTGAAAGTATTAAAGAGTTTTATCACTGTGTTCTGATAGTGATTTGAATATGGCTCCTGGCTTGACAAATATACATGTTGAATTTTTCCTGATTGTGTGGAAAACAGTAGCCACAAATTGCAAGGTGGAAGCAAAAGGAAAGGGAGATACAGGACAGGGGAGAGGGCCCAGGTTTGTAGGTAGGGGACCTAGAGTCTACTCTAAGACCGATTTGCCCTCACTCTCTTTTTCAATCATTTATGTAGAAATAAAACGATCCCCCTCCTCATATGTCTTGGCCAGTTTGTGAGGATAGAATTGACATCTTCCTGTAGACCTCTTTTGTTTCTGGTGTTTCAACAATCCTCCTTAGAATCCAAGCCCTTGCAACATTTATATGCATCGTGGTGTTCCTGGGACCCTCCACAGTGGGACACATAGAAGGCCCTCCACTGATATTTGGTAACTGAGAACTCACAAAACACCTGGCTGACCCCAAGCGCCTGCTGAATGTTTCATGTAAATTCTTTTACCATCATAAATATCCCCTGTCTCCAATTAAACACTTGGCTTTCTAGCCTTTAGTAAGCTTCTCCTGCCCTTCATCTCATCATCCAGGGTCAATATTTTCCATTTGTTTCCAAGTCCTGGTCCTGGACTTTGCTTCCTTCTTGCATGTTCCTTGTTCCTTACACCCGTCTATAATTCTAGCTCAAAGCCTCTTTGTCCCAGGCTTTATCGCCCCATTTGATTTCTGTCCTTTAAATCCATCATACCAGCTGTCTCTGGATTGATCTTCCCCAAACTCTTCTTTGCCTATGACATTCCCTGCTCAAAATTTTAAATTCCTTGTTATATCAGGACCCTCCAGAGTCTGATCCAACTGCTTTTACAGTCATTTTTTTTCTCTTCTTCCTCTCAAAGTCCTCAGCAAATTGGCTCACATGCTTTAGACATGGTTATCACTTATTCATCTCTACTTAATTACTATCGTTATTCCTTATATTGAAATTTTCTTCTGGAAACCTCTGCCTGTCCAAAATCTCTACGTCCCCGGCTCATTTACCTCCTTTTCCATTTGATTGGCCTCATCTTCCCTCAGCTGGACATGGTTTTTGCTTCCTTTGAGATACTGTGCCTGATGTTGGCAGAACACTGTTGGCTATAAGTGGCAGAACCTAGTTTAGCTCAGAAAGACACTGAATAGAAGGCATGGCAATCATGGAAAAAGCAGGGGGCTTGTGGGTCTCAAGGAATCCAACCGGAAGATTGGCATGTTAGAATTCCCTTTGCTTCGCCTCTGCTGCTCTGTAAATGTTGAATTAATTCTCTCCATTTGATTACGGGATTCTTCATTCCACCCATCAAAGGTGGGCTTCGTCGGTAGGTAAACACATTGCTGATAGCTCTAGTATCTTACTTTTCCCATAAGAGACAAACTGTTACTTGGGCTGTCTGACCCCAAAGGTAAAAGTCTTGTGCATAATATCTGATTAATACAGCAGTTATCAGATGTCCACCTCTGGGCCAAGAAAATGAGGCTGGGAGTGGAGAAAGGAAAGCATCATGAATGGTTCAGCTTGGGCATATGCTTTCCAATTTAGCTAGGAAGGTTGTGGCTGATTATAGAAGTGGTCGTGACCTTTCACTCCTCCCTGTGACTTTGTAGCTCCTTCCATCAAGGGATGGAGTCTATTTACCCATCCATTAAATCTTGGCTGGCTTTGTACCTTGCTTTGGTGTCAGCAGAATGCAGCAGAAGTGATGCTGTGTCCATTCCAAGCCTAGGCATCAAGAGGCCATGCATACTTCCCTTCTCTCTCTGAAACTGCCCCTGCCATGTGAACAAGCCTGGGCTAGCCTGCATGATAATGAGAGACACATAGACTAGGCATCCCTATTACTCTGACAACCAGCTAACTACAAGGAGCAGAGCTGCTGAGTGTGAGTCATGAATACCATCATTATGCCCCTTGAGACCAGAAGAACCACTAGATGAGCCCAGACCAAAATGTCAACCCACAAAATTATTAACTACATAAATGTTTGTTGCTTTAAGCCTCTGAGTTTTGAGATGTTTTGTTACACAAAAAATTTAACTGGCATGAAGGTGAAATCTGTAATGATAGCAGCTCCCATTGGAATCACATAGTTCAGAGTAAAAGCAGGAAAGTTGTGTTCTGGGTAGACAAAACCATGGAGGGCAGGTACAGACACTTTGAGGCACATAATGTGAGACTAGTACATTCTCTTTTCCCTTCACCTAGATAATGGGCTTCTTAGGGCAGTGTCCAACATGGGTCACCTCCAGTGATGAGCAGATACTAGTTAATCTTAGTGAACTCCTCATTTAATCTTAGTGAAATGAGTAGCCAGATGGGATGTTATTCTAGACTATAATTCTAACTTGTGAATGCATAAGACCTAAAGATTTTATCATTGACTTAGGGTTAAACCTTAGAATTCTAAGAAGATTCCTAAAAAAAAACTTTGATGTGCTACATAAAAATGCAAATTTGGTGCCAGGCCCCAGTAATAGTTCTGGTACAACTCAGGACTAAACCACCTCATAAAAAGGAAATACTTACAGCAGTGCTTATGACAAACTTAAAGTTTGTTTTTAATCTGTTCTCCCTGGAGAACTGGAGCCTACTCATGGTTCATCACTGATGCAACATCCATGGTTACCATTTGTTGAACATCCACTATGAGCCAATATCTTAGTCAATTTGGACTACTATAACAAAAGTACCAAAGACTGGGGGCTCCTGGGTGGCTCAGTCAGTTAAGCACCTGACTTTGACTCAGGTCATGATCTCACAGTTTGGGAGTTCGAGCCCTGCATCAGGCTCTGTGCTGACAGCTCAAAGCCTGGAGCCTGCTTCGGATTCTCCCTCTCTTTCTGCCCCTCCCCTACTCATGTGCTGTCTCTCTCTCAAAAAAGAAACATTAAAATAAAAAAAAAGTACCATAGACCGGGGTGCTTGAACAACAGGTATTTATTTCTCATAGTTCTGGAGACTTCTTGGGAAGTCCAAGATCAAGGCACCAGCAGATTCATTGTTTGGTAAAGGTTTACTTCCTAATTCACACACAGCCACATTCTTATATCCTCATGTGGCAGAAGGGGGTGAGTATTCTTGAGGTTTCTTTTATAAAGGCACTAATTCAATTCATGAGGGATACACCCTTATAATCTAATCATCTCCCAAAAGCTTTACTTCCCAATACCATCAAATTGGGGATTGGAATTTCAAAATATGAATTTTGGGGAGGATTTAAGCATTTAGTCTATCGCAACCAGGCACTGTGCTTGTCATTGCATAAACAATATCTCATTTAATCTTTAAAATAGCTCTGTGAAGTGGTTATTATTCTCATTTTACAGATGAATAAATTGAGACTTAGGGATATTAAGTGTAATTGCCCAAGTTCACACAGGTAGTAAGTGCTCAAGCAGTGATTTGAACACAGGGTCCTCCTGCTTTATAGATCTTTCCATATTTGGATAGTGCTTCTGGGGGATGGGGTATAACTTCCAAGTTGAAACAAAATCTCTATATTGGTCTTATTCTTACTTTTGGGTTTCTGTATTTACTGGTTTCTTCATTCTAGTTATTTCTTTTCTTTTTTGCCTTTTCAAATGTGTTTTAGAAATAATTATTTGCCTTAGCTTATCGTAGCCTCCAATGCCAAGTGACAATTTTATAGGATAATGGTCAGCCATGGCTTGGCTATGAAATATAAGTAGTAGTTACTATTACTAATATGCTTGGGGGAATACATAAAGATACTTAGAGTCAAGGCTTCAACTTTCAACTTTTCTTGGTGCAGCAAACATTAACGGTGCGAGTGAGCATAAGATACTACCTTTGCATTCATGGACCTTAGAGACTGGTAGAAAAGACAGACACGGACACAATGGCCTATCAATGAGGTGGGTGTGTATTGACTGCTAGGGCACAAATCCATGTACAAGAGGATCACAGAAGAGAAAGAAATAACTTCCATCTGTAGGAATCAGGGAGTATATACAGACAGATGGACACGTGACCTGAGTCTTGGAAGAAAAATGGGAGTTAGAAGGGCAGAGCTCATGTGACGTTCTAGTTTAGTGATCCTGTTTAAAAATACTTAGTATGTCCCAGAGAGAAGGATCATAGCATTCCCTTAGTCTTCGTTACCGTCAAGCATTGGATGAGGAGGGTCACTAAGATGGAGGTGAGGACTGTGGCAATGAAATAAATGAGAATTACAGACTCCAGGGTTGGAAAGTGGGAGATCCTCCAAGATGTTGTCTTCTCTGGGTCTCAGTGATAGTGGGTAGACAGACATTTTCTGGGATGGTGCATGTGGGTTATTTCAAGGTATTTTCTCCATTACAAGGAAGATATTTTAAATTCCAGAAGTATAAAGGTATGAGACGTATGGAGGGAAACATCTAGTTATAGAAGATAAAACACACAAAGTAATGAAGGCAAATTTTAAGGAGATGGACTTCATTATATATAAGAAACCAATTTAAAATATTCTATAGAGAAGGCACTAAGAACAAAAAAGCCCTGCATATTTCTTAAAGTGTAGGGGAAATTTCTCAAAATCCCATCTCTATTAAAATTAGTGTGTGCTCTGCTTTAGTTGTTAAAGCAACATCTTTAATGGCAATTTTATTTTGAAAACAAGGCAAACTGAAAAATAAAACCAAACAGTGTAAGATTATAGTGGGTTGAACTCCCCAAAATTCAAGTACACCAGAACTTCAGAATGTGACCTTTTTTGGAATAATGATTGTTGCAGAGATGATGATGGTAAAGTTTGAGATAAGATTATAGTAGATAACTGGGTTCTAACTCCAAGGACTGGTGTCCTTAGAAGAAGAGAGGAGAGGACAGGGAGACACAGAAAAGAGGAGTAAGGCCATGCGAATATCCACAGGCAGGGACTGGAGTTATGCTGTCACAAGCCAAGGAATGACAGGGAAAGAAGTGAAGAGGGATTACCTCCTAGAACCTTCAGAGAGAACATGGCTTCACCATATACACAAATAATCTCAAGATGGTTTAAAAACCTAAATGTGAGATCTGAAACCATAAAAATTCTAGAAGAGAGAACAGGCAATAATGTCTCTGACATCATCCATAGCAACATTTTTCTAGATATGTCTCCTGAGGCATGGGAGGGAAAGCAAAAATAAACCATTGGGACTCAATAAAATAAAAAGCTTTTGCACGGCAAAGGAAACAATCAGCAAAACTAAGGGGCAACCTATGAAACAGGAGAAAATATTTGCAAATGACATACCTGAAAAAGGGTTAGCATCCAAAATATGTAAAGAATGTACACGACTTAACACCAAGAAGCAAATAATTCATTTAAAAATGGGCAGAAGACGTAAGTAGACAACACTCTACAAAAGGTATCCAGATGGCCAACAGACACATGAAAAGATGCTCAACGTCACTCATCATCAGGGAAATCCAAATCAAAACTACAATGTGATATCACCTCATATCTGTCCAAATGGTTAAAATCAACAACACAAGAAATAGTCAGTGTTGGTAAAGACGCGCAGAAGCCTCTCGTACTGTTGGTGGGAATGCACACTGGTACAGCCACTATGGAAAACAGTATGGAGGTTCCTCAAAAAATTAAACATAGAACTGCCCTACTATCTGGTAATCAGATAGATTTACCCCCCAAATACAAAAGCACTAATTCAAAGGGATACATGCAGCCCTATGTTTATAGGACATTTTTTAAAAATTTAAATAGCCAAATTATGGAAGCAGCCCAAGTGTCCATCAATAGACATCAATAGAATGGATACATACACACAACTGAATATTATTCAGCCATAAAAAGGACTGAATTCTTGCTATTTGCAATGACACAGAGCTAGAGAGTATAATGCTAAGAGAAATAAGCCAGTCAGAGACAGATAGCATATGATTTCACTCATGTGGAATTTAAGAAACAAAACAAATGAGCAAAGGAAAAAAAGCAAAAGCAAGAGCATGAGTTGCTAACACCATGAGTTTGGACTTAAGGCCTCCAGAATTGTAAGAAAATAAACTTTTGTTTGAAGCCACTGAGTTTCTAGTAATTTGTCAAGGCAGTCCTAGGAAATGAATACACTGAGTAACCATAGGGTGTCAGGGAAGAAGAAGGTCTGGAGAAAGCAGGGTTTCCTAGAAGAGATCAGGCTGCAAAACAAAAAGGTTTAGGGAAATGAGGAGGGGAGGGAGGGCTTTCCTGACAGGAGGAACAGAGATAGCTATGGTATTAAGTCCTGCACTTGCTTTGATTTGTACCTAATGGTTAGCTCTTGGGTTTCTTTTTTCTTGGTAGAGATATATCAGCAGAAATAGTCTCATATAAACAATTATATAACAAGGGGAAGACTCTTGGCTTCCATGTAGGTCAAAGAAGATTGAAAGAGAAAACTAGTGGTGAAGACGATGAGAATTGAGGTGGGGGCCTTTCCAATAGGGAAATAGAATGAGGAATGTTGTTAAAATAGATGTTGGTATATATGTGTGAAAAAGATTTCCTGAAATTTTATATCAAGATATATATAAACAAACTAGCTAACGAAAAAACCCAAGGGAAGAGTGAGATAGAAAAGAGTATATTCTGCATGTGCACAATCTCCAGATTGGGTAAGAAGAGGGAGGAAGCAGGGAAGAGAGATTGAATTAAAATTGTGCAGTTACTGTTCCCTGCTGCAACCACCAGGTGATGTCATCAGTTTATGACAGCTTGGTTGCGACTTAGCATGTCAAGGTGAGCACAGTCTAAGTGCTTATATGCCTTCAGAAATTTGTGAGGCTTGGAATATGTGCAGGCTATGTACCTATGACTTAAGTGGAGGGTCTTAAAAATACAGATGCTAAACTATCTGGCTTCCAATTTTTCAAAAGTTAAAAATAGTCATGGATCTTCCAATTGACTAATGAAGGAAAAGCAGAAGATTTATTATATTAAGTTAACATGTGTATTGTTCTACAGTTACAAAATATTTTAGGGTTGGAAAATCGTACTTACTTAGGTCTAATTTTCTGCATATAGTCTTAGCTCCTCAGGTAGATAATGCTGAAACCGAGAAACTGTGCATTACTCATTTTTTTTAACCTTCTGCAGGCACAGGATATAGGTGCTTAATCAGTGTTTGTGGAATGAATGAATTCTCTAGAATTCGGTAAATGAAACTGTCCATCTGGTCAAATATGCTGTTACTAATGGTGATATGGTATGACTAAAATAATTTCTATGAAGAAGTGGAATATAGGAAAATATATCAGTAGGGGAAATTCTTGAGCTTCTATCATAAGCTTCTAAGATTTAAGCCTTCTCACACCCCCACACACTATGGGGATTTCAGCTGGCTTCTGGGAGTCCTCATTCATAGTGGGAGCTCATTGTCTTTGGCTGGCCTAAAGCAGTGGATTCTTGATTTGTAGGAACACCTCTGAAATGGGCGCCCACCTTGTTTTCTATATTCTTAGCAAGGGCCTTAGTATTTCTGGGAAGAGGGGGATGGGAAGAGGAGCCTCAAATGAAGCTTTCAGTGACTCCTGAGCTGCAAGTACAGTCCTGTTCTATTTCAAGATTAGTCCCAATGACCACTTTTCTTTGCTCTTTTGAACTGAGAATAACTTACCAAAGGACTCAAGTTTATCAGGGTGGATCTTGGTGTGGCCCATCATAGGGAGCAAAAGAAGAGAAAACTAAAATTTTGTGCTGCCTATGATCACATCAACCAAATCCATATTTTGTAAAACACCTTCAGTCCCACACTATATGAGCGATGGTCACTGTGTGCCCCCCACTCCAATAATGCCCTGATATGTGTACCACTGTCCTAGCCATGCATGCATATTTTGGTTTAGTATGTCTAAACCAAAATAGAACATTAATCTATCCTGCATATGGAAATCTGAAGGAACAATTTTGCTCCCTAAAAGTGTCCAGATCTCTGATCTAACAGATGGGAGCTATAACCTAATGGTCCCCAACCCCACCCATTATGCCCTTCAAAAGTCTTCCTGCCAGATAGTCAACTATTTCATCTCATGTATTCATATCCTGGATGCCCCATGATTTTGTTAGTCTAAAAGAAGTGAGTTCTCAGTCCTACAACTTACATGAACTTGATCATAGCCCTTGTCCTAGATAACACAGAGCATGAGTAGCTATGCAGCAGAGTCTGAATTAGGGCAGGAATAGGGTCCTTCACTATGAACCATTTCCTTGAACAGAGGTAATGTTAACAACTGGGACCAGGATTCCACGAATAGAGGAATCTGTGACTCTGTGGGTCAGTGAGGGGCAGGAGAGACTTCTGCAGAGAAAGGATGGGAGAGAGCCTCATCAGTCCTAACCCGAAGACCTTCTAGAGGCAGTATGTTTGGTCTGACTTGTGTTCTACCAGTTACCAAAATATGAGAACCTGGAAGCCTCTTTTGTTCTGTAAAATGGGCATGATATCAACTGCTTTGCAAGTTTGTTTTGAGGATAAGAGAAATTAATGCATTTTAATGCATTGGAACATTCCAGGTTATAAACAAATATTAGTTATTACTCAAATACTAATTTAAGTATTAGTCCTTTTCCTTTCTCCCCTTCTTCTATTGCAATTCAGTCAACAAGTACCCACTGAGTTCCCACTAGAACAATAATCTCAGGAATTTGGGTATACAGAATAATTACCCTTTCTGTTAGAATAGAGGAATTCAGGTGCTTTGCTTTGAGGAGCTCAGACTTTGTAAAATCAGACACAGAGTGCTAATGCATAGGGGCACATGTACCCCAATGTTCATAGCAGCTCTTTTGACAATAGCCAAATCATGGAAAGAGACCAAGTGTCCATCAATTGACAAATCGATAAAGAAGCTGTGGTATATATATATATATATATATATATATATGTGTGTATATATACATATATATATATATATATATATACCACAGCTTATATATACATACATACACACACATGGAATACTACATGGCAATGAGAAAGAATTAAATCTGGCCATGTGTGGCAACATGGATGGAACTGGAGGGTATTATGCTGAGTGAAATAAGTCAGGCAGAAAAAGACAGATACCATATGTTTCCATGCATAGGTGGACTTTGCGAGACTTAGCAGAAAACCGGGGGCGGGGGGGAGGGAAAGAGGGGAAGGAAAAAAAAGAAAGGGAGGGAGACAAAACATCAGAAACTCTTAAATACTAAGAACAAACCGAGGGTTGAGGGGGGAGAGTGGGTGACGGCCACTGAGCAGGGCATGGGTTGGGATGAGCACTGGGTGGTATTGTATGGAAACTAATCCAACAATAAAAATTATAAAAAATAAAAAAATAAAAAAAATGAAGCAGGGTTCAGCCTCTGTAGGAAAGATAAAGCCTGAAGAGATTCCCTTTCTCCGGGCCATGAGGAGCCCGCCAGGCCCATCACACTGCCTTAGGCAGGGCCTCTCTTTTCCCTCTCTGCCTGAATCTCCTGGGGGCCCCTGCACCAGTCACTCCATTGTTGTGCATTTCACTTTAGTCATCTGCCTGACTGGGAGCTCAATAATGTTGACCTTGTGGGCAGGAATATTAAGTAATGACTTATGAAAAGACAGGTGTGTCTAAAAACCACACTCTTTGTTTCCCCAGCTCTTCACGGTGCAGATGTGCCTGTGTGTGTATGCCCTCCACAAGGCTTCTGTTCATCTGTGAGCTTTATCTCTCTTGTCTGGCCACGGTGAGTTATAGCAAACACACCCTCAGATTCCCTGGCTGACATAGAGTCTCCTTCTCCTTCTAGCGCCTTCATCATCACTGTCTCCTTTTGAAGATTCTTTTTTTCAGCTCACTCTCTTTCAAAAGAGTACTTTGTCACAATTATTCAGGAAAGGGTTTTGCGCCTGTAGGAAATATTAATAGACTATTATGAGGTCCTACAACTAATTTTTCCACACATATCATCTGTCTTTGCATGGTTATTAAACTTCAACAATATTTCATGCAATGCTTCCCTGCTAAATTAATTTGGTTCCTTCTTTTCTGGCTTCTTCTTTTCTGTCCACAAGCTTTAAAATTAAATTGAATCTTCATAATTATAGCTTTTTGTTGTTCTCCTTCATATCTTTTTCTTTTTTTCAATTTCTCTATCAAAGGAGCAATAAAGACATAAAGAAGCAAAATTATAACTCTAAAAGACCCAAATGGTCTGGAGTTTGATGGGCTTGAGGTTGGGTGTCTTTTAAGTAGGAGGAGAGAGGGTGAAGAAATTCAGACCTGCCTTTAATGTAGATAAATTGGCTCTGATTTATCCTAGGGCATTGAAAACAAATGAGAATTGTTCTCTCAATCATGAAACTTTCATAGTTGCTATAGTATTCTTATTTGTGTCAAGTGATATGCTCATTTTTTTGAAGTAAATATTCACTCTTTTTTCCACACATTCACACAGAGGCACACACAAATTTTCAGTTGTGGCTAAATTTTCCCAAAGTCATATATAGCTGTTAAACCTCTCTTAAAATCCTGTTCTTAGGCACCAAGGAAATTTCACCTTTATGTTACCTATCTCATGACTGGTGGATGAAAAGCTAAAAACAACCTTAGTGCATGGGGTTGACCCAGCCAGCATACTTACCAAGGGGGTAGTGAGAAAGTGGAACTAGGAAGGAGGCTCTGCTAGGAGACCCTGAGAATCAGAAGTAAGAGCCAGTTAAAATCCATTTAGGAAAGTAGAGGCTCAAACACAAACACTGGGGAATGCGTGGGGAAGGACTCTTCAATTCCCTTCTACATTCTGCCCCTTGGTTCACTGTGTTATGAACTTCTCCATAAAAGAGAAGTTGCCAGCCTGAGATAGGTGTATCTGTTTGGGCCCTGTTCCTGGGTGATGGGATTACTGTGCTTCAAAGGCTGGTGCCTATCCACAGCCTTTCCTCAGATCCACGCAGGGCCTCCTTGGGCAAGCCAGCCATCTTTGTGAGTCTATGCTTTGAATCTAAACCGTTGTTTAGATTGGGGAGCCAAGGCCCATGTGAAGCTTGCTGCCTACTTCTTTCCTCATTTTTGCAGCCAAAAAGTTGTTCAACTGAGCTTCACAAAGGAGATTTGCATTTAGCAGTACTGGTGCTTCCTTAGTAATAAGGAGGTGCTGTGGTTTCCGTTCGTTCCCTGTGGCGGAGGTGGAAAGGCAGGGCAGGATTTCAGTGTTCCTAGCACTCTGGCCAGAATGTCAGAATATAGCCAGTATCTTATCTCTAATCCATAAAAGAGAGATCGAGTAGAAATATGGAGTCAGGCAGTGTTCAGAGTGGATGGACAGGGATGAGGGTCCTGGAGCACTGCTTTGAACATCAGGAGCTATTTGGATTTCACAGTGGTGGGCTAGGGGCTTATGGTGTCGAATGTGTCAGGTTGGGTTAAGGTCCAGAAATACTTCTCCATAAATCCCAAATAGATTTATCAAGCAAACAATAGTGTAATGAAATCGCAGACAAATTCTTACTTTACTGAAAAAAAAAAAATAAATCGAAACAAGGATTAAAAAAAAACAAACCCTTCCAGTTTTCCAACATACTTGCAAAGCAAGAATTACTCTCCTTATCATAGAGGAAGGAGAATCTAGAGATGACTTAGTCCATTCTTCTTGCATGAGGAAGAAACTGAGGCCCAGAGGAGTTTGGCTAGAACTAAGACCCCAAGTCTCCCCAAACCCAAGTCATACCCTACTTATTCTAGCACCCCTCTTCTCCTCCAGCTCCTTCCTTTTTAAACCTCTAGGATTCAGAATTTTTACTCATTCAAGCTTTGGCAATTTTGGATTAATAAAATACTAATTAATTAAAACTACAATATCATACTCTAAGGGGTGTGGCCAAAGAGGTGAGAGACTAGAGTTTTTTAGGAAGCTAAATAATAATTGCACTATCTAGGGCTACTTTTGAAATGATTTACTTCTGAAAAAAAAAAAAAGAAAAACTTGTAATTAATTAGCTTATTTGCCATTGCCTATAATTTCCCCCACTTTATAAATAGATAAACCAATTCTTAAAGCAGTTCTGTTATCTCCAAGATAATGGTCATTCTGCTCTGAGACAGTAGATCACCAATAAGGCTGTCTGTACAACCTCATTAACCCAGTGAAGGCTATGATGTGATAGCAAAGCAATGTGTCCAGGTAATTGAGCCTTAGGGGCAGAAGAAGGAGTGGCCCAATGCTGGGGCTTATCTGGTCACACTTCACACTGTGAAGCCAGAATTATAGGTAGGGGTATCTGATGAAGAAATAAAAGGTTCAGTGCAGAGATGGGGCCATCAATTACCATCAAATTTGTTAACCTCCATTGAACACAGATCAGATGTATTTAAAAGCTCAATCAATTTGATAGAAGGGACATGAATCAGGTACTTCCTCTGCAATGATCAGGGACTCAACCAGGAAGAGGACCCAGGCTGTACCCCCAGGTAACCTCCCTTCCCCCCACCTTGTCCCCACACCAGCTTCTAGGCACAGCAGTCTGTGAGTAGTGGTATAGTAGAATTAAGTAATAAGTTCTAGCCACCATTTACTGAAAAACTGCTATGTATCAGACTTTTTTCTATGTCTTTGGACTAGATCATTTTGTTTGACAGAGAAGAGAGATAACATGCATTCATTAGTTAATTTGTTTGTGCATTTACAAACATCCCCAGATTAGCCACTTTCTTCCAAGCATCATACTCAGCACTGAACACATAAGAGTGAACAGGGCAAGTTGACATTCAATAGATAAATGTGTTGTGAACTGTAAAATACACTACGAGGTTAAACACTGGGCAGTGTTTAATTCTGATGGAGGCTCTGGGAAAGAAGTTTCTTTGTTGAAGAAGGATCTTTGTGGCAGCATTCACTCCTATTTTCACAGAAATGGTGAGGTCATGGATGGACAGCAGGGGTCTGAGTGGACTGCTGGGAGAAGTACCATGTGGGAGATTCTTGACTGGGAGGCATGCAGGGGAACCCAGAAGCTGAGAAAGCAGCAAGGCTGGCTGTGGGGAAGGAGAAGGTTTGAAATCCCCTACCAGCTGTAAGCAGCACAAATTTTCTGTCTCTATGGACTTCCTCACCCACTCAGACTCTCATTACTTCTTTCCCTGTCTTCCCTTTGCCAGCCACTCTCCTCTCTGCCACCAGCTTAAACTGCCTAATGTTCAACTTCCGTCATACTAATAATAGCTAATACTTACAAAGCCCTTATTCTGTGTACCATTCTAAGCACATTACAGATTATAAACTAATTTAATCTGCACGATCCTAAGAGGTAGGTACCATTATTATCTCCATATTACAAATGCAACACCTGAGACCTTGAGATGTGACTTGTTTCAGGTCACAGGGTGAAGGGAAACCAGGAAGCCTGGCTCCAAAGTCTTCACTCCTAGGTGCTAGGCCAGGATCTGCTGCCTCTTGTATCCTCCAGTTCAGAACCATACCCCAGTTCACTACTCATTACCAAGGAAATCCAAAATTAGCCTGTAACCTGGTTGCACCCTCTAGTCCTGTCTCCTACTACCCACAGTGACCAATCACTCCCTCTCCAGCAAGCAAACAAAATTACTTAGCATCCTTTAACATTCTTAAACCCTTGGCTTTTCACCTCTTTGCCTTTGCTTTTTTCCCCCCACTTGGAATGTCCTGTCCTTTACAACTCCAAATTGGACCCACATTCAATAGCCAGCTGAAATGCCATGTCCTGGATTCCTGAGTTGAAAAGATGCTCTTCTTTCTCTGAACCCTCAAAACACTTTCATTCACACCTATTTTGACACAGATACTTCTAGTACCTTATAGTATAACTAAGGTACATGTTTTATTTCCACTTGACTGTAAGCTTCATGAGGCTGCCTCATGAAGCTTATATGTCTATGCTCCCCTTGACCCCCACCCATTGAAACTCCCTTAACTAGTCCCCACTAAATCCCACCCAACTAACAATTTCCTTTGGCCATTGCCCGTAACACAGTAAGCTCATGGCTATTTAGCCAGGTGTCCTGGCTCACCCAGGACTGTGCTGTTTAATATCTGTGGTTTGGGTGTCCCTATCATTAAAGGACCCTCTCACTTTCAAGAGTATCACCATATAGAAGATAAATCATGGCTACCAGCTAAAGGCCACTCTCTAGGCAGAGCAATGTGGCACTGTGGTTAAGAGCTTGGGCTGTGGAGTCAGACCCCTGGGTTAGAAACTAAGATCTGTCACCTACTACTGGCTGTATAACCCTGAGCCAACTATGCCTCAGAACCTTCTGTAAAGAGGGTGTGACAACAGTCTCTCACTCTAGGTTATTAGGAGGATCAAATGAGTTCATTATGTAAATTTGCCTGGCATGCAATAATATTGCTCACCAACAGGAGGCCCATGTGTTTGGACATCCACTAGTCAAGCTGTACCTTACCAAGTGTTAATTGTCTTTGTTCATAAATCTGTGTGTGACAGTTGTGCTTAATATTATAACCATGAAATTGAATTAAATGTTACATAAACTGATGATAAGTATAAAAAGAAGAATTGTTGCTTCTTTGAACATTAAATTGAATGCTTCGGACTCAATAAGCGTAAGTCACTGAAAAATAGCTGTTGAATTAGATGTGGGAAAAAACACTATCAAAGACTAGGGAAAAATCATAAACATCTAGACAGTTTCTGTACTTAGACTGCTTCAAAAAGGACTTTAGGTTCTTGCTTCCAACAGAAACTGGAAATCGGGGTGATGAATTTCTACGGGTGGTTTGTACAAGAAAGGTAAGGCAGAGCACCAGTAATGCATGTACATTAAAGGAATGTGGTCCAACATCAAATTAATTGTGAATGAATTTACATTTGTATGTTTTAGTCGAAACAAAACATGTAAGATACACTTATGCAACTTTTTTTTTTAAGCTTCACAGCTTAGTGAACTTTTTCAGTAACCACTACCCCTTGTCTAGAGAGTGGTAGATAAGAAAACATCTCTGAACACTTCTCAAATTAATGAGTGAACAAATGCATGGCCTTAGAGGATGGCTTAGAAAATGCTGTTGGCACTGGTAATATTCTCTTGGCTCTTACCTGTACATGTCAACTCACTTACTAGGAATACATCGTAATTTCTGGCTGCAGAAATCACTTTGCTCACACACAGTGAGTATGGGAGAGTAAATACCTCAGAAATCAGCCCTTCCAATAACAGATAGGGACTTGGTTAATAAATGACTTGGCTTCCTTACCCCACCACTGAGCTGTCTCTGAGGCATGTTCTTCCCAGTCTTCCGGAGGCTGCCATTTGTTACTCACGGTGGGGACTTCCCGAGTCATGCAGCCACCACTGGTGCCTCCCCTTCTCTGCTTTACTTCCTCACTCCCTTAAAGATGTTTCCTAGGATCATCTCCCAGATACACCATTTGTTCTTCAATTCCTGTCCCATAGTCTTCACGGGATCTCCAAGTCTCCAAGCAATGATGTAAGTCCAAGCCGTTAGGGCCTAGCACAATGCCTTTCACAGAGAACATGTAAAAATCTGATCAAAACAAAGAACACAAGTTTACTCAGACGAGGTTAGTCACATGATTGGACTGAGGTGTCAACAAAATGTTACCACTTTAGTTACTAGACTACTTACCAGAACAGTGTTTTTGCTTGTTTGTTTTTAAATTTCAGGTGTTTTCCTGTGTACATGCAGCCTTTGAGAAGTTCAAGCCATAAGAATTAAGCTTTGGATGCAGACTCAAGAAACTCAGTAAGCTCTGCTTTATTTCCTGTTCTCCTTTGTTCTGTTCAAACAATAGGGCTGTTCTCTAGGGGCTTCTGCATGTGCCTGTTCCAGCCTCAAGTTGGGGGCAAGGGAGGGCAGTGAAGAAGTCCCTGCAGTGGCTCCCTAGGCTCTCTCTATGCTGGGCCGTGTGTCTCTGGGCCAAAGAACTCTGAGGCTCAACAACCTCTTCTGATGAAAGAGCTCAAGCCCTCAGTGGTGCTGGTGTTGATAAAAATGTTTGAAAACCTCTCACTAATTCCCCAGCTCACCCCGACCCTATCCTGAGCACATGGCTTAAACTGTGTATTCCAGGACCACTGTAAGCCCCCAGGCACCATGCCAGGTCTGATGAGGTCTGTAGATTCATGTGAGCAGCAGCAGCTGCCTGGGAAGTTATCCAATGCTGCATCAAACCTCAACAACTATCCTGGGAGGGCTGTGCTGGCTGGGATTGCCCCCTGCAGCGGGCAGAAGCACATACACACCTGTGGTTAATCCCCCAGAGCAGCGATTCTGACCGATGAAGAGCAGGCAACATCCGGGCTGGGCATGCAAAGGTGAACAAACATTGTCCATTACTCTGCCAATCGCCAGTCCCCTCATTCTGTTATTTTTTTTTTCCTTGGGTAAATTTGGTTTCCTGAAATTAATTATTCAACAGGAGGTGACAGCCGGTGTATAGCAGCACTGTTGGAACAGAGAATAAAGAGGCACATTGGACACAGCAGCTGCACCTCCCAGACCCTGAAATTTAAGATCTTTATAAATGATCTGTTAAAACTATAGTGACGATAAGCTTATGAATCATGATCTATATTAATCAGGGCTGCTGATATGGAAAGATTAATTGAAACGTGCAGTTCTACACAAATGATAAAGTGGTAACAATTTAATATCAGACAAGAAGAGTGAAGAAATTACACTCCAAGCTTCATGCATCATTACTATGGATATTAATATTTTACCCAGCGCAACAGCATCGGGAATCATAATGAAAATCCATAAGTGGTGCACAGACATGATTAAATACAACAGTCTTTAGGAGCTGTTTGGTGGCGGCAGTTGGGCCATATTTCACTCGGCGGCTGGTGATTCCAGTGATAGAGTCTAGACGAGGGTGATTAAAAATTGTTCCTCCTAAAGGCTGTTAACCTTTTACTACTAAAATGAATTTCTTTGATTTTTAAATTATGTCGTTCTCTTTGCTCTTTGCAAAACCAAACTTGATCCCAAACATTGACAGGATGCTGGGTTCCTGGTGTACTGACAGTCCCCGCTATAGGGCTGGCATTAATGAAGGGGCATTGCCTACCTTACAAGAGCAGGCTGGAGTGAGTGATGAGCCATCAGGGAGCCTTGGGTAGTTCTCAAAGACAGGAGTTGATAAGGCTAACTTCCTCACCCAACCTTACCAGAGTGGAGATGGAAATGACTTATTCTGAGATCCTGATCTCACTGGGTTAGTTAATTCCCTTACTGAGTCACACACTTAGCCAACAACCAAGTAAGCACATGCCTATACCTGGGAAGTGCAAAAATCTGCCCCAAAGAACACATACTCCCAGTTGAGATGAAAACCCAAATCAGTGTGATGGGTTTCAAAATGGAAGCAGAGTCAGAAGAACTTCTTTGGCACACTATACTATGCTGTGAAATCTTCACTCTCATTTATAAGTCAACCTGCTTTCTTAGGTCTCTAATTTTAGTGCACACAAGTTCGTGTTTGGGGGGGGGGTGGTTGTTAAAAATGCAGTTTCTAATAAAGATCCTTCTGGAGATTTCTGGAATTCTTGTACTGAATAGCTCTCTCCTTTCTGAAACTCAGCCTCCCTGACCTATTTATCTCCTCAATTCAAAGAGACCATGTGCTCGTCTTGGGATTGCTTTGCTTCCTTGTGGTCTGGAATGTGTTTTCAGGTCATTAGGGTGATTGTACTCACCTTATTTTCTTTCTTACATGGATCACAGTTCTGTGCTGCTTGTTCCCCAGTATTTGAAGACTGTCTTTTCATACCTTTTGTTCAGTTTTCTTTTTTTTTTAATTTTATAATAGTTTATTTTCAAATTGGTTTACATATAACACCCAGTGTTCATCCCAACATGTGCCCTTTTTAATGCCCCTCTCCCCCCTCCCTCACCCTCAGTTTTTTCTTAGTCTTTGAGAGTCTCTTATGTTTTATCTCCCTCCCTCTCTGTGTCTTTTTTTTTTCCCCTCTTCCCCTCCCCCTGGTTTTTGCTTAGTCTCACAAAGTCCACCTATTCGTGGAAACATATGGTATTTGTCTTTTGTTCAGTTTTCTAATGACTTAGGATAGAAGGGTAAAAATCGGGTCATAGGTACTCCCTTATAACTTAAGTTGCTACCATTGATTTTTATATTAAATAGCGTCCAGATTTCCATCTCTAGGAACTTTTCTTTTTTTTTTTTAATTTAAAATAGTTTATTTTCAAAATGGTTTACATAAAACACCCAGTGTTCATCCCAACATGTGCCCTTTTTAATGCCCGTCACCCCCTCTCCCCCCTCCCTCATCCCCCTCACCCTCAGTTTGTTCTTAGTCTTTGAGAGTCTCTTATGTTTTATCTCCCTCCCTCTCTGTGTCTTTTTTTTTTCCCCCTCTTCCCCTCCCCCTGGTTTTTGCTTAGTCTCACAAAGTCCACCTATTCGTGGAAACATATGGTATTTGTCTTTTGTTCAGTTTTCTAATGACTTAGGATAGAAGGGTAAAAATCGGGTCATAGGTACTCCCTTATAACTTAAGTTGCTACCATTGATTTTTATATTAAATAGCGTCCAGATTTCCATCTCTAGGAACTTTTCTATATCATGTTCGATGAGGCTTTATCCAAAAACCAGTTCTTTTCTCTGCATTAAATACACCAAACAACTTTCAAATGTGGGGCCTTTGTACTTATTCCTCCTTCTGGCTGGAACAGTCTTCTCATTCAGGTTGCAGCTATAATGTCGTCTCTGAAGGTCTACCTTGACCACTTAGCTAAAGTCAACCTTCAATATCCCAGTTTACTGTATCAGACTATTTTATTTGCTCATTGACTTCCATCACTGTCTACTATTACATATTTTCTTACATTTTTACTGCCTGTTATCTCCCACAATAATCAAAGTTCCCTGAGACAGAAACCATGTCTACCTTACTACTATGAAACTTTAGGGACTAGAACAGTGTGACAGATGCTAAAAAATATTAAGTGATGAATGAATAAATGTGGATAGGTATATGAAAAAAATTCAGGACAACCATTAAGGATGGAGAAATTTTGCTCTGGTAGGGCGAAAAATCAACCTTACAAGTTTTGAACTCTGGTTTACAGATATTTGAGACTTCCATAATCTTATATTGAGGTGGTTAAGAGTTTGAATTTTGATATTTGGAAGACTCCAGTTTGGTTATTGGCTTTACTATTTAGAAACTATGTGAAAAATAAACTTAAAATGGATGGAAGACCTAAATGTGAGACAAGAAACCATCCAAACCCTAGAGGAGAAAGCAGGCAACAACCTCTTTGACCTCAGCTGCTTGACACATCTCCATAGGTGCAAGGGAATTAAAAGCAAAAATGAACTACTGGGACCTCATCAAGATAAAAAGCTTCAGCACTGCAAAGGAAACAATCAACAAAACTAAAAGGCAACTGACAGAATGGGAAAAGATATTTGCAAATGACATATCAGATAAAGGGTTAGTATCCAAAAATCTATAAAGAACTTACCAAACTTGATACCTGAAAAATAATCCAGTGAAGAAATGGGCAGAAGACATGAATAGACACTTTTCCAAAGACGACATCCAGATAGCCAACAGACATAAAAAGATGCTCAATGTCACTCATCATCAGGCAAATACAAATCAAAACCACACTGAGATAACCACCTCACACTAGTCAGAGTGGCTAAAATGAACAACTCAAGAGACAAAAGATGCTGGCAAGAATGTGGAGAAACTGGAACCATCTTGAACGGTTGGTGGGAAGGCAAATTGGTGCAGCGGCTCTGGAAAACAGTCTGGAGGTTCCTCAAAAATTTAAAACTAGAACTACCCTATGACCCAGCACTAGCACTACTGGGAATTTATCCAGAGGATACAGGAGTACTGATTCACAGGGGCACATGTACCCCAATGTTAATAGCAGTACTTTCAACAAATGCCAAATTATGGAAAGAGCCCAAATGTCCATCAACTGATAGATAAATAAAGATGTGGTTTATGTATACAATGGAATACTACTTGGCAACGAGAAAGAATGAAATCATGCCATTAGCAGCGACAAAGATGGAACTGGAAGGTATTATAAGTGAAATAATTCCATCAGAGAAGGATGTTTTCACTCATATGTGGAACTTGAGAAATAACAGAAGACCATGAGGGAAGGGAATGGGAAAAAATAATTACAAACAGAGAGAGAGGAAGGCAAACCATAAGAGACTCTTAAATACAGAGAACAAACTGAGGGTGGACGGGGTGGGGGGAAGAGGGGAAAATGAGTGATGGACGCTGAGGAGGGCCCTTGTTGGGATGAGCACTGGGTGTCACATGTAAGCAATGAACCATGGAAATCTACCCCCAAAACCAAGATCACACTGTATGTTAGCCAATTTGACAATAAACTATATTAAAAATATATATATTCAAAGTCCAGTATGAAAATGCAAATAAATAAATGAAACTGTGTGTGAGCTCCACTTCCTTACATAAAAAATAATCCATCAGTGTTGTTGTGAGATAATGTTTATAAACATGTGGCACAGTACCTAGCTCAAAATTGAAATTACCAGACACAGACCTTAAAGTAACTGTTTAGTAGACTCACAGAGACAAGAAACAAGATTGGGATTTTTTCTCAGAAAGAATTAAAACCTGTAACATATGAAATTTATAGAACTGAAAAAATCTACTTGGACAAATTTAATATTAGACTATGAACCTATAAGAGAATCCATGCACTGGAAAATAGGTCAGAAGAAATCAACACCAGTGAAATCTGGAGGTAAAGTATAGGAAATAGAAACGATTATAAGAGAAATCAAATAGGGAGAGATTCTGACATATGTATAATTGGAGTCCTAGAAAGACAGGTCAGGAAAAAATAATGGAGTAGAGCTTGCCAAAAATTGGTGAATGACACTGAGCCACAGATTTGAGATGCCCTGCAAACCCGAAACTAAAAAAATATATATAAATAGGCATATAGTAAAGCCACTAAAAAACAAAATAAAAATACACAAGTTATCTGAGGGGGGAAAATAGTGTTTTTAAAGAAAGAAACATTAGACTGACAGCTATGCACTAATAAAAACAACTGAAATCAGAAGACCTTGAAATGGTATTCAAGATGTGAAAGAAATGCTAATGTATAATTCTATATCTAGCAAAAATATCTTTCAAGAGTGAGAAGAAAGACATTTCACAGAAACAAAAATGGATAATTTGTCACAAGGAGACCGAGCAGTGAAGATGCACTTCAAGCAGAAAGAAAATGATCCTGGATAGAAACAGAGATAAATGAAGTATAGTGTAAATGATGTAGGTGATAAGAGTCCTAGGCCAGGTGGTTTCCCAGGGAAATTCTACCAGACATTTAAAGAAGAGTTATTAATACCTATTCTCCTCAAACTGTTCCAAAAACAAAAAGAAGTGGAAGTAAAACTCCCAAACTCATTCATTTTAGTGGGGTCATTTAGACCCCACTAAAAAGAATTACAGGCCAATATCCCTGATGAACTGGGATGCAAAAATTCTCAGCAAAATTCAATAGTACATTAAAAGAATTATTCACCATGATCAACTGGTATTTATTCCTGAGTTGCAGGGTTAGTTCAATATTCACAAATCAGTCAATGTGATACATGACATTAATAAAATAAAGGATAAGAACCAAATGATCTTTTCAATAGACACAGAAAAAGCATTTGATAAAATATAGCATTCTTTCTTCATAAAAACCCTCAAGAAAGTAAGGATTGAAGGAACATACCTTAACATCATAAGTTAAGATGAAAGACTCACAGCTAACATCATCCTCACTGGGGAAAAAGTGAGAACTTTCCCCCTAAGGTTAGGAACATGACAGGGATGTCTGCTCTCACCACTATTCGATATAATACTGGAAATCCTAGCATCAGCAATCAGACAAGAAAAATAAATAAAAGGCATCCAAATTGGCAAGGAAGAGGTCAAACTTTCACTCTTAACAAATGAAATGACACTCTACGTGGAAAACTGGAGACTCCACCAAAATACTGCTAGAGCTAATACATGAATTCAGCAGAGTCGCGGGTTATAAAATCAATGCAAACAAATTGGTTGCATTTCTATACACCAATAATGAAGCAACAGAAAGGGATATCAAGGAATCGATCCCATTTACAATTGCACCAAAAACCATAAGATACCTAGGAATAAACCTAACCAAAGAAGTAAAAGATCTGTATGCTGAAAATGATAGAAAGCTTATGAAAGAAACTGAAGACGACACAAAGAAATGGAAAAACATTGCATGTTCATGGATTAGAAGAACGAATATTGTTAAAATGTCGATATTACCCAAAGCAATCTATACATTTAATGCAATCGTATCAACATCACACCAGCATTCTTCACAGAGCCAGAACAAATCTAAACTTTGTATGGAACCAGAAAAAACTCTGAATAGCCAAAGTAATGTTGGAAAAAAAAAAAAAGAAAAGCTAGAGGCATCACAATTCTGGACTTACAGCTGTATTCATCAAGACGTATAGTACTGGCACAAAACAGACACATAGTTCAATGAAACAGAATAGAGAACCCAGAAATGGATCCACAAATATATGGCCAACTAATCTTTGACAAAGCAGGAAAGAGTATCCAATGGAAAAAAGACAGTCTCATCAGCAAATGGTGCGGGGAGAACTGGACAGTGACATGCAGAAGAATGGACTACTTTCTTACACTGTACACCAAAATAAATTCAAAATGGATGAAAGATCTACATGTGAGACAGAAAACCATCAAAACCCTATAGGAGAAAACAGGCAGCAACCTCTCTGACCTAGGCAACAGCAACTTCTTCCCTGACGTGTCTCTGGAGGCAAGGGAAATAAAAGCAAAAACAAACTATTGGGACCTCATCAAGATAAAAAGCTTCAGCACTGCAAAGGAAACAATCAACAAAACTAAAAAGCAATCGATGGAATGGGAGAAGGTAATTGCAAATGGTATATCAGATAAAGGGTTAATATCCAAAATCTATAAAGAACTTGTCAAACTCAACACCCCCCAAACAAATAACCCAGTGAAGAAATGGGCAGAAGACATGAATAGACACTTTTCCAAAGAAGACATCCAAATGGCTAGCAGACACATGAAAAGATGCTCAATGTCACTCATTATCGGGTAAATACAAATCAAAACCACAATGACATACCACCTAACTTCACACCAGTCAGAATGGCTAAAATTAACAACTCAGGCAACAACAGATGTTGGTGAGGATATAAAAAAGGGGGAACAATTTTGCACTGTTGGTGGGAATGCAAACTAGTGCAGCCACTCTGGAGAACAGTACAGAAGTTCCTTGAAAAGTTAAAAATAGAACTACCCTATGACCCAGCAATTGCACTAGTAGGTATTTACCGAATGGATACAAAAATGATGGGACCACATGCACCCCAATATTTATAGCAGCAGTATCAACAATAGCCAAATTATGGAAAGAGCCCAAATGTCCATCAACTGATGAATAGATAAAGATGATGTGGTATATATATATATATATACATATATATATATATACACATATATATATATACACACACACACACACACAATGGAATACTACTCAGTAATGAAAAAGAATGAAATTTTGCCATTTGCAACAACATGAATGAAACTAGAGGATATATGCTGAGTGAACTAAGTCAGGAAAAGAGATCATATAATTTCACTCATGTGGAATTTGAGAAATATAACAGATGAACACAGGGCAAGGGAAGGAAAAATAAGATAAAAAGAGAGAGGAAAGCAAACCATAGGAGACTCTTAAATACAGAGAACAAACTGAGAGTTGCCAAGGGGGTGGTGGGTGGGTGGATGGGTTAAATGGGTGATGGGCATTAAGGAGGGCACTTTTTGGGATGAGCGCTGGGTGTCATATCTAAGAGATGAATCACTGTGTTCTAATCCTGAAGCCAAGACTACACTATATACTAACTAACTTAAATTTAAATAAAAAGAAAATGATGTAGGTGAATACAAATGAACACTGACTAAAAAAATCATAATGTGTTATTAGCTTTAAAGATATATAGAACATTAAAATGCATGACATCAATGGAATAAAATTCAGTAGGGCAGATAAACATAGCAAAAGATTGTTCTAACGACCTTCTTTAGACTGCCTAGGTAAAGAGTAGAATACCAATTAATATTAGATAATTACAACTTAAGGATACATGTGGTAATTTTTAATGTCATCATTATAACAGTATAGCAATACATGATTTCTGAGATAATAGTGAGAAAAGTAACATAAAAAACAGAATCTACTTTTTATTTTATTATTTTTAAAATATAATGTTAAGTTGGCTAACATACAGTGTGTACAGCGTGCTCTTGGTTTTGGGGGTTGATTCCCATGATTCTTTGTTTATGTACAACACTCAGTGCTCATCCCAACAAGTGCCCTCCTCAATGCCATCACCCATTTCTTTTAAAGGCAGAAAAGGAGAGAAAAGGAAATAGAAAAGGTATGGTAAATCCAACACAAACAGTACTTACATTAAAATCAAATAGACTAAATCTTGCATAAAAAGGTTTTTCGACTGAATAAAAACTAAGATTCATCTCTATTACGTTTATAAAAGACATGTAAAATGTCAGGATAAAAAATGAAATGAAAACATCAATTGAAAGAAAGCTGTAATAGTATTAGACAAAACAGACTTTAAGAAATTACTACTTGAGATAAAGAAGATCACTTTATAATAAAGTGTTTAACTCATAGTGAATATATCAAAAATTTAAATTTATAGACACTTAATTTATGGAATTAAAATATGCAAAAGTTTACAGAGCTATTAGAAATGGATAAGTCCATGATTACAATGGGTGATTATGACATATTTTCAAATGACTGATTTTAAAAAAACAAAAAGTCAGTGAAGTTCTAGGAAATATGAATATGTATGGGCATGTTCTACCTACCATCTATGTATGGGATAGGTATTATTTTTAAATTGCTTAGGGAATATTTGTAAAAATTAACTATATGCTAGGCCATAAAGCAAGCCTCAACAAATTTCAGAAGATTGAAATAATACAGAATTTGTTTTCTGATAACAGTGGAATTAAAATTAATGATGAAAATGTAACTAGAGGCATCTGGGTGGCTCAGTTGCTATGATCTCCTGGTTCGTGAGTTCCAGCCCCTCACTGGGCTGTCTGCTTTCAGCACAGAGCCTGCTTCAGATCCTCTGTCCCTCTCCCTGCCCTCCCCTGCTCATGCTCTCTCTCACAAATATACATTAAGTTTTTTTTTTTAAATATAACTAGAAAATCCATGGTTGTCCTAAGAATGTCTACATTCACTACTTATGAGTCAAGTATATTTCTAAATAATACATGAATAAAATGAAACTACAATTAAAATTATATGCTACACTAAATAAATCTGAAATCAGCAATTTAACTTTCTACCTTAAGACGTAGGAAGAAGTCCAAAGCAGGCAGAAAGAAAGAAATAATAAAGATTAGAAGAGAAATTAATGAAATAGAAATAAAATAAACAAGCCAAAATTTGTTACTTTGAAGAAATCAACAAAACTGACAAACTTTTAGCTAAACTAACCAAGGTAAAAAAAAGGCCTTTTTCAAAAATAAATCTCAAATCGCCAAAATCAAGAATAAAAAGGGGATATTACTACTGACCTTTTGGAAATAAAAAGAATAAGAATAATATGAACTGACAAAAATTAGATAACTTGGATGAAATGGATAAATTCCTAGAAACACACAAACTACTGAAACTAATTCGAGAAGAAATAAAAAATCTCAATAAACCTATAGCAAAATATTGAATTAGTAACCAATAAACTTACACACAGTAAAGCCCAGACCAGATGGTTTCATGAAAGAAGTATACCAAACATTAAAGGATTAATATCAAATTTTCCTTAACTTTTCCAAAGAATCGAAAAACTTCATTCTATGAAACCAGTATAATTCTAATACAACAACCAAACAAACAAACAAAACAAGGCATTGCAAGAAAACTACACATCAATATATGGTTTGAATATGATACAAAACCCTTAACAAAATGCTAGCAAGTTAATTCAGAAATATGGAAATAAGGATTGTACCCCACAACCAAGTAGGATTTATTCCAGAAATACAAAGTTGGCTTAACATCTGAAAATCAATTAATCTCTTATACTATATAAAAAGAACAAAAAGCAAAAAGTACACAATCATCTCGTTAGATGCAGAATAAACATTTGAAAAGATTCACTACCTCTTAATGATTAAAAAAACCCCAAACACTCAACAAATGAGGACGAGAAGGATACTTCTTCAAACAGGTAAAAGGTTTCTATGAAAACTCCAGAGCTAATATCATACTTAATGGTGAAAGGCTGAGTGTTTTCAACAGGAAAAGACGAGGATGTCCACTCTATTCCTATTCAATATTGTACTGGAGGTTTTAGCTGAAGAAAAAGAAACTAACAGCATCCAGATTGTAAAAGAAGAAGCATCTGTATTTGCAGATGACACCCTCTTGTATATAGAAAACCCTAGAGTATCCTCAACAAACTACCATAACTAATAAATAAGTTCAGTAAGTTTGCAGAATACAAGATCAATATACATAAATCAACTGTATTTGTATACTTAGGAATGAGCAAATGAAAAATAAAACAATTCCATTTGAAATAGCATGAAAAAGCATAAAATTCTTAGGAATAAATTTAACAGAAGAAGTACAAAGCCTGTACTCTGAAAATAACAGTATGTTATTACAAGAAATTAAAGACGACCTAAATCAATTTATGGATCAGAAGACTTAATATTGTTAAGATGCTAATACTCCCCAAGTTGATGTACAGATTCAGTACAATCTCTATCAGAGTCCCAGCTAACTTCTTTGCAGAAATAACAAGCTGATTCTAAAAACCACATGGAAATTCAAGGGACCCATACTAGCCAAAAATATCGAAAAAGAACAAAGTTGGGGACTCATACTTCCTGCTTTCAAAACTTACTGCAAAGCTATAGTAGATAAATCAAGACAATGTGGTACTGGCGTAAGAATAAACATATAGCTAAGTGGAAGGATGGGGAGTCTGAAAAACAACACCACCATGAATTAATTGGTCAATTGATTTTCAACAAGATGCTGAAACAATTCAATAAGGAGTCTTTCAACAAATGTTGCTTGGGCACCTAGAAATCCACATGCAAAGGAATAAAGTTAGACCACTGCCTCATACCATATAAAAATATTAACTAAAAATAGATCAAAGTCCTAAATGTAAGAGTTAAAAGTATAAAACTTCTAGGAGAAACCATAGGTGTAAATATTTGTGACCTTGGATTAGGCCATGCTTTCTTAGACATGACACCAAAAGCACAAGCAACCAAATAAAAATAAATTAATTGCATTTCATCAAAACTAAAAACTCGTGTTTCAAAAGACTATCAAGAAAATGAAAAAAACCCACAAAATAGGAAAAAATACATGCAAATCATACATCTGAGAAGATTCTAGATACCAGAATCTATGAGAAGATTCTAGATACCAGAATCTATAAGTAAGTATTACAACTTGACATTTAAAAAGCAAATAGCCAACTGAGGGTTGATGAGGGTGTGGGGGAGAGGGGAAAATGGGCGATGGGCATTGAGGAGGGCACTTGTTGGGATGAACACTGTGTGTTGTATGTAAGCGGTGAATCACGGATATCTACCCCCAAAACCAAGAGCACACTGTACACACTATATGTTAGTCAATTTGACAATAAGTTATATTTAAAAGAAAAGCAAATAGTTAAATTAAAAAAATACAAATTTACTGAATAGACAGTTCTCCAGATAAGATATACAAATAAACCTATGACAAATGCTTAACATAATTAGCCATCACAGAATGGCTACTCACTAGGTAGCATCCCACTAGGATGGTTATAATAAATAAGATAACAAGTGTTAGAGAAATTGGAACCTTAATACACTGCTGGTGAGAATGTAAATGGTGCAGTTGCTTTGGAAAACAGTTTGTCAATTCCTCAAATAGTTAAATACAGAATTACCGTTTGAACTGTCAATTCTACTCCCAAGTATATTATCAAAAGAAATGAAAGCATATGTCTATACAAACTTGTATGGGAATGTTTATAGCAGAATTATTAATAATATCCAAAAGGTAGAAACAACCCAGAATGTGCATAACTCATGTGTGAATGATTATTCAGTAATAGAAAGAAATGAAATACTAGTGAACCCTGAAAACATTATGCTAAGTGAAAGAAGCCAATCACAAAGGACCACATATTATGTGTTTCATTTTTATGTAATGTCTAGAATAGGCAAATCTGTAGATACAGAAAGTACATTAGTGGTTTCCTAGGGTGAGGTGGGATTGGGAGATTGTGAGGTGATGTGATGACTAAGGTGAGTGTGGGGGTGGGTGGGTTGGGGATAAAATGTGCAAAATCTGATTTGGACAATGAATGTACAAGTCTATGAATATACTAAAAGCCACTGAATCATATACTTTGGGTGTATGATATGTAAATACCTGCTTTATAATATATCTAAATATATTTATATCTATTTATGTCTCTATAGTAGTAGATTTTAATTTTTGTAGAATTGGTCTATTTGATCTAAGTTGTCAGATTTATGGGTATAAGTTGTTCATAGTATTCCCTTATTATCCTTTGGTGTTGGCAGAGTCTGTGGCGATATCCCTATCTCATTGCTAATGTTAGTAATTTGTATCATCTGCTTTTTCCTTTGGACAGTCTTGCTGATTTTTCTATTACTTTTTCTGTTTTCAGTTTCATTGATTTCTGTTATTCAATAATATCTTAGAGATATTATTTCTTCTTTTGGCTTTTTTTTTTTTTTTTTTTTTTTAGTTTCTTTAGGTGGGAACTTAGATTACTGATTTGAGACTTGTCCTATTTTGTAATGTATGAAATTAGTGCTATCAGTTTTCCTCTCGGCACTGTTTTTTTTTTAATTTTTTTTTAATGTTTATTTTTGAGACAGAGAGAGACAGAGCATGAGTGGGGGAGGGGCAGAGAGAGAGGGAGACACAGAATCCGAAGCAGGCTCCAGGCTCTGAGCCGTCAGCACAGAGCCCAACGTGGGTCTCGAACTCACAGATGGCGAGATCATGACCTGAGCAGAAGTCCGACGCTCAACCAACTGAGCCACCCAGGTGCCTCCTCTTGGCACTGTTCTAACTGTATGTCACAACTATTGGTATGTCATTTCATTTTTATTCAGTTCAGTATAGTTTTTTTTTATTCCTCTTGAGATGTCTTCTCTGATCTACAGATTTAGAATTATGTTAGTTTCCAAGTATTTGGAGATTTTACTATTATTTTTCTGGGGTTTTTTGACTACGAATTTAATTACATGTGGCAGAGAACACCCTCTGTATGGTTCCAATTCTTTATCTCTGTTGAGATTTGTATCATGGCCCAGGATACGGTATAACTTGGTTTATGTTCTGGAGGAACTTGAAAAGAATGTATATTCTGCTCTTTTTGGGTAAAATGTTCTATAAATGTCAATTAGGTCCTGTTGATGTTATTGAGTTCTTTTTTTTCTTATTTTCTGTATATATGTTCTATCAATCGTTGAGAGAGGGTTTTAGAAATCCCTAGATATAATTATGGATTTACTTATCTATTTCTCCTTTTATTTATGTCAAGTTTTGCATCATTACTTCAGCTATATCTGGTGCACGAAGATTTAGGATTGCTGTTTTCTTGGTGTATGACTGATTAATTAATTGATAATTTAAATTTAAGTTAGTTAACATACAGTGTAGTCTTGGTTTCAGGAGTAGAGCCCAGGGATTGATCACTTACAGATAATATCCAGTGCTCATTTGAAAAACTGCCCTCAATATCCATCACCCATTAAGCTCTCACCCCACCTCCCTCCCTAGCAACCCTCAGTTTGTTCTCTGTAAGAGTCTCTTGTGTTTTGCCTCTCTGTTTTTTATATTATTTTTCTTTCTCTTCCCTATGTTCATCTGCCATGTTTCTTAAATTTTACATATGGGTGAAATCATATATTTGTCTTTTTCTATTTCACTAATAAACTCTTATTATTTCATAATAAACTCTTGTTCCATCCATTTGGTTGCAAATGGCAAGATTTCAGGTGAATGATTTTTTAAATAATTATGTCCCCTTCTATCTCTGGCAAGATATTTATTTGCCCAGAAGCTTATTTTATCTGATATTAATTTATACACTCTTGTTTTCCTTGTATTCTTGTTTTCATGATGTACTTTTGTATATCCTTTTACTCTCGACCTTTCTATATTATCATATTTGAAGTTAGTTTCTTACAGATGTATATTTCTGGATCATGTTTTTAAATCCATGCTGATAAGTTCTTTTAGTTGATGTATTAAAACCATTTACATATAATTATTGATAAATTAGGGCTTAAGTTTTACAGTTTTACTTTTTGTTTTGTGTTGTTTTTGTTTTTCTGTTTTCTTTTTCCTGAATTCCATGGGTTAGTTCAACATTTTTAAAAACAATTCCACTTTGATTTATTGATAGTATTCTTGAATATATCTGTGTGTAGCTTTATTTACTGAATTGGTCTGCATACTGGATTCGATCTCTATCTCCTAACAGTCTACTGATGGTGTCATTTCACCAGGTCAAGTGAAATATAATAATGTGACTTCACTTTACATCCCATTATCATTCCCTGTTATTAAATGTCTAAAATATTTCCTCTAGGTACATTTAGAACTACATCAGTCAGTGTTAAAATTTTTGCCTCAACCCTCATATGATTTAGAAAGCTCAAGAGCAGAAGGAAAGCCTATTGCATTTATCCATATTTTTGCTAATCATGTTCTTCCTTTCCTTCTGATCTTCTAAGTTTCCTTATTTTATTTCTGTTTAGAGAGTTTTGTTTAACTATTCCTTTAGGATAGTCTTTTAGTTTTCCTTCCTTTGAGAATATCCTGATTTTTCCTTCATTCTTGAAAGTATTTTCACTGGATATAGGATTCTGGGTTGGTAAGTTTTTTTCCCCAACACTTTAAAAGGATTATGCTACTTCCTTCTGACTTTAATGATTTCTGATGAGAAATAGTCATTCTAAGTGTTACCTCACTTTAAGTAATGTGTCTTCTGGATGCTTTCAAAACTTTCAGAAATTTAATTGTGATATGTCTTGATGTAGTTGTTTTGGGATTTATTGTGATGGGAGTTTATTCACCTTCTTGAATCTGTAGGTTTATATCCCTTGACAAATTTGGGAAGTTTTCAGTCATTATTTCTTCAAGTATTTTTTTTTAACTTGGCCCTCTTTCCCCTCTCCTTCTAGAACTCTGATGACACAAATGTAAAACTGTTGTTATAGTTGCTCAGGTCCCTGATGCTATGTTCTAACAGAAATTTAAGAGAACCCTACGCCTGTAAATCCAAACCAAGCCACTATTTGATATGAGCAGATAGATTTGTTCTAGAAATGTAACCCTGAGTTTTCTTTATGAAATTTAAAATATATTTCATTAAGAAATTAAAGAAAAGCCAGGGCACCTGGGTGGCTCAATAGGTTAAGCGTCAGACTCTTGATTTTGGCTCAGGGCATGATCTTGTGGTTCATGAGTTCAAGTCCCATATTAGGTTCTGTGCTGACAACATGGAGACTGCTTGGGATTCTCTTTCTTCCTCTCTCACTGCCCCTCTCCTACTCATGCTCTTTCTCCCTCAAGATAAACAAACATTAAAAAAAAACTTAAAAGCCATATGATTCCAGTAGACACCAGAAATTTGACAAAAATTCAGCACATATTTATTGTTAAAGAAAAATGAAGATAAATCAATATACTACTCACCAGAGTGGCAATAGTAGAAAATGAATTTTAAAAATTTGTTATGGTACAGCTAACAGAAATCTACTGAAAATATACTCAGTGGTAAAGATTTAAAAGCATTCTCTTTAAGATAAGAACAAGAGAACACAGGATTATTACTACCTTTTGACATGATTCTAAAGGTATTAGATAAGGCAATAAGACATGAAAAATGGGTATAATTATTTAAAAAGAAGAGATAAAACTGTCATTTTGAAATAGAATGATTGTATACCTAAAAAAAATCCAAGAAAATAACATAAAAATTATTGTAACTATTAGATTTGTTTAGTAAGGCAGCCAAATACAAAATCAACATATAAAAATGAAGCAACTTTAGGGCACTTGACTAGCTCAGTTAGTAGAGGATGTGACTCTTGATCTCAGGGTTCTGAGTTCAGGCTCCACAATGGTCATAGAACTTACTTAAAAAGACCCCAGCAACCTCATTATAGATTAACAATAACCACACAGAAAATGCAATGCAAAAGTGACACTCAAAATAGAAACAAAATACTTAGCAATAGACCTAATGAGAAATATATAAGATCCATATAAAAGAGAATATAACTTTCTTGAAAAAATTAAAGGAAATGCTAAATAGAGACATACCCTGATTTGAAAGACTTGAAATTGTAAGGATAGTAATTCGCCAGAAATTTAATTTGTAAATGCAAACAAATGTCAATCGTAAGCCCAAATGATACTTTATGATACTTGAAAGGATGATTCTAAAGTTTACCTAGCGGAGAAAATGTACATGAAGGAACCAAGAAAAGAATTTTACTTAGAACAATGAAGGAATTTGGCCTACAAGATATTTACACATTTTATAATGTCATAAGCAATTTAAGTACTTTGGTGTTGGTACTAAAATAGAAAAGGTATAAAAGAATACAATAACAAACCAAGGGACACTGTAATTAGCAGCCTTTTCTATCCTTTTCGAGAGCCTTGGATTGAACTTAATCCCCCTTGTCAGCAGTAGAAAAAGTAGAGAGTTATTCAAGCAGGATACAATTGCTACAGTCCCTGGCCAGTACACACAGACTATGGGGAGAATGAGTTCTGTTGTGTTTTTTGAAGAAATGCTGGTAGAGAGAACAGATGTGGCATCATGTGAATTTGAAAATCTTGACCAAGTCAGAGGGAAAATAGAAGGTATAGTATCCCAGACTTTATAAAACTACCCAAGTCCATCTACTTGTAAATTATTTCTTTATTTACTGTCCACCGTAAACATGTTGAGTCCTTTCCCCAAGGGAAAAGTGACAACTATATGGAAATCTGTCCTTAATTAGTATTTTTTTAAAATTTTCAGTGATATTATTAGAATTTTCTTGAAGAAAGGTGCCTCTAATCGGGGTACCTAAAAGTAGACATTTTCCCTAGATAGTATCTTCCTTTGGCTTAGTCTTCTGTGTTTGAAAGTATATGACATCACATGGTCTTCTCCCTCTTTATCTTATTTCTGCCAGTCAACTGTATCTTGATACCAGGACAACTACACAGAGTGATTGAAAGCAACTTGGTCCAAAAAATGTTTCTCTTTCTGAAAGGCTTTTTATCAAAATGCAATACTATTGTAATTTTTATTCTAATACAATAGTACTCCTTCAATTTATCAGATCTTTTTTTATAAGAGAAGTTAGTATATGATTAATATGTCACTTAAAAATAGTGGAGAAAGGATAGACTGTTTAATAAATGGTACTGGGAGAGTTGATTATATTTCTAAAGTTAGATTACTCCCTCACACAATAATCACAATTGATTCTACATGGACTAAAGAAATATGTATCAAAACCCAAAAACTTAGGGTTTCAGAAATATAAGAAAACATTTTTTTATAATTTCTGAGTTGTATAGCACAGAACTACATTGTAGAAAATGGAGACCATGCTAGTACTCTAAGCAGAGAAGGATTTAATGTAGAGAATTAGTTGCTTCCAGAAATCTATAAAACGGCTGGATAGGTGTGGTCTAAGGTGTTTCTCCTGAAACAGGACCAACAATTGGTCCTCCAGAGAGGCTTCTACCTCTACCACACTCAGAAAAGTGGGAAATCAACTACAGGAATTCACTGTCTCAGCAGTGACCTATAGTGAAGGAAACTGGCTTTAATGTATCTGTGGGCAGATGGATGCCTGTGCCTATTTATTGATACTCATAATGACTAGACAGGCCAGTTTCCAAATATTCTATAATGGCATTCTAAGTGGCAGAATGTAAATCACTCCTAGGATTCAAGTTGCAGAGGAGTTTAAGAAATGTAGTTTTTAGCTTCTTAGCCTCTACAATGAAGGACACACTAGAAAGAGGATAAAATGGCTAATACATAGATATGGAAAGAATTATTAACAAACAACAAAGGAAAAGAAAAGCTGAAGGAGTTCTGGTCCAAGATGGTGATGTAGGAAGACCCTTAACTCATCTCCTACATAGAACAGATCAAATTATACATATTAATAGAAGAGTTTCTCCTGAAGAACTGAGGAATGACTAAACAGCATCTGAACAACCAAAGATAAAAAGGCAGGAGGACAGTGAGAGAGATGGAGACTTGGTAACAAAGGGAGCCTCCACCTCCAATGCTGGGAAAGGCACTGGGGAGGAATAGTACTGAAGGACTGAGAAAAAATCCTCTGTCCTCAGGCACAGAAAAAAAGTTGCAGTTAAAGGAGTAACTAGCATATAAAAACAACACTAGAAGTCTGCAAAGTGGTGGAAGAGTTGTGACAATGCTCTCTAGGTCAGAGAGACTGGAGAACAACAGGGTTTATGTTCCCACTCTACCTTAAAAACTCAGACCTGAGCAGGGTCTGGACACCATAAGGAGGTACAGTCATCCCAGTGAGCTGCGACCTCAGAAAGTCCAGTGTCTGCAAACACACACCAGCCCCAGTTTGCACTGGGGCACAGAAAAAAATCTGAGGCTTAAAAGTGCCAGGAACATTCTCTCCCCAGCATCTTAAAAGCCCAGCCTTAAGTAGGGTCCAGGTCACAATGAGCATGCGACTTCAATGAGCCCAGGGTTCTCTAACCCACACCAGTCTTTGTGGTGTGGGGGCACAGAAAATAAGCCACATTAATTTTTTTTTAATTTAAAATAGACTTTAAACAGACTGTAACAAGAGACAAAGGCATTACATATTCTTCAATAAGAGGATGTAACAATTGTTAAGTATCTATGCACCCAACACTCGAGCACCTAAATACATAAAGCAAGTATTAATAGACATAAAGAGACAAATTGATGATAATACAATAATAGTAGGAGACTTTAACCACCTACCTTACATCAATGGATAGGTGCATTCAGATAGAAAAATCAATAAGGAAACAATGTCTTCAAATGACACAGTGGACCAGATAGACATAACAGATATATATAAATAATTCCATCACAGAATAACAGAATACATATTCTTTTCAAGTAAACATGGAACATTCTCCAGAAAAAAATCACATAAAACAAGCTTCAATAAATTCAGAAGACTGAGATCATACTATGTATCTTTTCTGATCACAATGAAACTAGAAATAAATCACAAGAAAAAACCAAAACTAAACAACCAATGGGTCAATAAAGCAATCAAAGAAGAATGAGAAAAATACCTGGAGAAAGTGAAAATGAAATCGCTACAGTCCAAAATCTCTGGGACACAGTGAAAGCAGTTCTAAGAGGGAAGTATATAGCAATATAGTCCTACCTCAAGAAATCAGAAGCAGCTCAAATAAATAATCCAACCTTAAAAATAAAGGAACTAGAAAAAGAACAAAGTCCAGAGTGAGTAGATGAAACGTAATAGTAAGGATCAAAGCAGAAATGAATGACATAGAAACTAAAAAGCAATAGATAAAAATCAATTAAACTAAGACATGTTTCTTTGAAAAGATAAAATTGACAAATGCTTACTCAGACTTATTAACAAAAAAAGAGAAATGACCCAAATAAAATCAGGAGAAGTTACTGACACTTTAGAAACACAAAAGGTATTAAGAGAATACTACAAAAAAAGTTATATGCCAACAAACTTGACAACCTAGAAGAAATAAATTCCTAGAAACATAATTTTCCTAACTGAACCAGGTGAAATAGAAAATCTGAACAGACTGATAACAAATAATGAAACTGAATTGGTAATCATAAACTACCAAAAAACAAAAGTCCAGGACCAGATGGAATCACAGGTGAATTCTATCAGACATTTAAAGGAGAGTTGATTCCTTAAAATATTTAAAAAAAAAAAACAGAACAGGAAAAGGAAAGCTTCCAAATACATTCTGTGATATCAGCATTTATCTGAAACAAAACAAAATTAAGACACCACAAAGAAACCTATGGGCCAATATCTCTAATGGTCATAAATGAAAAAATCCTCAATCCAATAATAGCACACTGCGTACAATTATACATTAAAAAGATTACTCACTACTCAGGTGGGATTTATTCTGTGGATGCAAGGATGGTTCAATATTCTCAAATCAATTGACGTCCTACACCACATCAACAAAATGAAGAATAAACATTATATGGATCATTTTAATAGAGGGAGAAAAAGCATTTAACAAGCATTGACGGGTTTTAACATCCATTCATGATAAAAACTCTCAACAAAGTGGGGTTAGAGAGAACATATTTCAACATAATAAAGGCAGTATATGAAAACCCCACGGCTAACATCATACTCAATGGTGAAAAACCGAAAACTTTCCCTCTAAGGTCAGGAATAAGACAAGAATGTCCACTCTTACCACTTTAATTCAACATAGTAGTGCAAGTCCTAGCTGCAGCAATCAGACAGGAACAAGAAATAAGAGGCATCCATATTGGGAAAGAAGAAGTTAAACTGTCAATGTTTAACAGCAGATGACATGATACTACACATAGAAAATCCTAAAGACTCCACCAAAAACCTATTAGAAGTAATAAGCAAATTTAGTAATGTGGCAGGATATAAAATTAATACCCAGAAATCAGTAGTATATCTGTACACTAATAATGAAGTAGTAGAAAGAGAAATTTTAAAAATAACATTTACAATTGCACCAAAAAGAATAAAATACCTAGGAATAAACTTAACCAAGGAGGTAAAAGACCTATACTTTGATAACTGTAAAACAATGATGAAAGAAATTGAAGGTAATACAAACAAATGAAAAGATATTCCAAGCTCATGGACTGAAGAATTAGTATTGTTAAAATATTCATATTACAAAAGCAGTCTACACATTCAGTGCAATCCCTATCAAAATACCAACAACATTTTTCATGAAACTAGAACGAATAATCCTAAAATCTGTATGGAGCCAGAGAAGACTCTGAATAACCAAAGCAGTCCTGAGAAAGAAAAACAAAGCTGGAGTTATCACAATCCCAGATTTCAAGAAATACTACAAAGCTATACTAATCAAAACAGTATGGTACTGGCACAGATATACACACACAGAACAATAGAATAGAATAGAGAACCCAGAAATAACCCCCACTGGGAGAAGTGAAACCATAAATATCCAAGAAGAGAACACAAGCAGCAATTTCTCTGAAAATGGCTGTAGCAGTATTTTTCTAAATATGTTTCCTCAGGCAAGGGAGACAAAAGCAAAACTCAATAATAAACTATTGGGATTATATAAAAAAAAAGGTTTTGCACAGTGAAGGAAACCATCAAAAAAACCAAAAAGTTTACTGAATGGGAGAAGATATTTGCAAATGATATATCCAATAAGGGCTTAATATTCAAGGTATATAAAGAACTTATACAACTCAACACCAGAAACAAAACAAAACGAAACGAAAAAACAAAAAACCAATATTCCAAAAAACCTTGTTGGGAGCCATTGTGGGCTCTGTGGGTTGAGACACCTCCCTGTGTGGAAAAAGCAGTTGAAGCAAAATTCCCGCCATCCAAGATGGCGCCTAGTATTACCTCTTCTAAATAATTCTTCAGGCTTGGATTTCTTGAGCTACTCTCCTTGGCCCCAAGGAATGTAATGCTCTTTTGTTTTATGGCATTTAGATAAAAGGGAAGGACCTGGAGCATGATGCTTCCATAGATTACATCTGAATGAGAGTAGCCTGGCCACCTTAAAGTTGCATCTTGGGGATGGGTTACACAGATTGGTAGCAGTTATGAGCTGGCTGAATATTGGTGTGATTTGTGTAAATGTTGGGCTCCTATTATGTAAATTTACTCATTCATGGGCAAAGGACAAGCATTGGGAATTCTGTCCTTGCCAGATGGGTTGTACCTCCCCATTGTAATTGGAAGAATAGGCAGAATGACTCCTGGCCTGTTTATAGATAATTAACATAGACAGGCCTAGGTAACTTCCTGCTCTCTCCCCCAGCCTTAAATTTATACGCTAATTAACTTGAAAACAACTTGCAAGATTGAGGAAATCATGGCTTTACTGATAAAACACATTATTGTTCAAACTATGCTTACTGATGGATGTCACTCATTGCTGTAATGTAACTCACTACTTTTAAATAAAGACACTGAGATGGCAGGGCGGAGACGCCAGAATTGCCAGGACTGCCTGCTTGGTCATTAGACTACATCTCTCTCGTGGCTCTCTCATTTCCTTTCGCCTGACCGTCCATCCTTCGTGGACCCCTATATTCCTGGAACAAGGACCCTGGCAAAACCTAATTTAAAAATGGGCACAGGACCCAAATAGACATTTTTCCAAAAAAGACAAAGATCGCCAACAGACACCTGAAAAGATGCTCAACATCACTAATTATCAGGGGAATGCAAATGAAAACCATGAGATATCACCTTACACCAGTTAGAATGCTCAAATACAATCAAGTTAAAATGACAAGAAATGATAAGTGTTAGCAAGGATGTGGAGATAAAGGAACTCTTGTGTATAGCTGATGGAAATGTAAACTGGTACAGCCACTGTGGAAAACAGTATGAAGTTTCCTCTAAAAATTAAAAACTGAAATACCAGATGATCCAGTAATTCCACTACTGAGTATTTACCTAAAGACAACAAAAACACTAATTTGAAAAGATACAAGAATCATAGTATGTATTGTGGCAGAGTTTACAACAGCCAAGATACAGAATCAACCTAAGTGTTAATTTTTTATATAAGGAAATTGTGGTGCGCACACACACACACACACAAGTCAAATATTAAGCAGCCATAAAAAATTAGATTGTGCCATTCGAGACAACAGGGATGGACTTAGAGGATATTATGCTAAGTGAAGTAAGTCAGCCTGAGAAAGACAAATACCATATGATTCCACTCAAAAGTGGAATCTAAAAAAATTTAATAAAAAGCAGAATTAGACCTATAAATACAGCAAACAAACTGATGGTTGCCAGAGGTGAGGAAGGTGGAGAGTTAGGCAAAATGGGTAAAGGGAAGAGGGGGATACAAGCGTCAAGTTACACACTGAATAAGTCATGAGAATAAAAGGCACAGCATAAGAAATACAGTCAATGGTATTGTAAAAGTGATGTAAGGGGACAGATGGTAGCTATACTTGTGGTGAACATAACAATGTATAAATTTATCAAATCACTAAGTTTTACCTGAAACTAATGTAACTTGTATGTTAACTATACTCAAAAAAGTAAAAAAAAAAAAAAAAAAAGTAACGTTGAATGTTTTCATTGTTTACCCAAAAACCAGTGTCCCCATAGCCATGATGGCTATGGCAGATAGTGATAATTATTTACCCTATATCCATTGTTCCATTCCCTTTTGTATGGAATCTAAATATTAGTCTCAGCCATCATATGCCCAGTTAAAAGACTGATTTTCAGCCTCCTTTGAACCTAGAGGTAAACAATTCAATGTTGATATGATTAGGTGGAGCTTTTGGGAAAAGTCTCTGAAAAGGGACGGACTCAGTTGGAAATGGCATCATTTTCCCCTTCTCCCTCCCCTTTCTTCTGGAGTACAACATGGACATGAGGACTAGAGCTCAGGCAGCCTACTCTGGGCCATGGGGCAACTTTGGGGATAGAAGTCAGCACTAAGAACAATAGACTAGGAACCCAGAAAGAGCCTGAATCTCTAATGAACAGAATCCCAGCACCAGTCAGTGCTGAAGTGCCTACCTCTGTCTATCCTTTATATGAGAGAGAACTAAACTTCTTTAAAAAACAAACAAAAAACCCCAAAAAAACATGTTTCGGGGTGCCTGGGTGGCTCAGTCAGTTAAGCGACCAACTTCAGCTTGTGATCTCACTGTTGGTGAGTTCGAGCCCCGGATCGGGCTCTGCGCTGATAGCTCAGAGCCTGGAGACTGTTTCTGATTCTGTGTCTCCCTCTCTCTCTGCCCCTCCCCTGCTCACACTGTTTCTCTTTCCTTCAAAAATAAACAAACATTAAAAAAATTTTTTTAACAGGCACTGAGCAGGGCACAGGTTGGGATGAGCATTGGGTGTTGTATGGAAACCAATTTGACAATAAAAAAATTATTAAAAAAATTTTTTTAAACAAAACAAAACATTTTTTATTTAATGCAGCAAATTCTAATAGTGACATGGTATCTGATTCCTGATTTTACTGCCTATGAATTCCCCCTCACATGTTTCAGAGTTAAGTTCTAATTTATCCCTAAATCATCAATAATTTAATCCTATTCCCCTCATTAGAAATTGCTTTTGACCAAGTTCTGGCCAATAAGACATGAGGGGAAGAATTCTGAGAAAGGCTTCCTCAGTTTTGAGGAGGAAGAAAACTCCTTGTCCTCTGGATGTTATATTCGGATGTGATGGCTGTACTCATGACAGCTGACTTGTACTTTTAAGGGAAGCATACCTATAGACCAATACAACATGCTGAAAATGGGGAAGGGAAAAATCATACAAGCTTTTGTTGATACTGTCGAGCCACTGAATTAGCCAACTCTGGCACTGACCTACATATGACTTTCTGGCCACATCACTATGAAACTAGAAGTCAACCATAAGAAAAAATCTAGAAGAAGCACTCATACATGGAGATTAAATAACATGCTACTAAATAATGAATGACTCAACTGAGAAATTTAAGAAGAAATCAAAAAGTACATGGAAACAAATGGAAATGAACACACAGCAGTCCAAAACCTTAGGGATGCAGCAAAAGTGGTTCTAAGAGGGAATTTTATAGTAATACAGGCCTGCATCAAGAAGCAAGAAAAATGTCAAATAAGCAATCTCACATTACACCTAAATAAGCTAGAAAAAAGGACAAGAACCAAATCCCAAAAACAGCCTAAAGAAGGAAATAATAAAGATTAGAGCAGAAATAAATGACATGGAAACTAAAAAAACAATAGAAAAGATCAATGACATCAGGAGCTGGTTCTTTGAAAAGATAAAAAAAAAAAAAAGGAAAAACCTCTAGCCAGACTAATCAGAGAGAGAGAGAGAGAGAGAGAGAGAGGACTCAAACAAAATCACAAATGGAGGAGGAGAAATAAAAACCAATATTACAGAAATACAAAGGATTATAAAAGGATATTATGAAAAAATATATGCCAATAAATTAGACAACCTAGAAGAAATGCATAAATTCCTAGAAACATATTACAGACCAAAGAGTAGCAGGAAGAAAGAAAATCAGAACAGACTGAATGAACAAAATTGAATCAGTAATCAAAAAACTCCCAACACACAAAAGTCCAGGACCAGACAGCTTCATAGACAAATTCTACCAAAAACTTAAAGAAGAGTTAATACCTATTATTCTCAAACTACTTGAAAAAATAGAAGAGGAAGGAACTTTCCAAATTCATTCTGTGAGGCCAGTGTTACCCTGATACCAAAACCAGATAAGTACACCAAATGAAAAGAGAATTACAGGCCAATATTTCTGATAAATATAGATGTAAAAATAGTCAACAAAATACTAGCAAACCGAATTCAACAATACATTAAAAAAATCACTCATCATGATCAAGGGGAATTTATCCCAGGATATAAGGGTAGTTCAATATTTGTAAATTATTTAAAGTGATATATCACATCAGTAAAAGAAAGGATAAAAACCATATGATCATATCAATAGATGCAGAAAAAGCATTTGACAAAGTACAACACCTATTCATGATAGAAACCCTCAACAAAGTAAAGTTAGAGAGAACATACCTCTAAGGCCATGTATGAAACACCCACAGTTAACATCATACTCAGTGGGAAAAAACTGGGAGCATTCTCCTAAGGTCAGGAACAAGACAAGGATGCCCCCTCTCATCACTGTTACTCAACGTAGTACTACAAGTCCTAGTCCTATTAGAAAACAAAAAGATATAAAAGGCATCCAACTTGGTAAGGAAGGAGTAAAACTTTTACTATTTGCAGATGACATTTATAGATAACCCTGAAGACTCCAAACACTACTAGAGCTGATAGATGAATTTGGTGAGGCCACAGGATACAAAATAAATATACAGAAATCCATTGCACATTATTAGTATACACTAATAATGAAGTATCAGAAAAAGAGATTAAGAATCCCATTTACAATTGCATTAAAAATAAGAAAATACCTAGGAATAAATCTAAGCAAAAAGCTGAAGAACATATATTCTGAAAACTATAAAACACTGATGAAAGAAATTGTAGAGGACACAAAATATAGAAAAGCATTCCATGCTCATGGATTGGAAGAATAAATATTGTTAAAATATCTATAATACCCAAAACAATCTGCATATTTAATGTAATCCCTATCAAAATACCAACAGCATTTTCCACAGAACTAGAAAAAACTGTCCTAAAATTTATATGGAACCACAAAAGACCTGAATAACCAGAGCAATCTTGAAAAAGTAAAGCAAAGCTGATGGCAGCATAATTTCAGACTTCAAGTTATATTACAAATCTATAGCAATCAAAGCAGTATGGTATAGGCACAAAAATAGACATACGGCTCAAAAGAACAGAATAGAAAACCCAGAAATAAATCCATGATTACATGGCCAATTAATCTGTGACAGAGGAGGCAAGAATATGTAGTGGGATTAAATAGTCTCTTCAAATAATGGTGTTGGGAAAACTGGATAGCAACATGCAGAAGAATGAAACTGGACCACTTTCTTACACCATACATAAAAATAAATTCAAAGGATTAAACACCTGAATGTTAGACCTGTAACCATTAAAATCCTAGCGAAGAACACAGGCAGTAATGTTTCTGACATCAGCTGTAGCAAAATTTTTCTAAATCTGTCACCTGAAGCAAGAAAAATAAAAGAAAAAATAAATTATATGGACTACATTAAAATAAAACTTCTGCATAATGAAGGAAACAGTCAATAAAACTAAAAGGCAACCTATAGAATGGGAGAAGATATTTGCAAATAACATATCTGAGAAAGGGTTAGTATCCAAAATATATAAAGAACTTACACAACTCAACACTCCAAAGCAAATAATCCAGTTAAAAAATGGGCAGAAGACATGAACAGACATTTCTCCAAAGACATCCAGATGTCCCACAGACACATGAAAAGACGGCCAACATCACTCATCATCAGGAAAATGCAAATCGGAAGTACAATGAGATATCACTTCACACTTATCAGAATGGCTAAAATAAAAAACACGAGAAACAACAAGTGTTGGTGAGGACGTGGAGAAAAAGGAACCCTCTTGTACTGTTGGTGGAAATGCAAACTGGTACAGTTGCTGTGGTAAACAGTGTGGGGGTTCCTCAAAGTTAAAAATTGAACTACCTTATGATCCAGTACTTTCACTATGGGGTACTGACCCCTAAAATACAAAAGCACTAAATCAGAGGGATACATGCACCCCTATGTTTATAGCTTTGTTATTTATAATAGCCAAATTATGGAAGCAGCTCAAGTGTCCATTGATAGATGAACTGGATAAAGAAGAGGTAGTAAGTAATACAGTGTAATATTATTCAGCCATAATGAAGAATGAAACCTTGCCACTTCTATGAAATCTTGCTACTTGACATGGGTAGAGCTACAGAGTACAATGCTAAACAAAATAAGTCAGACGAATACCATATGGTTTCACTCACATGTGGAATTTAAGAACAAAAATTAGCAAAGGAAAAATGAGAGAGAAAGAGAGAGAGAGATGGGGGGGAGTGGAGAGAGAGCGAGAGACAAACCAAGAAACAGACTCTTAACTATGGAGAACAAACTGATGGTTACCAGAGCAGAGGTCTTTGGGGGGATGGGTGAAATAAGTGATGGGATTAGGAGTGCACCTGTGATGAGCACTGGGTGACGTATGGGAGTGGTGGCTCACTATATTATTGTACATCTGAAACTAATATTACACTGTATGTTAATTATACTGGAATTAAAAGAATTATCAACAGAAAACTGTACTTTAAGAAACACTACAGGGAGTTCATCAGGCTGAATGTAAATGACTCTGTATGGAACCAATGGCATTGGGAGTGAAGATCAGTAGAAAACAAAATGTAAGTAAATATAAATGAATATCGACTGTAAAAAAATAAAGTAATAATGGCAGCTTTTTAGTTTCCAGGTTTTCAAATTAAAAATATTTAAAATATCAAGTGTGCATGTGGGTATTGACAAATAGCCACTGTGATTTATTGTTGGTGATAATAAAAGCTAGGAAAGCCTTTTTGGATTGGAAATCTGAAATATAAATCAAAAGTTAAAATTTACGAGATGTATACTTTGTCCCAGCAATTGTGCTCCTGGAATCTCTCCTAGAGAAACAAACCCATTCCAGCAACGCGGATTTAGCATTACTTAAAAGAGGCAAATTAAAAACAATATAAATTACCTATAATTGGGAATGGTCAAAGAAGTGATGGCTTATCCATTGTGTACTAGTCCGAATTCTCCAGAGAGAAAGCCAATATAAATCTCTTTACATATAACATTTTTACATAGATTGATTATAAGGAATGGACTCACATGATTCAAGAGGCTGACAAGTCCCCAAATCTGTAGCCAGCAAGCTGGAGAACCAGGAGAACTGACCGTGTAGTTCCAGTCGGGAAGCCTGCAGGCTTAAGATTCAGAAAATGCAGTAAACAAACAAACAGACCTACAAACACACAATGGCCCTGCTTGAAGGTGGTCAGGTAGAAGGAATTCTCTTTTCCTCTGCCATTTGTTCCCTTCAGGCCTCCAACTGACTGGATGAGGCCCATTCACACTGGGGAGGGCAGTCTGCATTATACTCAGTCTGCTGATTCAGATGTTAATCTTACCCAGAAATACCCATCCGGACACACTCAGAATCATATTTGACCAAATATCTGGACACCTCATGGCCCAGTCAATTTGACATAAAAGTAACTATTATCCGTATTATGAAATATTATATGGTCTTTAAAAAGAATGAAGTAAAGCTGTATATTTTGACTTGGAAAGATGTGCAAGCTAAACAAAAATAAAAAACTCAGGAATACAGTATTACTCTTATGTGTGTATGCACATGTTTATTTTACATAGTTGATATATGTACATATAAGAAAAATGTCTGGAATCTTACTACTTCAGACCTTTTAAGTTTAACACAACAGATGCACTTCTCCCTAACCCAGTGATTTTGAATTCTGGTGGTGGGATCCAGGGCTCAAACAAGATTACTGGGGCCTTCCCCCTTTCCATCTCTCAGATCTTTCTTCTCAGTGTGTGATTCCTCCAGGTCTGGGGAAGAAAAAGCCACTGACATTTCCAGGTTTATACTTGAGAAAATCCTTCTTGGTACATCAAAGCCACACCCCCTACAGCCCTAAATGCATTCTGCTATCTTACCCACTAATATTATTTCCAATTAAGGATGAAGCAAAATTCCCTAAGCAGCTCTCTGATAAGTAACTAACAAGTCAAGTGAACATGATGATAGAGGAGACAGAGCTTCACTGATAGGGCAACATGGCAGCATACAAGACTCCAGGCAACAATGCTCACAAGATAGGCCCAAGGACGGGTCATAGCTAAGGAGCTCCCTCAGCAAGCCAGCTGGTGTGGAGGAAGGCCTTCTGTATGGCTTCCTGCTCCAGGAGATTCATACGCTGTGGGCTTGGAGTGAGAGTGAGTCTAATAGGTCATTACAAACACTTGCTGCTAAATAAAAAATGTTGAAGAATGCATAGCCAGGCACAGTATCTTGTGCTGCTCCAGACACACCACCAACACTGTTCTGAGCAGCTAACTTCTGTTATAGTAGGAATGTACATGCTGGGTGTTTGCTCATCATTTTTCATCTTCATTTTTCTGTGGCAACTACCTACATTCAAAAGATTAGGCATGAAACTGTTCTCTGATAAGAGAGTTGAGGTCACCAAAGAATCTCCTCTTTTCACCAGAATATAACTTTAAAATCACATTAAACAGAACCTAGCTGAGCTTTTAAGTAGAGATATAAAATATCCTTATGTTCCACAAATGTAGGCTTCCAGTTCTCCAGAGCATCTACAGGTAGTAACTGCTGAAGTCTTCCTTCCTGGCTCTAAAATACTGGCTTTCTCTTTATCTTGCAGATGACTTTCTAGCCAATGCTATTCTTTCTTCTCCAACAGATCAAAATTTTTAACAAACAAATAATGTAACAAATGTAAATTTCGGTGGGTGCCCCCAATGTTCTAGGAATTGTGCTTTATATACTTTATTAAAGTATGCTACCCATTATCCCAGCAATGTAAGGAAACCCCATTTTACAGATGAGAAGGTTGAAGAATTTTCTCAAGATTACGTATCTAGCCTGTGGTGGAGCCTAGACTCAAACTAGATCTTTTGGTTCTTCATTTCGGTTCGTATACCATGGATCTCTTTCTTCTCTCTCTCTCTCTCTCTCTCTCTCTCTCTCTTTAGCCCTTCAACTCTTCCCTTTTATCACTTACTCATTTTATATTAATTCATTCAATGTATATTTACTGAAGACCTCTTACATGCCAAGCACTGAGGATAAAGTGAACACCACACATCAGATTCACCCCTCTTTTTCTTCACAACCAGTCACATTTCCAAAACTCCTCTGATGGGCTGACGACACAAGACAGCATTAACCAACATGTTCCGATAAATACTAGTGCCACAAGAGCCCTGCAGTCAGATAAGTTTGAGGAAAACTACTTAATATGACCCTCTCTTGGAGATTCACAGTATACAGTGGCATTAAAACTACTAAGAAATGACTCAGGGGACCTGGAAATCATGGCTCAGAACTATGTCTTATGTTCGAGCGGGAGCCTGGTCCTGTGTGGATAAGGACCCTGGCCTGTATACAGTACTCCTTCCACTGGCTGTGGGTAGGTAGGCAATACTGCTGCTGCTGCTGCTGCTGCTGCAAATCTCTAGCTGGAAACTTCTGGCAGGTGCATGGGTCTGTCAGAGCCTCCGTTTCCAATAGGCGTGTCATTTCTGTGGCTATTTTCTTGCTAAGAGTTTGGTCATTATTTTTATCTGCAAGTGTTTTCTTAATTTTGAGAAATATTTGTTACATTTATTTGGTTGTGGGTCTACAAAGATTTTCCTCTTATTTTTTAACATGACTACTTATTTTTTTTAAACCTCAGATGCACAGAATTTCATTAATCACAGTTCTTGGTTCATGACACACTTCCCTTCTTGGCCCACGTGAGCGTGTGTGTACGTGTGTATTTCCAACCTCCCTCTCTCCATTTCTCCCTCATTTCTTTCCTTCTTGCTTTCTTCTTCCCTCTCTCCTTCCCTTCCTGCTAACCCACAATACCACCAAAGCTAAACATCTGACAGCAAACTGTATCTAATAGCAGAGTCCCTCTCACCAGCTCATCCCCTTGCTTCCACTCACCTGAGGTAAATTTAATCCTGAATCCTGTCTTCATCATTCCCTTGCTTTTATTTTTTAACATTTAGTCTTAATGCATTTATACATATATAGTATTTTTTATTTTAATTATTTTTAACTTTGTAAAAAGAGTATCATTTGTGTGCACACTCTTGGCACCTACTTTTTCACTTTCTGTTATACTGGTGAGATCCATCTTAATCATTTTGGGTTACTGTAGTTGATTTGTTTGGACACATATAATACTCTATTTTATGTATATATTATTGATTATTCATCCCCTCTCTCGCTGATGGCATATACATTACTTCTAAGTTTTTACTACTGTGAACAGTGTTGCTCTGAAATTCTTCTGTTGTATATCTGCGAAAACTTTTCCTATATTGTGTTTAGGAACAGAATCACTGGGTCCTAAGGTACATGAATGCTCAACTTTAGAAGGCAATGCCAAAATGTTTTCCAAGGGGATTTCATGGAATTACACTCACACAAGCAACATGTAAAGAGATACTCTAGATCCGCATCCTCTCTTATATTTGGTAATGTCAAGCTTAACTTTTTTGCCAGTTGAGTGAATGAACTTCTAACTTAAAGTATTTTTATATCATTCTAGCAATGGAATGGAGGGTGAATCTTCTGCCTGTGCTGTTCTTCTATCTTGTTTTAAAAATCTCTATGAGTCGAAACAATTAGACTAAAAAGGATAGCAATGGAAAATGGGCATGGTAGAAGGAAGCAAAGAATAGTATAGAAAGACAGTGTCTTTTTTTTTTTTTAACCACCCTCAAAAGCCATACCCACATCCTTCCAGGAATTCAGCAGTGGCTAACTTTGCCTTCTTCCTTCTCCCAGAATCACCCTTAACATCTTCAGTGGATAATCTTGGGCTTTACTCTCTCTTTCTCAGGTCCCACAAGCTCTACTGACTTTCAATCACAGTTAATCTTGTCACCATCTAGCATGATGAATTAGCTTGGGCTGTTACAATAATAGTGTAAACAACAGAAATTTGTGACTCACGTATCTGGAAGATGGGAAATCCAAAATCAAGTTGCCACAAAATTCAACTTCTGCTGAGGAAGCTCTTCCTGGCTTAAAGATGGCCACCTTCTCCCTATGTCCTCTTAATTTGCTTTTTGTATAAATGTAATGCATGCTTACCATAGAAAATTAAACAAAAGGAATCATCTATAATTTAATCATCCAAAATTTACTACTTTAACATTTTTATGGAGATCAAATATATATAATATTATATGTATGTGTTGTATATATGTTTGTATAGGTATACATATATATACATATATATACACACACATATATACATGTACATGTTATCTATATACTGTGGACACTCTAATAAGGTCCTTTTAAAAACTAAAATATACTTCCAATGGTATATATATTCTTTATGTAGGATTACATAGTTTACTTGATCATTACCATGCTATTCTAATTTTTGATTACTATATAACATCCCACACTGAATATCTATAGTAAAACTTTTGTGCACATTCATAATTATTTTCTTGTAATAAATTCCTAGCAGTAGAGTTATACTTATATCAAAGAGTAGGTTTTTCTGTTAGGTCTCCCAAAGCCTACCTATGCGTGGGAACATATGGCATCTGTCTTTCTCTGACTGACTTATTTCACTTAGCATAATATCCTCCAGTTCCATCCATGTTGCCACACAAGGCCAGATTTCATTCTTTCTTATTGCTGCATAGTATTCCATTGTATATATATATACCACAGCTTCTTTATCCATTTGTCAGTTGATGGACACTTAGTCTCTTTCCATGATTTGCCTAACAGAAAACCAGGGGGGAGGGGAAGAGGGGAAGGAAGGGGAAAAAAAAAGCCACAGAGAGGAAAGAAGACATAACATGGGAGACTCTCAAAGACTAAGAACAAACTGAGGGGAGAGGAGGGTATAAGAGGGGGGAGAGTGGTTGATGGGCACGGAGGAGGGCACTTTTTGGGATTATCACGGGGTGTTGTATGGAAACCAAAATGACAATAAATTATTCAAAAAAAAGAGTATGTTTTTAAAAAGATTTTAATACATATTTCCAAAAAGCTCTCCAGAAAGTTGTATTAACTCTCCTGCTGTACATAGGAACGGTTGGCTCTTGTCAATCTCATCCTCTATGGTTATTAGAAAACATCTTTGCCAAGTTTGTACATGAAAATGGATATCTGGTTGTTTCTCTCAGCATGTAGTTTTCCCTCCTCTCTTTCCTTCCCTCCATCCTTTCCTTCTTCCACTCGTTACCTCCCTTTTTTCCTCCCTTCCTTCCTCTTTTCTTCCCTTTTCTTCCCTCTATTCTTTCATTCCTTTTGAAGTTGAAAATTTTTATCTGTGCAACCAGTTTATTGAGCAAATAGCTTCAATAGGGTAAAGTAAAAGCAATTTTATTCATTTTTCTACTGTCCACTGAAACCACTGCAGACACGTTCTTCTAGGAACCTTGGAAGACTCCTCTAGCAGGTTATATCTTTCAGATAGTCCTTCTGTCACTTACTGTGCCAAGAACAGTTTCATAGAACAAATCAAAATATCCAGTCCAGTGTCATATATAACTCTATACTCTTTCTACTTTAAAACTTCATCTCCCCCATTTTGGAACTGCTCTAGGCTGGGAAGCCTTCAATAAGGGGAAGGGAATGGCTGGTTTCCCAACTTGTACAAATTAGTGTATTAATGAAAAGTAAAGTTTTTAGTAAAAAGTTCAAAAAAAACTTTTTTGAAGAAGTGAAAAAGTAGTTTTCTCTAAAGTTGGTTTCCCCACAACTCCAGAGAATCCAGACATGACCTGAGGACTGATTCTTTGGTCTCCTCAGTGATGCTTTGCTGGGCTCCTTACATATGGACAGTGCCACATCATTATCTGGCCTCTTATGTACTCCAGCTGCTTCGGTATCCAGAACCTCTTCCTGCTGAGGTTGTCCATCTTCTGAAAAGATACCTGTTTGGATGAATCCTTTACAAAAATACCTTCTGCTTCTCTTGGATTCACTTAAGACATAGACATATTGCATCATTACTAGAAGAAACTAGTTCCTGATATAAATCTTTTCACTTTGTGAGCTCTGGACACAACTCTCCACCTCTAGTCTTCACAGAAAACATAAATCCAGTCCTTATGTTACTGCAGACTTGGGGGACCATATGTAATGCTTTCTGAGAGATTCCTTTAAAGGCCCTCCCAAATGGTTGGAGGTGAGAAAAAAGACTGGAAGAAAGTAGGTAGGAGGTAGGGGTGGGAGAGGAAGCACAGTACACTGACAACGGTTTCCAATCAGACTTTTCAGTTTCTACTTTTTTGTAGCCTAGAAGTGAGTGATCATATGAAATGGCAGAACAGATTTTACATTCAGAATGACTAGCATTGTTTTGAAATCTGATGATCCTTGGCATCTGCTTTTTCATTTATTCAATTTTAATATTCTGTTACATAACTATCTTTTTGGCCATTTGGATTTTTCTCTTGCGGACTGCCTATTTTTTAACCTTAGCCCATACTTCTACAGAGATTTTCTAGTTTGTAAGATCTCTCTTATACAAAAGATATTGTCTACATGTTGCAAATAGATACTATACTATTACATAGGTTGTAAATAAAAGAAAAGTTTTGCTAGTTATTTAGCCATTTCTGATTATTGGTTTTGCATACCAAATTTAAAGAAGATGCCATTCAGAGCAAGATTTAAAGAAATATATGTAACAGTTTTTCTGAATTGTCAACTGAAAGTATCATAATTTATTCATCCAGTTGTAGATTTTCTTGTTCTGCTTAAAAGTATCTCTTTCTTCCTCTCATGTACATATTAGGTATCAAAAACTTGTCCAAAGTCGTCTTAGGTTGACAACTTTCTTCCCTGTCAGCATTAATGTACTGACATTAATTAGAGGCCATGTGCTGGCCTCTAATTGCTGTTATAAAGAAGCCTTATCTTTAGGCTTCTTAAACTAATCTGAGGGATTTATATTTCCTGTACCTGCTTTGCACATGAGGGAACTACTTTCTCTGCAAGAAGCTTTTCTATGCTCCAAGTGGTCCCTCTCAATCAGAAAAAGAGTTTTTTTTGAGGGGGGGGATATTTGTGGATATATGCATAGCAGCAGGAAGAACTTTTTTTCTTCTCAATCAGGAGATGACTTTTATGTTACCTATACATCTCTTCCCAAGCTGGAGTTTTTTTCTTTAAATACTTAAATCTATATGCAACAAACTCTTTGTATATGAGATATTCAACAGCTTTGTTAGAAGGCAAGCGATGCAGAAGGGAATATTCAAGAGCTTACCTTGCAAAATGCAGACCTCTTTTAGCTATTCATTGTTCATATTTGGGAAGGATGAAGGGGAAGAAAAGAGAAGGCATGTACATAAAGCCTGGCCTCAATGTTGGAAACCAGTCTAGTTTCCCTTTTTTTTCATTTTAGCTCTATATCCATTATCTGGAGATTTTCTAGAACTGTACTTCACTTAGATTTTTTTCTAAAACCTATTTATCCCCAATGCCACTTAGCATGGAGCTAACTACTGACTGACTAAATGGTAAGGACTGACCTTTGCCTGACTTTAGACTTGTAAACATCAGGGGAGTAAAAAGAATACTGGCAGGTTAACAGGGAAAGTGGATGACAACAATCCTCAAAGATCCAGGTGAGGAAAAACTGAGGCCAAACCACTGAGAGAACATTGAAGATTTCATTTACATTTTCCTCTCAAGTTTTATCTAACCAGGAAGAAGTTATTAAATCATACATGGTTTACCTAGTATTTCTTTAAATCAGCTCAGTGGAGGCAGTAACAGAATAGTAATTAAGAGTAAGAACATTGAAATCAGGCAGATAGGTAGCCCAGCTCTGGCTTTGTGAACTCTTAGTTTTATACTTTGGGCAAGTAAACTATCAGTCATCGTTTCTTTATTTGTAAATTAGCTATAATAGTAGTACCTAGCTTACGGCATTGTTGCAAGGACTTAATGAGTTTCCAGACATAGTACTTTAAATCAGACATAGTAATTTAAATCACGCAAATACATACCCTACACTACTAGGCATGCACAATCAAATTCATACAACCAGGAAATTCCCTAAGAAAAGACATTGCCAGCCAGCTTCCAGAAGAGTACAGATAGACCTAAGAAATCTGGCATTTCTTTTTAAAATAGTCTCTTACTCTAGTGCTCACTCGCTGAAAGACTGCTGTTAACTGGCATTTTCACTCTCTAAGCAAGTGATACTTTATCTTTGTGATGACCCGCTTCCTGAATCATCAACTATGTAATCCTGTCCATTTAGTTTTAGTGTAAAGAGAATTATATTGTATTTTAAGATGTGTTTCTAAATTTGTAACCCAAATAAAGTATTTTGGGTAATGATGTATAAAACTAAATGTCTTCATTAAATAGAACAACCTATTCCATGACCAGGTCAAGACTTCTGTAGACCAACCGTCTAGAAATCTTGCTAGGACAAGAAAAATATAACTCTTTGTTATTGACAAACTAATTTTTAACAATGATGACTCATATTTTCTATTAACTAAAAAATATTTCCATTTGATTGGATTTGACAGACATTTATAGACCACTCACCATGAATCATCCCAGTTCTCAAGGATCTTACAATGTCATGGGAGAAACAGGCAGGTCATTTAGAATTTCTCAACAGTGTTATCAGTGCTATGAGGGAGACAACATGAGTATTAGAAATCTCTTGACTTTTGTAATTTTTGTAATAAAGATAATCTGGTAAGTCTCCAAATTTTAAAGTGCTTTTGAAGAAAAGCTTATTGATGTTTAACTCATTCCATTTTACAGTTTTTGATTATTTCAGGGCCACTAGATTAGTTGGTGGCCCTGATAAATAACAGGCAAGTAACCCATAACAGAGGTACAGTATGTGCTCACCGCCATGACTCCCATAAATTCCCCTGCAGCAAAGTCCTGGGAGGCCTGTAAGGATGAGACACTGGAATCTGTCTCCCAGAATCAGGATGGTGTTGGGCACCTAAGCACGTCAGTGGTGTGTGAAGGAGCCGCCATGGCACTACACCCAGGCTATGCTGGCAACTCTATATCTGGGGGATGACCAGTGTGCCCCCAGCCCTCCACCTCCTCTGTCAGAATACCCACAACATCAAGGTGTTGCTGCCTATCTTTGGTATGCCTCCCCTGCCAGTCTGTAGAATTCCAGAGGGCGGTGACCTTGTCTGGTTTGTCTACAGATCCACAGTGCCTGGCATAGCACCTGGTATAGTGAATACTCGGCAAATGTTTGTTGAAAGAAGAATGAACAAATGTTAGGCCAAGTGTATAATCTAGGGATTGTAATCAACTACAAGCTAATTCCTAGTCAATTCCTAGCAGTGGCTTATGGACATATTAAACCTTGCATTAGAATGATTTATGATGCCTAGTTTAACACAATGACAATAACATACTCAATGAAATAATAAATGAATTGTGTTTTAGGCATGGTCAATTGTCAAACTAGGAATTAATTTAATTCAGAGATTCTGTTTTAATCATTAATACTATCACATGGAAATATTTGAGGAGCTCAGCTTCATACTACAGGATCCAAACACTTAAAATTCAAGCAGCTCTTACTTACTAAAGGCCTTTAAATGAGAAACAACCTCTTCTTCAATGAGACATTTAGCTTTAGTAAATGTGGTTTGTGAATTTCTTCCCTGTTTTTAATTGCAGTAATATTTGCTCAACATCTGGTTTTATAACCATTTAAATAAAGAGGTTTTGCCATAATAAAATGTGTATATTTGTTTTGAGTAGGTAACACCATTTTTTACAGGAGTGTTTCTTGTACAGTGCAATTAAACCTTTCAATAGCAACTGGCTTTCAAAATGTGTAGAAAGTTATAATCCCAAAAGACATTTGCTGCAGAAAGAGGTGAGTAGATAGAAGTACATGAATTGAAAGAAATCAAAATTATTTTCTCCTTGGTACCCTGATGGTATTTCTACTACATCATTTGCAAACTGTCAGGTTAAATTTATGGAGTAGAATCCCCAAACCACATCTTCCTCCTCCCTCATCTCACCTTTTCTCTTACCCTTCATCTGTGCCATTCTCTTCCCTATACCACGTGAAGATACTGTAGTCGCAGACATACTTGAGCATTAGTGAGTAGGAAAGTGGAAAATTGTATTATTCTCAATTTCTGGTAACTTAGGTGAGAATGGACTGGGAAACGAAAAATAACTGTGAGTGGTATATTTTAGATAATTTTTAGATTTTTGAAATATATGCATATACGTACATAAATGCATACATAATTGTCCATTTTTATAGACACGCTGAAAATCATTTCCAGAAATCCTCCATTCTACCACCATTTTTTGGGCTCACCATCTCCTTCCAGTATTTAAGATTCCTTCTATAGCTTCCCGTGATCTTACCTAGGAGAGCACAGATGTCAGCAGTAAACTCACTTGGTCAGACTCCCATGAAGCGCAACTAGGGCTTGGTCAGTAGACTCTCAATATTTAACTGCTTGAACAAAATTCCTAGGAGTGACCGAAGTGCTAATCCTAGCACTAGTTAGTTCAAGTGAAACACCTTGAGAGAAGCATTAAGTTAGAAAAGGAAACGGTGAAACCCATACAGAAAAGAGCAGAACATTCCAAACAGAAGAACACATTTTAGAGATGTTGCTTAGTTTCTATTTGCATTCCTCTTATCCCTCCTTAACATACCAGGAAGGGATTATGTGTGAAGCAGTTTAAAAGTATCCTGAGGGTAGGGTTCTTGATGGGTGATCTCAAGAATCTCTTCCCCCTAACAGTTTCCGGTTTCCGTGCATATGAGAAAAGGTGATGATGGTACCATTAATTGAGAAAAGAGGAACACGAGCTTGGCTACACTGTGCTTTTTTTTTTTTTAAGTGTTTTTATTAATCCCCTAACACCCAAACAGTATTTTAATCGTAGCCTCTCCAGAGCTCCATGTATTGTTTCCTTTAGCTTGTGCTGCCTTCAGCCTTGTTCCTGAAATTTATGCTATTGTCAGAAATCCTAGATTAAAAATTTACTACTATGGCTAGATACACTTAACCCTCTTTCTCTCTAGGTGTTCAACTGCCTTATCAAGGGTCCATCTCTTTATGTGGCGATCTGTGTCTGTGTAGATGTGTACAAGTCACACACACACACACACACACACACACACACACACACGCACACACACAGCAGGCACTGACTTCGGTGCCACTTTGCATCATCACCCCTATTAGGATTATCAGAGTATTGGAATTGTGGGTAAAAGAAGATCTATTTCTTTTCCAAAGGGTGAGAAAAATGGGAGGGTGTCAGGAAGAGGGAAAAGAGAGAAAATAAAGTGTGTGTGTGTGTGTTTTGGGTAGGGGGAGGGAGAAAGAGAGAGGGGGAATATGAGTGAGTGTGGAGGGAGGAGGGGAAATGAAAGGATATTATATATTTTTTTGTATCTGTCATTTCCCTGCTATCTCCCATATGACTTCTTAATCCATCAGAATGCTGGGAAGATAATGTTTTGGGCGAAATAACATGAGAGAGAGGATAGACTCCCAAGGACCAATATCTTTATTGCTCGGAGGATAAACGGATTATGTCAGCCATTTTCTGTTGCTGACAGCTTTTCTTATTAACCGATTTTATTTTTTAATCTTCCAGGGAAGAAATATGGTTTTATGTCACAATAAAACGCCGGTCACATCTAATTCTGCCCTCAAACAAACAGATTTCTGAAAGCCTTGCAGAGAAATTTGAAATAACTTTAAAGAGGGGGTTTTTGGATAAAGTCTTTATCCAGGGGCTTGTTCAACTGCAGTGTAAAAGGTTTAGAGAGAGAGAAGAGGAGAGGGAGAGAGGATAGAGGGAGGGAGAAGGGAAGAGGGAGAGAGGAAAAAGAAGGAGAAAGGAAGGCCTGTACAGCTGGTTTGCTTGGTGATCTCTCTTCAGACACACTCGAGCTCGGTCAGGAAAATGCAGTCTGGATGAAAGGGGCTTGGGAAGGTGAGCAGAGGGGCGGCAGGGCTCCTCAGGGCTTTGGGCGGGAAGCTGCTGATGCATGCCCCTCTGAAACAGACACTTGTTCCTCAGTTTTTCTGGAACTGTTAGTAGTTGATGGCATGTCTTTCAAGAATTATAACCAAATCAATGTGAGTTCTGTAAGGCATTTGCAGCTCAGAGGCAATTCTAGTCTTTTTTCCATGATTCCTTTGCCAGGAGATTTCAACCTGCTTGAGGATTTAAGTCTTGTGTTTCCCCCCTCCCCAGAAAATCTTCTGTCAAACACCCCAGACAGCTCTGGCCTTTGCTTCCTTCTGTAGGCCCACAGCAAGCACATAACCATCACTAATATAAAAAACTGCTCGTTTCTTCTCTTCTGTGTGGCACAAAGCAATTTAGCCAGACAGGCCCCCTGCCCACCAGGGGCTTAGCTCAGAAAACATCCTTAATTTGTGCCTCTAGCTTTGTCCAGAGCCCTGCTCACTGCAGACCGGGTGCCTTGATTGATAATGATGGCCCAGTCTTACATCGTGCCCTGCCGGCAACTTTTGGTGATTTAGGGCACTTTAAGAATCTGTTAAAAATAAATCGCTTGGATTTTCTAAGGTGTTGTTTTGTATAAGAGAAACTTGCTTTTCAAAGAAGCATTCTGAAAGTTTGGGAACTTAAACTCTGTCCTAAGGCAAGTCAGCCAAGCAAAGCATCTCCGGCCAGCTGCGAGAGAAGGGGAGCTTCTGAGGAATGGATTGAGCCAAATGTCTCTGTACCTGGGGGCAAAGAGTGGATTTTCCTGCCTCATTTCGTTACCCGAAGAGACAGAGAACCGGGAGAAATAGAGAGAGAAAGGTCACTTGAAGTCACAGCATTCTGCAGGTCAATGACTCTGGCAGGACTGAAGCAGAGGCACGAGTGGTCTCGAGGCATGACCCGCTTTGATCTGAAACAAGCCTGAACTGCCAGGGAGGCTGGTGACTCTGAGCTGCGATTTTCCAAAATATTTTAAATGCACAGGTCTTCAGTGACTAGTTTTTTGCCTCTGACATACGTATTATATCTGTGTGACCAGCACTCCAGTTGACACTTAGAACATCCCTCTCAACCCTAATCTAAATGAATGGCGCCCCGTAGGTGTGGTGAAGAGATGTGGCTGCACGGGCACTGAGCTCATTGTTGACACAGTAATAATAAGTATCCTGTTTTTTCAGTTTTCAAGCATTTTCACATATATAATTTTAGCGTGTCTTCCCAATGAAGATAATGGCATCATCAAATAACAGCAGCAACAATCACAAACACTGACATACGTTCATTTGTGTCAAGCAAGCATATTACTGCGTTTAATCCTTTCAGCAACTGTTTAAAATCAGTACTATTTATTTTTAAAAGTTTATTTATATTTGAGACAGTGGATGTACTAGCAAGGGAGGGGAGAGAGAGAGGGAGAGGGAATCCCAAGGAGGCTCTGTGCTATCAGCACATAGCCCAATCTCACAAACCGTGAGATCATGACCTGAGCAGAAACCAAGAACTGGATGCTTACCTGACTGAGCCACTCAGGCACCCCTATTGTATTTTTTTTAAGTTGGTACTACTGTATAGAAACAGAAGCAAAGAGAAATTAAGTAACTAACTTGTCCACTATCAGACAAGTCAGTGTTAGAGCCCAAGATTCTGCCTCCAGAAACTGTGCTTTTAATGAAACATATGAGGCATGAAAAGGGCAGACGACATATTAACAAGAGTCACATAGCCAATTCACTGGTGGATCTGGATCCCACACTAAGCTTTGTAAGCCTGCCTCAACCTACCCCTTCGTCCTCTGCCTCACCCAGGACACACTCTACTCTGTGCCTCTGCTGCACACAGCTAACTGTTGGTCTCTGAGCTTGCTCTCACCTTTCAGGCCTCTGTACCTTTGAATGTATTCTTTCCTCATCTCCGATGGGGCATACCTCACTCGTTCTTCAAGGCTCTGCTCCATTAACACCTGCCCAGTGAATCCCCTGGAACCTCCTGTGGTATCCCTGGAACCTCCCTCCTAGGTGTCTTTACTACCCCAGTCAATCCACTGACCACGACCTTGTCTTTCCCAAGAGAATTATGAGTGCCTCAAGGGCAGAGACTGTGTTTTTGGTTCTATTTCCGGTACCTAGTACTGTGCATGATAAAGTGCCTAGTTAAGTGGTTTTCACTAAACCATTTTAATTAGAACACATCTTCACTTTTAAAGAGGAGAAAGTGCTTATGCCTCATCGCTTGACACTCCTGGCTGTGAGACCCCTGCACCAGACGGTGGTGGGGTGCCTAGATTTCCTGTTCTGAGAGATAAATGGTGTCTTTTCAAAGATTTTTAGATTTTTTGAAAAATGTGTTAAAATTCCAGATGAGAAGTTACAAAAAAGTATCTTAATGAAAGATGATTTTTCTTTACAATTCTCTAACAAAAAGAATATGCTTACACCTGTTTGGTATCATTAAGGACCCAACCTTTGCATTGTATGGCCAAGGAGTCTTACCCATACTTTGCCTTGTGCGGTTAGAAACCTTTCTATAAGGCTCCATGCCATTATCCTGTTCTTCACTTTCGTGTGAGCATCTCTGGGGCACTTTTACAGTGTGCTTTAACTCAGGATTTCATAACTGATAGCCCACATGCACTGTTCTATAGGACATTAACAGGTGTGTGTGTGAGAGAGAGAAAGATTGAGAGAGGAAGGAAGGGAAGGAAGGAGACTGAGAGGGGGAAGAGGGGGAATGCATCTAAGGTCAAACAAGCATTAAAATTCTGTTTAAATTGGTTTCTTGAAAGCAGTACTTTACAGAGCCTCCACTGTGCATTGTTTCCCATATTTTAAAAATATTTTATTTTCATTAAGATGTTTATTCATTTTGAGAGAGAGAGAGAGAGAGAGAGAGAGAGACAGCACCAGTGGAGGAGGGGCAGAGGAAGAGAGAGAATCCTAATCAGGCTCCACACTCAGTGCTGAGCCTGATGTGGAGCTCCATCTCATGTCCGCAAGATCACGACCTGAGCCAGTATCAAGAGTCAGATGCTCAACCTACTGAGTCACCCAGGCACCCCACACTGTTTCCCATATTTATCCATTTGTTATCCATTTGAGGGAGGTTCCACGTGACATCTCTCATAATACTGTGCCTGTCCTTAGTTTGGTAACCATTCTTCAATTCTTAAGCAAAATATACATGCTTGACTCATTTTCCACCTCAAAGAACAGTCCTATTTGTTGCTTTCCTATATAAAACAATGTTGACCACAATCTCCATTGTTATACAGCCTCTGAGGACTGGAAAGTTTCAGACTTGATTATAAATGCCAGTATAAACTGGGGATTCTCATCAACACCAATTGACTGGCAGTGGTGGTTGGGTCCGGATCTCACCTCTGAAGAGAATCTGCTGTGGAGTTCATGGTCAGAATTACTTACCTGACAGAGTCTATGATGCCATGCTGCGGGGTCATGCAGAAGGCAAAAGTCCAGAGCCATGGTAGCCAGGTTAAGTTTGGTGTGACTCTTTGATGGATTCGCAATTGGGAGAACTATTTGGGCTTTTTCCAAAGCCTGTGATGCGGATGGTTGTCACTAGTTTCTTTTGCATGGGCACCTCCACTCAACAGTCTATAAAATGCATTGTTGGTTGAAAGCTTTAGTTTTGTCTTTGTTCAAAATGAGAAATATCAGGGTAACTACTATCTCATAGAGCTGCTGAGATGACTAAGATAATGTCTTAAAAGCACCAGAGGTCTGGGCATGTAATAAATCTCCCTCTCTCTACATTTATTAAAAGCCACAATAATAATAGCAGTTACAACAAAGCTTGTGCAGTGCATTATTTGAGTCATGCTGCCTTTTGCCATTTTGCAGTTCTTGGCACATAGTAAGCATTCAGTAAATATCTTTCTGAATGAAGGAGTTCTAGCTTACATGTCTTCCACCTTCACTGACCAGTTTGTCTCTATACTTAAAATGACAGGTTTTCTATTTCTTGTTTATCTCCTGGGATCTTAATGCACCAATGTATTAGTTTCCTAGGACTATCATAACAAAGTATCATAAACTGGATGTCTTAAAACAAGAGAAATTTATTCTCTCATAGTTTTGGAGACTAAAAATCCAAAATCAAGGTGTTAGGCAGGGCCATGCTCCCTCTAAAACCTATGGGGGGAATCCTTCCTTGCCTCTTCCTAGTTTCTGGCAATGACTGTTGATCCTTACCTTTTTTTCTGGCTGACAGCTGCATCTCTCCAGTCTGCCTCTGTTGTCACATGGCCTTCTTCCTGTGTGTCTTCACATGATGGTTTCTTCTCCTGATAAAAACAGTGCTCAGATTAAAGCCCATCTTAATGACCTCATCTTAACCTGATTACATCTGCAAAGACCCTTTTCTAAATAAGGCCACATTCACAGTGCTGGCTGTTAGGACTTGAACATAACTTTTTGGAGGGTGCACATCAACCTATAACCATCACGATCTCTAGACTTTTTAAATAAAACAATAAATCGTCCTAAGGTTTAAGCCATTGTTAGTTAGGCTAAATAGAAGTATGTCTAGCAGCAAATGCATCTGAAGTGATGTAACCTGGGAAAGACTAGAGTCACAAGAGCATTCTTAGAACTGGGTCGTAACTACCACAGGAATGAGGATTAACCAGGCATGAGAAATATGCCTCCCTGTCTCTGGGACAGGAGGCAGGGGAATGTGAGAGGCAAAGTACCGAGACTGATATCACCAGAACCACGACAGAGGGAAGGAAGGGAAAAAAGGGAGGGGCAGTTTTCCAAAGGTAAGGTGGGGCAAGAGAGTGTAACTACCTGAAGAAAGAGAAAGGATACTTAGCAAATTAAAACCATTCATACCTATTCTGCAAATTAAATGTCTAGCTATGGGGCTGCCTCTTAATGGAATGTTAGTCAGCCCAAAAAAGTGTGTTTATGCAAATCTCTGTAATAACATGTAGAAATGTTTATAATAAGGTTAATAGAAAGGTGTATACAAGATTGTTTTTCACATTTTCTTTAATAAAGATGCTCCTTTAATAAGGAAAGTTTTAAAACATGAGATAAAAGTAGATGAGTCAATCTTGTGATAGCTATTGTAAGAAGTAAATATGTTATTTGTATTGGCATAACACTGGATGATTTATTTAGAACAAAGAATTGACAGAGTTTATGCAAAGCTAAACTTGCAAGTGAGACAGTTGGCATGTGAAAAGAAACAATGAAGAGGTGTCAAGAGCAAGAGTTTTGGCTGGCACAAAACGTTTAAAGATAATATGGGACTTCTTGGAAGCAGGTAGATTAAAAACAGCTTCCTGGCTACTATAACAGAGAAACAATAGTGTAGTCTAATAAAACAAAGTCCGTACCCTCTCAGTGTATAGGCTTAGGAAACAATGAACAAATTTAAATCAATGCAGTGACCCTGATTCAATTAAGCAATTCTGCAACACCACCTGAAGAAGCTACTAGAGAGGAAGGATCAACTCCTGACGGAGGTTTGAATGAGTTGGAAAATTTGAAAGAAAAAAAATGATTGCCAAAAATGAAACAGGTTACAAAACAAAAGAACTGCAAAATAATGTGGAAATACTGTAAAGAGTAAAAAAGGGTCACAGGAAGCTAAGAGCAAAATCCCGTACCGAAGCCCAGAAACTCAAGGTTATCTAAATATCCCCTGAAAAGAGGTGGAAAACCATGTAAATGGAAGAAATTCATAAATAAAAGGGGCACTAGAGAAAACAGGAGAGACCAATCCTGAAACAACAGATTCATTACATGAAAGAAACTCCATCATGCAAATCACAAAGGTCCAGAGAGTTCCATTTAAGAAGAGTCCTCCAAGAAAGACCCATCTTTCTTTGAAAGAAAGATGAACTACCGAGACAGAAAATGAAAAAAAAATGGCAAGGTGACTTGTATGTTTATTCTGAGAAGTGACATTTAAAGGTGTTGGAATAAGCATGACTTGATTACTTCAACTCTCAGAGTTTGAAGAAGAAAAGGACTTCAAAATAGTGTGTTTGTGTTCCTGCAGGTACATGCACGTGGCTTGAAAAATCTGTATAGAGCAAAATGTAGAATTTCTGAACTGTAGTCATCTCCCCACTTACCCATTTCATGTGTCTTTTTGAGGGTTGAAGAATAGTATTTCACATGTAAGCCCCAAATAAAAATGGAGTTTTGTCCTTTTGCCCATATTTGGAAAAAAGTGGTTTGTGTGACTGCTAGGTGTGGGGGAGTAAGGGAAGGTGTTTGGGAGATGGTTCTGGGAGACTTCCTGCTTGTATTAGTGTCCTAACGAATCACAGACTGGGTGGCCTCAACAGCAGAAATGTATTCTCCCACACTTCTGGAAGCCAGGCATCTGAAATCGAGGTGCCAACAGGGGTCATGTTCTTTCCAAATGCTCTAGGGACAAGTTCTTCCTTCCTCTTCCTTTCCAGTCCTTGAAATCCAGTATGATTTCATCTTAACTTGATTAAATCTGCAAATACCCTATTTCCAAATAATATCACATTCACAGATTCTGAAAGGACTTTAGTTTGGAGGTGGGAGCATTATTTAGAGATATTTTAGAAGAACCTGGATTCTACTGCCATGGGAGCAGCACCGGTGATACTCCATGCCCCCTGGTGGAGGAAGCCATGAGCAACAGACAAGGAGAGTAGTGAGGATGCTCTTAATAGGACAAGCAAGGATGGTCAAACGGATCTAGGCGTTTGTCCCCAGACAAGAAGACTTATGGTGGGGCAAAGAGAGATTTAGAAGCGCTCTATGTTCCATTTCTTTTTGCTCACTCAAGAGCCTCTTAAAAGGACACTATCCTCTCAGTTTCCTAAATCTTGAACTGCTTCCTCTCTCCAGTCTCTTTTGCATCAAAATGGAGATCAATGTAAAAATAGTTATATACGTGTGTAGGTGTTTTGTGCATGTATGTGTGCATACATATTCAAAACTACTATGCAGTGTCGTGGTTAAGAAGGGAAAGTATCAGAGAGATCTGAATCAGAATTATGGTTTTGGCATTTGCTTATTATATGACCATGGGAAAATTACTTAAGCTTTCTGAACCTTAGTGTCCTGACTCTTAAAATGGGAGTGAAGATAGGAACTTCCTTAAAGGGTTTTTTGAGGATTTAAAAAAATTACACAGTCATTTTAAAAGATGCTGAAGAGGAAGTTAATAAAATGACATAAATTTTATATTAAAAGTAAGTAAAATTAAGAAGTTTTTTTTCTTAATATGACAGAGTATTATTTAAAATGGGCATTGAGGCCATTCAGAATGCCTCAACCTGATAAATCACATGCCAATGTCAATTAAAGGAAAAAAAAAGAAATATGTACCCTATGAATGAGGACTGTAACAGCAGATACATATACATTTGAGACAATAAACTGTATACTTTTCTGATTCATTACTAAGTGGTTATAATTCTTCTGATTAGAGGTAGAAAACCTTAATAAATCAATAAGAATGAAAGGAGACGCATAATTTTTATTATTTGCAGGGGATGACGGTCTCTTTGGAAAACCCTGAAGAATCAAATAAACTGTTAGAACTATTACAAATTCAGAAAAGTGGCTTTTTGAACTTTAATTCTCTGCATAATTCTTATTTATGAGCCATACAAAAACATCAATAACTCTCCTATAATTCAACAGTGACCAGTTGAAGGTAGAATTTAAAACAGCCTATGGGTAAGGTATAGCAGAGAAGGGTATTGGATAAGTAATTGGATTCAGGATACATTTTGATGGAAATGTGACACAGCCTATTGTTAAAGTGCATGGGGGGAAATGGGGTAAAATATAATTTTAATAAATGACAAGTTACACAGTACTATATGGACCAGACAGTACCAAGGACTCTTTTTTGAAAAAATGTCAGCTCTCCCCCAAATTAATCTAGGTATAATTTAATACAAAATTATTCTAATGCTCACATGAGAACTCTAGTTCAGGTAACTAATCAGAAGCATTGACCTCTCTCTCCTGCCAATGCTCCAATGAAATAACAGGGAAATTAAACAAATCCTACAAAGAAGCCTACAAGACTGCAAAAACACATTAGGAAATTGAGAAATTACTGTAAAACATTAAACAAAAAAAAATCAAATTGATGGCAATACTCAGCAGAAGAATCTACAACTGAATGCAAGAGAAGATGATTTCCAAAATAGTGAATATTATCAGAGAAAGTTCCAGATCAGAGATAGTGGGACCAGGAGCAGAAAGCAGGATGTTTAATTAGAGTTATGAATGGCTGCTCTTTGTTCCCAGAGTGTCTGGTTGCAGCATCTGTCATTCGGTTAGATCTGTGAGTGAGGATCTTTAAACAATATGGGAGATTTCCCACTGTAGACGTCAGGAGTGGGTACTGACGCTGGAGAAAGAAGAAGGAACAGGCAGCGGTGGCACATGATCTGTCATAAACCCATGTGTCTCGAAGTGAAGCCAGGCAAGAAAGGAGGGAGTAGTCCTGAGGAGCTGAGTGAGCATGTCCAGTACCTACTCCTAGTCCCATCCCTCAACAGGTACACCCCCCTGCTCTGTGAAAGAGTGGGAGGGAAATTCTAAGGATAGGAGTCAGCACAAAGGAAATAGTACTTATTTCAATAAGTAAAAAAATCGTGAAGGGTAAAATACAACATACAGAAGATTAACTACAAGGGGAAACCATTTTTCAAACATACGGCGGGGACAAAGGGTTAGCACTGTTAATGACACCCATGGATGAGAGAAAAACAAGCAATCCTCATGATTCCCTCTGCCTGCAATGTGCTTCCTCTGGTCACTTACTGTATAGCAAACTCCCCTTGTCTCAGATTGCAGCCCGAATGCCACCTTCCCTGACCAATCCATCTAAAGTATCTGCTCAATTACTTTGTTACACCACCCCTATTTTAATTTTTGGCATACTTCTTATCATTAGCTGGTATCTTTATGCACTTTTTCTTTCATGTTTTCTTATATCCACCTCTGTTAGAATGTAAGTTTTATGAGGGTGGGGACATTGTTTTGTTTACTACTGTTTCTCCTGCACCTAGAATTCTTTACCTAGCCAAAATATGTTTCTAAAATGATGGTATGATGACTTTTTCAGATGTACAAAATCTCAAAGAATTTCTCAATAGCAGACTTGCATTATAAGAAGTGTTGAAGTCTTTTAGGCAGAAAGAAAATGATGTCAGATGAAAATCTGAATCTACACAAAGGAATGAAGAAGTGCTAACTATATGGATAATAGGTTGTTTCTGTACTATTTAAAGCTCTTTAAAAATAACTGATAATACGTTTATGTATTATTTAAAACTCTTTAAAAATAACTGATAATTTAAACAACATAAAATTAAACAGAGGGAATATAACATTTGTAAAAGTAAAATGTTTGAAAAAATCGGACAAAGTTTGAGAGGGAAAAAGGGAAGTATACATTCATAAGTTTCTTATACTAAATGTGAAACGGTATAATATCATGTGAAGATAGACTGAAGTATTAAAGATGTATACTTTAAGCCCAGTTTTCAACTTGGACGATTTTGACTCCCTCTTTCCCTGGGGGGCATTTGGCAATGCCTGCAGACATCTTTAATAGGAATGAATGAGGAAGTGCTACTGGTATCTAGTCAGTAAAGGCCAAGGATGACGCTAAACATTCTATAATGCATGCAACATCACCCCACAAGGAATTTTCTGATTCAATAGGTCAATAATACAAAGATTGAGAAACTCAATTAACTCTAATATTATTTGTTGGATTTCAATTTTTAGGATCTATTAAAGATAAAATTCAAATTACTATTTTATTATTCTTATAATTGTGAAGTGATAGTAAAACAAAAAAACAAAAAAAATTAGGGAAGGAAGGGGAAATAGAAGCTGAGTGCAGTGCCAGAGCATTAATTTCCTCACCCAACCTAAGGGGTACTGAGATACTGTCTAACATCCGGATGGCCAATAGACACATGAAACAATGCTCAACATCACTCATCATCAGGCAAATGCAAATCAAAACCACAATGAGATATCGCCTCACACATGTCAGAATGACTAAAACCAAAAGGTAAGAAATAACAAGTACTGACAAGGATGTGGAGGGAAAGGAATACTTGTGCCTTATTGGTGGGACTGAAAATTGGTACAGCCAATGTGGAAGACAGTATGGAATTTACTCAAAAAATAATTAGAAGTACCATATGATATAGCAATTACACTATTGGGTGTTTACTCAAAGAAAATGAAAAGGCTAATTTGAAAAGATATATACACCCCTCTGTTTATCACAGCATTATTTTCAATACCCAAGATATGGAAGCAGTTTAAGTGTCTATCAGTACACAAATGGACAAAGGAGGTGTGGTTTATATATACAATGGACTATTACTCAGCCATCAAAAAAGAATGTGATCATGCCATTTGCAACAACATGGATGGACATAAGGAGTATAGTGCTGAGTGCAATAAGTTAGACAGGGAAATACAAAGACCATAAGATTTCATTTACATGTGGAATCTAAAAAACAAACAAAAAGCAGAAACAGACCCATAAATACAGAGAATAAACAAACTGATGGCTGCCAGGGTGGAGGGATGAATGAGTAAAAGGAGTGGGAAGTACTGACTTCCAGTTGTGGAAAGAATAAGTAAGTCACAGGGATGAAAGGTACAGCATAGGGAATGTCGTCAATGGTATCATAACAGTATTGTATGGTGACCGATGGTAGCTACACTTATGGTGAGCACAGCATAAGATATAGACTTACCAAATCACTCTGCTGTATGCTTGAAATTAATGTAACCTTGTGTGTCAACTATGCTTCAACTTAAAGAAAGATCAACACTAGTTTAAAAAACTGTAATACAAAGTAAAATTAAATGCATTCCTAAAAAATGAAATGAGAAAAAGAGATACTGTCTAAAATTAAGAAATATAATTTAATGTATATCTTTTTAAAATTATGCAAGCACAGGTAGTTCTCACTTTGAATGGCAGTTTGGGACCAAAAAATGACTATGCAAACTGAAATCATCCAAAGTGATCTTAATTATCAACGGGAAAATTTACATTTGTTCAAAGACCTCTCAAAGTTTTTATTAAAACCTTAAAAACTCTTACTGTTGTTTATAAATGCATATGTAAATAAAAATGGTAAAGCTAATATTTATTCTGGCACTACAATTTAAAACATTAGAAACATTGAGAAGTGAAGTGTTTTCTTTTTAAAAAAGTTGTCAAGAGAAGTTGACTAGTGATCGGCTTCTACTTACAATATGAAGTGAGAATCTTTTCTATGTCTTGACAGAAATGTCATACTCCTTTTTAAGTTGAATCAGCTTCCAACATTTTATCCTTTTCACTTTTGATGTCATGAAATATCTCTGCGAGTTCTTTAATGTGAAGTTTTTGCTGTGATCTTCTGGGACATCTTCATCCTTTTCATCAAAAACACCCATTAATATCCATAAGTTTGCCTTCATTAAGCTCTTCAGGCAGCATATCTAGGCTTTCTTGAATGGCAGCAGTGTCAGCATTCCCACAGTCAGCTAGTTCTTCTATGACTGCTTACGTTTGATTTGAATTTCATTTCCAATGTTAGCACTTTTCATTCCTTTGCTTCACTTTTGTTTTTGTTGGTCAATTCCTCTTTGGAATTTTTTTTTAATAGACCTAAAGACACCTGCAGATTCAAAGTGAGGGGATGGAGAAAAATTTTATCATGCAAATGGGAATCAAAAGAAAGCTGGAGTAGCAGTACTTTTATTAGACAAAATAGACTTTAAAACAAAGACTGTAACAAAGATGAAGGGCACCATATCATAACAAAGTGGACAATCCAACCAGAAGATGTAACCATTGCAAATTCATATACACCCAATATGGAGTACCAAAATACATAAAACAACAAACATAAAGGAACTCATTAGTTATAATACAACAATAGCAGGAGACTTTAACACCCCACTTACATAAATGGACAGATCATCTAAACAGAAAATATACAAGGAAATAATGGCTTTGAATGACACACTGGACCAGACAGACTTAACAGATATATTCAGAACATTATATCCTAAAACAGCAAAATACACATTTTTTTTCAAGTGCACATGGAACATTCTCCAGAATAGATCACATATTAGGTCGAAAATCAGTCCTCAACAAACACAAAAAGACTGAAATCATACCATGCACCTTTTCTGACCACAATGCTATGAAACTAGAAGTCAACCACAAGAAAAAATTTGGAAACACCACGAATATATGGAGATTAAACAACATGCACTAAACAATGAAGGGGTCAACCAAGAAATCAAAGAAGAAATTTACAAATACATGGAAACAAATGAAAATGTAAACACAATTGTCCAAAATCTTTGGGATGCAGCAAAAGTGGTTCTAAGAGGGAAGTACAGAGCAATACAGGCCTACCTAAAGAAGAAAAATCTCTAATAAACAACCTAAATTTACACCTAAAAGAGCTAGGAAAAGAACAACAAATGAAGCCTAAAGCCAGAAAAAGGAAGGAAATAATAAAGATTAGAACACAAAAAAATGATATATAAACCACAAAAACAATAGAATAACGAAACCGGGAGCTAATTCTCTGAAAAAAATTAATAAAATCAATAAACATCTAGCCAGGCTTATCAAAAAGAAAAGAGAAGGGACCCAAATAAATAAATTCGTAAATGAGAGAGGAGAAATAACAACACCATGGAAATACAAACGATTATAAGAGAATATTATTAAAAAATATATACCAATAAATTGGCCAACCTAGGAGAAATGGATAAATTCCTAGAAACATATAAACTACCAAAACTCAAACAAGAAGTAGAAAACACGAATAACCAGCAAAGAAATTGAATCAGTAATCAAAAAAACTCCCCAGAACCAAAAGTTTAGGGCCAGATGGCTTCACAGGCAAATTCTACCAAACATTTAAAGAAGAGTTAATGCTTATTCTTCTCAAACTATTCCAAAATATAGAAAAGGAAGGAAAACTTCCAAATTCATTCTATGAGGCCAGCATTATGCTGTTATCAAAACCAGATAAACACCTCTACAAAAGAAAACTACAAGCCAATATCCCTGACAAACATGGATGCAAAAATTCTCAATAGAATACTAGCAAACCAAATCCAACAATACATTAAAAAATCCTCTTTAGATTTTCTATTCTTGTTAAATGTCTTAGATTTATCATTGGGACAAGAGGAGGCAGCAAAACTACACACTTTGTTGTCTGTGCGTGAATAGTGTAGTGACCAGATTTTGAGAGAAGTGATATACATTATGTAGCGATTTGTGGAATGAAGAGCATTTATACTCCATGCAGTTACTTGCAGACAAAATTTAAAAGGAAGTGATTAAGAAAATTAACTTGGTTTGCCTCTCTCTTTTTTTTCTTTTTGCTTTGTTTTGTTTCTTAAATTTCACATAAGCGAAATCATATGGTATCTGTCTTTCTCTGACTTATTTTGCTTACCATAACACTCTCTACCTTCATCCATGTTGTTGAAAATGGGAAGATTTCATCCTTTTTTGTGGCTGAATAATGTTCTATTATATATATATATACATAAACACACATATATATGGAATTGCCATATATATATACACACACATACATATATATACCACGTTGTCTTTATCCATTCATCTATATCTATATATCTATGTCTATCTATATATATATGTAAGTATATAAGTGTATGTGTATATTCATTCATGTGGTAGATATATACCACACATATATATACACCACATTGTCTTTATATCTGTATGTATATATTCATCTATATCTATACACCACACATATATATACACCACATTGTCTTTATCCATTCATCTATAGATGGACACTCAGGCTGCTTCCATAATTTGACTCTTAACCATAGAGAACAATCTGATGGTTACCAGAGGGGAGGCAAGTGGGGAATGGGTTAAATAGGTGATGGAAATTAAGGAGTGCACTTGTGATGAGCACTGGGTGATGTGGGGAAGTGTTGAATCACTATATTGTACACCTGAAACTAATATTACGCTGTATATGAATAAACTGGAACTTAAATAAAACCTTAAAAAATTAAAGAAAGCAAATAATCTTGGTTATAACAACAAAAAAGAAAATTAACTTAAGTCCAGTTTAAAATTCCTTTCTGCCTTTCCAGTCAGTCTCCAACTCCTGCTTTGCAGAATCAACCATCATTCTGATTTATATTACCATAAATTTTTTTCTGTCCTTTAAATACATATAAATAGAATCAAGCAATGTGTATTTTTTTGTGTCTGACCTTTTCACTTAATGTGCTGTTCTGGGGGATTCATTCACGTTGCTGCAAGTATCAATTGTTCCTTTTATTTAATTGCTGAGCGGCATTAATACATAATCACACATCAAAACATGTTCATAGTAAGACATCTGTGAGGTACAAAAATAAAAAGAAAATTTTCTGGACTCCTCTTTATACTCTTCACAAGAAACCATTATTAATAGCTGCTGTTTCAATATTTACCCTGGATACATAGACTATTTGTAATCCTTTCAACAACCCTGGATGTATGACTAATGCTTATTTTCCTCATTCCTTTTAGAAAATGGAATAAACTCTTGATTAACTGGGATGATAATAGAGAACTCAGTGACACTTCCAAATACCATAGTCTATTTTCCATTCTTTCCCATCTCAGTTATTGACAACCAATCCTTCCGACTTGTTAGGCCAGACATCTTGTGATCATCTTTGAGTCCTCCTTTTGGATACTCTACCAGCACATCTTATCAACCTACCTTTAAAATATCTAGAATCCGATCACTTTTCACCTTTCTACTCCTACTACCCAGTCCAAACCATCATCACTCTTTACCTAAATCAGTGGAATCCCTTACCAAAGTGTTTCCCATATTACTCCTCCTCCCCGCTCCTATTAGTCCATTCTATAAAAAGCAGCCAAAGCACTCATGTGAATACTCAAGTTGGATCATGCCACATCTGCACAAAATACTCCAAGGGCTTCCTACCTTAGAGTACAAGCCAAAGTCCTCACAATGTCATACTACACCCTACATGACCTGTCTTCTCCTTTCCTCTCTGGTTTTATCTTCTATTCTTCTTCTTCTTCTCACGTATTCCCTGTTAGCCACACAGGTCTCCTTCCTATCTCTCAAAGACTTTAGACAAGTTTCCACTAAATACCCTCCCCCAGATACCAAAAAGCTTACTCCCTGACGTCCTTCAGGTTTTATTTTGCTCATATGTCACCTTTTCAGTGTGGGCCATTTTTGACCACCTCAGTGAAAATTGCAGCACTCTCCTCAGCATATTCCATTGCCCTTCTTTGCTTTATTTTTCTCCATAGCACTCCGTACTACCTAATATACTGTTTATTTTACTTGTTTATTGTGTGTCTCCCTCCGCTAAAATGTAAGCTCAGGGAGTAGAGAGTTTTGTCTGTCTCATACTTGTTGTATATCTAGTACTTAAAATAGTGTTTGGCACATAATTGGTACTCAACAGTTTTTGAAAGAATATGTGGTAGTTGATTAATTATAAAAGAGCCAGGAATTTGTACAACAGTTTTTCTTTAAACTACCCTTGGACTTTGGAAAGTTGCTTCTATATAAAGTCGCTTCTAATTTCTTGCCAGAAGAATATATTATCCATGTGCTTCCCTAATGCTCACACTTACATCATCACATACTGTTGGGTTTTGTTCTGTTCAACAAGCCTCAAGAAGAATAGAAACAATATCAAGAGTCAACAAAATACCGATGTATGGGCAACTCTTCTCTTTCATGTTCTTTAATTCTCATTTATGCCCTTTATTTTGTTGAAATAGACTGGATTGGCAAATTATGTCCTTTGACTCTCTATGCTTCTATGTCTCCAATTCTACTGGCTGCTGTAAGTGAACAATGGAATTGCTTGAGACCGTGGTTCTCAAGCCAGATGCATATCAGAATCACTTGTGGGATATTCTAAATCTGTTGAATCTGAATTTCTCAAGGTAGAGCTTGAAAATCTGCATGTTTGACAAGCTCCCCCAGTAATTCTTAGGCAGCCAGCCTAGCGCCTAGACATAGACTGGCTTCTGGGAAACACCAGAGTGTGGTAGCAGCTTTCTATTGTTGGAATTGCTGCAGTTGGAGAAAACTGAAGGTAGCTAGGGATGCCCTCAAAATCCACTCATACTTTATTTTCTAGATAAATAGAAATGTTTAAAAATTAAAATCTGTTTGTGAAACACCACACCCTCATTTCAAAAGGAATACTTCTGAAGGAAGACTTAATGAAACAGAATGCACAATTACCTAGTTTGTACCACAATAGTCGAAGTCCTGGAGATTTATGTATGCTGTCTCTGTAATTGAAATTACTCAAGTTTATCATTCAGTGCATACAAATGTGGCAGAGCGGGCATGGGGGGCACCAGAAATAGAATGGTCCCCTCTGCCTCCACTCTGAGCTTCACTGGGTCGCCTAAGTCCAGGTGCAGAACAATGGGGCTTTCCAGTTTTGCACAGATTTTCTACATGCAGCAACTTTAGCTCCCTTCTCTCACCACCCTCCAGATTAGCCAGAGATCAGATGATACCTGAGTCCATTCACCCAGCCGCTCCTCCCCACCATCTTCTCCCCTAGAATTTTCTGCACTAAAAAACCCCTCCCTCCTCCTCTTTCTGTCAACCAAATGCAGATCTTCTTAGGGGGCAGCTGAAGAACATAAGTTATACTTGGGTAAGAAAATAAATAATTCTGAAAGAAATAAAAATTTCCTAGCACTTCTCGGATTTTATCACAGTTTGAATTCTCTGCAAGCATATATTTGCCTAGGAAATTTTACTAACAACATGTAGTTTTATATCATCTATAAGCCCTGTGTGCTTACTAGTAATTTTCCTGTTGGGAGACTCTCCCCCCACTCTCTGTTACCTTTAAATTTTTCCCAAGTTATAAAAAACAAATCCCTCATTTGCTGCCCATGTTATGTAGGATGAGAAGATATCATTCTAAGATATCTGAAAAATAAATTTTCTTTTAACAATAAAATTTCTATACATAAACCAAAAAGAACACTCCATTTCATCCCATGTAATCATACTAGGAGGTGTAATTATGCTCATTTTATAGAAAAGAAAACTGAGGATCAAAAGAGATCGGGAAAGTGGCTCGAGTTCAACAGCGCAGCATGATTCTGGCCAAGGGAGAGGAGATGCCAAAATCCAGTACTATACAGCATTCCCTTCCTCTTCAAAAAAGAGTTAGAAACATGCTAAGGTTATAAGTGATCAATAGGGCCTTTCTCTTAACTTCTGTAGTAACTGCCCACCATTGATGATTATTTCCTCTTCATAACTAATGGGACTCAAACTTCAACCTGTCTGCCTCTGGTCTAAGAGAAGTCTCTGATTGAGACGCTCCTGGTATGTGGCAGGACTTGAGTTTTTGTGACTCTTTTCCTGAACACAGTCCCTTCCGGACCTTTATCTCTGTTGGAAGAGCTGCCTCTATTGATTTGTTTACAGTGTGGCATTTGTGGATGGCTTCTATGGAACCCATGAATTGAGTTCTTACTGCTTTAAGCCATGTATGTTTCCATTTCTTCAGTCTACCGTCCGGTGCTTGAAGAGGTCAGTTTATTTTTCTTCCTTAGCCTTTTAAACATCTCATATCAGAACATCACCAGAATTATTTTAAGCTTTGGGGTTCTCTGATGACTATAAGATGGAAGGAGAGACCACCATCCCATCCAGGAGTAAATTCATAAATTTGGACTCTGTTGGAACTTCTATAAGTCTATGAATAATCTATTAGCTCAAAAGAACTCTTTTCTTTTAAACCAAGAGCTCTACTAAAATAATGGTTATGCTTTTAAATTTTGGGGTGTCCTATTTCCCAGGGAAGGGTGTGTTAAAATAGGCTAGTTTATGCAACAGTAACAAAAAGAGCAAAATATTAGTGGTTCCTAACATTAAGTATCTTTTTTATGCTCATTCTGTGGGCCCAATGTTGGCTGGGGGCTCTGCCGCATGTTGTCTTACTTCAGGGCCAGGCCAATGGAGTATCTACCATCTTGAATGTTGCTGGTAGTCGGTGGCTTTGGAATCAGATGATTCTGATTCTAAAGGATCCCAAAAAATTCCATGATTTATTTGTTGCGTGAACCCACTGCTTTTTCTGGGGGGTAGGGGGAATGGATCATGCCATCTCCCTGCAACTCCCAAAAGCTACAGTTGTATCTAGAGAATAAGAGCTGAGTTCTACTGAGCCCCCATGGGGTCTGAGACTGGAAGTCATGTTTTGGCAGAGACTAGTTGTTAACACAGCTATTTTCTCTTTTTCCTTGGACACACAACCAGACTCTACACAGTTAGATATGGCCATGTCCCTGAGTTCAAGTATTAAAATTAGAATGAAAGTGATGCACAATATATCCAGGATGGACTATTTTATCCTCTGTTCTTTCTTCTTCCACAAACTAATACACATGAACACTGGTGGCCTTGGAAGCCATGTGGTTAGGACAGCAGAGTCCCAAGATGGAATGAGCCTCAGTCCTTAAATCGCTGCTTGGAGGAAAGCTACCTACTCATCTGGAATAGTCATTTTGGACTTTTCTTGTGCGCATAGGCACGCGCACACACACACACAAACACTTCTAACATATTTGAGCCATTCCTCTTTTTAGTTCAATTATTACAACAATCAGCATATCCTCAATGAACACAAAGGATCTTGGCCAAAGTCTTGGTGAACTGGTGAAGAGGCCCCTCTGAGGAGACAATCTTCATGCAGGCTTTGGCAGAAGGTTCTATAACTATAGAGAAGGATGGTAGGAGAGGAGGACTCAAAGAAGAGCAGTTCTCTTCTGGAAACCCAGACCCCAGCCCAACTCCATGCCTTTGGAGAAAGCTTGATGATCTAGAGTAAGAAGTGGGATTCTCCTCGCTTTTGTATGAACAGAGTCTTGGACTCTCTAAAGACCTTCAGTGCCTTAGGGAGGGTGAGCTGAGGGGAATGTACAGGTAGGTAACAGCCATGTCCAATATGAGGCATTTGTGCCTTCAAAATTTTTTCTGCCACATGTTGGAAATCTTCACTCTTAGCATAGTTCCTTTGAGATTTAGCATTGATTCCAGAAGATTCTGTTAAATTGGATATAAGCTATGAAAAAGCATGACTAAAAAACCCCAAAGCATGGTTTAACTAACAAGCAATGTCCACAGTATGAGAGAGCTAGATGTGAACTGGGAGGAAACAGGGCATAGCAAGCATATCTGGGAACCTCAGTTTCAGTCCTGGCTCGGCCAACTTGATGTGTTACTTTAAGTGAGTCCTTGGTGTTCCATTCTCGAACTTCTTTTCATTCCTTTGTTTCTTTCAAAACTCAACCTTGATGTTGCTTCCTCTTGGAAGTCTTCCTTGAATGCTACCAGGGTAAGTACCGTGCTAAGGCCCACCCATCCTCCATGCTCCCACAGAGGAGTGCCGTACCATAGCACCACTACTGTGTCTCCCCAAATGGACTGCATATTCTCGAGGATAGGAACTACATCTTACTCACTGGTGGATGCTCAGCATGTGGCCCAGTGTCTGGAATATCAAAGGTGTGTTGAGTTTCTAATACCATTAGAAACTTATTCTGCTGGAGATTTGTGTCCCACATCAAGAAGAGATTAGGGCCATCTTCCTCCCAAAGATAGAATCTGAGTTGGAGCCTGAAGGAAGCAAGAGACAGAGAAGAGGAATTCCAAACAGAGGAAACCATGTGGGCAGGGCCTGAGACAAATTCCAGAACAGCTTTCACAGAGCAGTGGGGTGGAAAAGAGGTCCCTTGAGTCTCAGGTGATAGAAGCCACAGGCGTTTCTATGCGGATGCTGGGAAGAGGCTGGTGGGAACAGGCCCCTGCACTTTTGTCCCCAGGGATGCCCCATTACCTCCAGAGCTGTCTGGCTGCTGTCCTCAGGCATGCCTACGCTATCATCAGTATTGCCAATGTCCAGGGGATGAAATAAATAAATAAAGCTGTATTAATATCAGCTCCATTAGAAACACAGGAAATAAATTAATGTTTGCCAAATGGGAAAAGAAAAAATCAATAGGAAAAGAAATATTATTTTTAATCTTCTGAGAAGGTTTTTATAAACAACAGAAAGGGAAAAAAATAAAAACCATGAAAAAGAATCTGCCATCATCCTTTTAACCTTTATTTATTATCACTCATTCTACATCATCCCAAACTGCATGATAATTTAAAATTTCATTTTAATTTCAATGTATCATATAATTCAACCTAGCCTTTTACAGCATATTTTTTTTTTACTGAAAACTTTTAAAATGTCTCAAAAGGAAATACAACCAGGGGGAGGGAGGGTAAGAAGTCCCGTAACCTTCTAGAGTAGTCATTTAATTTCTGAGATTAAAAGGTCTGTGCAAAAATATGATAACACTAAAAGCAACAGACACGACCAATGTGCATGTTCCTTAACAGCGTGCCGACTCGCGTGGAGTGGCTGCGGCTTCCTTCTCTCTGTGTTCTTCCAGGCTTTCATTGGAATTCAAATTATTTTAGACTCTGGGACATTTTGGTTGTTTTAGGAGAATATTTCTTCACTTGTTTCTACCACGTTTGATCCATTCTGAGATGGTGGTGTCTCCTTTCTGGGACTTGTCCTATGGTTCCTGCCTGAGAGACTTCTAGAGTTTCACAAAATAACTCCTATTAGTAGCTAGCCCTAAGTGAGCACATGCTCTGTGCCACTTAGTCAAGTGTTGCAAATATATTTTGTTATTTAAGTCTCACCGCCCTACGAGACAGCCAATTTTATTGTTCTCATTTCACAGAGAAGGAAACTAAAGGTCTGAGAGGTTAAGTAAACTACTTGAGGTCGCAGAGCTGTGGAGTAGTTGGAATTTGAGCCCAAGCCCAGTGGATGCCAAAGGCTGTGCTTTTAGAAGCACCGAAGGCAGCTGACTAACAGGAACTAGGTCCTGAGCTTCCTTCTTCACATTGCCTCACTCAGGCTCCTGAACCAGAGACACCCCACTACCATGGCTCTGTTTGGAGATTTATTTTCTAAAAAAATAATGGAGAGTGGGAGGGAGCATGCTGTGTGTGACCCCCGGCTAGAGTCAGGCTGGACCCAAAATACGGTCGCTAACACCTGCACTCTGCCTGCGTCCTCCCTCCTTGACCCTGAACTTATTATCCTATTGTCTGTGGACAAGTGTGAGTTGGCCTGCGGTTACTAATTACAGAGAGGTGTGCTGCCAGGGTCAGCAGGTCAGCTGACTGTTTACTGTGTTCGTTAATTAATCTATTCACTCAGGCACTATGCTAGTCAGGATAGGTGAGATTATGCTGAAATAACAAACACTCCCTAAAGCCCAGGGATTTAAAATAGCAAAAATTCGGGGTGCTTGTGTGGCTCAGCTGGTTAAGCATCTGACTCCTGATTTTGGCTCAGGTCATGGTCTCATGGTTCATGAGATCAAGCCCTATGTCAGGTTCTGTGCTGACAGCACGGAGCCTGCCTGGGATTCTTTCTCTCCCGCTCTTGCACACATACACTGTCTATCTCAAAATGAATAAATAAACATTTCTTAAAAATAGTAAAAATTCATTTTTTTCTGATCTATGTCTATTGTGAGTGGTCAGGGGCTTTTGCTCAGGTTCCATCTTGATGTGTGCTTCCCTGGCCTCTACAGCAGGGGTACGAATGTGATTAATCGTGCACTGGCTCTTCATAGTTCTCTTTGGAAATGATACATGTCACTTCTACTTACATGTCATTGGCTAAAGCAAATCACATGACCAAATGCATCTGGAAGGACATGAATCGGAGGATTTGTAAACACCCACGATGACAGCCATGAGACTACTGGAGGCACTCCGTTACTGTGGAAAGTCTCTATTCTAGCAGAGCAGGCAGTTAATGAATCTGTGAATAATTTTAAGCAGAATTAAGTGCTATGAAAAGTTGAAGTAGCAGAAAAGTAAGAGAGTGACGGAGGTGATGTGTAGAGGAAGCTTTGTCAGAGATGGTGGTCAGGAAAGACTTCTTTGAGAACATGACATCTGAGATGATAGTTTTAGTGAAGAAATGAGCCACAACATCTAGAGAAAGAACATTTTAGGGAAGGGAAGGAGGGAACAGCAAATGCAAAGGCCCCAAGTTGGGAATGAATGTCACATGCTGGGGTGTAGTGAGGCAAGGGAAGGGGGTTGTGCACAAGGGGTGGAGGGAACCAGACCACAAGAACCCTAGATGGGCATGCTTAGGGTTTTAAATTTTACTTCATGTGTGATGAAAAGCTACTGGAGGATCTTTAAGCAAATGAGTAATGGATTTGATTTACATTTTTATAAAGATCATTTGGCTGTGCTGAGGAGAAGAGAACCGCTCCAGAAACAACGGTGTCAGTCTCACGTCCTCTTCTTTGGGAGCCCAGAGACAAGTGTGGATGATTTGGACCTTTCTGCCCCTCGGAGCCACTCTTCTTAGCCTTCACTGGGCTGTCCACACAGGTAGGCCTGGCCTGGGCGGAAGGCTCACCGAAGGGGTGTGTGCCTTCCTCCTGCTGCACATCTCAGAATTTCTAAGGGAAAAACAGCACTCATACTCCAGATCCCTCCTGCTAATTCCAGAATATAGAAAACATGGCTCCAAGGAGTGAGTTGAGTCCTGTGGAGCCTGTTTATAGTGGCTGAGAGCCATCCCCGCATTGATTGTCACAATTTTTCTCCCTAATCATGCCTGAAAAATAAATTCCTTCCTTTTTAAAAAAATTATAATTTTAAAAACTCCTGAACATTAATTTTCTTAATACTGCCCTGTCACAGATGATGTGTTTCACCTGACGTGTTGGCACAAGAGATGGGCAGAAGGCGCCTCATATATTTGTGTCAGGCTTCATTGGCAATGACGTTTGTCAGGGGCTGCTTAAGTGACAGCCACAAAACAACTGATTATATACCTAGAATTACCTATTATGGCAGAGCAGCTCACGCCTCTATCTGCCATCAGTGATTTGTATGTTTCAGTTGAAATGGGCATGAAACAAATCTGGAAGGAGGTAGATATCCAAATTAGTTCTCCGACCAGACTTTCACAATGAACACAGGCCCCTTAGCTGAAAGTTTGTGTGGCAAATTTAGCTGGGGCATTGGCTGTTTCTATTCTTTCTTCTGCCCATGTATAAACCTTGGGGCTCAGTTAAACCCAGGGGAGGGGCCCTAGCCGAGGCATTGCAAATGAATTTCAATTAGAGAGGATTCATTTCAATTAATTCTGAACCTACCCCAAACTGGACTTCTACTCTTGAACCAGAAAAGAGAAATAGGGAAACTTAACATCTGCATGAACGTCAAACATTTTCCCATTTTCCCAGACTTAAATCTGAATTAGTATGGAAACAAAAACAATGCATTAAAATAATGCAGAATAAATAAGAAAGGCAGCAAATTTACAATCCTAACACTTTCAGAAGCATACCATACTGAATGTAGGTGCTTATTTTATTCTTTAATTTGCTTTTTTTTTTTGAATAGGTAGCATTTCCCCATGTTTAAAAAATCAAACCAATATATGTAAGTACCTGAAGCAATAATAATTTTGGGTGCCCTCTTTTTAATTTTTTACTTGTTGATTTGAATAATTTTAAATTAAATTTTTTAATTTATTTATTGTTTAATGTTTATTTTTCAGAGAGAGAGAGAGAGAGAGAGAGAGAGAGAGCATGTGCAGGAGAGGGGCAGAGAGAGAGGGAGACAGAGAATCTGAAGCAGGCTCCAGGCTCTGAGCTGTCAGCACAGAGCCCGATGTGGGGCTTGAACTCACAGACCACAAGATCATGATGTGAGCCAAAGTCAGAGGCCTAACCGACTAAGCCACCCCAGGCGCCCCTAGAATAATTTTAGATTTATGGAAGAGTTGCAAAGAAAGTGCAGAGCCTTATAAACCATTTACCTAGCTTCCCCTAAATATCAACATCATCTATAACCACAGTACCTTTGTCAAAAATAAGAAATGAACAATGGTACAATGCTATTGACTAAATACAGACTTTATTCAGATTTCATCGGTTTTTCCACTAATGTCCTTTTGTTTCCCTCAGATCCAATCCCAAATATTACTTGGCATTTAGTTACTGTATCTCTTTAGGTTTCTGTGATCTGTGACAGTTTCTCAGTATTTCCTTGTTTCCCATGACCTTGACAGTTTTGAAGAAGACTGGCTAGGTATTTTGTAGAATTCCCTCAGTTGAGGTCTGCCTGATATTTTGTGTGATCAGGGCTCTAGGGGTAGACTGCCAGAGATGAAGTGCCATTCTTACTGTATCATATTAGAGGTACATAATATAACATCATTTAACATTGTTCACTTGGTTAAGATAGTGTCTGTTGCCTTTCAGATTTGCCCTCTGTAAACTTATTATTTTTTCCTTTCTGTGCACTATACTTTGGACCTGTGTTACTAGGAGAGAGGACTACCTACACATATTACTCAAAATTCTTTTGTAAGGGAAATTTGTCCCTCATCCTCCCATTTATTTATTTATTCAGTCATTTGTCAATGTACATATGGAGTCATAGATTATTTCATTCTTTGGGTTGTAATCCAATACTACTCTAATTAATTTTGTGACTCAAGGTAACGAGTAAAGCTTGTTGTTCCAGGTGTGGCCATTGGGAGCTCTTTCTGGTTGGCTCTTTGGTCCTTTTGACATGCCTTCTTTGTTAACTCATCACCCCCTCCCCCCAGACCTAGTAGTTGGACAGAGCTAGTAAATATATGTATGTATGCTAATCTCTTTCTCTCAAAATAACCATCAAAATAAATGAGAGTTTATGGTGATATCTCTGCCTCTAACCTAGTACCACAGGATCTATTCTAGCCTTCCCTTCTTACTTATCCATGACTCCCTTTCCATGGCAGTGAGGAAACTAGCTCTTATTGTCTGCAGTGCCTTTCCTTATTTGTTCAATCCTAGAATACATGTATTTTCATGTCTGTTAGTCTATATGCCTATGAGAAATAAATTTATCAACTAGAGTACCGGGTTTATGTACTTCATGTTTTTGTCTCTAGCCTTACTGTCTAGTCCAGACACCATTTCCGAAGCTACTTATGTCAGCTCCTTTTTATACTCCATCTCCTTCAGTGAACTAGTGCCAAACACTGATTACACAGTTAGATTCATTTGTCTCAGTCTGCATTCTACCCTGGGATCCCCCCACAGGTAGTTTATTGTTGTTTTTAATTAGCATATAATAAATTTTGTACTTTGTGATACATAGTTTTATGAATTCTGACAAATGTACCCACCACTCTAGTACTACACAGTCAGAATGCCCTTGTGTGGCCCTCTGTTGTCATACCTTCCCTCTCCTTCAATCTATGGAAACCACTGATTTGTTTTCTATCCCTATAGTTTTACAGATACTTTAAAGAAAGTTTGTCAAATTTATTTAAAATTCAGGTAGCTCCTTATTATGCGGGCTTAAATGTATCACAGACCCCATGCTCTCAATTCTGCATGTACAAATAGCTATCCCACCCACAGCAGGAAAAAGATGGAGTGCAATGTGGGCTGCAGACTGAGCCCGCTGGAGTACATACCCATCTCCCATGCTTATTACCTGTGAGGCTGCAATCAAGGTACTAAACATTTTAGTGCTTGGTTTCTTTTTTTCTGAAATGGGGATAACAGAAGAGGCTGGGAAGATGGCAGAGTAGGAGGACCATAAGCTCACCTCATCCACAGATACAACTAGGTAACACTCACATCAGTGTAAATAATCCAGAAAATGACCTGATGCCGGGCAGAACAAATTCCACAACTAAAAGTAGAGAAGAGACCTACACTGAATATGGTAGGAAGGATAGAGACATGGCAAGGAGCTAACTGGACTGCAGACTGTCCACAGGAGAGAGGGAGCTGTGGGTTCAGAGATGATAGAGAAACAGACCCTCACACTGGGGAGCCCATGCAAAGAAGATGAATCCCCATAACATCTGGCTTTGAAAACTAGGGGGGCTGAATTTTCTGAATTCTTACAGCTAGTGGGACTTAAAGCCTGGAACTTTAAAAATCAGTGGGCTTGGCTCTAGAAGAGCCTAGAGAAGAAACTGAGTCCCCACCCTTAAAGAAATGGCACAACAGCCTGGTGAAGTTATAGCAAAGAGGCAACAGTTTGAAAACCACCTGGGGCATATGGGATAGAGAGTTATTTACTAATCTCAGAGCATGTGCTGGTGGGGCAGAGATCTTCGGGACACTTCTCCAGGAGCACCATTTCCCACCCCCATCCCCCATTCTAGACACGTAGCCACCTGTAGGAACCAGCCCTACACCAACATTCACTACCTAAGTTGCTAACACCAAGCCCTGCCCCCTGGGCTTCGGGATCCACCCTCTCCAGTCACACATGGCTCAGTCCCAAACTGACGGTCCCCTCTCCTAGAAGACTGGCACAAACCTTGCCAACAAAGCATCTCCAGGCCTGTAGGCTTTGTGGGGCCTCAGTCCCATTGGTGGTGGCGGCAGGCCCCAAGGAAGACAGACACATACCTTGTTAAAACTGTGTGCCCCAACCTGGCCGGCCTGATCCCCATGGTGGCATCATGACACTTAGTATTCTTTTGGCTAGAGCTCATTCAAACTGGGGCCACAACCCTGGCAATGTGCAAGCAGGTCTGACAGGGGCCAGCAATACTCCAAAGTAACTTCTGCACTGGGGTGAGGGGATAAAATCCACCTATACTGCAAGCAGTCAGATGGTGGCCCCAGCTTTGGTTTGGAAGCAGACAGCTGGTCTGATTTATGGCCCTGCACAGGAACAAAAGCTTCTCAGGGGACAACAGACACCATAAGAACCACACATTGCCTCACAACAGGTAAAGAGAGCCATTGCAGACGACTGGGCTGAAGGAAAAAGCGGCCAAGACACAACAGCAGGGTATATACAACACACACAGGCAAATTCTGGTGAAGAGGGGACACTGCACTACAGGGCACTACGGGACCTCTTCTTCACAAGGCCATTATTTTCTAGAGCAGAGACACAGATGACTTTCCTAACACAGAGAAACAAACATAGAGTTAGACAAAATGAGGAGAGAGATGAACATATCTCAAATAAAGAAACAGGACAAAATTACGGCAAGAGACCTAAGCAAAACAGATGTAGGTAATATGCCTGTTAGAGAATTTAAAGTAATGATCATAGAGATACTCATTGGAATTGAGAAAAGAGTAGAGGACATCAGTAAGACCATTTACAAAGGGATAAAAAAGGGACCAATCAGAGATGTAGTACATAATAAATGAAATTAAATACACCATATGGAATAAATAGCTGACTAGAGGAAGCAGAGGAATGAATTAGTGACCTGGAAGACAGAGTAATGGAAAGTAATCAAGCAGAGTAGGTGATAGAAAAAAATTATCCAAAATAAGAACATATTTAGGGAACTCAGTGACTCTATCATACACAGTAGCTTTTGCATTAAGGGATCCCAGAAGAAGAACAGATAAGGGGGCAGAAAATTTATTTGAGGAAATAATAGCTGAAAACTTGTTTAACTGGAGGAAGGAATCTAATATTCAGATCCAGGAGGCACGGAGAATACCCCAGCAAAATCAGTCCAAAGCTCCCAACAAACAAGTCTAGGAGCAGAAGACTTCATGGGTGAATTCTACCAAACATTTAAACAAGAGTTAGTACCTATTCTTCTCACAGTATTCCAAAAAACAGAAGAGGAAGTTTTCCTTGATACCTTTTACTCTGATTCCCAAATCAGGTAAAGACACCACAAAAAAGAGATAACTACAGGCCAGTATTTCTGATGAATATAGATGCAAAAATCCTCAGCAAAATATTAGCAAACTGAATCCAGCAATACATTAAAAAATCATTCACCACGATCAAATGGGATTTATTCCCAGGATGCAAGGCTGGTTCAATACTCACAAATCAATCAATGTGACACATCACAGCAACAAGAGAAAGAATAAAAAGCATATGATCATTTCAATAGATGCAGAAAAAACATTTGACAAAGTACAACATCCATTCATGATAAACACTCTCAACAAAGTAGGCTTAGATGGAATGTATCTCAAAATAATAAAATCCTTATATGAAAAACTCACAAGGTTAAATCATATTTAGTAGGGGGTAACTGAGAGTTTTTCCCTAAGGTCAGGAACAAGGCAAATATATCCACTCTCATCACTTCTATTCACATAGTCCTGGAAATCCTAACCACAGCACAAGAAAACAAAAAGATATTAAAGGCAACTAAATTGCTAAGGAAGAAGTAAAGCTTTCACTATTTGCAGATGACATGATATTATTTACAGATAACCCTAAAGACTCTACCCCAAAACTACTAGAACTGATAAATGAATTCAGTAAGGCTGCAGGATACAAAATCAATGTACAGAAATTTATTGTATTCTATACACTAAAAATGAAGCAGCAGAAAGAGAAATTAAGAAAATAATCCCATTTAGGGGCACCTGAGTGGCTCAGCTGGTTAAATGCCTGACTTTTGCTATCAGCTCAGGTCATGATCTCACAGTTTGTGAGATCGAGCCTCTCACTGGGTTCTGTGCCGGCAGTGCAGAGCCTGCTTGGGATTCTCTCTCTTCCTTCTTCCCCATTCTCTCTCTCTCAAAATAAATACATAATTTTTTAAAGTAAAAGAATCCCATTTAAATTGCACCAAAAATAATGAAATACCTAGGAATAAACTTAACCAAGAGGTTAAGGTGAAATGTCTGTACTCTTAAAAGTATAAAATATTTATGAAAGAAATTGAAGATGACAGAAATGGAAAGACATTCCATGCTCATGGAATGGAAGAATAAATATCACTAAAATATCTATACTAAAGTAATATACTAAATATCTATACCAAAGTAATCTACACATTAAATGCAATCTCCATCAAAGTACCAACCACCTTTTTTCACAGAATTAGGATAATCCCCCAAATTTTATGGAACCACAAAAGACCCCAAATAGCTAAAGCAATCTTGAAAAAGAAGAACAAAACTGGAGGTATCACAATCCCAGGCTTCAAGTTATATTACAAAGCAGTAATAATCAAAATAGTATGGTACTGGCACAAAAATAGTTGCATAGATCAATGGAACAGCAGAAAGATACCAGAAATAAACCCATAATTATATGGTCAATTAATCTTCAACAAAGGAGGCAAGAATACGAAGAAAACTACAGTCTCTTCAACAAATGGCTTTGGGAAAACTCGACAGCTATGTGCAAAAGAATGCAATGGGACCACTTTTGTCCACTAAACACTAAAAAATAAAGTGGATTAAACACCTAAATGTGAAACCTGAAACCATAAAAATACCAAAAGAGAGCACAGGGATGCCTCTGACATGAGCCATGGCAATGTTTTTCTAGATATATCTCCTGAGGCATGGAAAATAAAAGCAAAAATAAATTATTGGGATTACATCAACATAAAAATCTTCTGCACAGCAAAGGAAAAAAATCAACAAAACTAAATGCAATCTACAGGATGAGAGAAGATATTTGCAAATGATATATCCAATAAAGGGTTAGTATCCAAAATATATAAAGAACTTATACAACTCAATACCCCAAAAACAAATAATCCAATTTAAAAATGGGCAGAAGACATGAACAGACATTTCTCCAAAGAAGATATCCAGATGTCCAACAGACACATGAAAAGATACTCAACATCACTTATCATCAGGGAAATGCAAATTGGAAATACAATGAGATATCGCATCACACCTGTCAGAATGGCTAAAATCAAAAACACAAGAAACAACAAGTGTTGGTAAGGATGTGGAAAAAGAGGAATCCTCTTGTACTGTTAGTGGGAAATCAAACTGGTATAGCCGCTGTGGAAAACAGTATGGGGATTCCTCAACAAATTAAAAATAGAACTACCCTACAATCCAGCAATTGCCTCACTGGGTATTTGCCTCCAAAATGCAAAACAACAATAACACTAAATCAAAGGGATACAATCACCCCTATGTTTACAGCAACATTATTTCCAATAGCCAAATTATAGAAGCTGCCCAAGAGACCACTGATAGATGAATGGACAAAGAAGAGGTGGTATACATACATACAATGGAACATTATTTCAGGCATAATAAAGAAGAAAATCTTTCCATTTGCAAATACACAGATGGAGCTAGGAGTATAATGCTATGTGAAACAAATTAGTCAGAGAAAGACAAATACCATATGTTCCCACCCATATGTGGAATTTAAGAAACAAATGAGCAAAGGGAAAAAAGGGAGAGAGAGATAAACCAAGAACCAGACTGTTAACTATAGAGAATGAACTCTTGGTTACCAGAGGAGAGGGGGGAGGGAGGATGGGTAAAATAGGTGATGAGGATTAACGAGTGCGCTTGTGGTGATGAGCACTGGGTGACATATGGAATTGTTGAATCAGTATATTGTATACCTGAAACTAATATAACACTGTATGTTAACTATAGGGGAATTAAATTAAAAAAAAAAAAAACACCACAGTGAGCTATTACCTCACAACTGTCATAATGACTACAATCAAAAACTCAAGAGAACAGTATGGAGGTTCCTCAAAAAGTTAAAACTAGAACTAACCTATCCAGCAATTCCTACTAGACATTTACCCAAAGGATACAAAAATATAGATTTAAAGGGGTACATACACGCTGATGTTCATAGCAGCATTATCAACAATAGCCATACAGTAGACAGAGCCCAAATGTCCACTGACAATTGGTGGATACATACAATGGAATACTACTCTGCCATCAAAAAGAATGAAATCTTGCCATTTACAACCACGTGGATGGAGTTAGAGTGTATTATGCTAAGCAAAATAATTCAATCAGAGAAAGACAAATACCATATGATTTCACTCATATGTGGAACTTAGGAAACAAAACAAGCAAAGGGAAAAAGAGAGACAAACCCAAAAACAAACTCTGAACTACAGACAACAAACTGATCATTACCAAGGGAGATGATTGGGACGATGGGTGGTATAGGTGAGGGGGATTAAAAGTACACTATCTTGATGAGCACTGAGTAATACATGGGGCTATTGGATCGCTATATTGTACACCTGAAACTAACATAACACTGTATGTTAACCACGCTGGGATTACAACTTTTAAAAAAGTAAAAAGAAGAAATGAGGATAATAATAATACCTACTTCCTGAGACTGATGTGAGGAAAAAAATGAGCTGATACATGTAAAGAATGGGGCCTAGAACACAGTAAATACTCCAAAACTGTCAGTTACTATCGTCCTCATTATTACTATTATTACTTTTTAATCTATAAACCAGGCTAATTAAAAATGAATAAATTCCTTTTCATTAAAGGATATTTCACCTGCTAAATTATACATAGAAAATAAGGGGGTTGGAAATGGAAATTTTATTTTCCTTTTTTTAAAAAAAATGTTTATTTATTTACTTTGAGAGAGAGAAACAGCACATGTGCAAACAGGAGACAGGCAGAGACAGAGGGAGAGAGAATCCTAAACAGGCTCTGTGCCGTCAGCTCAGAAACCTGACATGGGGCTCGATCCCATAAACTGTGAGATCATGACCTAAGCCGAAATCAAGAGTCTGATGCTTAACCAACTAAGCCACGCAGGTGCCCCCTTTATTTTCGTTCTTGGTGATTGCTATTTCTCTTTTGTCTAAAATTTAACTCTCACTCACTGCACAGACAAAACACATATATCCTTATTCATTTAATAATCATTTACCCACGATTTAGTACCACAACGGGGGCCAGAACTCTCTTTCATTGATACTGTGTCATTGGCTTCTCCAATGGTTCCTAGCACATGGTAGAGATAATAAGTAATTAGAGAGTGAATGAATGAGTCCTTACCATGTGCTGGTGTTAACTGGAGATGCAGACATGAATGAGTCCCAGTCCTTCGGTTGAGTCGGGGTGGCAGGCTTGTAAATGTTATAACCCATCCCTCATCGAGGCAGGCCTGGCTGTCTCTTCTTAGGTCACGGAAAGAGGTCTCAGAGGAGGCTGAGAAGTCCACTCTGTGGACAAGATGGGAAGGGTCACTTTAGATGAGGACATACATGTAACCTTCTGGAGGCTTGAGAGATCTTGGGATGTTCTGAGAAGGGCAAGCTGTCTGATATGACCAGGCGCAGAATGCTTGGTCACGGGGAAGCAGGAGCAGAGGCCAGTGTGGTGGCCATGGCCAGATCTCAGTGGTTCTTATGTTCCATGCTAAGGAGTTCAGATTCCCTTCTTAGGGCAGTGGAAGCTGCTGAAGGCTTCTGTTTAAGAAAGCAGAAGTGATAGGTTTCTGTTTTGGTGAATCAGCGAGGATGCAATAGTGAGAGTGGATAGAAGAGGGGGCATCTCATATATATTTTTAATGTTTATTTAATTTTGAGAGAAAGAGAGAGACAGAGTGCAAGCAGGGGAGGGGCAGAGAGAGAAGGAGACACAGAATCTGAAGCAGGCTCCAGGCTCTAGGCTGTCAGCACAGAGCCCGACATGGGGCACCGAACTCACAGAACCATGAAATCATGACCTGAGCTGAAGGTGAACACTTAACCAACCGAGCCACCCAGGTGCCCCAAAGTGGGGGCATTTCAAAGTGAGGAGACCAGGGGCACCTGGGTGGCTCCACTGGTTGAGTGTCCAACTTTGTCTCAGGTCATGATCTCACAGTTCATGAATTCGAGTCCCATATCGGGTTTGGTGCTGACAGCTCAGAGCCTGGAGCCTGCTTCAGATTCTATGTCTTCCTCTCTCTCTGCTCCTCCCCCACTCACTCTCTCTCTCAAAAATGAATAAACAGAGGGGGACCAAGATGGCGGAGGAGTAGGGAGGACCAAAGTTTCCCTTGTTTTTTTGAATTGAGAGGGACCGAAACAGAGAGATTCTCAACTCCAAGAACCTGGCAGAAAAGGTGTAGCAGCTTACAAGGAACGCAAGAAACATAGACAACGCCCTAAGACCTCTGTTTTCCTTTCCAGGGCAACTTCAAGAAACAACCCAAAACACATCCAGCCAAAATGAAGAGACGGAAGAATTTTCCTCAAAAGAATCCACAAGAAGCAGTGACAGCTCAAGAATTAATGAAAACAGATATAAGCAACATAACAGAACATGAATATAGAATGACAATCATAAAACTAATCGCTGGCCTTGAAAAAAGCTTAGAAGAATGCAAGGGGTCCCACGCGGCAGAGTTCAAGGACCTTAAAAACGGGCAGGAAGAATTAAAGAAGAAATTAGAAGAAATACAGGGGAAACTAGAAGCAGCCACAGCACGGATTGAAGAGGTAGAGGAAAGAGTTAGTGCATTAGAAGACAAAATCATTGAAAAAGAGGAAGCAGATAAAAAGAGAGAGAAGCTGATCCAGGAACAGGAAAGGAGAATTCGAGAGCTGAGCAATAAACTCAAAAGAAACAATATCCGTATCATAGGAGTCCCAGAGGAAGAAGAGAGAGAGAAAGGAGTCGAAGGGGTTCTTGAACAAATATTTGCTGAGAACTTCACCCACATGAGGAAGGAAAAGGGCATGGAAATCCAAGAGGCACAGAGAACTCCCCTCAGACGTAACTTGAATAGACCTTCTGCACGGCACATCATAGTGAAGCTGGCAAAATACAAAGATAGGGAGAGAATCCTGAAAGCAGCTAGGGACAAAAGAACCCTAACATACAAAGGGAGACCTATAAGGGTAGTAGCAGACTTATCTACAGAAACTTGGCAAGCCAGAAAGGAATGGCAGGATATCTTCAATGTGATGAGCAAGAAGGACCTGCAACCAAGAATTCTGTATCCGGCTAGCCTGTCATTCAGAATAGAAGGAAAGATCAAGGTTTTTCCCAACAAACAAAAACTGAAAGAATTTGTCACAAATAAGCCAGCACTGCAAGAGCTCCTGAGGGGCATTCTATGAAGGCAAACCTGCAAAGAACACAAACTGCCAGGGACAGCCTTACAATCATGAAACCTACAGATAATACAGTGACTGTAAGCCCATATTTTTCAATATTAACACTGAATGTAAATGGACTAAATGCGCCAATCAAAAGACACAGGATAACAGAATGGATTAAAAAAAAAAGACCCATCTACTTGCTGTCTTCAAGAAACTCATCTTAAACCTGAAGACACCTTCAGATTGAAAGTGAGGGGATGGAAAACTATCTACCATGCTACTGGAAGGCAGAAGAAAGCCGGAGTAGCCACACTTATATCAGACAAATTAGACTTTAAAATGAACGATGTAATAAGAGATGAAGAAGGACATTATATAATAGTCTCAGGGACCATCCAGCAGGAAGAGCTAACAATTGTAAATATCTACGCACCGAATTTGGGTGCACCCAAATTTGTAAAACAACTAATTACAAACATTAGCAACCTCATCGATAAAAATGTCCTAATAGTAGGGGATCTCAACACTCCACTCTCAGCATTGGATAGATCCACAAATCAGAAAATCTCCACAGAAACAATAGCCCTGAACGACACATTAGAACAGATGGGCCTCACAGACATCTTTAGGGTCCTTCATCCAGAAACAAAGGAATTTACGTTCTTCTCAACTGCACACGGTACATTTTCCAAGATAGATCACATTCTGGGGCACAGGGAAGCTCTGAATAAATATAAAAGAATTGAGATCATACCGTGTACGCTGTCAGACCACAATGCTTTGAAACTTGAAATCAACCACAGGAGAAAGCCTGGAAAATATCCAAGAACATGGCGGCTAAGAAATAACCTACTAAAAGATGACTGGGTCAACCAAGCCATCAGAGAAGAAATTAAAAAATACATGGAAACAAATGAAAATGAAAATACAACAATCCAAACGCTCTGGGACGCAGCAAAAGCAGTCCTGAGAGGGAAATATATTGCAATCCAGGCCCATCTCAAGAAACAAGAAAAATCAATAACACAAATTCTAACAGCGCGCCTAAAGGAACTAGAAGCAGAACAAATAAAACAACCCAAGCCCAGCAGAAAGAGAGAAATAACTAAGATCAGAGCACAAATTAACCATATGGAGACAGAAAAGGTAGTGGAACAGATCAATGAAACCAAAAGCTGGTTCTTTGAAAAAATAAACAAAATAGACAAACCTCTAGCCAGGCTTCTCAAAAAAAAAAGAGAGAGAACTCAAATAGATAAAATCGTGAATGAAAAGGGAGAAATTACAACCAATCCCTCAGAGATACAAGCAATCATCAGAGAATACTATGAAAAATTATATGCCGCCAAACTTGGCAATCTGGAAGAAATGGACAGCTTCCTAAATAGCCACACGCTACCAAAACTCAAACGGGAAGAAATAGAAAAATTGAACAGACCCATAACTAGTGAAGAAATAGAATCAGTTATCAAAAATCTCCCAGCAAATAAAAGCCCTGGACCAGACGGCTTTCCTGCGGAATTTTACCAGACATTTAAAACAGAGTTAATTCCTATCCTCCTCAAGCTGTTCCAAAAAATTGAAACGGAAGGAAAACTCCCGGACTCATTCTATGAAGCCAGCATCACTTTGATTCCCAAACCAGATAGAGATCCAGCAAAGAAGGAGAATTACAGGCCAATATCCATGATGAATATGGATGCAAAAATTTTCAATAAGATACTAGCAAATCGAATCCAACAACACATAAAGAGAATTATCCACCACGATCAAGTAGGATTCATCCCTGGGTTGCAGGGCTGGTTCAATATTTGCAAATCAATCAACGTGATACATCACATCAACAAAAGAAAAGATAAGAACCATATGATCCTGTCAATAGATGCAGAAAAAGCATTTGACAAAATACAGCATCCTTTCTTAATAAAAACTCTCGAGAAAGTCGGGATAGAAGGAACATACTTAAACATCATAAAAGCCATATATGAGAAGCCCACAGCTAATATCATCCTCAATGGGGAAAAACTGAAAGCCTTCCCCCTGAGATCAGGAACACGACAGGGGTGTCCACTCTCGCCACTGCTATTTAACATAGTGTTGGAAGTCTTAGCATCAGCAATTAGACAACAAAACAAAATAAAAGGCATCAAGATTGGCAAGGAGGAAGTCAAACTTTCACTTTTTGCAGATGACATGATACTTTACATGGAAAACCCGACGGAATCTACCAAAAGCCTACTAGAACTGATCCGTGATTTCAGCAAAGTTGCAGGATACAAAATCAATGTACAGAAATCGGTGGCATTTCTATACACCAACAATGAAGCAGCAGAAAGAGAAATAAAGAAGCTAATCCCTTTCACAATTGCACCAAAAACCATAAAATACCTAGGAATAAACCTAACCAAAGATGTGAAAGACCTCTACACTGAAAACTATAAAAAACTTATGAAGGAAATTGAGGAAGACACAAGGAAATGGAAAAACATCCCATGCTCATGGACTGGAAGAATAAATATCGTCAAAATGGCAATACTACCCAAAGCAATCTACACATTCAATGCAATCCCAATCAAAATTGCACCAGCATTCTTCTCAAAGCTAGAGCAAACAATCCTAAAATTTGTATGGAACCACAAAAGACCTCGAATAGCCAAAATAATACTGAAGAATAAAACCAAGGCGGGAGGCATCACAATCCCAGACTTTAACCTCTACTACAAAGCGGTGGTCATCAAGACCGTATGGTATTGGCACAAAAACAGACACATAGACCAATGGAATAGAATAGAAAACTCATAAATGGACCCGCAAGTATATGGCCAACTAATCTTTGATAAAGCGGGAAAATGTATTCAATGGAAAAAAGACAGCCTCTTTAATAAATGGTGCTGGGAGAATTGGACAGCAACTTGCAAAAGAATGAAACTAGACCACTTTCTTACACCACTCACAAAAATAAATTCTAAATGGATAAAAGATCTGAATGTGAAACAGGAAACCATCAAAATCCTAGAGGAAAAAGCAGGAAAAAGCCTCTTTGACCTAAGACGCACCAATTTCTTACTTGACACGTCTCCAAAGGCAAGGGAATTAAAAGCAAAGATGAACTATTGGGACTTCATCAAGATAAAAAGCTTCTGCACAGCAAAAGAAACAACCAACAAAACGAATAGGCAACCAACGGAATGGGAAAAGATCATCGCAAATGACATATCAGATAAAGGACTAATATCTAAAATCTATAAAGAACTTACCAAACTCCACACCCGAAAAACAAACAACCCAGTGAAGAAATGGGCGGAAGATATGAATAGACACTTCTCCAAAGAGGACATTCAGATGGCAAATAGACACTTGAAACGATGTTTAATGTCACTCATCATCAGGGAAATACAAATCAAAACCATACTGCGATACCACCTCACACCAGTCAGAGTGGCTAAAATAAACAAATCAGGAAACTATAGATGCTGGCGAGGATGTGGAGAAGTAGGCACCCTCCTATATTGTTGGTGGGAATGCAAACTGGTGCAGCCACTCTGGAAAACGGTGTGGAGGTTCCTCAAAAAAATGAAAATAGAGCTACCCTATGATCCAGCAATAGCCCTGCTAGGAATCTTCCCAAGAGACACAGGATTGCTGATGCATAGGAGCACGTGTACCCCAATGTTCATAGCAGCACTTTCGACAATAGCCAAAACATAGAAAGAAACTAAATGCCCATCAACTGACGAGTGGATAAAGAAGATGTGGTACATATATACAATGGACTACTATGTGGCAATGAGAAAAAATGAAATCTGGCCATGCGTAGCAACATGGATGGAACTGGAGGGTATTATGTTAAGTGAAATAAGTCAGTCAGAAAAAGACAGATACCATATGTTTCCACGAATAGGTGGACTTGGTGAGACTAAGCAAAAACCAGGGGGAGGGGAAGAGGGGAAAGAAAAAAAAGACACAGAGAAGGAGAGAGATAAAACATAAGAGACTCTCAAAGACTAAGAACAAACTGAGGGTGAGGGAGATGGGGGGGGGGAGAGGGGGTGATGAGCATTAAAAAAGGGCACATGTTGGGATGAAAACTGGGTGTTTTATGTAAACCAATTTGAAAATAAACTATTTTAAATTAAAAAAAATGAATAAACATTAAAAAAATTTTAATAAAAAAAACACAAGGAAACTAAAAGGAAACTGTTGGGGATATCTGGGAGAGACATGGCTGTGGTCTGAACTTAATAGTGGAGACGGAAAGGAAGAGAGAGTTGAGAGACCTTTTATGGGACATTCGACAACATTTTGAGATCAACTGTTTATAAAGGACTGAGAACAGAAAGCAGAAGAGAAAGTGACAGCCAGTGTGCCTATCTGGGTAAACTCCTGGATGATGGAAATACTCCTGGCTTCCATCTGGAGGTAGGGGAGAAAGAATGAGTTCAGTTACACAAAGACCTGCCTGTCATATACACCTGTGCACACATGTGCATACATACCATTTGCCTACTAGTAGTTATTGACATTAAAACAGAACGCACAAAATCAAAAGCCACAGAGGAGGTTACTAGGGTGGTTTAAATAAACAAAAGGAAGGATGCATCTTTCCAAAAAGGTTTCGGAGTGAGATGAGAGGAAAGAAACCGTGTGCATAGTCACTGGGTTGTGAGATGACGGAGACCTGCTTTATCTTCAGTTACCTCTGACTGGCACAACCTACTCCCTGCAAAGGGGACATTTCAATAGGTAAAGTGACGTCCTGTGTCTACGGATATAAAACTACTACCGTTGCCCACAAGTGAAGCCCTCTGGGTCCCCCCCTCCTTTGGATGATGACATTTTCACAGCAGCAGCTGGTCCTGACGACCGGGGAAGCCTGAGACCTTGGAGCAGAAGGAAACTGAATAGCTCCCGTGAGAAAGGAGGTCCCGCGACCTTCGCCTTGTTAATGGTGCTCTAATCAATGGTGCAAACAAGCCTCACCCGGCAGAGGGTGCTTTATACTCCAGTCACTGACTGTTTTCCTGGAATAATATGCCTTGTGACGTAAATGCTGAAATTAAATGTTAAATCCAGAGGAAGGGTCCATATGGCATGAAAAAGCAACTCAGAACATGGGTGTTAAGAGAATGTGGACTTCATCGTGACACCTTTTAGAGGGGTGCGGGCCTTTAACCAGGCTGGGTGTTCCTCTTGCCTGTCATCTGCACATCATGGGGGCAGGAGGGACCCGGTCTGCACTCAGCACTGCTGCGACTATAATAGGACAGCTTTATGGCAAGCAAGGAGGCACATCTATTACCGAGTCTCTTGTTCCAAGCTGCAGATGAGAGAAATCCTCTAATCTCACTCAGTTTTAATCCTGGATTAAGGCAGATTTGTTAATAAAACACTAGTAAAATCAAGAATAGTTTGCAATTATCTTCAACTTCTATTACATATATTTTATGGTTTTAAAAACACACACACAGATGAAATACATTTTAAATCGCCTGCACTTTTGAATAAAGGATTCAGGGAAATTAAGAGTTCCAATGATAACGTGACTACTGGAAAACCCAAAGAAGGCCGGGAAGAGAGAAGAGAGTGGTTTGAGATAATATTCTTAATGTTTACCTAACAGGCTAATCCAATCAAAATGACGACCCCAGCGAGCGCTGGTGTGGAGGTAACCGTGAGTTTGTTGAGATGCATACAGTGCGTGTCGAGCTCAGACACAGCTGTGCTAGCCCAGATTCTCTCTCCCACCTACAGGAGAGCTGCATGAGCTATGCAACTCAGCGAGAATGAGCCGTCCTGACCCATCGGCTCTGCAGGCAGGACTCAGCCCAGCAGTGCCTCACATACCCGGGGAATCTGTGCAACCCTGAAGGGGACGCCCCCATCAGACTGTGCCGCGCCTGGGGCTCTAACCAGTCTGTGCTCCGGTGGACGCCTCAGGCGGCTGCCTCTTTTCTCGTTTCTGGAAGTGGGGCTACTGGTGTGTTAAGACGGCACAGACAGGGTACAAGGTGGCTCTGCTCCCCTGAAACTTGGGGGGGGGGCACATGGGTAGCACCAGTCTGTGAGAATGAATCACTTTCCGAACATACTTTCTGTGCAAACTCGTGCATGTTTGTGTTAGCCTCGCTTCAGACTTCGTTCTGCATAGCCCCTCCTTTTCGGGGATGTGCCGGGACCCTCTCTTCCCTTGGGACTGATTCGTAAGGTGAAAAGGGTCCAGAGGAATCACTGCCCCCAGCCGTCCACAGGCGGGGTCCCGCTTACATGTATGTTTTCTTTGCTCGGCACAGAGTTAGCTCATACAATGCTGGGCGGGGAAGTGTATTCACATCACAACCACGCTTCTGGCTTGTGGAAAATTTGAGAGGTGCGGTAACTCTGGGCTGCATCCCACCTGTGACAGTCCTCAGGAGGGCAGGGGCAGCCATCCCCATTAGGTTAGGTGGGTGCACACGCCGCTCACCGCCCGCCACATCACTCCTTGGGTACCACTCTCCTCAGAGGCCGACCATCCCTGCCATTCATTGCTTATTCTGCTTGTGCTGTTCTTCACCTTACGGAGAAGAAATGGACTCTTTTTTGTTCCTGTGTCTCTGTTAGGGGAAATGAGAGACCACAGGGCTGCATGCTTTGTTAGCATGCCTCATTCATTTATGGCACTTGCCTGGGCCCTGTGGGCATTTGCTTTTGTGATTTTTACAAGTCTAGGCATATAGAACTGGCCAAGGCCATAGTTACAGAACAGCATGCACCGTGACAGGGAGTATCTCAGATTTGACTAGATGCCACGGATATTTGGAAATGCCAACTTTCCTATTCTTGAATGTCAAATCCACAAATCTTGATATGATGGGGAGAATAATATCCTAGAATTGAGGTATAGCTTTAGGAGGTTCAGAACACCCCGAAATTGTGTGCAAAATCTTACATGAAAAAGAGTATTATCTTTTTTCTTTTTTTTTTCTTGAGGAGACAGTTAATAACTTTCATTAGTTTCTAAAAATAGTCCATGTTCTAAAAGGGTTAATCACTCAGTAAACTGTACATGCTTACAACCCATCTTGTTCCAAAAAATTAAGATTATTTACAAAGATGTCTATAACATAAAAGTTATAATAAATTAGGGTCAAGCATTAAAAATCAGGGTTGGTTCAGCTGATCTGGCTGTTTGGGACCAAGATCTCTTCCCCCTGACCTTGTCATATATCTCTCTGGATCATTCATTATTGAGGCTCTTGACCCCTAACAAGGCCTTAAAGGAGAAATGACTTTGGGAAGGATCCAAGTCCCTGGAGCATGTCAGAGAGAGAACTAGCTGAGGATTTTTTCTCAAGAAGCACATCTAGGAAACTGTATGTATATTTAAGTATGGATGTATTTATGGATATGTACTGATGCTTACTAGTGGGTGTGTGGCCATGTGTGAATGAAGGTGCATATGTGAGCTTGAAAGTATGAATGCATGTATATCATCATGGGCTCAAGCTACACATTATGTATGATCTTCATCATGGGTTTGTGTGTGAGTCTGCGTGTGCTTATAGATGTGTCACAGTCCAGAAATATACAGAACATGGAGGCTGGGATAGAGCAAGGCCAAGGGGAAACGCAATAGGTAAAAGGGAAGGAAGAATTTTCTGGGAATACTGGGGCATAGTGCTTAAGTAGTGAAGAGCATGAACACTATTTGTAGCTAGACTCAATGATCTAAACCTCTTTGTGTTCTACGGGTGATAAACCCATCAGGTATTGCTGACGCTACTGGAGTTTGTTGCCTACGTTAACAATAGAAGGAAACATTACATTTCAGTTTCAGCTAGTGAAAATGAAGATGTAAGTTTTTCCATCAAAATTTGTGAACCCTCTGAAATATATTCACGGCCCCCATGGAGGTACTCATTGCCCCTGTGTTAAGAACTCCGGATTGAGATAATCACATCCAACATTTTAAAGAAAAGTAGAAAATAGAGCAGAATGGAATAAAATGGACAATATCGGAAAATCTCTCGCATAGTAAGGGGTATAATATTAAACATTTTGTTTCAGTGACCGTGTGTGTGCACGTGTGCACGCACACACACAGGCACGTGCACATGTACGCATGCTGGGTTGGGAGGTGAAATGAGACAAAATAGTTAGGAAGACATTTGTACCAGGGAGTGAGTTTTAAATAAATCCTAAACCTTCTGGAATGCCAGGGAAGAATTTTACGTGCAGGAGCAGCTGACTAGGGGGTGCAGGTGCAGAAACCTTCCTCTGAAGGCAGTGAGAGGCATGGACCCGAGTGGAGTGAGGCAGAGAGAGGGCAGCAGTGAGCAGGTCACCATGGAGTTGGAAGAGGCAGGAGAGCATCTGTGTGACAGGGAACATGGAGGGGAGGGACAGATTCCAGGACTGTAAGCAGGTGGAACCCAGGAACTTGGTGGCCCACTGGATGTGCAAAGGAAGGATCTTGCTTCAGGCCTCTCAGGGGATGGACATGCCCATCTGAGCTAGAGCTCACAGGAACAGGAGCCAGTCTGAGGGGGACTGAATCTGATTTTTAACATGTTGATATTTGGTGCTCCAGTTTGGGATGTCACTCTCCCTAGATTTGATCTAGTTTCATCCTTTCTGAAATGTGGCATTTTTATCTGAAAAAAAAAAAAAGATTTTTTTGAGGCTTCTTTCATATAAAGATTCTACCTCATGAAGGTATTTAGGTGATTACATTAAATAAGAATGTGTATGTGAAAAGGACTTTCTGAACTGAATCTTAAAAATCTTTCTCTCGATAATAGTTACTGAATATATAAGTTAAGTCTGTTTTCTTTGCAAGGGACAAGAGCCTAAGGCAAACTGAAGTGAGGGCAAAGGGAACATATCAGCTTATTTAAATAGAAAGTTTGTAGAAAGTCTAGCCTCAGGTACGGCTAGATCCAAGGATTCCTGATTTTACTCCAGCTCTTGGCGGGGATCTTCTCTGCTCTGTGTAATGGTTCTGTTTGCAAGGATGCTTTCTCTGTGAGGGGGTCAAATTGGTGGCAGCCACTCCAGCCCCCTAGTCTTCCAGGTTCTAATCCAGGATAACAAAGTCTCTTTTTCTCCTAGTTCTTACAGTGTATTATCCTGATGAGTTTAGGTCACTTGCCTTCCCTGGACCAGTCAGGGTGGCCAAAGGAAAATGACTAATTTGCTAAGAGTTGGAGAAAGGAGAGGATCCCATTCAGACCCGTGCCCTGAGAGAGGGGGAGGAGGCTTTCTGAATGAACGAGAGGAGGTAAACTAGACACTGGGGAGGGAAACAATGAAAAGTATGGATGTTCACGCCAGGGAGGATTCTATCGTTAGTGTAGCGCCGTGCAGAGAGGAGGTGCTAAGTACACACCTGGTGAGCTGGACATCTGGGGTCTATGGTTGAAAGCACAAGCATTCATAGAGCTCTTAAGATCCAATGCTGCTTTTAGAAGATTGACTGGGATGAAAAAATTCAAAAGCCCGATAACTAGGAAACCCCATTCAAGGGAGGGAAGTCAGGATTCAGCAGGTGGAGGTATCCAGAAGAATTCTAATTCTCTCCTGCATCATTAAACTGAGAGGTTATTGGACTTCTGCGTGTGTTGGACAAGAATCCGGGGCCCAGGATCTTCCAGGTCCTCTGCAAAAAGAATAGCACATTCCTCCCCACCCCAAGCCAGAGCCTCCCCTCCAGGAGCTCCTTCTGGCTGAGATTTCTTTGGGCCAGAGCCTTGAAGACAGAGAGTGGGGGGAGGGGCAGGCTTTGAGAGTAAGTTTGTGGTTAGCACTTTAGCCCTGGGCCAGTTGACCATAAATACATTTTTGCAGTGCACATAACGTACTCCAATTTCCCACACACACCTCCGAGTGGATTTGCACGTGTGTGCGTGTGTATACAGACACACATGCGCGCACACGCACACACACGCACCTCAAAAAGCAATTTTCCCCCCAGAGCATCAAGAAAGTTCCCCTTTCCACTTAAATGCTTTTCCAAATAGTCTTATTTTATTTTATTTTTTTTATTTATTTCTCTGCCATATCCTTTTCAATCTGGAAAGTGACTTGGCCTCTTTTCCCCCATCTATTTTCTGCCTTCCCGCTATTCAGTTTAGGCATGAAACACAGAACTAGATTGAAAGCATTCAATGGCTATTCAATCGGAGAAGAAAAGAGCCCCTTGGAGCTTTATTAGATATGAAGATCCACAATAAAAATCAATTTCTGCCTCTTTATGCAGTTTAAATGACAAAGCACCCACCCATTCTGCAGCCATTGTGCCCGGGAAATGTAATTCAGTCCCCGAGCTGGGCCCAGAGCACCGCAGACTCCCTGACCTGCACTGACAGATTCCAATATGATACAGACCTTCGGAGATAATGACAGCCACTTCATCTCACTGCAAGAAAAAAGTTATCTGATATCTTTGAGGGTTAAAAGGCTATGTGGGCAGCATTTTCAATAACCCACTAAATCAGCATCTTAAAAAATACCTAAGCTTTGTTCCTTAAAAAAAAATTTGCCCCTTACTCCTAACTCCATTTCGGAGCCCCAGATGACAGTGTCACAAGTGTCTCCTGCCAAACCTATTGAGCCTTCTTCAGCACAGAAAGGGAACCTCCTAGATAATTAGTCCAAGGAAAACAAGGTGGGAGAAATGTCTTTATTCCTCTAAGGAATACAGATCTTCAGGTGTCCAGGTCTTGACAAAATAAATGAAATGAAATAACTAAAAAACAACAACAACAAAACAAAATGAAACAACCTGGTCTCAGACCTGTTCTAAACAGTTTATAATGTTACTATAAAATTTCTTCCTAGTAGATATGGACCCAGCCCTTTTAATAGAAAGAAGTTTATGTTTGGAGAAAGTTTGAAACAGAGTTGTTGCCAAGGGAACCACTGGGAACACTGTGGCCATCATTAGTTTCCACTGGTGGAAACTGATGCCATAGAAGCAAAGGCATGAGATGTGTATTTCTCCTTTTGTTTAAGGTGAGTTTAGGATGGCTTACTTGCAGGAAAATGTGCAATGGGAAATCGGTCCTACTGGTTCACATTCTGAGCCTGGAGAGGGACGCACCAATGTGAACTCCATTCTCTCGCTCTGACCAGAGGAGAGAAGGGTAAAGAGATGGGAGAGAGAAATGGCCTGTGTTCTCTGGTCCCTGGGAAGAATGCAGAAAATGAAAGGGCAGCAGGAAGATTAAACAAAGACTGGGGAAGGACTTTTGACTGTAAATTGGGAAAAGCACAGGATGTCACAAAACTACCTGGTCACAGTCTGTAAGTAAGAGGAGGAATTAGAACGAGTCAGACCACTGAGGCATTGCTGGGGCTGCGGTGGGGAGAAGTGGGGTGGGGGTTGGGGGGTGGATTCTGGGTTCCAAGAGCTCTCTGTAACAATTTAGGAACGCTTCTCACCACCTGGGCCCAATCTCTCTAGTTGAGAAAGTATGAAGTCTCTCCCAAACTATCCTTAAAATCCTTTTTATTGTCTTCATAATCTGTAATTTGATCTCCAAATTAGAGTTACTGAATATACATGATATATAATAGTATTATGTATGATACATAACTATATATAGTTATTACCCTTTAATTTTAGATTTTAAAAACCATTCTAATATTCCTTAAAAAGTAGAAAATCTCAATTTAGCTCCATATCTAGGAAGACATGACACTACTGCTCAGGCCTGACATGGCCAATAGGTTTTGTCTTGTGTGCCAACTCTGAGTGACAGGCAGTGGCCGTCTGGAGCAGTGCTGTTTGATACAATATGGGAGACATAAAAGTGAGCCACATTGGTAATTTTTTAAAAATGTGCTAAAAAACACATGACATAAAATGTCCCATCTTAACCGTTTGAAGTGCACAGCAGTGTTAACTATGTGCACTTTGTTACACATGGTTCTCTAGAACTTGAACAACTGAAACTTATGCCCATTAAACACTAGTTCCCTGTTCCCCCTCCTCTGGCCTTGGCTGCCTCATTTCAACTTTCCGATTCTCTGATTTTTGACTATTTCAGATACTTCCTAAGAGTGGAATCAGACAGTATTTGTCCCTTTGTGACCAGCTTATTTCACTTAGCATAATGTCCTCAAGGTACATGTGTGTTAGTGACAGGGCTTCCTTCTTTTTTAGAGCTGCATATTATTCTATTTTAATGTATGTGACACATTTTCTTTATCCATTCATCCGTGGATAAACATATGGGTTTCTTCTACATGTTGGCTATTGGGAATGATGCTGCAGTGAGCATGGGTATGCAAATATTTCTTCAAGATCCTGCTTTCAGTTCTTTCGGATATATACCCAGAAGTAGGATTTTTGGATCATATGGTAATTCTATTTTTAATTTTTCTGAGGAACTTCCATATTGTTTTCCACTGTGATTATGGTATTTTACAATCCCACCAAGAGTGTACAAGGGTTCTAATTTCTCCATACCATCTTTAATATTTGTTACTTTGTTTGTCTGTTTTTTTTTTTTGATAGTGGCCCTCCTGACTAGTGTGAGGTGACAACTCATTGTGGTTTTGATCCATATTTCCCTGATGATTAGAGAAGTTAAGCATCTGTTACATGCTTGCTGGCCATTTGCATGTCTTCTTTAGAGAAATCTCTGTTCAAGTCCTTTGCCCATTTCTTAATTGGATTATTTGTTTTGTGGTGTTGAGTTGTAGAGGTTCTTTATATATTCTAGACCTTAACCATTTTTCAGATACAAAATTTGCAAACAGTTTCTCTCATTCTATAGGTTTCCTTTTAACTCTGCTGTTTGTTTCCTTTTCTGTGCAAAACATTTTAAGTTTGATGTAGTCTCATTTGCCCATTTTTGCTTTTGGTGCCTGTACTTTTGGTGCCATATCCAAGAAATATTGGAAAATACAGTGTCATGAAGAATTCCCCCTCTGTTTTCTTCTAGGAGTTTCAGGTCTTATATTTATGTCTTTGCCCCATATTGAGTTAATTTTTGGGTATGGGGTAAGGTAAGGGTCCACTTGTATCCTTTGACATGTGGCTGTCCAGCTTTCCCAGCACCATTTGTTACAAAGATTATCCTTTTTCCCACTGTACGGCCTTAACCATCTTTCCAAAGATCTTAAAGCTGACTATAACACTGAGGGTTTATTTCTCAAATGCAATTTTAAATTTCCTAGAAGTCATATTTTTTTAAAGATAGATACAGTTAGGATTAATCAATTATCTATGTGTATATATGTGTGTGTGTATAGTTTAACTCAATATATTTGAAGTCTTCAAGACATAAAATTATTATCTTATATATTTTTAACAAAGTTTTCAAAATTTGTTTCTTTTACATGTAAGTACACATGAGTGCAGACTAACCACATTCCAAGTGCTCAATGGCTACATGTAGCTAGTGGCTACAAAACTCAAGAGCACATTCATGTCTAGAGACTTGTGTGAGAAGGACTGTGAGTCTCCTTGATCAGTTAGCAGTGTCTACAATGAATACATTTTAGGAGAGCACCTACAGCATGTTATCATGTATTTATCAGCCTGGCTTAGGTCACAACCAGGCCTGGGACCTCACTTTACCATAAATTTAAGTTTGGGTCTTTCTGCTGAGGCAACATTAGAAAGACCTCAGTTTTCACTGAAAAAATAAGGGGTGTAGGGACTTGTGGTCTTGAAGCAGGTTTTCCTTAGCAGATACAACTTCCTATCTTCAGAGGAAAGTTTCTCTGTGTTAGAATTCCTCTGATGAAATGAGTTGGCTACTTCGTTGTGAGGACAGAGGGAACACCAACCCAGCCTTCAACTGTAGAGTTGGAAGTTCAAGTCAAAGAAAAGCAAATTGTATCCTTATTCTTGCTTACACTTCTAAATTGATCATTGTGGTATCTTGTTCTAAGCTAGAGTTTTTTGTTTTTTAATTTTTTTATGTTTTATTTATCTTTGAGAGAGAGAGAGAGAGAGAGAGAGAGAGAGAGAGAGAGAGAGCAAGAAAGGGACAGAGACAGAGGGAGATGCAGGATCTGAAGCAGGCTCTAGGCTCTGAGCTGTCAGCACAGAGCCCGCCGTGGGGCTCGAACTCATGAACCGTGAGATCATGATCTGAGCCCAAGTCAGACGCTTAACCAACTGAGCCACCCAGGTGCCCCTAAGCTAGAGTTTTAAAGGAATACTCAGATTCTCCTTTAAAAGAGGTATATCTTTAGTAACCAAAGCATCTTCCCAGTTATCTAGAACTTTATCTGAGTGTGTGACCATACAGGCTTCCTCTTTTCCAGAGGTGTCAGGGGCTAACCCCTTGTGACTATTATATTAAAATCAGTACAGCTAGAACTATTTTTCAAAATATGAGCAGTCATCATTACCTTCCTTGCAGGCTATTTCTTTAATCTCTTTGTCTTTGATGGAAATCATGGCATATCTTTGACATTTTAAAATTCATCTTCCCGAGTCTAGTTTACTAGAGACAAGGATAATGTTTGTCTTCAAGTTCAAGGAGGCCAAGAGAATGAGACTGGAAGGGCAGCCAAGGTAATTTAGTAGGGTCGACATTTCTAGGGTTTTATACTATTTCTGGGTTATTTCTTTGAAGTTCAGTTCACGTTGGGAATCGCATTATAAAGACTAGAGCTACTGTGGTATTGATTCTTAATTTGTGGAGTGGTTATTCCTAGGGAAGTGAACTTGAGATTCTTTGGGTAATGACACACAGTTTATTCCCTATAGAATATTTCTTTGGTCACCGTTCTGGACACTTCATGACTCTTGCTTCATTGTGTGGCCTTCAGGAAATTATCTGATCATACTAGGCTCAATATAATGCAAGTGAGGTAGGATATGAAAAATATTTTTTGTTTTGTTTTTATTTAATTTTGAGAGAGAGAATGAGCGAGCCTGTGAGTGGGGAGGAACAAAGAGAAGGGGACAGAGGATTCGAAGTGGGCTCTGCGCTGACCACAGAGAGCCCAAAGTGGAGCTTGAACTCACAAACTGTGAGATCATGACCTTGACCTAAAGTCAGACGCTCAACCAACTAAGCCACCCAGGTGTTCTGGATATGAAAAATATTAATAAAAATGTTGAGTCACTTAGAGCCTGTTGAAGAAAACGAAAAATACCGGAATGGGATACTTTGTCATTAAAGATTCTCTCTTATTTGGAAGCTGAGGACTGGACTAATTCCAGTTTTAATATTTGGAGAGATCAAATATTTAACTGTGCTTGTGTGTTCTCAGAAAACTTTCTAGAAAATAAAACCCAGTTAAGTGCTCCATCATTAAAGCAGGTCCTTTTAGACAGAATATTAAAGAAAGGCTGACAGAATTGCTCATATGGTTCAGAGCTGACCTCCTCTCTCTTCTACCCCAGGTGGTACGACAAGGCCAGCTGACTTCAAGGAGCAATGAGATCAGGGAATAATACTTTGCCATGTCTCAGCTGGCACTGGAAAGGTCTCTCAACCTAAAGATTCCTGCTTTAACTTACCTCACACATTGTGAGGTTAAAGAGAGAAGACATAGTTGGCAAAGGGCTGGGGCTAGAAACCCTATGTATTGATTCTGTGACAGAAATGTAATTTTGGTTGGACTGTCACTGGTCCAGCTTCAAGGAATAAATCACAGTTGGTAAAGCCAGTGATTAGTTTTGAAGTGAACCAGTTCCAGACAAAGAAACATAAAGAGAAGATTTCCCTTTTTCAAGAAGGATATCCCTCCCCTATAAGAAGTGAAAAGACAGTAGGAAAAAGCCCTAGCCCTGCACCGGCTGGCTTCCTGACTGTGGGCTTACAATGAACCAGTAGTTCTCAAAGTGTGGTCCCCCACAGTGACGTTTGTGCCACCTGGAAACTTGTTAAAAATATAAATTCTCAAAAGTTAACACAACAGGCTTGATGACTGCCTTTCTTAGAAAGTCTTGCTTACAAGGCTGGTCCTTGCTGATGTCTGAAAACCGGATTTCAGGAAGGTTCCATCGCCCCCCCCCCGCCGTCCCTCCCCCCCATTCAGGATGGTCCACTGTGCCTAAACTGTAAACAATCATGTCATTTATATTGAACACCTGCTTTCTGGAATTTGGGTACATGCTAGGCAGAGGATGCTTGTGTGACTATCCCTCAGTGAAAACCCTGGGCACCGAGTCCAATGAGCTTCCCTGGTAGGCAGCATTTTGTACGCACTGTCACAACCCACTGCTGGAGGAACTGAATGCACCATGTGTGACGCCCGCGGGAGAGCTCTGGAAGCCTGCATGTGATGTCTTCTGGACTTGACCCCACGTGCCTTTCCCTTTGCTAATTTTGCTTTGTCTCCTTTTGTCGTAATAAATCTTAGCCGTGGATATGAGGGAAAAAAAATTACTTCTCAGGTCTCATACCAAACTACTAAAATGGAAATTCTGGAGGAGGGACCCAGCTACTGTATTCTAACAATTCCTCCAGATGATGCTGATACATGCTGCCATTTGGGAACCATTGGTTAGGAGGTGATGCCTGAAGCCACTGCAGCCTCTTTGGCCTACGACCTAATATGACCTCAATCGTCATGGCTTCAGTGAGCGCCGCAGACGCTGAATCCTCATGTTTCTGAACCCAGGAACTGTCTACCTTCTGACTTTGTGAATGAGATAATAATACATTGTTTAACACTCTATTAAAAAAAATGAATAATAAGTGATTGCTATAACTCAGGGGTTGGGCCAACTGACCCACAGGCCAGATCTGGTCCACTCTTTATTCTTCTGTGGTCCGTGAGCTAAGAACAGTTTTTACATGTCTAAATGAGAAAAATTAAAAAGAACAGTATTTTGTAACATGTGAAAACTCCGTAAAATTCATGTTTCAGTGTCCATAAATAAAATTTTATCAGAACACACTTGTCTATGTATTTTCTGTGGTGGCTCTCATGCTGCTTTCATACCTGCTTGAGTAGTTGTGATAGAGACCATATGCCCAATAAGCTTAAAATACTATGTAGTTCTTTACAGAAAATGTTTCTTGATACTTGCTATAATTGATTGACCCTCCTCATTTTTTTAGGCCAGGAAAAAAAACACACCTTTTCCAATTTTCCTGTTGTATGTGTATCATTTGGCTCTTATGAGCAAGAAGTCCACTGTTCTCCCTTCCCCAGGAGTGTCCAGCAACTCTGAGGAGTAAATCTTACTTCTAATCTCCAGTAGAAAGGAACTTGGTGGTCTGTCCACTGCTTCTGTCCCTGGTGGGTCCGTGTCTACTTCTGCCTTGATTCTCTTGCTAGTGCAGATACCACACAGGCCAGGACAGTGCCCTCTCTGTGTCACGAGCACATGGTTAACCTTTTATTTTCAGAGCAAAGCTGTTATGCCAGGATCGCTGAGTCCAGAGGGGCTGCCCCAACCACCTCTGTCTCCCAAACCTATAGGATCATGTGTGGCTTGCCCCTTCCTATCAGTTAGTTCATCCCTAACTGACGATCATGGTGTTCTTTTATTTGCCTGGTTTATTTGCTTCTCTTAAGGTTTTATTTATTTATTTTTGAGTGTAGTGTGGGGTTCAGAGAGAAAGAATCCCAAACATGGGGCTCAAACCCATGAACTGTGAGATCATGACCTGAGCTGAAATCAAGAGTCAGATGCTTAAACTGACTGAGCCACCCAGGTGCCCCTATTTTTTATTTTTAATTAAAATTATTTATTTGATTATATGGTTGATATACTTGTACATAATACATACAAGTTTCAAGTGTATAGCATAGTGATTTGACAATTATAAACATTATGAAGTGCTCACCATGATAAGTGTAGGTACCATCTGTTACCAAAGTGACTGACTATATTCCTTATGTTGTACTTATCATCCCCATGACTAACCCCTTCACCTATTTCGCTCATCCTCTCCACCCCCCTCTGGTAATCACCAGTTGGTTCTTTGTATTTATGAGTCTGTTTCTATTTTTGTTGTTTGTTCATTTGTTTTTTAGATTCCATATATAAGTAAAATCATATGGTATTTATCTTCCTCTGACTTATTTCACTTAGCATAATACCATCTAGGTCCATCTATCTATGTTGTTACAAATGGCAAGATTTCATTCGTTTTTATGACTAATGCTCCATTGTGTATATATACCACATCTTCTTTATCCATTTGTCTATAGATGGTCTTAGTGTCTTTTTCTGTCCATAGACGGATCAGAATCACTACCATCCTTTCCCATAGTTTTCCTTAACTGTGTACGTTACTTCCAAGAAAGCCCTTGGGTTCCTTATATAGATTTTCCTGGTCCTTCTTCAGAGTTCTGGATATCAATAAGTAGCATAGATTTTGCTAAACCATGTGGAGGAAGAAAGACCTTCCTTACATTTCTTCTCCCTACAAAGTAAGGGGTAAAGGCTTCCCAACTGACTCTTATGAGAACAAAGAGAATCTGCTTTAGGGTAACTTGCTCCTCTCCAAAACATGAAATTAGGTGACACAACAGTTTCCTATAACACAGTAAAATTGCCAGCGAATTCCTTGACACTCCTCTGATTACTAGGGGAGGTATCTACGCTCCACTTGAATCCAGGTTCCCTTGTGTTCGGTTTGATCCACAGACAATGGCAGAAGTGACGCCATGCCTGTCCTGGGCCCAACTTCTAAGAGGACTGTCAGGCTTGCTTCCTTACTTGGTGCCCTGAGCCACCATGTTGAAGACTCCACTACCCCAAGCCCACCATGTTGTGAGGAAGCCCAAGCTAGCCATGTGAAATAGAGAAGCCGATCCACAGCCAGTCCCCATTTGCTTCAGCCCCTGCCATTTAAGTCTTACAGATGAGAGCCTGCAATCATGAAGCAGAGAAAAGCTATCCCCATTACACCTGGTCCGAATTTCCTCTCCACAGAATCATGGGATGTAACAATAAAGAGCTGTTGTTTTAATTTACTACGTTTCTAGTCGTTTGTTATAGAGTAACAGATGGTGACAGAACATTACTATGATGCTGAATTTTGCTGTTACCAGAGTTTAATACCTATCAGAGAGAGGCTAAAATCTGCCTTAAAAAGACATTTCCTTCAAACAAGGTCTGCACTTTAGTTAATGATGTGATACCAATATGAACATGAAATGTTAATACCAATGTGAATTTCCTAGTTTTGATAATTGTGTGATGGTTGTATCAATTGTTAATGTTAGGCTGGATGAAGGATATAATTGAATTCTCTGAACTACTTTTTGCAACTCCTCTGTAAGTTTGAAATTATTTCAGAAAAAAAACCACAAACCAGTCTTTTTCTCTCTGCCTTGTTCTATTTTCTCTCTGAGGCTGCATGGGCAGAACGCAATCTTTCTCATGGAAAATGGTCAGAGGCAGTTGTGTGTGGCTCTATTTAATCTCCCAGAAGTCTTGGCGTGGCATTGCCATCATATAGGAGGAAATGCAGGTCTTTACATTTTGAGCAGCGTTGTGTCCATCTTAAACTGAGATGAGAGCTTGAAGAGAATTTCTGAGACTTCTCTGAACAGCTCTCCATGGCCCTGCCTAAATGAGTACTAAACAGAGATGAGAAAAAGCGGAAGCACCTGAGGATGAATTACCTTGTAAAAGGGATGAGAACCAGCATACTCACCCCCATCAGTTATGCCACCACAACCGCAGAATGTCTGGGACTCTTATAACTCTTCCTTCTTTGCTCACTTTGTCGGAAGCATCCCTCATCTTGAGAAAAACAACTAACCCAAAGACTTGCCCTCTTCTTATATCCCACCTTAAGAACTTCCAAGTCCAATCCGTAGGCAATAAAAATTGTGCACCCAGTGGTGCCTGGGTGGATCAGTTGGTTGAGCTTCATGATCTCGGTTGAGGTCATGATCTCACAATTCCTGAGTCTGAGCCCCAAATCGGGCTCTATGCCGACAGCTCAGAGCCTGGAGCCTGCTTCAGATTCTGTGTCTCCCTCTCTTCCTTTCCCTTCCCAACTCATGCTCTGTCTTCCTTTCTCTCAGAAATAAATAAAAACATTAACAAATTTTAAAAAAGCTGTGCACCCAGTTTTCTAATGATACACTGTTTCAGAACTGCCTGTATGGTATTATTCCCTAAGGCTCCAGTAGGCCAGTTAAGACTTAGTTTATCTCTTACAAGGTTTCTTTCTTTGAGGAGGGGCCTTTCTGTGCAGAAGAGTGAGGGAGATTGAAATTGAAGCTTCTCTGTATAGGGAGATTTGGGGTAGTTGCTGAGAAGGATTTTTCTCATAAAAAATAGATTAAAAATCCGAAGGAGGAAAAAAAGGCCAAATGTCATTTACTTGTTTCACCTTCATCTAAATGTGCCAAGTGCTGAGGATTCAGAGGATAAAAAGACATCTCTTTTTGTGACACAGAGACAGATGTATCAGCACTCCAGGACAAACAGCAATGGCCATAGGAACAGAAGAAAGCACAAAGGTCTTTGGGACACAGGGGTTGGGGAACCTCATTTTGCTGAGCACCATACTCGAGCCCAGTTTCTTGCCCTCAGTCTGCTGCAGCCACACTGGCCGCTCTGTTCTTCTCCCAACATGCTGAGCTCAGGCCCCACCTCTGGATCTTTGGACTGGCTGTTCTGTCTGGAACATTCTACTCGCAGGCGTTTATGCAGTTCACTCCCTCGCTTCAAGTCTCTGCTCAAAGAGCAGAGCTAAAATCTCAACTTCCCAATGCCCCATCCCCTATTTCTTCAGACTTTAGTTGTTTCTTAGCACACATTTTACTTGCCTTGTTTACTGATACTTTCTCCAAGCAAAATATAAACTCAATGAGGCATAAAAATGAGGCATAAAATGTGTTTGCTTTGTTCACTGCTGCATCCCCAGGGCCTAGAACACTAGGGCCTGGTTCTACCACATGCTCAATTAACATTTGTTGAGTGAATGAATGAGACAGAAGACCTTTTCTGATCTCCTTGTCTCTTCCTATCACTCTTCCTAATACATGTCACCGCTTTTGACAATCTCCATATTTACATGCTATTTTTTTGTTTGCTGTCTGTCTCCCCTTTCCATAAGGACAGTGATTTTGTTTTATTCATTGCTATATAACTTCTGTGCCCAGAATAATGTCTGGAACTTGGTAAATCCTCAATTAAAATTTTTGAGGAATGAATTCATAAGTAAATGTATGAATAAGTGAGCAGATAAATAGAGGGCATTTGGTGTCTATTTCCACCCATCCTGGCTACTGCTCTGATGCGAGAGTTGTAAAGCTCAAAGACCAAGCCTCACTGAACTGCGCCTCTCTGAGGTGCTTAAAAAGCCAGGGAAGGAAGAGCCAATAGAAGAAAGAACGAGGAGCGGCCTGGTAAGCAAGACCTCAGCCCAGCTACCAAGGGTCTCCTTCCTGGCCTTCCTAGACCCTGAAGCTGGCCTTGAACATGGATAGCAAGGGAACAGAAACTCCTCCTTTCTTTCTGTATGGAAGGAAAGTTGCTTTACCCACAGACAATACACAGACTGGGATTTCTTCTCCTAAATAAACCAACTTCCCCTTTTACTCATCTGCTAGTGTCTTTGCTCTCACTCCTGTCCCCATCCTAGATGTGAGAGTGTGCAAAAGAGAAGAAAAGAAGAACCCATTGTTCATTCACAGCACCCCTGGCCTGATCAGAATATAAGAACTACCTGGACTGGATAGAATTTGCATAACTCTCTCCCTAGATCCTCATTCCCTTTTCCTCCCTTTAATTCTAGCCTTTAGAAGCTTTGCAGGGGTTTTTAATTACAATCAAAAAAGGGCATGTACAGTAGTTAAGTAAAATAAAATAACAATACTTAAAATTACAATTGAGCCCCAAACGATGGACAGTTTATTCTCTGCCTTAAAATAAAATAGCTTTCATCTTTTCCCCCTTACAACAGCCTCCTCCGCCTAGATAATGCATTTCGTTAGATTTATTTGCTCAGCCCCGAAAACTTGACACTAAGGGGATTATTTAGTTTTAGATTTGCTGTAGTCCATAGTAATAGCCAACAGGGAAGGGAATGAAGCAGCAATATTAGCAGGGCGATGGGAGGGGAGGGGGCCGGGGAGGGGGCTGTGCAGTCTGCGGCTAAGCAAAACTGCTTGCATAAACACCATTAAGAAGATTTAGACATCGCTTTCCTTATCATCAGCACTCCTGGAAGAAATAAAAAAAAAAAAAAAGAAAAAAAGAAAAAAGGGAGAAGGGACAGGCCTTGACTTGCTGTGTATGCGTTTCCATTAAAGGTTCAATAGGAAATAAAACCAGCTGAGAGTCCAAATGCGGCGACGCTACAGACCCATCCACGCTACCTCATCATGGTCCAAAAGAGACATTTGTTCCACATGTTACCGGAAGGAGCAGCTGGATAGAGAACAAAGCACCCGTCGCCCCATCTGTGGTGAGCACAGGAAGCGAAGGCTTCTACCTGGGAGGTGCTGCGCTCCCGTATGTCACACCCCACCTCCTACCCACACCCTCCACACACACACATCCCACATCCTGGGATGAAATATTCCTGACTTTCCACACTGCACCCAAATCACTCATCTGCGGGGTACTGAGGACAAGAACTGGTGAGAAACAGGATGAAACTATAGTGACAGAGGTGCTGGCCATATGTTGCTGCAGGATTGAGAGGGATATGCGTGCATGTGTGTGAGAGAGACAGAGATGAGAAGAGAGGAGTCTGAATATGGAGAGAGGAGGAGAAGAGAAAACTGGTCAGATCTCCAGAGGGAAAGTGGGAAGACATTTCAGCAGTTGGAAGTAGTTTTAAAGAGATGCTGGGATCAAATAGGCTATTCCCAGAGGAGTGGCTGCCAGTCTGTCTGTCTGAAGAGTTCGGTGTGCACCTAGGGCAATGGAAAAGTTACAGTTACTCCCTGCGTGGCTCATAGAGTACCAACAACTGGTAACTGAGGCATCTGGATGGCTCAGTTGGAAGAACATGCAATTCTTTATCTCCGAGTCATGAGCTCGAGCCCTACGTTGGATACAGAGATTACTTAAGTAAATAAATACTTTTTAAAAAGAGAAAGGAATGGCATTTAGAAAAGAAGAAGAACAGATATTAACTACTGTGGGAGTCAAAAAAATTACATTTAGTATTTTCAACACTACTCCATGTTCTAGATGCATCCTTAGCAAAACATCACTAAATAGTCAAAGAGTGTATATATATATACATACACACACACACACACACACACACACACACACACACACACACAGGACTAGTGGTGTAAAGTATTTATAATGATTACAGGGTTTGTAATACAGATTTTAAAACCTAATTAGTACTAAACGTTATTATCAAGGCACAAATCAACACAAAGAACCATCTTTTTTTAATTATCAAATGTGTCCATAACATATTGGCATTACTAGAGCCCTAGCACACTTTTTTTTCTCTCCTTCCACTCACTCACTGGATCTCCATTGTGTGGGTTCATTTACCCACAGGCCAGACAATTTAGGGGCCATGAAAGGATGTGCCCACAAACCTCCTGTTTTTTAGAGGATATGGATAGAATGGATCCTGTGTCCCATGGCAAATCAAGGGTAGTCGGTCACAGTCCTCCCATACCAACACTGAATCAGGAGATACCACAGACAAGTCAGAGGGAAGGAAGGATTCCATGGGCCTTACTCCATTTTCCAATGGAACAATGATAATAATGACAGTAATATAAACATACTCAATTTATTGAGTTCTTATTATTTGCCAGATTCTATAATAAGCACCATCATATACTATCTCATTTCCTTACAGATGCAGAAGCTGATTTGTGGCAGAGTTAAATAAATAGGCCCAGGCACTCAGTTAGAAAGTGACAGTCCTGGGGTGCCAAGGTGACTCAGTTGGTTAAGCATCAGACTCTTGATTTCGGCGCAGGTCAAGATCTCATGGTTGTAAGATCGAGCCCTGAGTGGAGCTCTGCACTGGGCAGGGAGCCTGCTTAAGTATCTCTTTCTTTCCCTCTCCCTCTGCCCCACCCCCACTCATGCTCTTGAAAGAAATAAAGAAAGAAAAACGAGAAAAAAGAGAAAGAAAGAAAAAAAGAAAGAAAGAAAAAGAAAGAAAGAAAGAAAGAGTCCGTCCTTCTGCCTGTTTCCTAAGCCTGTGCTCCTAACAAGGACTGTATCACCCCAGTAAGATGAAGGGCTGATGTCTTCAGGACTGTTCATTCTCAAAGCCAAGTAGATCATTCATTCTTTTTTTTTTTAAGTTTATTTATTTATTTTGAGAAAGAGAGTGAGTGCACACATACATGCATGTAAGCAGAGGAGGGACAGAGAGGCACAAAGAGAAAGAGAGAGAAAGAGAATCCTAAGCAGGCTCTGTGCTGTCAGTGCAGAGCCCAACGTGAGGCTCGATCTCGAGAACCATGAGATCATGACCTGAGCCAAAATTAAGAGTCAGACGCTTAACTGACTGAGCCACCCAGGCTCCCCAATCATCCCTTCTTTGGAATCGGTTTCTCTTAGGTTCATTAAACTCTCAGAGGGATGAAAGGGTGGGAGTGGAAAATCTTAGATCTTAGACAATCATAACTGTGAGCTATGGAGTGGGACAGAGAACTGCCTGGACAGGACTGCAGTTGTAAGTCCACAGGCCAGGAACCAAAGTGGACCAGTCTAAGGGTCACCCTCATGGCCATCTATTCAACAGGAAACAGGAAGATTTGCCTCAATCACCTGGGCATGCTGAATGGGAAGATTTGTGCATAGGCTCCCAGCCTTGGGGCACATCTACCAGGTATCCAAGGTCTAGTATGGGAGACATGTGGTAGGTCACCTATGGTTCTCCATGGTCTTCAACCTCCATGCACCCAGAATCCATCAGTCCCCCAGGATACTTGGCTCCACACTCTGAGCTCACTGAGGGCAGGGCCCATCTCTGGTTCAGCTCTGTATCCCCAGCACCAGCACTTTTGGCACAGAATGAGAGCTCAGCAAACAGCTGTTCACTACCACTGTCCACTTCGCGGCATCCACAGCTGCTGGAAATCTTCGTTTGTCCATTCACTGCCACAAAGCAGGACTAAGTTAATCATTCCAGGTAGGCGACTACCTCTGCTATTTTAAAATGTTTCCTAGTAAGAGAATTCCCTACCAGCCTTAATAACACATTACAGTATTTAATAACCCCCTTGTCAGGAAGTTCTTCCCATTAGCCAACTTCTCTCTCCTGTGGAATGCCAAACCTACTTCCACTGTCTGTCCCCGGTAGAGACGGAGAATAATTAACGATACACCATTCCTTATGTAATAATTCTTTATCTGCTTGAAGGTTATTTACTGGTCTTATAAAAATTGTCTTTCTATTGCACTAGTCCCAGGGCGCTAGTATAATGTAATGATAGAGAAGTAAGGACTGACACAAACCCTAACCTCCAGTTCTTTCCTGCCATGATTTTAATCGAATGTCAAATGAAAAGATGGGCAAGTAATGAGGGCCGAGGTCAATACCACTTCGAGATGTCCCACCGTGCAGGGTTGTTTCTGTGCAGTTGTAGCTCATGCTGACATTCCGCAAAGCCCGCCCGCCTCCTGCCCCTGGGCCTCAGAACACATCCACTGTGGACAAGCCCTTGCCTTTTGGAGGGCTGCAGCCGTCATCTGGGATCCTTGAGTTTAACACAGATATGTCAAATGCTTATGCCCATAGTCAAATTTTTGAGTACCTATGCAAAAATATTTTAGGCTTCATATATACCATCTTTTCTGACCCTCACCACTGTTTACAAGGCACATTTTATTATTATCCCCATGTTACAGAAAAGAAAAAGAAAGCTAAGACTGGTTAGTTAACTTGTCCCCAGTCCTGCAGCAGCTTATAATTGGTCCAGCTAGGACCTGAACCCCAACAGTCTGATTGCGAGGTCTATGCTTGTGACCTAACACTGTGATGCCAGCCAACCTTAGCACAGGACATGGCACACAGCAGGCACCCAATATATGACTTTCAGTGGGATGATTGATATATTTTCTAGGGATCTTGTTATCCAAGGGAATCTTTCCCATAAAGCTTCAGCTCTCCTTTGTAAAAATCATTCTGCCAGTGAGATAGTCAAAAGCAAAACTTCCAGAATTCAAGAGTAGCCGTGATGTAGGGAACATCAAATCCTTAAAGTCGAAAGATCTATTATAGCGATGGAGAGGAATAATGAGTTTGATTTAAGAAAGAACATAGAATAGTTTTCAAGGAGAGTAAAATCAGTATATTTTAGGTATAATTCACATGATAAGCAGGTAAATTGATTAACAAGCACTAAACCAAGCATCCAATATGAAGTGAGCTGAGATCTAGGGGAAAAAAAAATCCATGGCTACTGACCTCAAACATTTTACAAAATCTTTAGTGACAAAATGAATGCAATAGAATCTCAGAAGAGGAAAGGACCACAGAACCTTCAGTCCTTCTTTGCAGGGCCCCAGGGCCCTGCATGATTGCAACACAACCAGCCTTTCCCATCATCACTTGTTCCAACCTCAATGGCCTTCCTCCTGTTCCTTGAATGTGATGAGTAGGTTCCACCCATGACCCTTGATAATAGCTGCTTCCTCTGTCTGGAAGGCTCAGTCCTATTCCTAACGTGGCGTCCTTTCATGTCACTCAGGTGTCAGCTCCATATGTCTTCCTCAGAGAAGCCTTCCCTGGATTCTGAGGCTGCAGTAGAATTTGCATGTGCACATACACGTGTCAGTTTTAGTCTACCTCTTGGTGAAATGGCTTGATATTCTTAGTTTATGTGTTTATTTTTTAAAGTTTTTTTTTAATGTTTATTATTTATTTTTGAGAGAGAAAGAGAGGGAGAGAGAGAGAAAGCACGAGCATGAGAGGGGCAGAGAGAGGGAGACACAGAATCCAAAGCAGGCTCCAGGCTCTGAGCTGTCAGCACAGAGCCCAACCCGGGGCTTAAACCCACGAACCATGAGATCATGACCTAAGCCAAAGTTGGACGTTTAACCGACTGAGCCACCCAGGCGCCCCTACATATTTTTATTTTTTACTCTTAATTCCAGTATGGTTAATGTATAGTGTTAATTTTGTGTCAGGTATATAATATAGTGATTCAGCAATTCTATATATTTCTCAGTGCTAATTATGGTAAGTGTACTCTTAATCCCCTTCACCTATTTCACCCCCACACCTTGTTCACGTGTTTATGATCTGCCTCCTCCATTGACTTTATACTGGACATATGTTGACTGTGTCCCCAGCAATTACATTTAATTACTTTTTAGGCAGCCGTTTTTTAGGGGGTACAATATATATACAAAAAATTTACCTCTGGGGGCACCTGGGTGGCTCAGTCATTAAGTGTCCAATTCTTGATTTCAGCTTTGGTCATGATCTCACAGTTTGTGAATCTGAGCCTCATGATGAGCTCCACACTGACAGTGTGGAGCCTGCTTGGGATTCTCTCTCTCTCCTTCTCTCTCTGGTCCTCCCCCGTACTCTCTCTCTCAAAAGAAATAAACAAACTTAAAAAAAATAACTCACCTAAGTTAAGCATACAGTTCAGTGAGTTTTGATAAATGTGTAAGTCCTGTAACCATTACCACAATTATGACGTGAAACATTTCCATCATCCTGAACTTCCCTCGTGCTCTTCCACAGTTAACCCCACTCCTCACCCTGGCCACTGGTGATCATGGATCGTACATTGTGTGTGTGTGTGTGTGTGTGTGTGTGTGTGTGTGTGTCTGTATAAAATTTCTCAATGTAATTTTGAAGTATTTTAGCAGTTCTCTTCATTCTAAACAATTTTATTGGGTAAACGCTCTGTAGTTGGTTTTTGTTTCAACATATTGATTGAGATATAATTGGCATACATATAAGTAAAATGTACAATTTAGTTAAATTTTAACATATGCACACACCCATAAAACTACCATTGTAAACAAGACAATGAACATATCGCTCCTGAAAGATTCCTTATGCTCTTTTGTAATCACTCCTTGCCACCCTCCTCACCACTCCCTATCCTGAAGCAACTGTAATATAGTTTGCTTTTGTAACATAGCTTGCATTTTCTACAGTTTTCAATTTTATAGAAATGGAATCATGAAGTATAGGCTGGTTTTTGTCTGGTTTCTTTTACTCAGCATAATTATTTTGAGATTCATCCATGTTTTAATAGTGTGTTCCTTTTTCTTATTGAGTAGCATTCCTTTATATGGACATACCACAATTGGTTTATCCTTTCACCTATTGAGGGGCATTTGGGTTGCTTCCAGTCTTTGCCTATTGAAGATATAGCAGCCATGAAAATTCACATACATGTCCTTGAATGAATATATATGCTGTCATTCTAAGTGAAAGAAGCCAGACAAAAAAGACAATCATACTGTGTGACTGCATTATATAAAATTCTAGAGAAGGCAAAAGGCCAACCGATAGCCCCCCGATGATAGAGGTGGAAAGGGGAGGAAGGGAGAGATTATAAAAAGACATAAGGAAATTTTAGGGGTGAAACATTTATCATCATGATTGTGGTGATGATTTCACAGGTATGTATGTATGTCAATTCTTATTAAATTTTTAATTTTAGTTGTGAGCAATGTATTGAATATTAATTATACTTCAGTAAAGCTTTTAAAAATTAAAAATAATGGTCACTCAGAATTAATTTAAAAAACTGTGATGCTGGAATAAAAATAAAACAAAAAAGTTTTAAAAATTTAATTAAAAGTCTGTGGTGCATCCAAACAATGGAATCATACTCAGCAGTAACAAGAAGCAAGCTACTGATACTCACAACAACATGGATGAATCACAAAAGCGTTAAGTTGAATGAAAGAAGCAAAATAGAAAAGACTACAAAATATGTAATTTCATTTACATGCACTATTAGAAAAGGCGAAACTATAATGAGAGACATCTGCTTCCGACCAAGAGGGAACAATAAGTTACAGATCTACCCTCCTGCCTGAAATAATTTTTAAAAACCTGAACCAAAACACACAGCAGATAAAATATATGAAATGATAGTTTCATAACTGATAAACGAACTTTTTTTACACAGTATATTTAAATCTTCATCAGAACGAATCTAGGCCCTTAAAAAAGGCAATGGTTTCTTAGCCACTCAGAACAAAAGCCTTGTGAGGCCATACAAAGTCTGTTGCTCCTCCTGTGTCCCCACTATGGGTATGTTACTGCACTCGCTTCATGCCAGCAACGCTGACTCTGGTGTTTTTTCTCAAGTACTCCAACCCACCTGTCACTCGGATTTCTGCATTCTGGCTGGCCAGGACACCAGGATTGCTGATAGATGCAGGCCTGCTGGCCTCGCATCGTCAGGCCTCTGCTCAAACCTCACCATCCAGTGACGTCCTCACTGACATTCTGCTTGAAACCACACCACTCTCATCCTGAGCTCTCCGGATTCACCTTGCTGTGTAGCTACTCTTTGTAGCACCTGTTACGATCTGACATGCTCTATATTTTACCCACTTAGTTTTTAGTTAGTCTCTGAATCCCTCTCCTTGAATGTTAGCTCCATGAAGACAGAGCCCATTTTCTTCCCTGTTTTCTCTACTGTTCCTTTCTCAGCATCCAGAGCAGTGCCTGGCCATATAACAGGCACTCAATAATTATGGACTGAATAGGGGACTGAAAGAAACAAGTGAGGATAAATGATCAAATGAACAGTACTTACTTATGTCGAAGTACTTTGGAGACAATTAAATAAAAAGAACTAGAGGTGTGCCTAGCAAGAAAGTAAACTGTAAACGGTATCATTAGTCTGCTTCTTGTCCTACATGTGGGAAATGGTAGTAGCCATGGTGATAATAAAAATAAGAGCAGTGATGGCTCATATGTATTAAACACTCTGTGTCAGGCACTATTTTAAGTGTTTTCTCTGTATTAACTCATTTAATTCTCATGGCAATCCTAGGAGATAGGTAGGATTATTATACTCATTTTATAGATAAGAAAACTAAGGCAGAGCGTGTTAAGTAAATTTCCCAAGATTACAGGGCACAGCTGGGATTCGAACCCAGGCAGTCTGGTTCAGAGCCTATGTTTGTGACCATTGCACGGCACCATCTCTTAAAAGCCTGACACCGAACATTTTCCCTTCTATTTAAAGTTTTCTTTGACTTTTCTATTAGAAAATACTGCAATTTAAAGAAGCTAATATTCTCAAAGCTGAGTTTTGATACAAACTCTGAGTTTATTTTCCACTAATAACAGGAACCTGAGACAGTTTCTCCATCACTGGTAGCATGGCTCAAAGAAATGTTCTGACATAGTACGGGTCAGACTGATCACTGTGATGCCCACCACAGGGACTGGGAAAGGCCCACAAGTGCCGAGTGGCATTCTTCTGACTCTAAACAAGCCCCACAGCCCAGGTGAACATATCAAAGACACAGAAACATCTTCTCTGCTGCCATAAGGATTTCTAGGACTGTGAAGGTCCACATTCTCAAGTAAGCTTCCCAGGTCTGCTTTTTTCCCAATAATGCCGAGGACTGGCTTTTTTAATAGCCAAGAATGCTTAGATCCATAAATGCATTGACAAGAAGCAACTTTAGTCTCAGCTGAAAAACTGCTTCACCCAAGGTCAGGACTAATTTATACTCTTGAACTGGTCTCAAGTTAAGAGACATGTAGACAGCTTTATTGGCCTGATTTTCATCCCTTTATAAAGTCGACCACACAGAACCTCTACAGTGGACTTATCCTAGACTTTAAGGGGAAGCCAGCATTTGAATTAGGGCATTCGTGCAGAAGATGAAATGGGATTTATAGGCATCATATTTAAGTTTACTGAGTATTTGCAACACAAGAGCTTACATGTAACAAAGTTAAATGTGAATGGAAAATAAAACCAGGGTGAAAATATATTTTGAATAGTGGAGGATAAGGAATCTGAGGCTGACTTTATCTGACTGAAACATCTCACAGTTATGATCTAGACTGGCAAATCTATCCCAGAGGCAGCCACATACATGATAAACCATTTCCTGGTGATAGTCTCCTTCAGATAAGACTTTATTCACATTTGGGACACAAGACCACTCCACTCACACACACATACCCCCCATCATAAAATCACTGTCAAGAATTCTGAAATCAGAATATTTTTTACTTTGACGTAAATTCACATTTTCTAGATCTAGCCAAGCAAGACGATAGCATAAAACATGCTCTTTTCTTTTTTAGCGTTTTTATTTTATTTTTGAGAGACATGGAGACAGAGAGTAAGCAAGGGAAGGCCAGAGAGAGAGGGAGATACAGAATGTGAAGCAGGCTCCAGGCTCTGAGCCGTCAGCACAGAGCCCAACATGGGGCTCAAACTCACAGACCATGAGATCATGACCTGAACTGAAGTCGGCTGCTTAACCAACTGAGCCACCCAGGTGCCCCCAAGACATGCTCTTAAACTTGCCCAAGAAGCAGCAAAACTCAGAAGACCTAAAAGAATGGTTTTAATGTTTCTAAAAGCTTCTCTGCTTACTATGTGACAACCACTTAGATGCATTTCTAAAAAAGGTTTTCTCTGAAAAAGCAATGAGTCTTAGGGATATGGCTATCATCCTGTCAGTATGGGCTGGGGTCATAGGTGGGATAGAACAGAACTGTGGAAATGTGTGGGACTTCTTGAGAACCTGGAAGCAAAGAGTGAAGGGATAAAGAAACTCTAGAATGCAAAGAGGTATGAGGCCAGATCCTCATGTAAACCCAGGCTGTGAACTCCGAGTCTACCTTAGGGAAATCTTCATGTGGAAATCACTGGGGCTGTTCTACTGGACAAGATGATAGGATTCTATTTCCTTGGCCACATGAAGTTAGCTGTGGCCAGGAGATTTGCTTTTTTGAGTGAGATGTGAGCAGAAATGTTAATCAGTGTGTACTTCTGCTTTTCCATCTGGCATGGTATAACAACAATTTTTAAAACTGTAGCTGCTCATAAACCTGGGTCTCTGCTGATCTACAATGGACAGGTAAAGTAAATGAGAAAAAGTCTGTTGTTTTAAGTCACTAAGATTTGGGAGTGGGGGTAGTATTTGTTACTGTGTATACCCTAACCATTATTGACTGATACATTAGCAGAGCCAAATGTCTGAAATATTTAAACAGAAAATCTATTTGTAATTAAAATAGGCCTTGGGAACAAGATACTTAGGGTTTCATTTCCTATTAGGAAAAGTATTTCTGGCTTGCTCCTTTCTATGAAGTCAGTTGAAAATAACACAGGGAATAAAAAAAAAAAAAGAAAAATCTTACAAATTAGATGAAACTCATAAAGCAACTCTGAAGCAAAGCCACAAAAAGTGGCTGCCAAATATCTTAAAAATTGGGACCTGGGTAGAGGAAAATAAACAACATGTCTTTGTGGATCTCAGGAAGTGCTTGGTGCTTTTTAAAAGAGGTGGCCCATCCCGCGGAACCAAAATCCTTTCCATTCCTTGGAACAACAAGCTCAAGTGTGCAGGCAGTCTGCAGTGGCTTCTCTAGACCCTGTCTGATGCATGGGTTGGGCAGGAATGACTGAATAAGGAAGCACAGGAGCAATGCAGTTGCCAGGAGCAGGCAGCATGGGTGGCAGATGATGTTGGTGGTGGAGGGGCTGAGCTCATTCAGTTGAAAAGAAAGTTTAAATCAGTGATTCCCAACTGTGTTCCCAGACCAACATCACCCAGATCACCTGGAAACTTCCTGCAACTACAAATCCTTGGGCCCTGCCATAGGCCTACTGAATCAAAAGAGTGAAGCTGTTATAATCTGTGCTTTCATAGGCCCACCAATGTTCCGACACAAGTCAAATTCGAGAACCACTGCTCACATAGTTTTTTATATTCAGAATTTCACTTGACTCAGACAGATTTGTCCCAAGACGAAAGGATGAAATGCACATTGCCACTGCCCCAGGTCATTCTCCTGACCCTCCTTCACACTCTTCTTCAGTAAATATCAGGTCCCAATTTTAAAATCTCTCAAAAAAAAGGGAAAATGATCAATTATACATAAAAATATAATTTTCACCAAAAAATCACCAAAAGCAAACGAAAATCAGATATAGATATTTTCTTATGAAAGTAAAATACAAAACAAAAAGAAAAACAGTGCAACAACAAAAGAACTATGGCCTCTCTAAAATAAGAACTTATAAAAGTATCTAGGGAGATACGTGATGCTAATCCCTAAGAGGATGACATATTTACTTCCTTGGTGTGACCTGGAAAGATGGTGGGCTTCTCAGAGGATCACCACACTCTGCATGGCTCTGTATACACACTGTACTGAGCAATAATAGAACCATTCAGGGAGATTCTAGGCACATGAGCTTAAGACAATATGCCTACTGCCCACTTAGCCTTACTGCCAAAGCCTTCAAATGTCAGGTAGGTGATCTCGAAGTTCCCTGCCTGGTGGGTGGGAGTGAAAGAGTACAGACAATAACTAAAGGTATTGATTAGTGACACCACCAGGGTAAATAATGGTGTCACGAAATATGAAGTAGCACAAGACCATCCAAGCCAATAATCAATCAAGACTCCTGACCATTTCTCAGAGGATCAACAGAGTGAGAGCTGGCTTGAGGTCCACGTGAACAATGGGTGACACTGGGCTTCACTTTGTCAGCAGAAAAGACCATAAGCAACACTACCGGGGAACACTTTGGCAGTAGGATGCACTGAGGATCAAAAGATGACAGGAACACTCTCCCCACTCTCTCCCTCATCACGCAGCCACAGAACCTGGATCCACTCTGGGAAGAAGGGAAAGAGAAGGCAGAAGAATTTCCCAACTGATTGAGCTTAACTCTAGAATCCTGTGATTCATTATCTGAGAAAGACAGAATCATATCTAATCAACAAAACTTTTGTTTGCCTCCTACCATTAGGAATGGAGGAATGAGGGCACAATGAAATCAGCCATGGATAATAAATAAAGCTGTGTTCTTTGCACACATACATTATAGCAGGTAAATATCAACACCGTCACACAAATGCCACAAAACTATGATAAAAAACTAAAAAGAGGGATCATCAAAAGCAGAAAATAGAATATTAGACAAAAGAAACAAGACCAATTATACCTATTACATCAATAACCATAAGTAGGATAAAGTCATCTAACAGGAAAAATACTCTAAGATAGCAAATCAAAAGCTTCTTGAATAAAAAGAAATATTAAAAGCAAATCATAAATTCCTCACTTAAGCAGAACTTAAACCCTCTGCAGATAAAAATAATACACTCTGGAAAAAAATTTTCTAATATTTATAATACTGTATGAAGATACTGGAAAATAGCAAAATGTACATAGAAACGAGAGGAAATATGACCCTGGAAAGACACCAGACTGGTTGAGATCTACGTTTATTCAGTACCTCCTCCCCACAATGGTGTCCCCGGTTCGTACAGTAAAGGGATCAGAGAGAGCACTAAAGAAGAAGGCAGGAGTCTTGCTGGGCTGAGGAATCAGAATTTGTAATCCAGAATGATTGAAAATTGAAGTGGGAGATCCCAGAAAAGTGGGCGAACTCCGAAATCTTCATATAAACATTCTCCAAATATTTCCATGACTCCTGAAATGCACACACACAGGACAAGTGAGCCAGCAAGGAGTCCAGCGAAGAGAGATGGCTAAGTGATGTAGAGAACTGGGAAGAGATCTTGGCAGCCACCCACCACTCCCATCAGGTAAGCATCTTGGGATTTACACTGAAACTCTAGAAAGTTCACACCTTAAGAATAAGGACCTCATTCTAAATTATGAGTGTGAAATAACAGAAACGACATATATTGATCTCTGACTCCAGTTCCTGGCAGAGAGCTTTTAAGTCCCTTGGAATTTCTTTTGTTCTAATGAGGCAACTCTTGGTGTGCTCTTGAACGGATTCAGCAGGATGGGGTCAGGAGGGAGGGATGGCCGCCAGAAAGACAAAGCCATGATTAGAAACTTGGAAATTTCAGCTCCACCTCCATTGTCTGAGAAGGGCAGAGAGGTTAGAAATTTAGATAATGATTGATTATGCTTATGTGATGAAGCCTCTATAAAAATCCCAAAATTATGGGATTCAGGAGCTTCCAGGTTGCTGAACACATGAAAATTCTAGGAGGTGGCACAATTGTAAGGGTAATATATGATCACTAGAGAGAGAGAGAGATGAAGACATGAAAAGCATGCACAGGCCCTTAAACTACCCCCATCCCAAAAAGCAAGGTGTATCACTTCCGCTCACATTTCATCATGCAAAGCAAAATGGATTTTCATACTTAATTTGGATGGCTATGGAGAGATGCACTTATACCAAGAGCTCACAAGGAGCACATAAACATTTAAACAATTTAATGCTACAGGCAGAATTCAACTCCAGAAGTTAGCAAAAAGTAACAATAATAAAAATTAAGCAAGGCAGACTGATATGATCAATTAATAACAAAATAGAAAGAATAATAGAAATAAATACACATGTCTATTACAGACTCCAAATCTCCCTCAAATCTAATTTCTCCTTCTTTCCTAGCAGTAGCATTTAGTTGGGGACAGGACAGCCCTGCAAAGACTACAACTTCCAGACTCACCTCTGTGAGTCATGTGATTAAACTCTCACTAATGGATGTTAGTAGAAAGGATGGGCGCCCCTTATAGATCATTAATTTTAAAGGAAATGTCTTGCTTTGGGTTTCCTCCCTTTCCATTCCCCATTATGGAATACAGACTTGACAGTGATCCCACTTTGGCCAGATGAAGAGAGTACTGTTGGTGGAAAGAACTGCGAGGGAGGAAACTCACTTATTGAATGACTTTGTGAAACAGAGCTCTGGCTACCCTGGGGCAGCTGGACTGCTGTGTGACAGAGAACTCAACTTCACTCTGTATTAAGCCACTTTGGGCCCTTTTTGTTATGTCAGCTTAGCTTTTACCCAATCTAAGATCATGTCTAGAAGCCAATCTTTTAAAAAGGTCTGTAAAATAGATGAAGTTACATAATGTAATCAAGTAAACAGGAGCCAGCACAAAACGAGGGTGAGGAGTCAACCTCAATATGAAGGAATTCAATGACATATACACTTCTTTGATGCTTTGCAAGTAAATAAGACATGTGAATGAAGTGATGGCTTTTCTATGAAAACATCCATTTCCAAAATCTGCCTCAAAAAAAAAAGGATAACTGAAATGGTTCCAGAGGTGAATGCAATCAAATAATCGAGACAAATAAAATTCCAATATTATACAAACTGTCCTAAGTCACAAGTAGAGAAATAACTCTTAAAAATTCTGTCTAGGGGAGGGGCCAACATGGCGGAGAACTAGGAATACCCGCTGCTCTCTGGCGACTCTTAATCTGAGAGGGACTGAGACCGAGAAACTCTCAATCGCAGGGATCTGCAGGAAGAGGAGTTGGAGGCTACAGGAAAGAGAACGCGAAACCCAGAGCATCTGGGGACACGGAGTGAGTGCAATCTGGGAGAAAGAAAGAGAGCCGCGGAGGTGCGGACTGCGGGCAGTGGGACCCGGGCCCTGGGCCCCTTCCTCCGAAAGACAAGGGAAAGAGAAAGAACAGTGGGGAAAGTACCTTGAACCCGGGCTTAGAGGGAGCTTATCATCCAGTCCCTATCCACAAGGTTTTTTTGAGAGAGGGTCGTTGCTCACGGCGCAGCTGGCGGAGCTTTCTTCACTCCGGAGCCAGTGACACTGTCCCAGCCCCTGACACGGAGACGCGCACGCCATCGCTGGATCGGTGCTGAGTCAGAGGCATAATTTGGGTGGGGAAGGCTGAGCGTGCAGGGTCTCACGACCACCCAGCGGGTCGTGCTGCCCCTGCACCCTGACCAAGTTGAGGACGGACACAGAGGAGGGTTCGGAGACTCCAGGTCCGTGAAGAGAGCATAGGGGGATGCCACTGTGGTCGCACCGGTGCTGAGTCAGAGACTCAATTTACATAAGGCGTGGCGGTCAGAGCAAGTTAAAGGAACTCAGATGAGCTTGGAGGCACGATTGCCCAGAAAATTGAACCGTGCTGGTAACCCTGATAGAGTTGAGGACGGAAACTGAGCAGTGATCTGAGACTGTCAGGGCTGGGAGGGCGCCACTGTGGTCGCGCATTCCCACAAAGCCAAACCTTAGGACACCACCCCCCAGCAGTGGAGGTGGGAACCGCCTACACCAGGCAGCGCCCCTCCTCATATGGGAGACACCCTTCTGCAGGAGTGATAGCCGTGGAGACACAAATACTGCAGCACTGCCTGGATCAATTCTAGGTCAATTCTTCGGTTTTAGATATATTCTTCCTCTTCTCCTTTCTATCTCTCCCCACCTCTAAACCTGTCACCTGGGGGTTTTGGCTTGCTTAAACAGACATTTAACCCACTCTCTCCATGCATGTTCTACACCTCCCTCTTTAATTTCCTATCTCTCTCGATGGAACAGTCAGACCACATAGTGCATCTGGGCAAAATCTAACTTCATTTCTCTTTCCTCGCATCCTTCCTTATTCTGATTTCTCTCTTGCTGGATCAAGTCTTCTAATCTCTCTACCTGGTCAAAGTTCAATTTCTTCTCCCCACACCTGTCACTACTCTATGTATGCTCTGCCATCAGCAGAGCGCACATCCCATCATTATCGTGTAGCTGGTACATCAGGTTGCATGCCTCCAGAGTGTCATTTGTTAATCTTTTTTACGTTGTGATTTGTTTGTCTGTATTACTGGTCAGTAAGGTTGTGAGTTTGTGTTTCCTGTTTGTCGGTCTGACCCTTTTCCTTTCCAGGGAGAAATAGGAAATAAACCAATACACACATTGCCAAAATGACCAAACGGAAGAACTCCCCTCAAAAGACTGTACAGGAAATAGTGACAGCACAAGAAATGATGAAAGCAGACATAAGCAACTTAACAGAACAAGAATACAGAAAGATAAATATAAAAATACTCGCAGGGCTTGAAAAAAGCATAGAAGAAAGCAGGGGGACCCTAGTGGCAGAGATCAAGGTCCTAAAAAACGATCTACAGGAATTAAAAAATGCTTTAAATGAGGGGTAAAACAAATTGGAGGCGGCCACAGCGCGGATTGCAGTGGCAGAAGAGAGAATAGGGGAATTAGAAGATAAAATTACAGAAAAGGAGGAAGTAGAGAAAAAGAGAGAGAAACTGATTCAGGAACAGGAAAGGAGAATTTGAGAGCTGAGTGATGCAATCAAATGGCATAACATCCGTATTATAGGAATTCCAGAGGAAGAAGAGAGAGAGAAAGGAATCGAAGGGGTACTTGAACAAATCATCACTGAGAACTTCCCCAACATGAAGAAAGAAATGGGCATTGAAGTCCAAGAGGCACAGAGAACTCCCCTCAGACGTAACCCGAACAGGCCCTCAGCAAGACACATCATAGTGAAGCTGGGAAAATACAAAGATAAAGAGATAATCCTGAAAGCAGCTAGGAATAAACGGGCCTTGACTTACAAAGGCAGACACATTAGGGTAGTAGCGGACTTATCCACATAAACTTGGCAAGCCAGAAAGGAATGGCAGGAAATCTTCAATGTGATGAACAGGAAGGACATGCAGCCAAGAATCCTTTACCCGGCCAGCCTGTCATTCAAAATGGATGGAGAGATGAAGGTCTTCCCAAACAAACAAAAACTGAAGGAATACATCACAAATAAACCAATCTTACAAGAGATCCTGAGGGGGACTCTATGAAGGAAAGGTTGCAAGGAACACAGAGCACCAGAGACATCCTTACAAACATGAAACCTACAGACAACACCTTGACTCTAAACCCATATTTTTCAATATTAACAGTGAATATAAACGGACTAAACGCTCCAATTAAAAGACACAGGATAACAGAATGGATTAGAAAACAAGACCCATCTATCTGCTGTCTTCAAGAGACCCATTTTAAACCTGAGGACACCTTCAGACTGAAAGTGAGGGGATGGAGAACTATCTACCATGCTACAGGAACTCAGAAGAAAGCTGGAGTAGCCACACTTATATCAGACAAACTAGACTTTAAAGTAAAAGTTGTAATAAGAGATGAAGAAGAGCATTATATAATAATCACGGGGACTATCCAGCAGGAAGAACTAACAATTATAAATATCTACGCGCCGAATTCTGGGGCACCCAAATTTGTCAAGCAACTAATTACAAACTTAAGCTATCTTATTGATAAAAATGTGCTAGTTGCAGGAGACCTTAATACCCCACTCACAGTGCTGGATAGATCCACTAAACAGAGAATCAGCATGGAAACAATGGACCTGAACGACACGTTGGAACAGATGGGCCTGACAGATATCTTCAGGGCCCTTCATCCAGAAGTAAAGGAATTTACGTTCTTTTCAAATGCGCATGGTACATTTTCCAAAATAGACCACATTTTGGGGCACAAAGAAGCGCTGAATAAGTATAAAAAAATTGAGATCATACCATGCACAATTTCAGACCACAATGCTTTAAAACTTGAAATCAACCACAGGAAAAAGTCTGGGAAGCCCCCACAAACAAGGAGGCTAAAGAACAACCTACTAAAAGACGAATGGGTCAACCAAGCAATCAGAGAAGAAATTTAAAAATACATGGAAACAAACAAAAATGAAAATACGACAATCCAAATGCTTTGGGATGCGGCAAAGGTAGGCCTGAGAGGGAAATATATTGCAATCCAGGCCCATCTCAAGAAACAAGAAAAATTCCTAAAACAAATTCTAACAGCACACCTAAATGAACTAGAAGCACAACAGCTAGACAGCCCAAACCTAGCAGAAAGAGAGAAATAACAAAGATTAGGGTACAAATTAATCATATGGAAACAGAAAAAGTAGTGGAACAGATCAATGAAACTAAGAGCTGGTTCTTTAAAAAAATAAACAAAATTGATAAACCTCTAGCCAGGCTCCTCAAAAAGAAAAGAGAGAGAAACCAAATCAATAAACTCATGAACAAAAATGGAGTGATTACAACCAATCCCTCAGAAATACAAACAAGACAATACAAATCAATACAATACAAATCAGAGAATATTATGAAAAACTCTATGCTGTCAAATTGAACAACCTGGAAGAAATAGACAAATTGCTAAACAGCCACATGCTACCAAAACTCAAACGGGAAGAAATAGAAAATTTGAACAGACCCATAACTAGTAAGAAATTGAATCAGTTATCAAAAATCTCCAAGCAAATAAAAGCCCTGGACCAGATGGCTTCCCCGCAGAATTTTACCAGACATTTAAAACAGTTAATGCCTATCCTCCTCAAGCTGTTCCAAAAAATTAAGACAGAAAGAAAACTCCCGGACTCATTCTATGAAGCCAGCATCACTTTGATTCCCAAACCAGATAGAGACCCAACAAAAAAAGGGAACTACAGGCTGATATCCTTGATGAACATGGATGCAAAAATTCTTTAACAAGATATTAGCAAATAGAATCCAACAGCATATAAAAAGAATTATCCACCATGATCAAGTAGGATTCATCCCTGGGTTGCTGGGCTGGTTCAATATTCACAAATCAATCAGTGTGATACATCACATTAACAAAAGAAAAGATAAGAACCATATGATCCTGTTGATTGATGCAGAAAAAGCATTTGACAAAATACAGCATCCTTACTTAATAAAAACTCTCAAGAAAGTTGGGATAGAAGGAACATAGTTAGGCATCATAAAAGTCATTTATGAAAATCCCACAGCTAATATCATCCTCAATGGGGAAAAATTGAAAGCCTTCCCCCTGAGATCAGGAACACGACAGGGGTGTCCACTCTCGCCACTGCTATTTAACATAGTGCTGGAAGTCTTAGCATCAGCAATCAGACAACAAAACAAAATAAAAGGCATCAAGATTGGCAAGGAGGAAGTCAAACTTTCACTTTTTGCAGATGACATGATACTTTACATGGAAAACCCGACGGAATCCACCAAAAGCCTACTAGAACTGATTCATGATTTCAGAAAAGTTGCAGGATACAAAATCAATGTACAGAAATCGGTGGCATTTCTATACACCAACAATGAAGCAGCAGAAAGAGAAATAAAGAAGCTAATCGCTTTCACAATTGCACCAAAAGCCTTCAAATACCTAGGAATAAACCTAACCAAAGATGTAAAAGAACTTTACGTGGAAAACTATAAAAAACTTATGAAGGAAATTGAGGAAGACACAAGGAAATGGAAAAACATCCCATGCTCATGGATCGGAAGTATAAATATCGTCAAAATGGCAACACGACCCAAAGCAATCTACACATTCAATGCAATCCCAATCAAAATTGCACCAGCATTCTTCTCAAAGCTAGAGCAAACAATCCTAAAATTTGTATGGAACCACAAAAGACCCCGAATAGCCAAAGTAATACTGAAGAATAAAACCAAGGCGGGAGGCATCACAATCCCAGATTTTAACCTCTACTACAAAGCGGTAGTCATCAAGACAGCATGGTATTGGCACAAGAACAGACACATAGACCAATGGCATAGAATAGAGAACCCAGAGATGGACCCACAAGCATATGGCCATCTAATCTTTGACAAAGCGGGAAAGAGTATCCAATGGAAAAAAAGACAGCCTCTTTAACAAATGGTGCTGGGAGAACTGGACAGCAACATGCAAAAGAATGAAACTAGACCACTTCCTTACACCACTCACAAAAACAAACTCTAAATGGATGAAGGATCTGAATGTGAGACAGGAAACCATCAAAATCCTAGAGGAGAAAGCAGGAAAAAACCTCTTTGACCTGAGCCACAGCAATGTCCTATGTGACACATCTCCAAAGGCGAGGGAATTGAAAGCAAAAATGAACTATTGGGACCTCATCAAGATAAAAAGCTTCTGCACGGCAAAGGAAACAACCAACAAAACTAACAGACAACTGACGGAATGGGAAAGGATAATTGCAAATGACATATCGGATAAAGGACTAGTATCTAAAATCTATGAAGAACTTACCAAACTCCACACCCAAAAAACGAACAACCCAGTGAAGAAATGGGTGGAAGATATGAATAGACACTTCTCCAAAGAGGACATTCAGATGGCCAACAGACACATGAAACGATGCTCAACATCACTCATCATCAGGGAAACACAAATCAAAACCACACTGAGATACCACCTTACACTGGTTGGAGTCGCTAAAATGAACAAATCAGGAAACTATAGATGCTGGCGGGGATGTGGAGAAGCAGGCACCCTCCTACACTGTTGGTGGGAATGCAAACTGGTGCAGCCACTCTGGAAAACGGTGTGGAGGTTTCTCAAAAAAATGAAAATAGAGCTACCCTATGACCCAGCAATAGCACTGCTAGGAATCTACCCAAGAGACACAGGAACGCTGATGCATAGGGGCACGTGTACCCTAATGTTCATAGCAGCACTTTCGACAATAGCCAAATCATGGAAGCAGACCAAGTGCCCATCAACTGACGAATGGATAAAGAAGATGTGGCACATATATACAATGGACTACTACGTGGCAATGAGAAAAAATGAAATCTGGCCATGTGTAGCAACATGGATGGAACTGGAGGGTATTATGTTAAGTGAAATAAGTCAGTCAGAAAAAAACAGATACCATATGTTTCCACGAATAGGTGGACTTTGTGAGACTAAGCAAAAACCAGGGGGAGGGGAAGAGGGGAAAGGAAAAAAAGACACAGAGAGGGAGGGAGATAAAACATAAGAGACTCTCAGAGAGTAAGAACAAACTGAGGGTGAGGGGGATGAGGGAGGGGGGAGAGGCGGTGACGGGCATTAAAGAGGGCACGTGTTGGGATGAACACTGGGTTTTATATGTAAACCAATTTGAAAATAAACTATTATAAATTTAAAAAAACCACCTTTTAAAAAAAATTCTGTCTATAAAATGAGAATAATTTTGATAACAGAGCTCAACCAAGACAACACAAAAATAGAAAAGTACATGTCAATTTACCCAGACTACCATTGTAAAACCCATAAATATTATTTGCCTTCTTTCAAATATAATTCAGCAGCATAATAAAAGTAGAATGTACCACAAAACAAGGATATTTTGGTAGTAGGAAACATTTTAATAGAATTATTTATACTAGTAGACAAAGGGAGAAAATTTGAAATGATCAAACGATTTTTCAAAGGAAACATAATGTACATTCCTGATTTGAAATGTCTTACTATAATAAAATTAATAGAAATACTCTTACCTACTTGTGTATATGTATGTGTGTGTGTGTATATATATATATAAATATATGGCTTATTTTATATATACAGTGTTATGGCTAATTATACTAGAAGTATCTATATTAGAGTAAGAAGCAAAAGAAGGATGCCCCATCAACGCCTTTATTTAATGGTGCTCTGAAAATTCAGGCTAATGCAATTTAGCAAAAGAAGAAATAAATGGTATAATGGGAGGCAAAATAATTATTTTTAGCATATGATATGATTTTTACTCCAGAAAATCCAAGAAGATCCATGGAAAAAAACATTTTAAAGAAACCAGAAAATTCAATAAGGTGTCCCATTACAATGTTAATGTCAAAAAAAAGCTTTTCAGTAGACAAGGAAGTTCCAAACATTGATTGGAAAAATGTTATTTAAAATAGCAGTTAGCTGGGGTGCCTGGGTGGTGCAGTCGGTTAGGTGGCCGACTTTAGCTCAGGTCATGATCTCACGGTCTGTGAGTTCGAGCCCCGCATGGGGCTCTGTGCTGATGTCTCAGAGCCTGGAGCCTGCTTCAGATTCTATGTCTGCCTCTCTCTCTGCCCTTCCCCTGCTCATGCTCTGTCTCTCTGTCTCTCAAAAATAAATAAACATTAAAAAAATGTTTTAAAATAGCGGTAAGAAGTATGAAGTACTAAAGAAAAACTCTGAAAACATGCCATTCTTATATGAAGAAAACTTTTACGTTTTGCTGAAAGGCACAGACACTACACTAAATGAGAAGATCTACTGTGTTGTTGGCTTAGAAGGACTACGATAAAAACATTAATTCTCTCTAAATTAACCTGTAACTTCAATAAAAACCAATAAAAAAGCAAAAGAAATTTTCTTTCAGTTTAAGAGTATTCCAAATTTCAGATGAAAAATAAATATTTGAGGATAGCCAGAACAAATTTGTGAAAGAATTATCAGGGGGCACCAGACCAAGCAGTAAAACATACGATAAACTTACAGTAATTAAAAAAATCTGGTACCAGCACATAAATAAACAGGCCATTGGAATAGAGAGTTCAGAAATGGATCCAAGTCCATATGGGGATTTAATTCACAGAACGTGGCACTACCATTCAGTGGGAAAATGATGGATTAGTGAGCAAATGATGTTGTGGCAACTGGTTAGCCATTTGGAACAAAATAAACCTTGATCGGTACCTTATTATTACATCAAAAATTATTTACTTGCATCAAAAAAGGTAAACATAAAATGAAATCATATAAAATAATATACAACATGAGGAAATTTGTTTGTAATACTTGTGCAACCTCACTAATAATTATGAAAATATGCATTGAAATGAAACCAAGATAGTAGGTCTTCCTATCAGATCAAAAACTTTAAATATACAGTAGAGTTGAAAAATAGATATTTTCACACCTATTAGTGAGATTATAAATTAATTCATACTTTTTAGAGAGACGTTTGGTAACTTTAACCCAGCAATTCCATGTGTAAGAATTTAACTTTCAGAGGTGCTAACCCTTCTTGCATGTGAAGAATGTTTACTTCAGCATTGCCAGTAAAACCAAAATAACAAAAGGAAACAACTGAAATACTCATTACTACGTGACTAGTATAAAAAGAATGGCAAATCTCTACAAGAGAATGCTATTCAGCCATAAAAAACAATGTATGTGCTAAGCAACAGTATGTAAGTTTTATTGAGAGATATGGAAGATAGAACATGCTATAGTCATGTGATTTAAATATACAAATTTAAATATATATCATATGTCTTTACACATATTATATATGCATAGTAAATTATCACTGTTTTAATTTGCATCTACCTGATTAGTAATAAAGCTGAGCATTATTTCTTAGCTCTTTGAGTTTCTTCCCCTCTCTCAATTACCTACTTATACTATTCACTTTTTCTATTGTTTTTTTTTCTTCTACGTATTGATTTGTAAGAGATCTTTTTATATTCTGGAAACTTATCACTTATTTTTATATTGGTGGTAGAGCTTTTCTCCTAGTTGATGACATGTTTCATAAAATTTTAGGGTTTCTTTTACCAGGCAGAAGTTATCTATTTTCACATATTCAAATTTATAAAAAATTCTCTTTATAGTTTATGTTTTGTCTTGTTTAAGGTATCTTTCTTTTCTGAAAATCATGAAGATATTCTTCCACTTTTCCTCTGAAAGTTTACAACTTCACTTTATACTCCCATGCCTGTAATCCATCTGGAATTTGTGTGTAGTGTGAGGTACAGATTTAATTTTTATCTTTCTCAGCTGAATAGTCAAATTTCTTAGCCTCATTGATTTGGCTTGCTACTTTTGTCATATCTTGAATTTCTATGTATGAGAAAATTTTATCATGGGCTCCATATGGTGCAATAGTTAAGAGCATGATCTCTTGAAGCCAGACTGTCTGAGTCTGAATCCCAACTCCATTACTTACTAAATACACGGCCTTGTATTACTTAACTGCTCAGCCTACTTTACCTCAGCAAAATGAAGATAATGTATTAGTGAGGTTCTCCAGAGAAACAGAAGCAAAAGGATGTATATATTTATAGGAATTGACTCATGTGGTTGGTTAGAAAGCCCAAGAAATTCCACAATCTGCCATGTGCGAGCAGGAGAACCAGGAAGATGGTGGTATAATCCAGTCTGAGCCCAACAACCTGAGAATCAGGGGAGCAGATGCTGTGGATTCCAATCTTAGTTAGGCCGAAGGCCTAACTTTGAATGTCATCCAAACGTCAAAGAATCAGGAGCTCTGATGTCCAAGCATCAGGGAAGAAGGATGTCTCAGCTCAAGAGTGCAGGGCAAATTCACCTTTCCTCTGCCTCTCAACAGACTGGGTGACATCTTCTCACATTGTTGAGAGGACTTCTTTACTCAGATTGGTTTTATTTACTCAGTCTGCTGACTCAAGTGCTAATCTCTTCTGGAAACACTCTCACACATGCATTCTGAAATAATGTTTTACCAGCTACCTGAGCATCCCTTAGCTCAGTCAGGTTGACATAAAATAACCATTACGGATAATAACAGTTCTTATCTCATAGGGTTGTTTTAAGGATTAAATGAATATTTGTAAATTGCTTAAAACTGCATGACACATAGTAAACACTACATACAGTGCTCTCTCTGTAAGTTTGTCAAATAGAAATATGTGCTTTAAAGTAGGTCTATGCAGAATCCTGTTAGGATTTTGACTGTAGATTAATTTTGGAGAGGCACCATCTATATAATATTAAATCTTACCATTTATGAACATGGTAAATGCTTTCATTTACTAAGATCTTCTTTTATATGCTTCAATAAAAGTTTATAACTATCTCCATATAGATCTCATACATACTGATTAGGTCTATCTCTGGGTACTCCATAGTTTCTGATGTGATATAAATGGACACTGTGTAACAATATTACGAGGTTGAATTCATCAACCTTGCTGGCCTCTTTATTGGTTCTAACAGTTTGCAGATGCTCGCAGATTTTCTATGTGGACAACCATTTCTCCTGTGAGTAATGAATTCTTTCTTTCTGGTCCTTATGTCCTTTCTTTCTTTTCTTGTCTTATTATCTTGTTCAAAACCTCCAGAAGAATATTGAAAGACGGCATCTTTGTCTTGCTCACTAAAGGAATGCTTTTAACATTTTATCATTAAGTAAAATGCTTGGTTTAGATTTTTTGGTAGGTGTATTAGTTTCCTTACTCTGCTATAATAAATGACCACAAACTAGACAGTTTAAAACAATAGAAATTTATCCTCCCACAGTTCTAAAGGCCAGAAATATGTAATCATTATCACTGGGCTGAAATCAAGGTATCAGCAGAGACATAGTCCCTCCAAAAGATCTAGAGGAGAATCTCTCCCTTGGCTAATGGCCCCATCACTCCATCACTGAAGGAGCCCCATGCGGAGACAGGAGAATGGCGGATGGCCTGATCAGTTCCAGGCAGGAGTTGGTCTGGCAGCAAACTGTCAGGCATAAAACAACTGTGAGCAGGAATTGGCCTAGAAGCAAACTGCCAGGCCGGAGAAGACTTAAGGCTTGCTTCTTGTCTCCGGTTAAATTTCCTAACATTTTAGAACACACTGAAATTCTTGGGCCATATTGTGCTCTGATTGCTCTGATTGTTTTGACTACACTAATTATGCACGTATAGCTGTTTACTATTTTAGAATCATGTAAGCCTAATGAATCAGTAGTTCAGCACAGTAGGAACCTATATATGTATCCTCACACTTTGTACCGAGTAATCTGTTTTTCTGCATTAAGCTGTTCCTCTGCTCCAGTAAAAGACATGGTCTTGCTATGGCAAGGCACTCATGATAAACTGATATCTGACTCCTCTGTCTTCTTAATCCTACACCTTCCAACCTGCATCCTGTGACGGGTAAAGTTCGGACCCTTGGGGCCCCGGGACTGGACACATCACTGCCTCAGTCTTCACCTCACCTTCTTGTGTGAGTGAGTGAGTGAGTGAGTGTGTGTGTGTGTGTGTGTGTGTGTGTGTGCGCATTCTCTCCCTCTGACTCTCTCTTAAAAAGACACTTGGGATTTAGGGCCAACATCAATGACCCAGAATAATCTCCCCAGCATGAGATCCTTAACTTAATCACATCTGAAAAATGCCCTTTTCCAAATAAGGTAACATTATGGGTGCCCGCAATTAGGATTTCATTATCTTTAAGAGGCCACTTTTCAGTCTACCATAGCATATATGCTTTAATAGATTAAGAAGGCATCCTTCTACTCCTAGTTTATTTAAAAGTTTTGATTTTTAAAAATTTCATAAATGAATACTGAATTCCTTTGAATGCTTTCTCTACATCTATTCAGATGATCATATGGTTTTTCCTCCTTTAATCTGTTACTATAATGAATTAAATGAATATGTTTTCTATTATTAAACTATTCTTTTTTTCTTTCCTGCTTGTGCACATTTTTTTTATTTTTATGTACAATACTAAATTTTGTCTGCTAACAGTATATTTAGAATTATATTTAGGTTTGGGGTGTCTGTGTTTCTTCAGATTTAGTTTTTTAATGATTTCTAGTTCTTCCTGAGTCAGTTTTATTGTCACATTTTTCTAGAATTACCCATTTTCTTTAATTACCACTAAAATTACCCATTTTCAAGTTTATTGGTATAAAGTTCACAATATTGTTTTTTAAAAATGTTTATTTATTTATTTTGACAAACAGACAGAGAGCGTGAGTGGAGGGGCAGAGAGAGGGAGAGAGAATCCTGATAGTGCGGAGCCCAATGTAGGGCTCAATCCCATGAACAATAAGACCATGACCCGAGCCAAAATCAAGCGTTGGACACTGAACTGACTGAGCCACCCAGGTGCCCTTGAAGTTCATAATTTTAAAAGTCACAAGAAACAATGTGAAGTTGAAGTAGCTGTGGTTCTGTATCCATAGTTATTTCAAAGGCAGTGTATCATTTCTCTCTCTACTACCCTATATATAAATATTACTATGGAATATCTTATAGACTTTTTGAAGAATCTGCTTGCAGTTTTATTAATGGTATCTATTTTTCATTGTTTTTTAAACTTTTGCCCTTATTTTTATTACTGCTTTCATTATACTTTCTATAGTTTTTTGAAAATTAATTTTCTAATTCATTTAGTGGTATGTTGACCTAATTTTTGTAAAGTTATACCTGGTATTCTACTTTTAAATTTTTATCAGATAAAAATGCACACTGTTAAAAGAATCAACTTTTTTCTTAGAAATCATTGTAAGAAAAATAGAAGATCTACCCATGTTTTCTTCCCTTTTGGCTTTTTTAGGTGTCTGGGTTTTTTGTTTGTTTGTTTGTTTTCTTGCTTGCTTTTACTTCCATTTCTCTAAATGACATGTTTATATATTGCTACTTTTGATTTTTAAAATTTTAGACATTGCCTCTGACTTCCTTCTATGAAAACTGAGGGTTTTTTACTTTTAAATACATATCCTTTCCTGCCCTCCACACCCAATCCTCCATTTTTAGTTCTATTTTAATTTGACTATATTATTATTCAGTGTTTGCACTTTATGATTACCTAAACTTTCTCATTAAATGAACCAAGAATTTATTTTATAGTGTACCAAGATGAATTTTTCTTCCAAAACTTTTTAAAATCTGGATTTTTTTCAATATAGTACTGGAAGTCATAGCCTCAGCAATCAGACAACAAAAAGAAATCAAAGGCACCCAAATCAGCAAGAAAAAAGTGAAACTTTCACTCTTCACAGATGATATGATACTCTATGTGGAAAACCTGAAAGTCTCCACCAAAAAACTGCCAGAACCAATCCATGAATTCAGCAAAGTTGAAGGATATAAAATCAATGTACAGAAATTCATTCCATTTCTATACACCAATAACAGAGCAGCAGAAAAAGAAGTCAGGGAACTGATCTCATTTACAATTGTACCAAACACCATAAAATACCTAGGAATAAACCTAACCAAAGAGGTAAAAGACCTGTATGCTGAAAACTATAGAAAGTTTAGGAAAGAAATAGAAGGAGACACAAAGAAATGGAAAAACATTCCATGCTCATGGATTGGAAGAGTATTGTTAAAATGTCTATGCTATCCAAAGAAATCTACACATTCAATGCAATCCCTGTCAAAGTAACACCAGCATTCTTCACAGAGCTAGAACAAGTAATCCTAAAATTGTATGATACCACAAAAAACCTTGAATAGCCAAAGTAATGTTGAAAAAGAAAACCAAAGCTAGAGGCAATTCTGGACTTCAAGCTGTATTACAAAGCTGTATTCATCAAGACAGTATGGTACAGGCACAAAAACAGACACTTAGATCAATGGAACAGAATAGAGAACCCAGAAATGGACCCACAAACAAATGGCCAACTAATCGTTGACAAAGCAGGAAAGAGTATCCAATGGAAAAAAGACAGTCTCATCAGCAAATGGTGTTGAAAAACCTGGACAGTGACATGCAGAGGAATGAACCTGGACCACTTTCTTACATCAAACACAAAAATAAATTCAAAATGAATGAAAAACCTAAATGTGAGACAGGAAACCATGAAACTCCTAGAGAAGAAAACAAGTAACAACCTCTTTAACCATGGCCGTAGCAACTTCTTATTAAGCATGTCTCTGAAGGCAAGGGAAACAAAAGCAAACATGACCTATTGGGAATTCATCAAGATAAAAAGCTTCTGCACAGTGAAGGAAACAATGAATAAAACTAAAAGGCAAAAAATGGAAGGGGAGAAGATACTTGAAAAATGACATATCAGATATAGGATTAGTATCCAAAATTTATAAAGAACTGATCAAATTCAACACCTAAAAAACACATGAACAGACACTGTTCCAAAGAAGATATCCAGATGGCTAACAGACACATGAAAAGATGCTCAACATCACTCATCATCTGGAAATACAAATCAAAACCACAATGAGATACCACTTCACACCTGTCAGAATGGCTAAAATTAACAACACAGGAAACAACGGATGTTGGCAAGGGTGCAGAAAAAGGGAAACACTTTTGCTCTATTGATGGGAATGCAAACTGGTGCAGCCACTCTGGAGAACAGTCTGAAGGTTCTTCAAAAAACTAAAAATAGAACTACCCTATGGCCTGGCACTTACACTACTAGATATTTATCCAAAGGATATAAAACTGCTGATTTGAAGGAGCCACATGCATCCCAATGTTTATGGCAGCACTATCAACAAGAGCCAAATTATGGAAAAATCCCAAATGTCTACTGACTAATCAATGGATAAAGAAAATGTGGTGTATATATATATATACACACGTGTGTGTGTGCGCGTGTGTGTTTTGATTCATCCTTACTCCTAAGGAGTAACTCTTTGTATTCCAACAGATAATTTAGAGTATTTACTAGGGTCCCTCACCTTCGGAGACTACACTTTTTTGTCTCTTGTGATGCCATCAAACTGCCACAAGCTTTGCTCAACTTCTAAGCCACCTACTTTTATCTTTTCAATCTTTCAGCTACCATTTTCAAATTAGCAAATGTTATAAGGGAAAAAGAAGTGCAAAACTAAGGCTCACCTTCCTGGACTTCTTTCACTTTAAGATATTGGCCTCACATATCTTGAGTGTCTCACTGCCTTTGTAGATTTATCATGCTTTCAAACTGACTAGACAGATGATAGATGGATAGATGATAGGTAGGTAGGTAGATAGACAGATAGATACTCTAGTATTTCTGTTTTTTCTCTATATGGGAGGGATGGCCCAAAACTAGCTAATCCATTTTTGTCTACCTTTCCTGTAGTAAAAACCTCTCTCAGTCTCACACTATGTATTAAACCCACTTATAAGTACCATTTTTTATATAAAAGAATAGCTAGTGATATTGTTTGAATATTTTTTTCTTTAGCTAAGATTTTTTTTACAAATATAATTTATTGTCAAATTGGCTTGCATACAACACCCAGTGCTCATCCCAACAAGTGCCCTCATCAATGCTCATCACCCATTTTCCCTTTCCCCATATCATATGCTTTCACACAAGTAGTTCTGTTTTGATTTCACCTTCCACCTCATTTCCAGAGGTACTTATTCTTCCTATCTCTGAGCTTTCTATGCATCTGTTGTATAAATGAGGTTTCTTCTGTTTTCTTTACTGACAGCTTATGACATAAATCTCTTGGATTTGCGAAGTCATTATTACTTCTTCATCTAACTTTCTAGCTTATAACCTTATATTGCTGCTTGTTGCTTTCTTTTCCTCGTTTATCTCATGCATCATATTTAGTGATGTTTTAGAGACCGCGTTATTTTCAACCCACCATTATTGCCCAGAAATTGCTAGCTACTTTTAACTCTTTCATTATAAAAATACATGTATTTTAAGGCTATAAATATGCCTCTAAATATAACTTTAGCTATATCTCATAAGTTTCAAGATGCAGTATTTTTATGATCACTTCTATATATTTTAAAAATTTATTATAATTTATTCATTTTCCCATTATTTTTAACTTCCTTAATAAATAACTTAACTTCCTAAATAAATTTCAAAATATTTCAGGTTTGATAATATCTTCCTTATTGATTTCTTATTACAGTTTGAGCAGAGCATATTATCTATATAATAATGATTATTTGAAATGTATTGCAATTTACTTTGTAGCCTATGTGGAGTCCAATTTTTATATGTGTTCCATGTGTGCATAAAAATATATTTTCCAACTGTTGGATATAAAACTCTATCAACTAAATCAGGTTTTTGGTTATATTATTAAATCTTCAATATATTTGCTACTTTCTTTTGTTTAGTTGATCTATTCTTTACCAAGAGAGCTATAATGGTGGAGATTTTTAATCTCTCCTTTTAATTATTCTGTTTTGTATATTTAAGGCTATGTTAGTTGAATGAAGGTTCAGGATTCTTTTATCTTCATAGTAAATTGTTCCTTTTATAATTTTCTAATGACTCTTTATCTCTTTTTCCCCCCTACAAAGTCTATTCTGTGGACATTTGTACAATTTTATCAGTTTTCATTTGTCCAGAATTTGACATGGAATATACTACTTTTACCCCAATATGATCATTTCTGTCACTATATTTTAGGGTGTCTTTTGAAACTGCACATATGGACTTAAAAGCTTATCCAAGTCTCTCTCCTTTAAGTAGTATATCTAGTTTATATAAATTTATTTCCTTGAAATACGTGACTAATTTACAACTTTATTTTGTTTTTTATATTTATTTCCTTTGTGTTTTTTCCTACTTTCCGAAAGTGAGTTCTTTAAATCCTTTTTTCGCTCTACTATTTTGAAAGTTTTCTTGTCTGTTCTGTTCTTTTACTGAAAACTTATTAAAAAAAGACAAAACATAAGCAATACAAATCTAAAAATTCATTAAGTGTTCTCCACCTTATCAATATTGTCTAGTATTTTAGTTCCATTTTTTTTGTAAAGTTCCCAAGTTAGTCTTTATAATTATGATCATCTTATTTAGTCAATACAGTTTAGACTTGCCCAAATATTAACCATTTCCTTAAAACACCAATGCTTCTTGCATCACACATTCCTTCTTCCTGAAATATATCCTTTACACAATGAAATTCCTTTTTTCTGAAATATATCCTTTACTCATTCTTTCAGAGAGAGCTTAGGAGTGATAGTCTCTCCATCTTCGTTTTTCTAAAGTATTTCTTCAATTTGGCCTATTGAAAAATAATTTATCTGGGTATAATATTATTGCTTTAAAATTATTGTTTTCCTTTCTTCAAGCTCTCATTTTTGTGGCATGCTCATGACAGTCTAATGGTTATACCTCTTCTGATATTGTGTATTTTTATTTGGTGCTCTTACAATTTTCTCTTTAGGCACACTGTTCTGAAATTTCATTACCATATACCTAGGTGGGGATTTCTTTGTATTTATCCTGATTGGGAATCACAGTATTTCATTAATAGAGGATGTAGGTCTTTCATTAATTCTGGAAAAATTTCATCTTTATCTTCCCGTTATGTAAAAATATTGCTTCTTCCTATTCTCCTTGTCATATTATTCTCTGACAGTGATGAACCTATATTTTCATATATAGATATTTGTTATATCCTACTGTATCTTCTCTATTTTTTAATCAAGTATAATTAACATACAGTATTATATTAGTTTCAGGTGTAAAGTATGATGATTTGACAATTCTATGCATTACTCATTGCTCATCATGATAAGTATACTCTTAATCCCCTTTACATATTTCACCCATCCCCCACTTACCTCCCCTCTGGTAACCATCACTTTGTTCTCTATATTTAAGAGTCTGGCTTGTGTGTGTGTGTGTGTGGTGTGTGTGTGTGTGCGTGCACACGCGCATGTGCGTATGTGTGTTTGCCTCTATTTTTCTTTGTTCATTTGTTGTGTTTCTTAAATTCCATATATGAGTGAAATAATACAGTATTTGTCACTCTCTGACTGACTTATTTCACTCAGCATTATGCCTCTAGATCCACTCATGTTGTTGGAAATGGCAAGACTTCATTCCTTTCTTTGGTCAAATAATATTCCATTGTATAACATCTCCTTTATCCATTCATTTATAGATGGGATATTGGGTTCCTTCCATTTCTTCACTATTTAAAATACTGACGCACTGAACATAGGGGCGCATATATCTTCTTGAATAAACAGTTTTTGCACAGCAAAGGAAACAATCAACAAACAAAAACACAACCAACTGAATGGGAAAAGTTATTTGCAAATGATGCATCAATAAGGGGTCAATATGCAAAATACATAAAGAACTTATACAACTCAACACACGCAAAAAAACAAATAATCCAATTAAAAATGGCAGAAGACATGAATAGACATTTTTCTAAAGACATAGAGATGGCCAACAGACACCTGAAGAGATGCTCAATATCACTGATCATCAGGGAAGTGCAAACCAAAACCACAATGAGATATCACCCCAATAAACCTGTCGGAATGACCAAAAATCAAAAACACAAGAAACAAGTGTTGGCAAGAGTGGGGAGAAAAAGGAACCCTCATGCACTGCTGGTAGGAATGAATGCTGGTGCAGCTACTGTGGAAGACAGTATGGAGATTTAGCAAAAAAAAAATACAAATATCTTAATACAAATATCTTCTTGTCTCCTATCACTATCTCTTTTTGTATCTTAGTACTAAATTCTGAATAATTTCCTCAGATCTACTTTCTCACTCTAACTTTCTCTTCATCTGTGTCTAATTTATGTTCAATATTCTATGACATTTCTAAAATCTGTATTTGGTCCTCTTTCAAATTTATCTGATTTTTTCAAAACAACTTGATATATTTCTAGAAAGCTAATATTTAAATTTTTAATCATTTAAGCATACTTACTTTACAGTATTTTTCAGATTATTCCCTTATTTCAGATTCTTATATTCTAATTATTTTATGTGCTGTTTCTGCTGATTCTTACTCATGGTAGATTGCTCATGTACTCAACTGTTTTAAATTGTAAGCTCACTTATTATTGGATTATAATCAGTTAGTTATATATCAGATATATACATATATATCAGCTTCATACATATATATATATATATATATCAGCTTCATATATATATATATATATATATATATATATATGTGTGTGTGTGTGTGTGTGGTTGTGGGATTTGACACACACACACACACACACACATATATATATATATATATCAGCTTCATAATAAACCATTTTCAGATTCAGTCCAAAGCAGACTTAATGATAATTATTAACCATTTATTTTTGCTCACACACCTGTGGGTTATCTAAGGGTTGGCTAATCTAGGCTGGACTCTTGCTAGGTTTAATTCTAAGGTATAGGTTGGGTTCTGATATATATACTTCAGGCTGTAGCTGTAGATTGGACTCAGGTCAGTTCTACATGTGTTATTTTGAGGCCAAAGCTGAAGTGGCAGCAGCTACAGAAGGGATGGTTTCCTCATGGTGATGTCAGAAGTACAATAAGGCAATTACAGCTGATCAACTACATTTCAAGTCTTAGCTTGATTTATGTCTATCAATAGTCCATTGGCCAAAGCAAGCCACATGCTCAAATTCAACATCAATGAAGTGAAGGAATACATTCCATCTCTTATGGGAGGGGCTGCAGAGTCACACCACAATAGGGGGAAATACAGGAAGGGAGGAAGAAGTGAAAACAATAATGCAATTTATAACATTGAAATCCTCTTTTTCTGTGAGAAATCTGTGTGGCTTGCATTGTGGGAACTTTCCTTCAGAGTAGTTTTGCATTTGCTTTTCTCAAGGGTCCCAGTGGACCAATTTATATGTCAATTTTTATGTTCAGTTTTAAGAAAATGCTGACAGTGTAAATTCAAATCCCACAAACACATGAAGTTAAGCCCTGGCTTTGGAATTTTCGTGTTCCTGACTTCCTGCATGAGCTGAAATAGGAAAAGAGAATCGTTATCATCTTCCTGTGCCAGTGGGTGAATTATTTTCCTAATTTTCTTAGGATACAGCCCTTCATGGATCCTGAATGTATGAGGGTTTTTTAGGTCTAGCTCTCTACCTGACACAGCACCACCATTTCATGTTCCCTTTTAGGGTAAAATTCAAGTGTCAAGTTCATAGGATCAACACCTTCCTTCCTTTCCTTTAGGCAAACCCAACATAAACTCACTTGCTGGTCCTTCTCATTTCAAGTTTCTTTGTGGTTTCCTACACTTAGATATTTCTCTTTCTTTACTGCAAACTCATTTGCACAATGAAGTAAATATTGTATCCACCATTTCTTGATGTTTGTCATGGGAAGGTTTTCAATGAATTCAAATTGCCACTGATTATAAGACACTGTTATTTTTCTTGCCACCATTGGACAGGATAGTAATAATAACACTGTCAATTAAACTATAGCACAGTTATCATCACTTAGAAATTTTTTATATTTAGATTTTTTTAGATACAGAATTTTATCATCACTCATGTGCATACATAAAAAGAAAAAAAAGAAGTGAAATAAAATCTATCAAAATACTCTTAAAACTGCTTCACTGTTTGATGCTTCTAAATTACCTTTTGACTCAGAAGCATTGGCATTATTTTCTTTTATTAAGAGAGCTGGTGATGCAACAGTTTTTAGAAAGCACTTCATTATTACTTGTGTTTTGTATTTAAAGTTGCTGGTGCCCATTGTGTAAAGCTTGATGCTGTCTTCTTGATATTACCGTAATGTGCTAAAGGAAGGTTTTCTGATGACAACGAGGACTCATTTTACTTCCTCAAATGGTTCTTAAATCACTTCCTGATTAAAATATTAAGAAGATACAGTTATCTAGTCCTATTGTCAGGAATATCCACCAAGTTTGCACATGCACAGGCAATGAGAATACCATCATTTCAAATGTCAATGTGAAATGTGAAAAATATGCCTCTTAGAATCAATAAGATATGGTAATATGTATTTTTGCCCTAACTAGAAGTCAATACCACTTTTTGATTAAACCAACATAATCCGAAACAAAAATGATGTCTGCTCAAGAAAACATGTACAGATGTATACAAACAACAAATATGAAGTTATATTCCTATGACAGTCATAGCTGACATTTGTTTGGTACTTACTCTTGCCAGACACCACACTAAGCATTTTACATACATTACTTCACTAAGTCCTTACACAGTCTACTTAACATACAACCCTGTTTAAGTCTTCATTTAATCCTCATACAATCAAAATCTGAATCTACTACCACTTGAGTATGTAATGAAAATATACCATCCATATATCTCTAACTAATTTAAGAATTATCACCTCTTACTCAGCTAAGTAGAGATCCAAGTGAATGGGTAGGAACAGATTCAACTTGCCAGTCTCAGTAAGTCAATCTCTTTCCTAGTAAGAGCCTTGCAGTTTGATGGGACTCAACCAATATCAAAGGTTGAATGAATGTTAGTAAGATACAATAACAAATTGCTATAACCTGTTGAGGGTGTTAGTATATTCAAGGCACTGTACTAGGTGCTTTAAATAAACATCTTCTTCCTTGATCCTTAACAGACAGCTTGCAAGGTAGGCATTTTAAAGAAAGCAAACTGAGTTTCAAAGAAACTAAGTAACATGTTCAAATTTACACATCAGTGAGAGAACTATATTTGCATCATAGTCAAGAACGTTTTGTCCACCACCTTCCAACAGCCTCAAACAGGCTATTCAATCATATGTCCTGGAGGTGCATTTAAGATTACCTAGGACTCATGCATTTTCTAGGTTAGAATATAAGTAAGGGTCTGCGTGCTCAGGAATCTCTGAGAATGTTCCAGGGACAAATGTGGATGACTCTTGCTGAGTCACCACTACAGTGTTCATGCATCTCTTGGGTATTCAAATGGCTTGGCAGAATTTCCATTTGTCTTGTTAAACCTCTGACTCAATCTGCCTACCATAACGTAACCTGTAATTGAATTAGCTCTTAATAAAATGACATATATTTTTAATCTGTCTTCATTGTAGCTTCAGAAATTATCCTTTGCCATTTTTTCTGGGTCAAATAATACTTTCTGTCAGATGGCTAGTAAGAAATTCTGATGTCATTTGTTTTACTCTGTATGTACCTCCCAGAAAAGGAGAAATGGGGTATAAATGACTGTGCTATCGCAACGTATATTAGCTTAGGTTTATAAAGTTGTACTAATAAATATTTAAGGTGCAGTTCCACCTCCATGAAAGCTGATTCCCTTGTTATTCTCCTTCCATCAAACTCCCATACCAACTTGCTTTTAGTTCAGCATTTAACATAGTCTTTTCTTCATAGTGTACTTTCTACTAAAATTATTTATTTGCCCCCCCCCAAATCATGAGTCCCTTGTGTCCCCTCTTACTTACTCTTCTTTTGGTCCCTTATGGCATCATTCTTTGTATACGGAGTTTGCTCAAAAAATATTTGTTGAAGTGATCCAAGTGTTCAATATTGAACACTAACTCTTATTCCAGTTTTCATTTTTGTCATGACCTGATTATTACAGCTAGCTTTTTGAAATAATAGCCTGAGAACATTCCATTCTTTCATTTTCTATTTTTTTTAAACAATACACGCACTATGAAAACAAATCCCAGAGCTTGGCATCTTTCCAAGTAGACCAATAGTTGCTTTGCCCTTTTTGGTTCCATTGAACTCAATTGATCAATCAAACTCTTCACAAAACCTAGTGATGAGAGGTGAGTAGAGTCTGGCAAAGTGCTGGAGATTATTGACATATAAATGCTCTAACTTTCCCATGACGAGCTTTTGCTTGCTCACTGTGATTCCTGGAAATATCTTACCTTACCGGTCCCTTGGTACAATGTGCTATGTAGTAGGCACTCAATTAATATTTAATGAATTGAGTTGAATTACTCTTAGTTCCTAGATTCATTTACCAGGATCCAAACTAGTGTGTCTTAAAAACTCTATGATAATGGGTTAATCACTAGAGAAGTCTTCTAATTTGTAACTAATTCCAGGCCAAATGTACGGTCTGAGAAATCTTTAAAACCACAAATTATACCATATTGCCATCTCTTCTACTATAACCTAATCCAAAATTTCCATATATAAAATTTCTTCTTTTAAAAAAATGTTTATTTATTTATTTTGAGAGAGAGAGAGAGAGAGAGAGCACACAAGTTGGGGAGAGGGAAAGAGCGAGGGAGAGAATCTTAAGCAGGCTCCATACTCAGCACAGAACCTGATCTGGGGCTCGAGCCCATGACTGTGGAGATCATGACCTGAACCAAAATCAAGAGTTGGGCGCTTAACCAACTGAGCCACCCGAGTGCCCTGTAAAATTCCTTCTAAATCTAAACAACATTTAAACATTTTAAAAATTAAAAATAATTAACCAACTGAAAATATTCTTGGTATATATTTGGTATCTAAATGATTACTGAAATGGATTTTTCAAAAAACCTCAACCAATATATTTGGGAATGATAATGGCCAAGTGGCCTGGGTATATTTGACTGTTAGTTACCAAAGTGTCCTTGCGAGCAGTCTAGATGCCCCTATGGGAAAATGAAGTAGCAATGTACACCTGAAGAATGCAGTTACCTCTGATTCAATTTTTTTCACTAACATTCTCTGTGAGGCTCTTACCTGGCTGCTGACTTCACATACCTGAATAGTTGTCATGGGCAATACCTGTGCAGACCAAAGCTAAAATGAGAACCAAATCAGTGGAAGATACAGATATAGTGTTTGGTTTAATATTTTACAAAATATTTAATTATTATAAATTATATAATTATAAAAAATTTATTTATGCTCATGGGCTTCTTTCTAATAGTAAATATAGAACTTTGAGCATGAAAGTGGAAAAATTTTTAAAAAGTCACTCATAGTCCTATCAACTGGAAAGAATCACTGTTTAGTGACTATCATATAGGTACTGTTTTCAGAAAAGAATTTCTCTCTTTAAAACAATCCTGAAATGTATTGAGCTATATGGGAAGTTAGGGTATCCCATCTTTGGAGGTGTATAAGCAGCAGCTGACCTCTCTGTCTAGACTTTAGGTGGAGAGTTGGACACATGAGCCCTTCTAGACCTATGGGCTTTGGATCCTTGGGGGCCCCTGTCACAATTGTGAGGGTCTCCTGATTCATACATATACACATTTCTTTCACATTCACCAGTTTTAATACTACTTTCATATGGATGGTCTTGCCTTTAACAGATTCTTTTTAGTTTTATTGAGGTACAACTGATGAATAAAACTGTATGATACTTAAAGCATACATTGAGATGATTTGATATTCGTATACACTGTGAAAGGATTCCTCCCATCTAGCTAATTAAGGCATTCAACACTTCACATATCTTTTTTTTTTTGTAGTGAGATCCATATTTATTTTTATTTGCTCTTTCAATGAATGTTACCAGCACTGCTGACATTAAAAGTAGCCCTTATCCTGGAAAATATAGGAAGTAGAAAACTAGAAAATCTTTAGGATCCCTGCCTCCCTTCAGGTTTAAGGGAAGAACTAGATTTTTTCTTCCTTGTGTAGGAGTGATCAGCATAAGAGTTCTTCCATATTGAGCCCTGAAATAAACCAGCCCTTCCTATGCTGTAACCCACAAAACAGTCCTTTGACTAAACACTGCTTTATTCTGATTTTACAGACGAAGAATGAAGACTTAGGGAAATAAAGTAACTGACTTGCCTCATTCCAAAGAGGAAACAAAAACAAAGAAAGCCCTGTCTCTCCCACAATTGTGCAGGCTCCACCTGTGGCTCCGAAAGAAAAAGGCTGCAGTGGTGCTGGGTTGTGTACGTGAACCCCTGATCTACATGTCAGGTGTTCTGAGAATCTGCAGTGGCAGACCAGCCCCTCACCATGCTGGCCCAGGCCCACTCAGTCCCAGGACGCGGACAGCGCCTGTGCCCTCCAGAGACTTGGCAGGAGCCACATTCCTAGCCCTCTTCTCGCCCAGGCTCTTCAGTCCATCTTCCCAGAAATATCCCGTTAGGAGAGTGACCTCGGGTGGTCTCCAGTTCTTCCCAAAGGTAAACATACTCTTGGCCATTCAAAGTCACAGAGCTTTCTAGGCTGGGTGCCCTCAATGCCTGGCAGTTCTGAGCCGTGAGTCGGCCGCATTTTCCGGCTCACATCACGGCAGAGAGCAGAAAGACCTGGGAATGGTTATCGGCCAAGAGCTGCAGGCGAACAGCTAATCCAGTCCTGGAAGGGGGCACCAGTAGTTAAGCCCTTTAATGGCCTCAGTCCTATGATAATTAGTCCTGGCCTGGAGCTAGTGAACAGCGAGCCCCTCTAACCTGAAACGGAGCCTCATCCACTGCTCAACGCTAATCCCTTGCACAATGAAAGCCGAACTAATTCACTGGGTAAACACCCTCTCCAGTTACTTACAAGCTGTCTTATTTCAGCCCCAAACCAAATAGAGAGGCGGCCAGTGACTGGAGAGAAAATAAAATATTAAGAACTCATTTTGCCTGAAACCCCCCTTGGGATGCTTGCCTATCACAGTATTTCGTTATGGCAATCCGTGCTGACTAATATAGATGGAAATAATTTCGTCTTAGGAAAATTCTCCTATACTTTAAACCTGATTTTTCATTTACTTACAAACCTGCTTCACAAACATTCAAGAGAGGTCTCCTGGATGCCAGGCGCTGTTCTAGGCATGAGGCATATAGAGTGGAAGAAAAGACAGATATGCTTCCTCTCTGAATTCTATGGGCAGAACAGTGGATGCTGGGTCTGCACAGAACTCAAAAGCTGTGACATGCCCATTTATGGGCCAGGCAACAGCTTTCCTGCAGAAACAGAGTTGCCTGAATTAACCAGCTAACTACATTTTAGAAGCATAAATCATTAGCACAACCCCATTTTAAGCCCCGGAGAGAGAGATGAAGAAAAACAGAGAAAACTATTCCAGAGTGTGAATACTGCTAATTGCATTTTCTCAGTCCCAAATACCTTGCCTTTAAGAAACAGGAGAGGCAACATCCTAAACTTTCAGTAGAAGGTGACATTATTATAGAAAAGAAGATTCTTTGTCCAAGAAGCCAAGATGAAAGCCACATCTCAGTTTCTAGAGCAGAACACAAGAACTGTTCTCCTTTGAAAAGTGAGAGGATTCAGTACCTGTATTCCTGTGCTCGAGGCAAGCAGAGAGTTCTTAAATGATGACTATGCTTATTCTGCTTTAATCTGGAAAATTCTCAGAAGCATTGCACTGAAATCTCAGATTTTTATCTTTCATGAATTTAGCAAAAGGGAAAGAAATGTTTTGGTAACCACTATCAGCACACAAAAGTCATTACCTTTTGAAAGCAAGGCATTTGCACACAAAAAAATCATTCTTTCCAAAGATGTTTTCCATGGTGGCTTTCACGGAATTTTTTTTGTATTAAACTGCAATCATTAATCCTTCTGGACCTGCTCTTGATCTGATTTTGGGTTTCTTGAGAGTATGAAAAAAAAAAGCACCATCTCCTGGACATAGATGTGGTTTCTGGTGGATAGTCATGCATCAGTCAATGCTTACAAAGCTCCTGGGGCCAGACAGCTAGCTATATCCTAGGTGTAGGTTGCCAAGAGGCAAATGAGACAGACCCCTGCCCTCCTAACGCTTGAGACAGGCAGGCAGACAAACATGGGTGGGTGTCACTGGCATAGCTTTAACAGTGAATTGATACATATTCATCACAGAATACAGAGAATCATGAAACAGGCATAGGTTTTTTAACTTAGGTTGGACTTGGTTTGGATTCTAACTACTTCCTAACTTTGTGAGACGGTGAAAATTATTTAACCTCTCTGAGCCTCAGTTCTCTCACGTGTCAGATGGAAGAGCACTGTCCAAAGACAGAGGATGCTTTTAAGGATTAATTGATCAACTCTAACTAGTGTGCCTAGCACAATGCCAGGAACTTTCTGGAAGCCCAATATATACTTGCTCTGTCTCTTTCAATAAGTGTCAATATTATTTGTACAAATTGCTTATTTTATCTGAACTGTATGTGATTACCTTCAAGTGTTCAGAAATCCATGTTTACTGTGAGCTACAGTGTGGGCTATTGAGTTATTTCTTCTAGGGCTCCCAAGAACTTGGTATTACATTCAATCTTTGCTTGATTTTTCAGAAAGTTGTGCTTCAGGATACAGGCCTACCATGAATCCAATAGAGATGGAAGGTGCCTTGCTCCAAGCCAGAGAGGTGCTAAATGAAGAGGTGACAGGTCTTCCTTGTCAAGAGAGGGTAGATCCCAGAGTTAAGAAATCAGGAGGTCTGCAGTAGCCTCCACCACTCAGTTCTCTGTCCCCAGGTAGGCATCTGATGGGTAGAGGCAACCCTGAGTCCATAGGACAATTGTCGGTGAAGAGAATAGGAATCCCACTGAGAAAGTTAGAGGGCACTCAATGACAGTAGGGGCTCAAGTGCTATAGGGCCAGGTAGGAAGTACTGGTGCTACCAAAGGGGTGTCGGGGCCGTCAACAGTAGGGACTGGGAAGAGAAGACAGGCCAATGGCTTGCGTATGCTTCGAGCCAGTTCTCTACATGTTACAAGTGATTCCCTTTGAGAGCCCATGGCTCTCACCATTGCACTTGCAGCTGGGCCACACCCACATGATGCCAGAAGGTCCACTGCCACCTGCATTCATTCTGGGCCTCTTGACTGTGGTTTCCTGCCTTTGTTCTAAGACTTCTTTCACTTTCCAATTTTAGTTTCTATCTTGGGTTGTCTGCTTTGAAACTATACTCTTCTTACACTTCTCCCTCAGTCCCGGAGGCTGGGGTCTTGAGCCCTGGGGGCCTTGGCTGGACTGGGGTTACGTGGTTCTTGCTGTGGGCATGGAGCCAATGGTAATCTGAGAGGCTGTGTCTGGGGTGAAATTGAAATGAAAACAAGGCACATAATCCACCATGGAAAGGGGCTAAGCTAGAGGGATGGGAGCAAGCAGAGGGTATTTTCATGGCAGCTCTCAACCCTGAGAGAGAAAGAGCTGTGATAGACACCAAGCTTGGACACACCTGATAAGCCCATGATCTCTGACTAGTAAACTGTGCCAGGATGGATTTTAACAGGAAGGAATCACCACCATTCCATGTTAGGTCCCTCAACTAAGCTGTGGCAACCTGTATTCTTGGGACTGGTTCTGGGGTTGCAACTGCTTTTCCAGTAGCTATAGCTAGACTCTATCAGCCAGACTGAGTTGATGCTATGGATGCACTCAGCCCTCTCTCAAGATTTCCGCCCTCTTAATTTCCAAGAGCAGGCATTCTGAGGGCTCATATTCTTGGGCAGCAACCGCTGAGACCCTCCATGTTCACTGGGATCATGCGGTTTCATTTCAAGGCCCAACTATGCACATTTGAACACCTGAACACCTTGAACATTTGTCAAAGAATTGTCATATCAGAATACAAGGAGCTGTCTTTCTGTTAATGTGCTTCCACCTTCATGTCACAATCAATGCTCAGGATGTGTGGGGACCACTTTCATGAGAAAGCAATTGAGGATATAATCAATAATATTGTAATAACATCATATTATGATGGCTATATTTATTGTTGTAAGCAGTGAATAATGTATGGAATTGTTGAATAAATATGTTGTATACTTGAAACTAATATAATACGATATATTATACTTCAATAAAAAATAAGTAATTAAGAAAAAAACAAAACAAGAACAGACTCACAGAAAACAGGAGCAAGCTGCTGGTTGCCAGAGGGAGGAGTATGACATAAAGGAAGAAATAGGTGAAGGGGATTAAAAGGTACAATATTTCAGATTTGAAATAAAGAAGTCATTGGGATGTAATGTACAGCACAATATGGTCAGTAATACTGTAATAAGTTTCTACTGTGACAGGTGCTAACTAGATGTATAGTGATAACCATTTTCTAATGTGTATAAAAATCAAGTCAATATGTTGTATACCTGATTAACACAATATTGTATCTTACTTATTCTTCAACAAAAAAATAAATAAAAGCTGGGGAAAAAAAAGAAAGCAATTGAAGAAGGTGCTAGGGTGCCTAAAGGAACTAGAAGCAGAACAGCTAAGACAGCCCAAACCTAGCAGAAAGAGAGAAATAACAAAGATTAGGGCACAAATTAATCATATGGAAACAGAAAAAGTAGTGGAACAGATCAATGAAACCAAGAGTTGGTTCTTTGAAAAAATAAACAAAATTGATAAACCTCTAGCCAGGCTCCTCAAAAAGAAAAGAGAGAGAAACCAAATCAATAAAATCATGAACGAAAATGGAGTGATTACAACCAATCCCTCAGAAATACAAGCAATCATCAGAGAATATTATGAAAAACTCTATGCCGTCAAATTGAGCAACCTGGAAGAAATGGACAAATTCCTAAACAGCCACATGCTACCAAAACTCAAACGGGAAGAAATAGAAAACTTGAACAGACCCATAACTAGTGAAGAAATTGAATAGGTTATCAAAAATCTCCCAGCAAATAAAAGTCCAGGGCCAGATGGCTTCCCTGCGGAATTTTACCAGACATTTAAAACAGAGTTAATTCCTATCCTCAAGCTGTTCCAAAAAATTGAGATGGAAAGAAAACTCCCGGACTCATTCTATGAAGCCAGCATCACTTTGATTCCCAAACCAGATAGAGACCCAGCAAAAAAAGAGAATTACAGGCCGATATCCTTGATGAACATGGATGCAAAACTTCTTAACAAGATATTAGCAAATAGAATCCAACAGCATATAAAAAGAATTATCCACCACAATCAAGTAGGATTCATCCCTGGGTTGCAGGGATGGTTCAATATTCACAAATCAATCAACGTGATACATCACATTAACAAAAGAAAAGATAAGAACCATATGATCCTGTCAATTGATGCAGAAAAAGCATTTGACAAAATACAGCATCCTTTCTTAATAAAAACTCTCGAGAAAGTCGGGATAGAAGGAACATACTTAGACATCATAAAAGCCATTTATGAAAAGCCCACAGCTCATATCATCCTCAATGGGGAAAAACTGAGAGCCTTCCCCCTGAGATCAGGAACACGACAGGGATGTCCACTCTCACCACTGCTATTTAACATAGTGTTGGAGGTCCTAGCATCAGCAATCAGACAAGAAAGCAAAATAAAAGGCATCAGGATAGGCAAGGACGAAGTCAAACTTTCACTTTTTGCAGACGACATGATACTTTACATGGAAAACCCAAAAGAATCCACCGAAAGCCTACTAGAACTGATCCATGAATTTGGCAAAGTTGCAGGATACAAAATCAACGTACAGAAATCGGTTGCTTTCCTTTACACCAATAATGAAGCAATAGAAAGAGAAATAAAGAAGCGAATCCCATTCACAATTGCACAAAAAACCATCAAATACCTAGGAATAAACCTAACCAAAGATGTAAAAGACCTTTACGTGGAAAACTATAAAAAACTTATGAAGGAAATTGAGGAAGACACAAGGAAATGGAAAAACATCCCATGCTCATGGATCGGAAGAATAAATATCGTTAAAATGGCAATACTACCTAAAGCAATCTACACATTCAATGCAATCCCAATCAAAATTGCACCAGCATACTTCTCAAAGCTAGAGCAAACAATCCTAAAATTTGTATGGAACCACAAAAGACCCCGAATAGCCAAAGTAATTCTGAAGAATAAAACCAAAGCGGGAGGCATCACAATCCCAGATTTTAACCTCTATTACAAAGCGGTAGTCATCAAGACAGCATGGTATTGGCACAAGAACAGACACATAGACCAATGGAATAGAATAGAGAACCCAGAGATGGACCCACAAGCATATGGCCATCTAATCTTTGACCAAGCAGGAAAGAGTATCCAATGGAAAAAAGACAGCCTCTTTAACAAATGGTGCTGGGAGAACTGGACAGCAACATGCAGAAGAATGAAACTAGACCACTTCCTTACACCACTCACAAAAATAAACTCTAAATGGATAAAGGATCTGAATGTGAGACAGGAAACCATCAAAATCCTAGAGGAGAAAGCAGGAAAAAACCTCTTTGACCTGAGCCGCAGCAATTTTCTATGTGACACATCTCCAGAGGCGAGGGAATTGAAAGCAAAAATGAACTATTGGGACCTCATCAAGATAAAAAGCTTCTGCACGGCAAAGGAAACAACTAACAAAACTAATAGACAACCGACAGAATGGGAAAGGATAATCGCAAATGACATATCAGATAAAGGACTAGTATCTAAAATCTATAAAGAACTCACCAAACTCCACACCCGAAAAACAAATAATCCAGTGAAAAAGTGGGCGGAAGATATGAATAGACACTTCTCCAAAGAGGACATTCAGATGGCCAACAGACACATGAAACGATGCTCAAAGTCACTCATCATCAGGGAAACACAAATCAAAACCACACTGAGATACCACCTTACACCGGTACGAGTGGCTAAAATGAATAAATCAGGAAACTATAGATGCTGGCGGGGATGTGGAGAAGCAGGCACCCTCCTACACGGTTGGTGGGAATGCAAACTGGTACAGCCGCTCTGGAAAACGGTGTGGAGGTTCCTCAAAAAAATGAAAATAGAGCTACCGTATGACCCAGCAATAGCACTGCTAGGAATCTACCCAAGAGACACAGGAATGCTGATGCATAGGGGTACGTGTACCCCAATGTTCATAGCAGCACTTTCGACAATAGCCAAATCGTGGAAGCAAACCAAGTGCCCATCAACTGACGAATGGATAAAGAAGTTGTGGCACATATATACAATGGACTACTACATGGCAATGAGAAAAAATGAAATCTGGCCATGTGTAGCAACATGGATGGAACTGGAGGGTATTATGTTAAGTGAAATAAGTCAGTCAGAAAAAGACAGATACCATATGTTTCCACGAATAGGTGGACTTTGTGAGACTAAGCAAAAACCAGGGGGAGGGGAAGAGGGGAAAGGAAAAAAAGACACAGAGAGGGAGGGAGATAAAACATAAGAGACTCTCAAAGACTAAGAACAATCTGAGGGTGAGGGAGGTGAGGAAGGTGAGGGAGGGGGGAGAGGGGGTGACGGATATTAAAGAGGGCACGTGTTGGGATGAACACTGGGTGTTATATGTAAACCAATTTGAAAATAAACTATTATAATGAAGAAGGTGCTAGGGGCTTTCTAGAATCACTGATATTCTGAACCCTCAAGTTTGAATTAGAATATATCATTCTCAAGTCACAGGGGAAGAATAATCATGGGGTCTATACCACTGAATCCTTATTGAATGTTTTCAGAGTAAAAAGAGAACACTGGCGTCACACCAGTTAGATCTTCACAGTAACCAGGGAAAACTGAAAAACATGGTCACCAAGGGAAACAGGACGGTCATCCTCACCTTCAGAATCTGTGCACCTCATGATCTGAAAGCGCAGATGAGCAAGTGAGTTGAGATGACAGTTCTAAATCTCGACCACACTGCTCTGATGTTTCCCTAGATTCCACTGGAGGATAAGAGAGATAAAGCAGAGTTAAGAGAAGAGGCTGGGGGTTCCTGAACATACTCCCTCTGTCCCTCTCCACAGTTTGGTCCCTAACTTCTGCTGATTCCCTACTTTAAACATGGGACTCAAACCTCTTGGAGCCTCAGCTTCTTCCTCTGTGAGGGATATGGAGCTTAACGTGACTGACTGGTGTTTTATTAGAGTTTTGCTGTAAGATAATGGATGGAAATGAGTCTTGTAAAGTACCACACACATGCAAGGTATTATATTTAAGTAAGTGCTTAATAACTAATTTTACATGAAGATAACAATGTTATTTGATACTTAAGTTTTCTCAGCATTTTCCAGATTTCTGTGTTAGACAAGTTAATCCTCAATTCTATGTTATCTACTTTGTCAGTCAATAGCGAATCTTGGTCTCCTCAGGAAATTTAGTGAACAATGAAACAGACATAAAGGCACAATTTGGATATTTCAAGTTCAAAGACTTGTCTAAAGTATTAACTTCTTATAGAGAGCTTAAGTCAGGTGTAATCATATAAAATCTCAGATGTGGTAGACTTGTTTTTTCAGTTTATAATGTATGGATGATGGACTGGGGGAAAAATGACTTCTATTAATGATAGAAATGCAAAATTATATTGTATATAATGCTATTTCTCTGAGCATTTTCCATGCACATGCTTATATCTTGCCATTTATCAGTTTTTGAGTCCATTAACTGGTTCTCACCTAATATTCTGAGGGGGTGCTAAGCCAGATGCCCATCAGATCAGAACTGACTCCCTTCCAAGGAGCCTGAAGAGAGCAGCCCCTTACCTAATGAGGATGGTCCAGAACACTACAAACTAAATACTAGAGAATCTGTGGGCAGGAAGGGCCCTTATAGGCACAGCTGGCTGGAAGTGGCTGCAGCTAAAAAAGGCTCAGATCATCAGTCATTGTCCTACCTCAGGAGATCAACCCCTACCAGCAAAACCTGATTCTCCATGAGAAGTAAGTCACCAGGCTGGAATGCGTCAGGTCCTGGAGACCTGTTAGACACATCATGATGGGGAAGACAGGTATAAAGAGTCCTTTGGGAAGTAATATATAAGCATTTGACAAGAGTATAGTATTAGGGGAGCCTAAAGGCAGGTGGCAGGTCTCTTCCAGACCAGGAGTGACATCAGGGAGTTCCAGGCAGTGCCACTGGGAAGGGATGGTATTTAGACTCTGGAGATAGGCAGTAAGAAGGGACACAGACATTCATGTTCTGATGCCAGACAACTCCCACCCAAGGGACTGAGCATGACTGGATTGGAGCATGAGGTATGCATTGGGAAGAAAGCTCAGACAAAGACTAGGCATCATGAAACAAGATTAGTGCCTTCAGGTACCAGGTGAGGATTCAGACACAGAAAACAAGGTTAGAGCTACAGTCCTGGAACCTGGATTTCAGGACATAACGTAAACAGTAACAAGTCCCATGAGACTATGAAATCTAGGAAACTGCCGGGGCCTGATAGGTACAGAGTAAAAAGAGGCTTGAACCTTAGGGGGAAACAGTTGAAAGACAGCTGGGAGGATAATTTGCCTAAAGGTAGGTTCTCAAGCATCACTTGGTTGAAGAGAAATGGTCACACAACTTAAGCCTGGGCTGGTATAGCAGGTGCAGGCTCTACAGTGGTCAGATGGTCAGTGCCAGGATAACAAAGTGGGATAAGGCTGGACAAGTTAAGTTGACTTGTCACAGAGAGGGCAAGGTAGAGTCCCCATGGTCTGACTTGGTGTCAAGAAGGGCAGGTTTTGTTTCTGTCATGGAGCTCCAGCCTCACCCATGGGCGACCTTCCTCCAGGGACCTCAGTCTTGAGGTAGCCGAAGATGTTCTAGATATCCTGGAAGAGATGACCCTCATCCAGACAGGAGCCTTTAGTTTCCAGATTGCATGGTCATAGGCTTCTTGTTCAGGGCTAGGATCTCTGTCTGGTGACCAATGGCTCATTGTTCTCTAGTATCCATGCTTACCTTCTAACTTACCACCAAACTCTGATTTTGTTGGGGCTGATGGTATGCCTGGCTAAAAACCAAACCAAACCTGTTTCCAAGTCACTTAATGAATAGCCATATGATGTTCTGGTGAGTGAAATATAAGCTGAAGTTAATGGGGGAAGACTCCCTGAGCACTAGAAGTTACTAAGTAGTGTGCTCTTGGGCAAGAGCCATTAAAAGGGGGTGAGGTGATTTGCTGGGCATATGCCTTTCTACATGCCCCTATATACCCATTAAACATTTCTTTCAGTCTCTTCTCTTTCCCTTTGCTCTTTTTCCTTCTTCCTTCTTCTTGCTTCCTGCCTATAACTCTGATGTGATTGCCAGAGCTACAGTGATAATTTTGCAACCATGAGACATAAGGCAACCTCAAGGATAGAAATTATGCTTTAACGAAGGCAGAGCACCAGCAACAACAGTTCTAGATGCCAACCTCCAGGCTTCACATGAGAGACTCACTCTTTATCCAAGTCACTGGGCATCAGTATTTTGTTCCTGGCCTTAATCTGATTAGTGCACATCTCTTCCAGCTAGACCACTTATGGTAGGGGTAGGATGGAGATCTGTTGCCTTTAGTCACCACAGATGAGTAACAGGACTTTTAGTGATGACTTCCTTGACTCAGTTGTCCTCTTCAGCCAGAGGACTGGGAGGAGGTGAGCATTTGGGAAAAAACAGTGTCTAGAGGACTGCAAGACCAGCATAGAATAAGCAGAAGCAGACACTGGTCTGGCAGGTCCATCCAGAACTCAACACTGCCCTGCTGCCCTCCTCTCTGCCGCCCAGAGAAGCCTGCTGATCTAGGGACCACTGACTCCAGCTCTCAGCCAGCCTGATGAATTTTCCCACTCTGAAGAGATTTTGACAAAGCCCTTTTCTCCAAGACTCCAGTCTGTCTCCCATAATTGGTCTCTAGATATTATTTATGTATTGAGGGGAAAAATGCTGAATGATTTCTTTAAATTAAGAACTCCTGGTTTGGAGAGTGTAAGCTTTTGGGATCCTGATTTTTTTTAAGTTTATTTATTTATGAGAGAGAGAGAGAGAGAGAGAGAAAGAGAGAGAGAGCAAGTGAGCACACACAAATTGAAGAGGGTCAGAGAGAGATGGAGAGAGAGAATCCTAGGTAGGCTCCACACGATTAGTGCAGAGCCCAACAGGGGGCTCAAACTCAAGAACCATGAGGTAATGACCTGAGCTGAAGTCAGATACTTAACTGATTGAGCTACCCAGGTACCCCAAGAAACTCATTTTTTTTGTTTGGTTTGGTTTAGTTTTTGAGAGAGAGAGAGACAGAGACAGAGAGCGTGTACACGGGAGGGGCAAAAGGAGAGGCAAAGAGAGATAATCTTAAGCGGGCTCCACACTTAGTGGGCTCAATCTCAGGACTGTGGGATCATGACCTGAGCCGAAATCAACAATCAGTTGCTTAACCTGCTGACCCACCCAGGCATCCCAAGAGCCTGGTGCTCTATATTGTGTCCTGAGATCTGGGTCTTATCAACTTTTGGAAATTTAGTTCTCTAGCCCTCAATCTAGTCCTGCCAGTCTCCAGCAAGAGGGATGGAGGTGTGACAGGGGAAACAGTCGAGATGCTAAAAGTTAAAAGCCTTTTTTAAACTTTCTACAAAATCTAGGTCATGTGACTGCAGATACTTGAAGAACACATTGCTTTTCCTCTTTATTCCTGAATTAATTGTGTATAACATGTATTTCCTGTATTTTTCTATTATTATAGACAGACTATTATGAATCACCCTTAAGCGGCACAGCAAACTCCTTCCAGTGCTCCCACTTTCTTCCTTCTCTTCCCCACCTCGATCTCCCAAGCTCTGCATTTGCTGAAGGCCCATTAAAGAAATCATTTCCCACCCTGCCCCCACCAGCACTGCACACCTGGCAATAAATAATATGATCATTGCCTAACAGGCACTCGGAAGAGCCCTGTGATAAATAAAGAGACTTCTCATCTCTCCACAGGCTCTGCGGTGAGGGCTGGCAGAGGAGAGCTCCTATTAAAGAACTCACATAGCCACAGGCAAATTCTCTCACGCATCTCCTTGTGGAGACCTTTTCTTAAAAGCTGAGATTGCTCTGATGGTTCAAGGTGCTATTGAGCTCTAACTCCAGTCGCAGCATCTGAGGCGATGCTTATGTCTGATAAGGTAGCTGGAGAATAATGTGAAGGAGAGGGGCCTGGTAATGGGTTGTGGAAGGGATAGGACGAGGCATCTTTGCCCAGAGCCTGAAGACAGAAGCGCTGCTCTTGCAGGAAGGCCTCCCCCTGCCCCACCCCCAAATTATTTTCCATTTTTATTGCATTAAAAAACCACTTTCTAAACATGCACTTCAGAAATCATTTTTTTTCCTAGCTCCAAGCTAGTAATACTCCTCACAACTGATTTTGTATCATGAGAGGTTTTGAGAATAATTCTGCTTTTCTCATTCACGTTTTTTTTTTTTTTCTGTTTTGAATTGAGAAAACCAAAGAGGGAATAACTGCATTTTGTGCCTTCCTTTTTTTCCAGTTGTGGGGTTGTTCCTTAGAACATTCTACCTTATCTTATTCTTTGGCTTTCAAAATCTTACAAAAACAAACAAAAAAAAAATCCACAGCCATTCTTTCATGGTTTTTTCTTTTTGTCTTTTCATTTTCCTGTTGGTGATATGTTGTCTTTGGGATCTCTCTCTCTTAGAATTTAATGAAAATGAACTTCCAGGGTTAACTAAATTTAGAAGCTCAGTCCATTTCATCAATCACAATTTAAAAGACAAATATGTGAATTCAGTCCAAAGACAAGGGTTCTTAAAGGAACCTGAAGATACCAGGTAGCAGGGATATGGGAGAGATTTTATTAGTTTGCCTTGCTCAGTGTGGCCAGGAGTCTAGATTTCCTGCCTGGTTAAGGCAGAACCAGAACAGGTACAGTGGAATGGTTTCGGGACTGTGATAACACACTTGTAATTCGCCCTTTCTTTTCTCTTTCACTTTTGGACTCCAGGAAACAGAGCACAGGTAAGGCTTAAGAGCTCTGACTGTGAATCAGAGACCTAATTCCTTGTGAGTGTGTGTATGCATGTTTCTGTGGTGGGGGGCTGACGTGGGGAACAGCATCAGTAGACCCGGGCTGTTTTTCACTCACACCCTTCTCTCAGCCAGTATTTGAAGCCATTTCTATGAGTCAGTTAACAAGAATACTTGCTCAGATCCAGAAGACATGTAAGAACTGGTTGCTGACCTCAAAGAGCACAAGGTTGGGTAAAAATTAGCAAAGGCAGATCAATAATGGATTAATAACACAAGAGTGTAATAGTCAAGTTCTGGGCCATGTGGTATAGATACTAAATGCTGATGGAACCACAGTAGTGAGAGTTCAGGGCCATCACTGAGACCAAAGTGAGATTTATGTGGGCCTTGAAGGTTTAAAAGACCTCTTCCTGACCATGGGTTTCCAGGGAGAAGCTCTTTATCAGCAGTGCTCCATTATGGACTGTCTCCATGACTATGTAATGCCTGGAGTCTGCTGCATAGGAAGGTGAACATACATGTTTCTATGACTCCAGCTTCCAGGTCTCATTTTGAGTCTCCATGAATACTTGCTTGGAATAGAGGGCATTGGATCTGACATTCCTTCAGTACTGATGGTTTCTGATCCACTCCCCATTAGGGGGATTATCATCAGACCTGCTCTATACAACTAAGGCTCCCACATGGGTGATGAGGAAGCACAGGAAATTAGATGAGACCTAGGAGCCAATGCCAGTTCTCCCTATCTGTAAATCTCTAGCATCAATCTATGATGAACTCTTTCCTATTCCCAAACTTCTACTTCCTCATCTATTCTGAAAATTTGATGAGAAAGGTCATAAGGTCCTTTTGGGCTACAGCCCTTAGGATGCTGATGGCCATGTCCAGGAGGCTTATTTGCCTTGCAACAGTGTATGGTATTGACAGTTGGCAATTGCAAACGATCCCTCCTGAGTTGTACAAAGATGTGGCAGGATTTTCAAACCCTGCATTTCTGGTCTGGCCAGTAGGTAAGAGCCAAGCAGGCATCTAGGATTAGAGATTTCTAGTCACAGAAAATAACGGGGATCCTACAGTATTATCACAGTAAGTTCTGTCTTGTCATGTATAGCCTCCACTTAAAGGGAAAATATGGGGATAGAGTCTGAGAATAGAATCCCTATGGTTTAAACTCAGGATGGGGCACCTGGGTGGCTCAGTTTGTTGCGTATCTGACTTCGGCTCAGGTCATGATCTCATAGCTCGTGAGTTTGAGCCCTGCATCAGGCTCTGTGCTAACAGCTGGGAGCCTGGAGCCTGCTTCAGAGTCTGTGTCTCTGTGTCTCTCTGCTCCTTCCCCACTCATTCTCTCTGTCTCTGTCTCCCTCTTAAAAATAAATACACATTAATAAAATTTTAAACTCAGGAGTCTGGGGCAGCACATAAGAAATCCTAGGTGAGTTAGGGAAAGAACAATCTGTAGCTTTAACTCATTTCAGAAAAATCAGCCCCTCAAGTGGTAGGCTGAGGGCATGGACCAGCTACATAATTTGTGGGGCCCTGTGTAAAGTGAAGATGTAGAATCCTTTGTTCAAAAATCATCAAGAATATGAACTGGTAACAGGAGAGCATAAAACCAAGCATGAGGCCCTCATAAGCGCGGGGCCCCGTGCTACTGCACAGGTCACACCTCCACCAAGTGGCTCTGCTGGGGACTTCCTCTCATGGAAAAGGTGAGAGTCCTGGCTATTGGTCTAGCAGAAAGAGGAAGGTCCAGAAAGGCCACTTTGCTTATCCTGTGCAATGTTCTCAGCACAATATCCAATTGACTGAGTTCAACACGCAGGGTGAGTATAAGACTGAAATTTTCGGGGAAGTGGAAACCGAAGAGTTCGTCTGGAGCAAGGCAGAGGACTCTCAGGCCTCAGGATGCTGTTGTGGGATCTCCAATTCCAGGGCAACTTCAAGAAACAACCCATAACACATCCAGCCAAAATGACGAGAAGGAAGAATTCTCCTCAAAAGAATCTACAAGAAGTAGTGACAGCTCAAGAATTAATGAAAACAGATATAAGCAACATAACAGAACTTGAATATAGAATGATAATCATAAAACTAATTGTTGGCCTTGAAAAAAGCTTAGATGAATGCAAGGGGTCCCGCGCGGCAGAGTTCAAGGACCTTAAAAACGGTCAGGAAGAATTAAAGAAGACATTGGAAGAAATACAGGGGAAACTGGAAGCAGCAACAGCACGGATTGAAGAGGTAGAGGAAAGAGTTAGTGCATTAGAAGACAAAATCATTGAAAAAGAGGAAGCAGATAAAAAGAGAGAGAAGCTGATCCAGGAACAGGAAAGGAGAATTCGAGAGCGGAGCGATGCACTCAAAAGAAACAATATCCGTATCATAGGAGTTCCAGAGGAAGAAGAGAGAGAGAAAGGAGTCGAAGGGGTTCTTGAACAAATCATTGCTGAGAACTTCCTCAACATGAGGAAATCCAAGAGGCACAGAGAACTCCCCTCAGACGTAACTTGAATAGACCTTCTGCACGGCACATCATAGTGAAGATGGCAAAATACAAAGATAGGGAGAGAATCCTGAAAGCAGCTAGGGACAAAAGAACCCTAACATACAAAGGGAGACCTATAAGGGTAGTAGCAGACTTATCAACAGAAACTTGGCAAGCCAGAAAGGAATGGCAGGATATCTTCAATGTGATGAGCAAGAAGGACATGCAACCAAGAATTCTGTATCCGGCTAGCCTGTCATTCAGAATAGAAGGAGAGATCAAGGTTTTTCCCAACAAACAAAAACTGAAAGAATTTATCACAAATAAGCCAGCACTGCAAGAGATCCTGAGGGGCATTCTATGAAGACAAGGTTGCAAAGAACACAAACTGCCAGGGACAGCCTTACAAACATGAAACTTACAGATAATACAGTGACTGTAAGCCCATATTTTTCAATATTAACACTGAATGTAAATGGACTAAATGCGCCAATCAAAAGACACAGGATAACAGAATGGATTAAAAAACAAGACCCATCTATTTGCTGTCTTCAAGAAACTCATCTTAAACCTGAAGACACCTTCAGATTGAAAGTGAGGGGATGGAGAACTATCTACCATGCTACTGGAAGTCAGAAGAAAGCCGGAGTAGCCACACTTATATCAGACAAATTAGACTTTAAAATGAACGATGTAATAAGAGATGAAGAAGGACATTATATAATAGTCTCAGGGACCATCCAGCAGGAAGAGCTAACAATTGTAAATATCTACGCACCGAATTCGGGGGCACCCAAATTTGTAAAACAACTAATTACAAACATTAGCAACCTCATCGATAAAAATATCCTAATAGTAGGACATCTCAACACTCCACTCTCAGCATTGGATAGATCCACAAAACAGAAAATCTCCGCAGAAACAATAGCCCTGAATGACACATTAGGACAGATGGGCCTCACAGACATCTTTAGGGTCCTTCATCCAGAAGCAAAGGAATTTACGTTCTTCTCATCTGCACACGGTACATTTTCCAAGATAGACCATATTCTGGGGCACAGGGAAGCTCTGAATAAATATAAAAGAATTGAGATCATACCATGTACACTGTCAGACCACAATGCTTTGAAACTTGAAATCAACCACAGGAGAAAGCCTGGAAAATATCCAAGAACATGGCGGCTAAGAAATAACCTACTAAAAGATGACTGGGTCAACCAAGCCATCAGAGAAGAAATTAAAAAATACATGGAAACAAATGAAAATGAAAATACAACAATCCAAACGCTCTGGGACGCAGCAAAGGCAGTCCTGAGAGGGAAATATACTGCAATCCAGGCCCATCTCAAGAAACAAGAAAAATCAATAACACAAATTCTAACAGCACGCCTAAAGGAACTAGAAGCAGATCAACTAAAACAACCCAAGCCCAGCAGAAAGAGAGAAATAACAAAGATCAGAGCACAAATTAACCATATGGAGACAGAAAAGGTAGTGGAACAGATCAATGAAACCAAAAGCTGGTTCTTTGAAAAAATAAACAAAATAGACAAACCTCTAGCCAGGCTTCTCAAAAAGAAAAGAGAGAGAACTCAAATAGATAAAATCGTGAATGAAAAGGGAGAAATTACAACCAATCCCTCAGAGATACAGCAATCATCAGAGAATACTATGAAAAATTATATGCCACCAAACTTGGCAATCTGGAAGAAATGGACAGCTTCCTAAATAGCCACACGCTACCAAAACTCAAACGGGAAGAAATAGAAAATTTGAACAGACCCATAACTAGTGAAGAAATAGAATCAGTTATTAAAAACCTCCCAGCAAATAAAAGCCCTGGACCAGATGGCTTTCCTGCAGAATTGTACCAGACATTTAAAACAGAGTTAATTCCTATCCTCCTCAAGCTGTTCCAAAAAATTGAAACAGAAGGAAAACTCCCGGACTCATTCTATGAAGCCAGCATCACTTTGATTCCCAAACCAGATAGAGACCCAGCAAAGAAAGAAAATTACAGGCCAATATCCCTGATGAATATGGATGCAAAAATTCTCAACAAGATACTAGCAAATCGAATCCAACAACACATAAAGAGAATTATCCACCACGATCAAGTAGGATTCATCCCTGGGTTGCAGGGCTGGTTCAATATTCGCAAATCAATCAACGTGATACATCACATTAACAAAAGAAAAGATAAGAACCATATGATCCTGTCAATTGATGCAGAAAAAGCATTGGACAAAATACAGCATCCTTTCTTAATAAAAACTCTCGAGAAAGTCGGGATAGAAGGAACATACTTAAACATCATAAAAGCCATATATGAAAAGCCCACAGCTAATATCATCCTCAATGGGGAAAAATTGAAAGCCTTCCCCCTGAGATCAGGAACACGCCAGGGGTGTCCACTCTCGCCACTGCTATTTAATATAGTGCTGGAAGTCTTAGCATCAGCAATCAGACAATAAAACAAAATAAAAGGCATCAAGATTGGCAAGGAGGAAGTCAAACTTTCACTTTTTGCAGATGACATGATACTTTACACGGAAAACCCGATGGAATCCACCAAAAGCCTACTAGAACTGATTCATGATTTCAGAAAAGTTGCAGGATACAAAATCAATGTACAGAAATCGGTGGCATTTCTATACACCAACAATGAAGCAGCAGAAAGAGAAATAAAGAAGCTAATCCCTTTCACAATTGCACCAAAAACCATAAAATACTTAGGAATAAACCTAACCAAAGAGGTGAAAGACCTCTACACTGAAAACTATAAAAAACTTATGAAGGAAATTGAGGAAGACACAAGGAAATGGAAAAACATCCCATGCTCATGGATTGGAAGAATAAATATCGTTAAAATGGCAATACTACCCAAAGCAATCTACACATTCAATGCAATCCCAATCAAAATTGCACCAGCATTCTTCTCAAAGCTAGAGCAAACAATCCTAAAATTTGTATGGAACCACAAAAGACCTCGAATAGCCAAAATAATACTGAAGAATAAAACCAAGGCGGGAGGCATCACAATCCCAGACTTTAACCTCTACTACAAAGCGGTGGTCATCAAGACTGTATGGTATTGGCACAAAAACAGACACATAGACCAATGGAATAGAATAGAAAACTCAGAAATGGACCCGCAAGTATATGGCCAACTAATCTTTGACAAAGCGGGAAAATGTATCCAATGGAAAAAAGACAGCCTCTTTAACAAATGGTGCTGGGAGAATTGGACAGCAACATGCAAAAGAATGAAACTAGACCACTTTCTTACACCACTCACAAAAATAAATTCTAAATGGATAAAAGATCTGAATGTGAGACAGGAAACCGTCAAAATCCTAGAGGAGAAAACAGGAAAAAGCCTCTTTGACCTAAGACCAATTTCTTACTTGACACGTCTCCAAAGGCAAGGGAATTAAAAGCAAAGATGAACTATTGGGACCTCATCAAGATAAAAAGCTTCTGCACAGCAAAAGAAACAACCAACAAAACGAATAGGCAACCAACGGAATGGGAAAAGATCATCGCAAATGACATATCAGATAAAGGACTAACATCTAAAATTTATAAAGAACTTACCAAACTCCACACCCGAAAAACAAACAACCCAGTGAAGAAATGGGTGGAAGATATGAATAGACACTTCTCCAAAGAGGACATTCAGATGGCCAACAGATACATGAAACAATGCTCAATGTCACTCAGCATCAGGGAAATACAAATCAAAACCACACTGAGATACCACCTCACACCAGTCAGAGTGGCTAAAATGAACAAATCAGGAAACTACAGATGCTGGCGAGAATGTGGAGAAGTAGGCACCCTCCTACACTGTTGGTGGGAATGCAAACTGGTGCAGTCACTCTGGAAAACGGTGTGGAGGTTCCTCAAAAAAATGAAAATAGAGCTACCCTATGATCCAGCAATAGCCCTGCTAGGAATCTACCCAAGAGACACCGGAATGCTGAGAGCACGTGTACCCCAATGTTCATAGCAGCACTTTCGACAATAGCCAAATCATGGAAAGAGACCAAGTGCCCATCAACTGACGAATGGATAAAGAAGTTATGGTACTTATATACAATGGACTACTACGTGGCAATGAGAAAAAATGAAATCTGGCCATGTGTAGCCAGATGGATGGAACTGGAGGGTATTATGTTAAGTGAAATAAGTCAGTCAGAAAAAGACAGATACCATATGTTTCCACGAATAGGTGGACTTTGTGAGACTAAGCAAAAACCAGGGGGAGGGGAAGAGGGGAAAGGAAAAAAAGACACAGAGAGGGAGGGAGATAAAACATAAGAGACTCTCAAAGACTAAGAAAAAAACTGAGGGTAAGGGGGATGAGGGAGGGGGGAGAGGGGTGATGGGCATTAAAAAGCGCACATGTTGGGATGAACATTTGGGTGTTATATGTAAACCAATTTGAAAATAAACTATTATAAAATTAAAAAAAAAAGACTGAAATTTTCTAGATGATTCTAATTTCAAGCATTCTAGTATTATTGCCCAGTGTCTATGTTTCACTATCTTTTTATTGTTGTTTTCTTGCTCAGAAAACACAGACATAAAACATATAAAATATGTTTACTAATTTTTGGTCTTTTTATTTCAATACAAAAAGTATGAGATTGCTATTCTGTATTATACTAGGAGATGCAAGGGGTTACTGAGGATATTCCCCTGACCTTCAAGGAGTGATGATGGTCAATCATTCATCCAAGTGGGCCCAGAAGTGCCTCTCCTTTGGGATACTTTGTCACTCATCAGGAGATGCAACTTTATGTATCTGGACAACAAAATGAACTGCCTTAACAATAGTTTATGAACTAGACCTGTGACCTTTTTAGGCTTACTTTTTCCAGAATTTGGTAATTTAACAGTGACCCAAAGATGGTTAAGATGTTTCAGTTGAACTTTTTCCTGAAACAGAATTTTGAGTCAAGGCTGCAGGCAGTGGTGGAGGAGCCGAGTACTTACATTGGCCACTTGCTCACATTCTGCCTTTCATCCTGGCTTTGGATCTCTGCATTTTATTGTTACCTATATAGTTCACAAGACTAATTCTATGGTGCAATAGTATTTACAAGGTGAGAAATTAATGAAGGACTTAAACTTTATTCCTCTAAAATGTTAAGGGATGAATTTGAGTCAAACTTTGGACTCTTTTATGGCTCAGGGGTCTTCGGGTCAAGAGTTCAACATAGAAGCCACTGAGGAAAGAGTAAGCAGCTATTTTCCCATGGAGACAATTTCTACAGGTCCCTGAAGAGCCAGTCTCATCCTCTCCCACACAGCCCCTAAGAGAAGGGGTTTCTCAGAGTTCCACATCTTCCATCCAAATAACTGTCTCTTTTCAAGAGTGTGCATGTGCTAAAAGCCCTCAGTGATTCTAGGGTTCAATGTTAGGTCCAAAATATCATCGCAAAGACCAACTTTGACAGTTAAGGAGATTGACATCTCTGTTTTTTCTTGTAGGAATTTTATGGTTTCAAGCCTTAATTTTCAAGATTTTAATCCATTTTGAGTTGATTTTTGTATTCGTATAAGATACGGTCCAATTTCATTCTTTGGCGTGTAACTGTCAAGTTTTCCCAATACCATATATTGAAGACATTCTCCTTTCCTTGTTGCATATTCTTGCCTCCTTTGTCATATATTAATTGCCCGTATATGTATGGGTTTATTTCTGGGCTCTCTGTTCTGTTCTACTCATCTGTGTGTCTGTTTGATGACAACACCATATTGTTTTGGTTACTATATCTTTGGAGTCTGGTCTGAAATCAGGAAGTGTGATACTGCTGGCTCTGTTCTTTCTCAAAATGCTTAGGCTGGCTATTCAGAGTCTTTTGTACTTCCATACAAATGTTAGAATTATTCGTTCTGGTTCTGTGGAAAATGTCACTGGAATTTTGATAAGGATTGCATTGAACCTGTATATTGTTTTCGGTAGTATGAACATTTTAATATTAATTATTCTAACCTACAAGCACAGAATATCTTTCTGTTTATTTTTGTCTTTATTACATTTTTTAATCTATGTCTTACAGTTTTCAGTATATAGGTCATTCCTTTCCTTGGTTAAATTTATTCCTAGGTATTTTATTCTTTTTGATGAAATTTTAAATGGGATTATTTCCTTGATTTCTCTTTCTGATACTTTATAATTAGTATGTAGAAACACAACATATTTTTGTATAACAATTTTAATCTTGAAACTTGACTGAATTCATTTCTTAGCTCTAACAGGGTTTTGGGTTTTTGTTTTTGTTTTGTTTTGTTTTTCCTTTTGGTGGAGTCTTCAGGATTTTCTATATATAATATCACATCATCTGCAAATAATGACAGTTTTACTTCCCTCTTTCTAATTTGTATGTCTTTCATTTATTTTTTCTTACCTAACTGCTGCGGCTAGGAATCTAATACTGTAGAATAAAAGTGAAGACAGAAGGAATCTTTGCCTTGTTCCTGATTTTAGAGTAAAAGCTTTTAGCTTTTCATTGCTACATATGCTATGAGTTATCCATATAGGGCTTTATTATGTTGAGTTATTTTCTCTCTATCCTCACATTGTTGACAGTTTTTATTATGAATAAGATGTTGAATAGGATATTGAATTTTGTCAAATGCTTTTTCTTCACCTATTGTGCTGATCATATGATTTTTATCATTCATTCTGTTAATATGGTATATCACATTGATTGACTCACAGGTGTTAAGCCATCTTGCATCCTAGAATAAATTCACTTATTCATGATATATGATCCTTTTAATGTATTGTTCAAGTTGGTATGCTAACAGTTAGTTGAGATATTGACCTATAATTTTCTTTTTCTTAATTTTTTAATGTTTCTTATTTATTTTTGACAAGAGAGAGCAAGCAGGGGAGGGGCAGAGAGAGAGAGAGAGAGAGAGAGAGAGAGAGAGAGAATGTGAAGTGGGCTTCAGGCTCTGAGCTGTCAGCACAGAGCCCAATACAGGGCTTGAACTCACGAAACATGAGAACATAACCTGAGCCGATATTGGACACTCAACTGTCCAAGCCACTCAGGTGCCTGTGTAATTTCCTTTTTAAGAAGCTTCTGAACAGTGAAGGAAACTATCAACAAAATGAAAATGCAACCTACTGAATGGTAGAGGCATTTTCAACTCATATATCCTATAAGGGGTTAATATCCAAAATATATAAAGAACTCATACAACTTAATAATACAAAATAATCTAATTTAAAAAAGGCAGTGGATACAAATAGACATTTTTTCCAAAGAAAACATACAGATGGCCATCAGGCATGAAAAGATGCTCAACATCACTAACCATCAGGGAAAAGCAAATCAAAACCACAGTGAGATGTCACCTCACACTAGACAGAATGGCTAATATAAAGGAGGCAAGAAATAACAAGTGTTGGTAAGGATGTGGACAAAATGGAACCCTTGTACACTGTTGGTGAGAATTAAAATTGGTGCAGTCACTATGGAAAACAGTATGGAGTTTCCAAAAAAAATTAAAAATAGAACTATCATATGATCCAGCAATTCCACTACTGGGTATCCACCCAAGAAAATGAAAACACTAATTTGAAAAGATTTATGCACCCTTATGTTCACTGCAGCATTATTTACAAAAGCTAAGATATGGAAACAATGTAAGTGTTCATCAATATATATGACATCTTTATCCATTTACATATATATATATATATATGCACACATACGTATACATATATACATACACAATAGAATATTATTCAGCCATAAAAAAAGAATATTTTGCCATTTGTGACAAAATGGACAGACTTTGAGGGAATTATGCTAAGTGAAAGAAGTCAGAGAAAGACAAATACCACGATTTCATTTACATGTAGAATCTAAAAAACACAAAACAAACAACAAACCAAAATCCAGACTCATCAATGTAGGACTGGTGGGGGTCAGAGGAAAGGGAGGTTGGGGGAGAGAGACAAAATAGGTAAATGGGACTGAGAAGTACAAACTTCCAGTTATGAAATATGTAAGTCATGGGTATGTAAGCACAGCATGGAGAATACAATCAATAAATTGTATTAAACCTATAAAGTGACAGATGGTAGGTAGACTTTCTGTGCTGGCCATTTCATAATGTATATAAATGTCAAATTGCTATAGTATATACTTGAAACTAATATAATATTATATGTTGATTATACCTCAATAAAATTTTTAAAAAGAGTGTAGTTTTCGGGAAGTCTCATGTCTTTAAAAAAAAGCAAGCAAGAAAAAATAATTCTCAGTTTTGTAGAGTTCTAAAACTTAATTTTTTATATTAAAAATTTTAAGCTGAGGATTTACACATCAGCTATTAACTTTTAAGAGTTTCATTATAGTTTAAAAAAATCATAATTACTTGAGGTAGGGGAGAGGGGGGTGTCTACTTTATTCCTAATGGAAACTATACATATAGATGAAGTGTCTATATAAAAAATGGGAGCTGTGATTATATTAATACTGTCTAACTGATATTCAATAACTCACCCTTCTATTTCCTATTGTCCATATTTAAATACTTCAAAAAGAATTCTAATCAAGTGGAAATTAATAGGGGAGGAAAGACTGGGGCCGGCAGGAGAAGGTTCTAATCCCACTATCGCTTAATATTTCAAAGTCTCTTTTATTTTCTTAATAAAAGGGCGAGAGAAAGAGAGGGAGAGAAAGAAAAGAGAATTAATCCAGTGCTCTGAACTGTCCTCTCATCTTAATGCTTTAAATAAATTCTAAGAGAATATTACACATGAGAAGGCTATTTCTGGCCAATGGTCAGGCTTTAGCTTTGCTTCTCAACCTTTTTCTATCTTTCCTTCTTCCTTCCCTTTATTCTACCTGTCTTCTCTCCCCCTCTCTTCTTCATTCCTAAGATCTTCAAAACCCAGTGATGAGAGCTATATTTAAAATCCAGCTTCCTCTGACATACTCTGGCTAGACGTCTCCAACTGCTGTAATTTCTTTCCCACTCTGTCACCTGGGGACCCTGCTCCCTTTATCACACCTTGTGTACTCCTGTCTCTGTGTTTCTGTACTTGTTTTTCCCTCATTTCCTCCACCTCTACTTTTTCCTACCCCTTCCCAGTCCTACTTATTCTTCAAGCCCCACCTTCTCTATGAAACTATATGTAGCTTCTTAAAAACTGTAATAATGAAACATTATAATTGTGACTTTTATTGAATAATTCCAGTGTGCTAAGCAATTTACTTAGAGTGTATCATTTAATCGTCTTGGTTATCCTTAGGAGACAATCCCAACTTCTAAGTAAGGTCTGGGATTAGGAAAAAGTTAACTTGTCAAAGGTCAAGGACTCTTGAGTAGGAAAGCAAATGGTAGGGTTCATCTGCTTCCTCTCTTGTTCCTGAACTGCAAATGCACTTAAAGTAAAACCGACATGGTGAAATAACTTAAAGTTCTTCAATTATTTCATGACATCTATTTTCTTAAGCAAACTGATAAATTTTGCAAAGAGAACAATAATGTCTTATATTTTTATCTCCCCAGGATCTCTTTTGGGATCGATGCACAGTAGATTCTCGGTGCCTACTCAGTGATAAAGCTCTGGATTTTCCCTATGAACCTGACTGTTTTCTGTATGCACTCAGTCAACACATAAACTCAATTTACATCTTCTAGGGATATACATTATCCTGGTCTTCCTCAAAAATGAACTAAATGAGTCAATGCTGATACACTAGGAAGTTTCTACCTAATATATATTATCAATCAATCAACTGATTAATCCATTCATTTATTTAACAAACACTTATTGAGCACTTTTATGTGATAGACACTGTTATAGGCAGTGAGAGACAGAGCAGCAAAGAAAACATACCAAAACAAACAAACAAACAAATGAACAAAAAACCTGTGCCTTTATTGTGTTGCCCAAACTCTAGATGGGAGATACAGATAAACAAGGTAAATAGGTAAAATATATGTTAGATGGCAATAAGCTATACAGAAAAATAAAGCAGGAGAGAAGATAGGGAGTTGGTAGAAGAGGGGATAGCACTACAATTTTAAATATGATGATCAGGGAAAACTCACTGAGCACAGACTGGGAGGAGGTAAAGAAATCTGGACGACTAGATCAAGAGTAGTCCAGGCAAAAGGAAAACTAAGTACAAAGGTGAGAATATGCCTGAAATGTTAAAAACAAAACAAAACAGCAAGGAGGCCAATGTAGTTCATTTACCTCTAATCACAGAAGGGAAATTCTATCTTCTAAGTATGTATGTGTATATTATATATGAACAATGGTAAAAGTTTAACTTACACCCACATATGCGGGCAGATCCCCAAAGTCCATACATGTATTTTGAGCAGAAAGACGGAAAAGGAGTAGACTTAGCATAATACCCCCCAGTTCCATTCATGTTACTACGCATGGCCAGATTTCATTCTTCCTCATTGCTGCATAGTATTCCATTGTGTGTGTATATATATACCACATCTTCTTTATCCCTTTATCAGTAGATGGACACTTAGTCTCTTTCCATGATTTGGCTATTGTCGAAAGTGCTGCTATGAACATTGGGGTACACGTGCCCCTATGCATCAGCACTCCTGTCTCTCTTGGGTAGATTCCTAGCAGTGCTATTGCTGGGTCATAGGGTAGTTCTATTTGCATTTTTTTGAGGACACTCCACACCATTTTTCAGAGTGGCTGCACCAGTTTGCATTCCCACCAACAGTTGTAGGAGGGTGCCTGTTTCTCCACATCCTCGCCAGCATCTGTAGTTTCCTGATTTGTTCATTTTAGCCACTCTAACTGGTGTGAGGTGGAAATCTCAGTGTGGTTTTAATTTGTATTTCCCTGATAATGAGTGACATTGAGCATCGTTTCATGTGTCTGTTGGCCATCTGAATGTCCTCTTTGGAGAAGTGTGTATTCATATCTTCTGCCCATTTCTTCAATGGCTTATTCGTTTTTTGGGTGTGGAGTTTGGTAAGTTCTTTATAAATTTTAGATACTAGTCCTTTATCCAATATGTCATTTGCAACTATCCTTTCCCATTCCATCGGTTTTCTATTAGTTTGTTGGTTGTTTCCTTTGCCGTGCAGAAGCTTTTTAAGTCAGTCAGAGAAAGACAGATACCATATGTTTCCACGCATAGGTGGATTTTGAAAGACTTAGCAGAAAACCACGGGGGAGGGGAAGAGGGTAAAAAGACACAGAGAGGGAGGGAGACAAAACGTAAGAGACTCTCAAAGACTAAGAACAAACTGAGGGGTGAAGGGGTATGGTAGGGGGGAGAGTGGGTGACGGGCACAGAGGAAGGCACTTGCTGGGATGAGAACTGGGTGTTGTATGGAAACTAATTTGACAATAAATTATTAAAAAAAAAAAACCTATCTAGAGCAGACAGGAAAAAAAAGGAAGAAAAGAAAAGGAGTAGACATGTGTTACTACGAAAAGCAATACTGGAATAACTAGTCAGTGTTTTAGCCCAGGTTCTCCAGAAAATAAAGTCTGGATTAAGAGCTGAGTCTTTATCTGGGAGGAAAAATCCCAGGACAAAGAGAACACAAAGGGGAGTGAGCCAAGGAGGAGCAGAAGCAGGACAAGTTGATGCATGACTTCTCTGGTCACTGCATCATAGGAGGCCTGGAGGACACAAGCGGGTAACCTTGTAGGGATATCTGCAGGGCAGAAGCTGTGGCTGGCCCAGTCCATGGGAAGGAAATGAAAGGAAATTTTATTGGTGGGCTCCCTGCCATCACATGTTTCCTATTGGTCAAATTTCATCCTGCAAGTAAAAAACCACCACTACTCACCACCCATTCTCCCACACCTGGGACTTCCAGGTTGTGAAACCAGGCTCCCTTGTGCAGCCTCTATGTCTGTGGTATGACAACTCATTAAAGTCTAGGTGAGGTAGGAGACAAGAGACTAGATCTATGCTTGGTTAGTCTGGCTACACAGCAGCTGCCAAGAGGGAGAGCTCAGCGACGCCAAGCAAATTGGTTGGCTGCAGGCAGTGGGAAACGTGGAGGCTAAATGTGGTTGGTAGGGAAGAGGCAGAGCAATTACTAAGGGTCTGGAGGTGGAAATACTGAGAGGAGAGAGGAGGCATAGAAGACGTGTCTTATGTAATCAGTAAATAGCAATATTTATCAAGAGCACATGCTTCCACAACCCTCTAAACGAATGAGACAGAAGCCCTATGTCCCCTAAATTTGGGATAAATTCTGTAGAATAGTGAACACAGAAAATTTCGTATGCAGAGGGGGTGGAGCGAAAGATGCACTGGAGAAGAACCACCAAAACAGTAACTAGGGAAGTATAATAGAGCATGATATAGACTGGGCACTCTCAAGAACACCAGTTAGCTAAATGACATTACCCTAACCAGGTCAATTTTGACTACAAGCATGTCCCACAAAAGTTAAAGATAGTGGGAGAGTTTGGGAGCCCAGGTCAGAGGATTAAAAAAAAATCAGGTCATCTTAACTGTTCTTAATATGACTTGAATCTCCTACTTTTTAAAATATGAAAATAGAGTAAGTTGATGGATTTTAATCATGGCTGAAAAAAATCACTGTGTAAATATTATAGATATCTAAAATACTGGATAAACTTACTCGGCGATATATTTTTTTCAATTTTCAAATCATTTAGTTATCAGAGAGACATAGTCATAGAAGAAACTTCAAAAATTTAATTTAGCAAAATGTAATATCTTTTATAAACCAAAACAAATCTAGAAGGAACAGAAACATATAAAAATATAACCAGATATATTACTAAGGCAAAACTGTATGCAACACATTTTTGATGTGTATCATGAGAAATCTCTTGAGAAAGATTGAATTTAGAATTGCCTACATTGTCTCCCGGTTTGTTTGTTTTTGTTTGTTTATTGGGGGGGGTTGGTATTTTCTTGGTTTTGTTTGTTTGTATTGTTTTTGCCATTCTTCGTGCCTCTCTGGACCTCTAGCTATATTTCCTTGGCCTTGTTCTAGTCTGCCTTCTTGCTAAAAAATAGTTTTGTAAAAATTCAGTCAGTCAAGTTGGTCTGTTGAATTTTAATTTGGCATCACGGAAAGACTATGCATTTTGTAAGCCAACTATCCCATTCAAAAGGTTGCTCACAGAATTGGCAGCTAGACAGAGCCTGGAAAGTATCAGGCAACCCACCATTTTACACCTGGGTAAACCAGAGTTGAAGGAGCAGAAGAGACTCACCTAATTCCTCACAACAGAAAGAAATGCCTCCTGACTTCTATGAGTATGTATTTTTAAATATCTACTTTCATTTCTACACACAGGTAGGAAGCAGTTGAAACAAATATCTTTTATATTACTTATTTATCGGTGCATAACAAATTAGTTTAAAGCTTAGTAGCTTAAAACAATAAACATTTTTGCTTACGATTTCTGTTGGTCAGGAATTCAAGAGCAGCTTAGGTGGGTGTTCCTGGCTCCAGGTCTCTCATCTTGTAGTCAGGATATTGGCTGGGGCTGCACTTTTGAAAGCTTAACTGGAACTAGAAGATTTGCTTCCAATATAACTCACTCACATGGCTACTGGCAGGAGGCCTTGGTTTCTTGTAATCAGCCCCTATATAGGGCTGTCAGGACTCATGACATGGGAGTTGGCTTCTGCCAGAACAAGTAATCTGACAGGTGGAAGCCACTACTGATTACAATTCAAGAGGTGGAAGTGTCATCACTTACATGTATTATACAAGTCAGTCCTACCAAATGTAGGAGAGTTCTACACAGGAGAGTAAATGATAGGAGGTGGGCATTATTTAAGGGATCATCCTGAAGGTTCCCACAGTTCTTTTGAATCAAAACCAGGCATTCCTTACCTTTGTTTGGAGACATATTCTGGTGCTTCATAACCACCATTATCAAAAAATTCTACCTATCCTCTCTCTAATCAGTTATGCAGCCTTTTAGCTTTTCAAACTGATTTTTCCATTTACCGTCATACTTGATTCCTACAACAGTCCTTGAATGTAAAATAATTTTGAAATTTTTGGTTGAGAAACAAAAAAGCAAGGCACACAAGGATTAAGTAATTTTCTTAAGGCCACCCAATGGCAGAGATGAGGGTTGAAACACACTCTTCACTGAGGCTCATGCCATTTGACTATATCACCTTTTGTCCCCTCTCTTAGTCATCTTTCTTCCTCCTGGTCATTACCCATCATTCAGAAATTACTTCAGGTCATGGCTCAAATAATTCCTTTCTATCTCATCTGATAGGATCCTACATGACTTCACTATCTTAGTAGATGAATCCACTCATTATGCTGGACTCTCAATTCCTTGACCTTCACATCTCCAATGACCTTCTCCTCTCCACCCTAGTTATCCACATCCATAATCACTGCACTCTGTTATACTGCTTTACCTCCGAACTCACTAATGCAAGTATCTGACTTTCTGACCACAATCTCTCCTTTGACCACCATTTGTGATGGTTAATTCTATGTATCAATTTAGCAAGACTATGATGCCCAGCTGTTTGGTCAAGCACCAGTCTAGATGTTGCTGTGAAATTATTTTTTGGGTGTCATTAACATTTAAACAAGCAGACAATGAGTAAATCAGATTATCCTCCATAATGTGGGTGGGCCTCATCCAATCAGTGAAAAATCTTAAGAGCAAAGACTGATGTATCCTGAGAGAAGAGAAGATGAAAGAAAAGAAAAAAGGAAAACAGGAAGGAGGGAAGGGAAGGGAAGGGAAGGGAAGGAAAGGAAGGGAGGAGGAAGGAGGAGGAGGAAGGAAGGAAGGAGGAAGGAAGGAAGGAAGGAAGGAAGGAAGGAAGAAAAAGGAATGAGAAAATATTATGGCCCCTGCCCTTAAAGGACTATCTGAGTAGTAGAAAATACAGACCAAAGCAACATAATCTTTGTGGTACACTATTAAAGGAATATTAAAAGCAGGATTCAGTCATTTCCATGGACACTGAGGTAGCTGGGAGTAGTTAAGAAAGCTTTTATAAGCTGACATCTTGCAAGTGGATGCCTCTACTATATAATAAGTCCTCCCTCATTGTGAGCACAACACTAAGTGGAGAGTCAAGAGAATTTTGTCCCAAAACTATCACTGAGAAGCTATGCAATCTTAATTTACTCACTTCACCACTTGGCCCCTTAGTTGTCTCAGCTAGAACAAGCTCACTGGACTAGAAGACCTTTGACATTGCTCTGCTCTTCATGATTGAAGGCTCCAAGTTTAAAATCTCTGCTATTTACTCTGAGAGGGCTCCTCAGTGATAGCAAGTAGCTTACAGTTATGGCTGTGGAGGCCCAAAGAAAAAACACACAAAAAAACCCATGTTTATTTAAGCTACTTTGGTTGTGGCATTTGTGTGCTTTACCTATTCAAATTAACATTTTCGTGATAATGCTTGCATTTGAATTATGCTACTGACATAAATCAAATAAGTATTCTTTTCTACATTCCGTTATTATTGGAAATCCCATTTTATAGATGAAAAAACTAAGAGTCACAGAGAATGAAAGGCTTGCATAAGTGAACTTGATAAGTGAAAATAGGTTCAGATAAAAATTGTGCTTTCTGAGTACCTGATTCCACAGCCAGGTTCAGACGGGGGATGCAGGTCTTTATCACCTGGAGAACAGAATGCTGTAATTTTCCTTTCTTGTGAATTTCTTTGAAATCATCTCAATGCAACAATGCTTGCAGAACTTTGCTTTGACACATTCTCTGAGGGACTGAGCAAGTCTTTCTCACTGATGGCACTGGTCCTACTGGAAAAACAGAGTATGAAATTGGTTATTTCATTCTGTAACAGGTTGATAACTAGTTTAACCCTTTCTTTCACCCTTCAATAGGGAGAAAACATTCTGTCTTCTGGTTTCTCCTTCTGAATCACATTTTATCTAAAAACTAAAGAGTAAATTGAAAATTTTTGCTTTTTAAAATGTTTCCTAAATCTTCGGCTCCAGAAGTGGAACATGTGGGCTTTGTTTTTCTTCTGCTGAAGAGAGAGAAATCAAACAATGACTTAAGTCTAATTTGGGACTTAGAGAACAGTTTCCCCACTCATAGCATTTGCCTGGACCCCAAAGCCAAGACTAAGCAAAAACTGTTTTTCACTGCTTCTTGGTCCATTTCTAGGTGTGTCTTTTTTTTTGGCTCAGGAATTGTTCTGGGTCTTTCTCCCACCATCTCCTTTGAGTCTTCTCTACATTCGGCAACTCAAGTCTCTGTCTTCTCATATGGATTTCAAATTTGGGAATAAATTATTACGGATCGGTGAATACATTTTGCTTTGTTTTTACTTCTCATGGTGAAACTGCTTTATATTTCTTTTTTTATAGTATTATTATTTATTTATTTATTTTTTAATTTATAATACTTTATTTTCAAATTGGTTTACATATAACACCCAGTGTTCATCCCAACATGTGCCCTTTTTAATGCCCATCACCCCCTCTCCCCCCTCCCTCATCCCCCTCACCCTCAGTTTGTTCTTAGTCTTTGAGAGTCTCTTATGTTTTATCTCCCTCCCTCTCTGTGTCTTTTTTTTCTTTCCCCTCTTCCCCTCCCCCTGGTTTTTGCTTAGTCTCACAAAGTCCACCTATTCGTGGAAACATATGGTATCTGTCTTTTTCTGACTGACTTATTTCACTTAACATAATACCCTCCAGTTCATCCATGTTGCTACGCATGGCCAGATTTCATTTTTTCTCTTTGCCACGTAGTAGTCCATTGTATATATGTACCACATCTTCTTTATCCACTCGTCAGTTGATGGGCACTTGGTCTCTTTCCATGATTTGGCTATTGTCGAAAGTGCTGCTATGAACATTGGGGTACACATGCTCCTATGCATCAGCATTCCTGTGTCTCTTGGGTAGATTCCTAGCAGTGCTATTGCTGGGTCATAGGGTAGTTCTATTTTCATCTTTTTGAGGAATCTCCACACCGTTTTCCAGAGTGGCTGCACCAGTTTGCATTCCCACCAACAGTGTAGGAGGGTGCCTACTTCACATCCTCGCCAGCATCTGTAGTTTCCTGATTTTTTCATTTTAGCCACTCTGACTGGTGTGAGGTGGTATCGCAGTGTGGTTTTGATTTGTATTTCCCTGATGATGAGTGACATTGAGCATCGTTTCATGTGTCTGTTGGCCATCTGAATGTCCTCTTTGGAGAAGTGTCTATTCATATCTTCCTCCCATTTCTTCACTGGGTTGTTTGTTTTTTGGGTGTGGAGTTTGGTAAGTTCTTTATAGATTTTAGATATTAGTCCTTTATCTGATAGGTCATTTGTGATGATCTTTTCCCATTCCGTTGGTTGCCTATTCGTTTTGTTGGTTGTTTCTTTTGCTGTGCAGAAGCTTTTTATCTTGATGAGGTCCCAATAGTTCATCTTTGCTTTTAATTCCTCGCCTTTGGAGACGTGTCGAGTAAGAAATTGGTGCGTCTTAGGTCACAGAGGCTTTTTCCTGCTTTCTCCTCTAGGATTTTGATGGTTTCCTGTCTCACATTCAGATCTTTTATCCATTTAGAATTTATTTTTGTGAGTGGTGTAAGAAAGTGGTCTAGTTTCATTCTTTTGCATGTTGCTGTCCAATTCTCCCAGCACCATTTATTAAAGAGGCTGTCTTTTTTCCATTGGATACATTTTCCCACTTTATCAAAGATTAGTTGGCCATATACTTGCAGGTCCATTTCTGAGTTTTCTATTCTATTCCATTGGTCTATGTGTCTGTTTTATATTTCTGATTAGATAATATATCTTCATTATGAAAAGATAGAGCAATATACACAAGTATGAGGAAGTAGGTGAAAAACATCACAAAGAATCCCAACTTTAGAGGTATCCATTATTAACAAAATTTTGGTGAACTTCTCTTAATATGTATATTCATGCATTTACATACAAATATATAATTTTATCAGCATATATTTTTTCATAGTATTCTCTTACAATTGTTTGTATTTCTATGGTGTTGGTTGTGATCTCTCCTCTTTCATTTGTGACTTTATTTATTTGGGTCCTCTCTCTTTTTGGTAAGTCTGGCTATAGGTTCATCAATTTTGTTTATTCTTTCACAGAACCAGCGTTTAGTTTCATTGATCTGTTCTACTATTTTTTTGTTTGTTTCTATATAATTTATTTCTGCTTTAATATTTATTATGTCCCTTCTTCTGACTTTGGGCTTTATTTGCTGCTGCTTTTCTAGCTCCTTTATGTGTAAGGTGTGGTTTTGTATTTGGGACTTTTTTCTGCTTCTTGAGATAGGCCTGGATTATAATGTACTTTGCTCTTAGAACTGTCTTTGTTGCATCCCAAAGGGTGTGGACTGTTGTGCTTTCATTTTCATTTGCATCCATGGATTTTTTTTAATTTTTATTTTTTATTTATTTTTTATTTTCTACTCTTTAATTTCTGAGTTAACCCATTCATTCTTTAGTAGGATGTTGTTTAACCTCCAATTTGAGGGCTTTCCAACTTTTTTCATGTGGTTGATTTCGAGTCTCATTGTTGTGATCTAACAATACGCATGGTATAGTCTCAGTCTTTTTGTATGTGTTGAGGGCTGATTTGTGACCCAGTGTGTGATCTGTTCTGGAAAATGTTCCATGTGCACTCATAAAGAATGTGTATTCTGCTGCTTAAGGATGAAGTGTTCTGAATCTGTTAAGTCCATCTGGTCCAGTGTCTTTCAAAGCCATTGTTTTCTTGTTGATTTTCTGCTTAGATGATCTGTCTATTGACTGCTGTAAGTGAGGTATTAAGTTCCCCTACTATTATGGCATTAGTATCAATGAATTTATGTTTGTTATTAATTGATTTATATATTTGGGTGCTTTAAGTTGTGGGCAAAAGTATTTACAATTGTTAGATCTTCTTAAAGGACAGACCTCTTAATTTTGATATAATGCCCTTTTTCATCTCTTGTTACAGTGTTTATTTTAAAATCTAGTTTGTTTGATATAAGTATTGCTATTCCAGCTTTCTTTTGACATCCGGTTCTCCATCCCCTCAATTTCAATCTGCAGGTGTCTTTAGGTCTAAAATGAGGGTCCTATAGGCAGCATATAGATGGATTTTTTTTCTCTATTCTGATACCCTATATCTTTTGACTACAGCATTTAGTCCATTTACATTTATAGTGATAAATGAGAGATATGAATTTTGTGTCATCGTGTTACTCGTAGAACTGGACAATCTGGAAGAAATGGACAAATTCCTAGAAACTTCACAACACTACCAAAACTGAAATAGGAAGACATAGAAAATTTTAACAGACCCATAACTAGCAAAGAAACTGAATCAGTTATCAAAAATCTCCCAACAAATAAGAGTCCTGGTTCAGAAAGCCTCCCAGGGGAATTCTACCAGACATTTAAAGAAGAGTTAATACATATTCTTCTCAAACTGTTCAAAAAATAGAAATATAAAGAAAGTTTCCAGACTTATTCTGTAAGCCAGCATTACCTTGATTCCCAAAGCAGATAAACACCCCACTAAAAAGGAGAATTACAGGTCAATATCCTTGATGAAACTGGATGCAAAATTTCTCAACAAGGTACTAGCAAATTGAATTAAACAGTACATTAAAAGAATTATTCACCATGTTCAAGTGGGATTTATCCCTGGGCTGCAGGGTTGGTTCAATATTTGCAAATGAATCAAGGTGATACACCATATTAATAAAGGATAAGAACCATATGATCCTGTCAACTGACAAAAAAAGCATTTGATGAAATACAGCATCCTTTTTTCATAAAAACCCTCAAGAAAGTACGGACAGGAGGAATATACCTCTACATCATAAAGGCCATATATGAAAGACCTATAGCTAATATCATCTTCAATGGAGAAAAACTGAGAGCTTTCCCTCTAAGGTCCGGCACACAACAAGGATGTCCATTCTCACCATTGTTGTTCAACATAGCACTGGAAACCCTAGCCTCAGCAATCAGACAACAAAAAGAAACGAAAGGCATATAAACAGGCAGGAAAGAAGTCACACTTTCACTCTTTGCAGATGACATGACTTTATGTGGAAAACCTGAAAGACTCCACCAAAAAATTGCTAGAACTGATACATGAATTTAGCAAAGTTGTAGGAATTTCTATATGCCAATAATGTAGCAGCATAAAGAGATATCAAGGAATTCATCCCATTTGCAACTGCACCAAAAATCATAAGATACCTAGGAATAAACCTAACCAAAGAGGTAAAAGATCTGTATGCTGAAAACTTCAGAAAGCTTATGAAAGAATATTAAGAAGACACAAAGAGTTAGAAAAACATTCTATGCTCAAGGACTGGAAGAACAAAAATTGTTAAAATGGCTATACTACCCAAAGCAATCTACACATTCAAAGCAATCCCTATCAAAATAACACCAGCACTCCTCACAGAGCTACAACAAAGAATTATAAAATTTTTATGGAACCGGTAAAGACCCTAAATAGCCAAAGTAATGTTGGAAAAAAACAAACACCAAAGTCATAGGCATCACAATTCTGGACTTCAAACTGTATTATGAAGCTGTAATCATCCAGACAGTATGGTATTGCCACAAAAACAGACATAGAGATCAATGGAACAGAAGAGAGAACCCAGAAATGGACCCACAAATGTATGGCCAGCTCATCTTTGACAAAGCAGGGAAGAATATTCAATGGAAAGAGACAGTTTCTTCAACAAATGGTGTTGGGAAAACTGGACAGCGACATGCAGAAGAATGAAACTGGACCACTTTCTTACACCATACACAAAAATAAATTCTAAATGGATGGAAAGAACTAAATTTGAGATAAGCATCAAAATCCTAGAGGAAATAATGGGCAAAAACCTCTTCAACCTCAGTGCAGCAACTTTTTAATTTTTTAAATTTTTTTATGTTTACTTTTGATTGAAAGAGACAGGATAGTGGAGGGGAAGAGGGTGAGGGACACACAGAATTTGAAGCAGGCTTCAAGCTCTGAGCTGTTGTCACAGAGCCCGACGTGGGGCTTGAAATCACAAACTGGGAAATCATGACCTGAGCTGAAGTCAGATGCTTAACCAATTGAGCCACCCAGGCACCCCAACTTCTTATTAGACATAGCTCCAGATGTAAGGGAAACAAAAACAAACATGAGCTGCTGGGATCTCATCAAAATAAAAAGCTTCTGCACAGTGAAGGAAACAATCAACAAAACTAAAGGGTAACCAATGGGATGGGAGAAGATATTTGCAAACGACATACCAGATAAAGGGCTAGTATCCAAAATCTATAAAGAACTTATCAAACTCAACACCCAAAAAACAATAACCCAGTGAAGAAATGGGCAGAACACATGAATAGACACTTTTCCAAAGAAGACATACAGATGGCCAACAGATACATGAAAAGATGCTCAGTATCACTCATCATCAGAGAAATACAAATCAAAATTACAATGAGATACCACCTCATACCTGTCAGAATGGCTAAAATGACCAACTCAGATGTTGGTGAGGATGTGGAGAAAGGGGAACACTTTTGCAATGCTGGTGGGAATGCAAACTAGTATGGCCACTCTAGAGAATCGTATGGAGATGCCTTAAAAAATTAAAAAAAGAACTACCCTGTGACCCAGCAATTGCTCTACTAGGTATTTATCCAAAGAACACAAGAATGCCGATTTGAAATGGCACATGCATTCCAACATTTATAGCAGCACTATCAACAATAACCAAATTATGGAAAGAGCCCAAATGTCTTTATCAACTGATGAATGGATAAAGAAGATGTGGTATATATACTCAACAGAACATTACTGAGCAATCAAAAAGAATGAAATCTTGGGATGCCTGGGTGGCTCAGTTGGTTAAGCATCCAACTTTGGCTCAGGTCGTGATCTCATGGTTCGTAGGTTTGAGCCCCGCATCAGGCTCTGGGCTGACAGCTTAGAGCCTGGAGTCGGCCTCGGATTCTGTGTCCCCCTCTCTCTCTCTGCGCCTTACCTACTCAAGCTCTGTCTCTCTCAAAAGTAAACATTAAAAAAATTTTACAAAAAAGAATGAAATCTTGCCATTTGCAACAATGTGGACGGAACCAGAGAGTATTATGCTAAGCAAAGTAAGTCCGTCAGAAAAAGACAAATACATGATATGACTCATATGTGCAATTTAAGAAACACAACAGATGAACATGGGGGAAAAGAAGGAAAAATAAGATAAAAAGAAAGAGGGAGGCAAACTATAAGAGACTCTTAAATAGAGAGAATAAACTGAGGGTTGCTGGAGGGGTGTTGGGTGGGGGGATGGGCTAAATGGGTGATGCACATTAAGGAGAGCACTTGTTGGGATGATCACTGGGTTTTATATACATATGTGATGAATTACTGGGTTCTACTCCTGAAACCAGAACTACACTCTATGTTAACTAACATGAATTTTTTTAAAGAAAATTTAAATAAATAAATAAATAAATTTTTTAAAAGAAATATATAATTTTAATAAATTGGGTATCCTTTGTGCTATTTTTTATCATGACCACATCTTACGTAATCTTTTACTTCTGTATTATGTCCACTCCTCAAACTCTCTCTATCCCCCCACATAACCAATGGAACAACGGTATATGCATTTTTTTTAGAACTTTCTGTATACATATATAATACATATATCATCAAATTCAGATACAAACATATTAAAGTATCTTAGGTCATTATTAAACAAAATTACTGTTTTGTTCTTTTTAATTTACTGTTTACTAATATAGTTTGTATTTATGTAAATATATGTAAATATTCAAGCATTATTGATTTATATATTTTCCATAATTTAAAAAATTCTTTATATAATGTTTAGTTTTTTAATAATTTCTGTGTTTACTGTTTTGGTTAAAATGGTAGCTCAAGCCATGGGTATACATGTAATCTCCTATATTTTAACATTTTTTAATTTTATGTTTTACATTTGTCTTTTACCCATTGATGTTTTTATATTGTATAAAGAAGTCCAACTTTAATATTTTTTTCTAAATGGATTGCCAGTTGTGCCAGCACTATTTATTAAAAGACCATTCTTTTTCCACTAGACTAGAATGTTACTGTTTTTATATATTAAATTATCTCATGTATCAAGATCTATTTCTGGGCTCTTAATTATCTCTCAATGATTCGTTTGCTTTAAAAAATATATTTATCAATATGGGACAACTCTCATAATAATATTAGCCATTTTCAGATATTTATTCTTTTATAAAAATATTAATATGATCTCTATATCATGCCACTTTAAAAAACCCAAGTAGTTAAGTCAGTATTTTAGGGTGTTATTAAGTCTTGTAAAAACATGGTACACCTCTCTGTTCAATCAGAGTTTGGTTTTTATTAAAATTTAACATTTCTCTGAACATATATCTTATATCTTGCATACTGTTTATTTCTAGCAACTTGCTATTTTTTGTCACTATGTGGATGGAATAGTTTCTCATTTTTTTTAGCTGGTTACAGGGAGAATATAGAAAAATATATGAACTTTGTGTGTTTATTTTGTATTAGTCTATTCTACTACTAACTCTATTACTAATAATAGTTATTTTACTAACCTCTTTTTTTTTTAACTTTTAACATTTTTTTTAAATACTTTTTATTTTCAAATTGGTTTACATAAAACACCCAGTGTTCATCCCAACATGTGCCCTTTTTAATGCCCGTCCCCCCTCTCTCCCCCCTCCCTCATCCCCCTCACCCTCAGTTTGTTCTTAGTCTTTGAGAGTCTCTTATGTTTTATCTCCCTCCCTCTCTGTGTCTTTTTTTTTTTTCTTTCCCCTCTTCCCCTCCCCCTGGTTTTTGCTTAGTCTCACCAAGTCCACCTATTCGTGGAAACATATGGTATCTGTCTTTTTCTGACTGACTTATTTCACTTAACATAATACCCTCCAGTTCCATCCATGTTGCTACGCATGGCCAGATTTCATTTTTTTTTTCATTTATTTTTGAGAGACATAGAGACAGAGCATGAGCAGGGGAAGGGCGGAGAGAGAGGGAGATACAGAATCTGAAGCAGGTTCCAGGCTCTGAGCCATCAGCACAGAGCGCGACGCCGGGCTCGAACTCACAGACCGTGATATCATGACCTGAGCCAAAGTCGGCCACTTAACCAACTGAGCCACCCAGGCGCCCCTATTTTACTAACCTCTTTTTAAAAAAATTTTTTTTAATGTTTTATTTATTTTTGAGAGCAGGAGACACAAAGCATGAGCAGGGGAGGGACAGAGAGAGAGGGAAACACAGAATCTGAAGCAGGCTCCAGGCTCTGAGTTGTCAGCACAGAGCCCAACGCGGGCTCAAACTCACAGACCATGAGATCATGACCCGAGCCAAAGTCGGATGCTTAACTGACTGAGCCACTCAGGCGCCTCTAACCTTTTTATATGTGCAATATTATTGATAAAAGTGGAATTTTTAATAATTACTTTATTCTTGAATTTACTAGAACTTCCAACACAGTATTAATTTTAATTAATAGGTTTATTTATTAATTACTATTAATTATTAATAGGAATAAATTTAGGGTTACACTGTAAGAGTGATGTTGTTAATTTTTGTAAATAATTTTTATCTTTAAGGAGTTTCTTATATTCCCAGATTTAGCTATAGTTTTTCTAAGAAAATGCTGCTAATTTTTACACCTGATTTATAAAAATTTATTATTTTGAAACTTATTAAAATTATCACATCATTTTTCTCCTTTAATTTATTCATTAATCAATTATATTCATAGATATCAGATACAAAACCACCTTTGCATTCCCAGATAAATCCTACTTGGTCATAATACATTATTCTTTTCATATACTGCTGGACTCTAATAGGTAATATTTTATATAACATTTTTATAATTATTTGGAGACAAATAGGATAGTCTTTACACTGTTTATTTTTTCCTCTAGCATTTTATAAAATTTTTGCTGAGATTATATTCATCTTATAAAATAAGTTTTAAGAGCTTCCCCTCTCCTAGTGGTCCAGAATAATTTTCATAATATTGGGCTTAACTGATTATTAAAATTTCCTAGATAGAGCTCAGCTTTAAAACTATCTGACAGGTTTCTTATCAAATTTACAATCCTTTCTTTTGCAACTGGTTTAAGTTTTCTACTTCTTGGGTCAGAACTGGTAGGTTAGATTTTTCTATAAGTCATTTATTTTGAATTGAATGAAAACCAAAATACGACCTATCAAAATTTATGGAATGCAGCTAAGGTAGTTTTCAAAGGAAAATTTACGTCATTAAAAGCTTTTCTTGGAAAAGAATAAAAGTCTCAAATTACTAATCTAAGCTTCCAACTTAAGAAACTAGAGAAAGAAGGTCAAATATCCATTTGGAGTAAACAGAATGAAGGAAATAATAAAGGGTAGAAATCGATAAAATTGAAAACAGAAAAGAACAGAGAAAAATCAATGAAACCAAAGCTGTTTTATTAAACATGAACAAAACTGATAAACCTTTAGACAATCTGACCAAGAAAAAAGAGAGAAAGTAAAAATTACTGATTTCAGGAATTAAAGTGGGGACATCACTGCACACCCCACAAACATTCAAAAATAAAAAACAAAAACCCCATGACACTAAGGGAATACTATGAAAAAGCCTATGCTCATACATTTGATATCTAAGGTGAAATTGACAAATTCTTGAAAGACACAAGTTATCAAAGCTTAATAAAAAAATGGATAACTGGAAGAGTCCTATGTTCATTAAAGAAGTGAAAGTGGTAGTTAAGATCCTTCCAACAAGAATAAACAAAAAATTCTAGGCCCAGATAGTGTCACTAGTAAATTCAACCAAATACTTGAGGATGAAATAATATCATTTCTATACAACGTCATATAGAAAACAGAAGAAAAGGAAGCATTTCCTAACTCATTTTATTATATTGCTCTAATTCCAAAACTAGACACTACAAGAAAAGAAAACCAGAGACCATGGTCTCTCATGAACACAGATGCAAAAATCATCAATAAAATATTAACAAATCAAATATTGTAATTCATAAAAGGGATAGCACATCACAACCAAGTGAGGTTTATCTCTGGAATTCCAATCTGGTTTATTATATTAACAAACTAAAGAAAAAAATCCTGATTATCTCACCAGTTGCAGAAAAAGCACTGAACAAAATTAAATGTCCATTCATGATAATGATTCTAAACTTGGATAAGAAGAAAACTTACATAACTTGATAAAGGACACTTACATAAACCCTGCACCAAAATCATATTTAATAGTGCAACAATGAATATTTCACCCCCAGATTGGTAACAAGGCACAAGGCAAAAATGTCCTCTCTCACAACTCATATTCAACACTGCATTTGGAAGTCTCAGGCAGTAAGTCAAGAAAGGAAAAAATTAAGTATACAGATTAGAAAAAAAGAAAATTATCTCTAGTCATAGATCCCAAGATTTTTTTATGTAGAAAATATCAAAGAACCTACAAACACACACACACACACACACACACACACACACACACACACGCACACACACACCTTCTTAAACTGTAACTGATTTTTTTTCATTATCAGGATTTTTTTCAATAATAAAACTCAATTATATTTCTATACACTACACTGAATAATTGAAATTTAAAATGAAAAATTACTATTCACAAAGGCACCAAAAACACACAACAACCAACCAAATATGTATAAATGTAAATTATTTGCAGGATCTTCATGCTGGAAACTAAAAAACATTCGAAAAAGAAATCAAAGAAGATCTAAAGAAATGGAGTGATATACAATGGTTCTGAATTGAAAGACATGATACTGTTAAAATGTCCATTTCCTCCATTTGGTCTTTTTTTTTTTTTTAAGTTTATTTATATATTTTGAGAGAGAGCCGGGGAGATGGAGAGAGAGGGGGGGAAGAAGAGGAAATACTGAGCAGGCTTCCGCCTGTCAGAACAGAGCCAGAGGTGGGGCATGAACTTATGAACTGCAAGATCATGACCTGAGCCAAAATCGAAAGTTGGATGCCTAACCAACTGGCCCACCTGGGCGACCTTCCCCTCTTTGGTTTTTAGTTCTAATGCAATTCCAATCAAAATCCTGTAGTCTTTTACATAGATATTCCAAAGATGACTTAAAATTGTAATTCCAAAACAATGGAATTGAATAGCCCAAATAATTTTGAAAAGGAACAAGTTAAAGAACTCACACTATATAACGTCAAGACTTAACTATAGGACTATAGTAATCAAACCATGGTGGTGTTGGCAAAAGGACAAACACATGTATCGATGAAACTGAAGAAAGAGCCCCCAAAGTAGTTTTGACAAAGGTACAAAGGCCCTTTAATGCAGAAAGAATAACACTCTCAATAAATGGTACCAAACAATTGGATAGCCATACAAAAAACAATAAATTCTGACCTATATCATATAGACCTTATATAAAAATAAAAACAAAACAGATCTAGGTGTGAATATAAATAGTAAAGCTTTATGGATTCAAGGACACATCATAGCCTAAAATCTGCATGATCTTGGTTTAGCAGAGATGCAGATCTTGGTTTTATTTTTATTTATTTTTTCATTTAAGACAGGGAATACTGTATTCAAACCCATGAGAGAAATGGACAGCTTGGGTCTATAACAGAGTGTTGTATTTTGTATTTTTTAATGTCTATTTATTTTTGAGAGAGTGTGTGTGAGCAGAGAGGCACAGAGAGAGGGAGACACAGAATCTGAAGCAGACTTCAGGCTTCGAGCTATCAGCACAGAGCCCAACATGGGTCTCGAACTCACGAATTGTGAGATCGTGACCTGAGCTGAAGTTGGATGCTTAACCAACTAAGCCACGCAGTCGCCCCCGAAGTGTCATGTTTTAAAACACAGGTCAGGGGCACCTGGGTGGCTCAGTCAGTTGAGCATCTGACTTCGGCTCAGGTCATGATCTCGCTCATGGGTTTGGGCCCGCGTCGGGCTCTGTGCTGACAGCTCAGGGCCTGGAGCCTGCTTCCGATTCTGTGTCTCCCTCTCTCTGCCCTTCCCTGCTCATGCTTTGTCTCTCTCTCTCTCTCTCTCTCTCTCTCTCTCCCTCTCTCTCAAAATAAATAAATGCCAAAAAAAATAATTTAAAACATAGGTCAGTAATTGTATATGAGACTACATATAGTTACATGCAAATTAACTGATTAGAGCACAACTTTTCAACATTTAAAACAAAATAAGCATCCCTGTAAAAGCAGCGCCTTTGTGACATTTTTAACTTAAGTATTCCTCTCCTTCTTCACCCTCTCTTTTAACAGAATCCATACCAATATCCTCATAACCCTTCTTAAAGGCAACAATGTTCTCACGGGCTTCAAACAACTCTCCTTCCTCAATGCCCTTACCCACATACCAGTGAACAAAGGCACGCTTGGTATGTCAGGTCAAACTTGTGGTCCAGGTGAGCCCAGGCCTCAGAAATGACTGTGGTGTTGCTCAGCATGCACACAGGTTGCTATACTTTAGCCATGTCTCCACCAGGTATTACAGTGGGAGGCCAGTAATTAATGCCAACTTTAAAGCCAATGGGGCACCAGTCCATAAACTGGATGGTATGTTTGGTCCTGATGATGGCAATGGCAGCACTGATATTTGGGAAACCATGTCGTTACAGTACAGCAGGCAGCAAGCCATGTATTTACCCTGGCAAGGGTCACATTTCAAAATCTGGTTGGCTGGCTCAAAGTACGCATTGGTGATTTCTGCAATGGAACACTGTTCATGGTAGGCTTTCTCAGGAGAGATACAGGAGCATATGTGGCCAGAGGGAAGTGGATATGGGGATAGGGTACCAGACTGGTCTGGAATTCTGTCAGAACAACATTCAGGGCTCTATCAAGTCTTAGGGAAGCAGTGATGGAAGACACAATTTGACCTATCAACCTATTGAGGTTAGTGTAGGTTGGGCATTCAATATAGAGGTTTCTACCACGGTTGTCATCAACGGCCTTACATTGTCTACCATGAAGTCACAATTGGAGTGTTCCAAGGTGGTGTGGGCAGTGAGGATGGAGTTTTAGGGCTCAACTATAGCTGTGGAAATCTGGGGGGCTAGGTAAATGGAGAACTCTACTTTGGACTTCTTGCCATAATCGGAGAGACATTCCATGAGCAGGGAGGTAAACCCCAAACCAGATCCCCTCCAAAACTGTGGGAAACCAAGAAGCCCTGAAGACCTATGCACAGATCAGCCAGTTTCTGAATGTAGTCCAAGACAAGGTCAGCGATCTCCTTGCCATTGGTGTAGTGCCCTCGAGCACAGTTATTGGCAGCATCTTCCTTGCCTGTGATGAACTGCACAGGGTGGAAAAGCCGGCAGTAAGCGCCAGCACAAACTTCATCCATGACTTTGGGTTCCAAATCTACAGACACTGCCCTGGACACAAGCTTGCCAGCACGCATTTCACTAAAGAAGGTGTTGGGATCATCTCACTCCCCAGAGGTCTTATCACTTGACATTTGAGCATCAGGCTGGATACTGTGTTCCAGGAAATTAGAGCTCCCAGCAGGCATTGCCATTCTGGACACCAGCTTGGCCGAAATGGATGGAGATGCATTCACACATTGTTGCTGTTTACTGACTGCTTACCAGATGGCAGAGAGAGGAGAGGTTGTTAATTCTTATAGCATGATTCTTAGGTGGTTGATGTAGGAAAACATAACAGGATTTTTAAATACAACTCCAAAAGCAGGATCCATAAAAGAAAAAAATAATATCAAGATTAAATACTTTTGCTCTGCAAAAGACAATATTAAGGAACTGAAAAGACAAGCCACATGATGGGAGAAAATATTTTTAAATTACATACCTCACAAAGAACTGACATCTAAAATATATAAAGAGCTCTCAAATTCAGCAACAAGTAAACAAACCAATAAAAAAATGAGTAAATCAATCAAACACTTCACCAAGAAGATATATAGATGACAAATAAACACATAAGAAGATGGTGTCTACATCATTAGAGATCAGGAAAATGCAAATTAAAGTCACAATGAGATGCTCTTATACAACTAAAGGAATATCTAAAAACAAAGACAAAAGATAAATTAACAATACAAATTGCTTGAAAAGATTCAAAACAACTCAAACACACATTTCTGATAGATACGGAAAACGGCACAGTCACCACGGAAAAGAGTTTAGTTGTTTTGCATAATGTTAAATATATGCTTACCATCTGTCCCAGCAACTGCACTACTAGGTATTTACCCAGTGAAATTAAAACTTCTGTTCACACGAAACCTGTATGCAAATATTTATACTGCTTTATTCATAATTGCCAAAAACTGGAAACAATCCAGGTATTCTTCAACAGGTGAACAGATAAAAAAAAATCAGGTATATCCATGCAAGAGAATATCATTCAGCAGTAAAAAGACATGAACTAATGATTCATCTAACAACACGAATGAATCTGAAGTGTACTTTGCTAAGAGAAAGAAGACCCAACACTACACAATGAATTGTTTCATTTATGTTATGTTCTCAAAAGCAAAATAACAAAGACCACAGAAAGATAAATCACTACTAGGGCTTGGGAGTGCTGAGAGTGGATGACTACAAAGGGGCAGCACAAGGAATTTTTGGATTGGTGGAATTGTTATGTATAATAGTGTGGCTGTAGATACATGGCTCTGTGCATTTGTCGAATCACACAGAACTGTGCACCACAAGACTGAATGTACTACGTGCAAATATAAAAAATGAGCGAAGATGTCAGGGAGACCCAAGATAAAATGGAGACTATCACAGATGAGTCTAACCATGTTACTTATAAATGACTTCGTTACAACGAATGGGGTAAGACAAACCAGGAAATGACCTAACTAACTTTTCAAAAGGATGCCTTGACTGGGTAGTGGTAAGGTTAAAGACAAACAGAACTGTACATGAATGCCGTGCTCTAACAGTGGTATATCCACACAGCTGAATACCATTCAGCAATAAAAAGACAAGAAATGATTCCATCTAACAACATAAATGAATCTTTAAAATTTTTTTAATGTTTATTTATTTTTGAGAGAGAGAGAGAGAGAGAGAGAGACAGTGCACGAGTGGGAGAGGGGCAAAGAAAGAGGGAGACAGATTCCGAAGCAGGATCCAGGCTCTGAGCTGTCAGCACAGAGCCAGACGTGGGGCTTGAACTCACAAACCATGAGATCAGTACCTGAGCTAAGGTCGGACACAACCAACTGAGCCACCCAGGTGCCCCTAACAACATAAATGAATCTTAAAGGTATTTTGTTACATGAAAGAAGTGAGACCCAAGTGACTACGCATTGAATTTGTTTCTCTCAGGCATATGGGGGAGCAATTCTAAAGCTAGTTTACATGTAAAACAAATAAGTAAATATATTATAGATAATGAAAGGCAGGTTTCTCATGGTTGGATGAAAGTTCCAAGTAACCTGGGAATGCTAGAGTAAATCTGCTGGTCTAGATTGGAGTTGAAAGTGTTAGAACGAACTCATTTAAAAAAATGTGTGTGTGTGGGTGTGTGTGCACACGTGCATGTGTGTTTCCAGTAAAATTAAAACTTATGTTCATAGAAGAACCTGTACTTAAATTTTTACAAAAGTTTTATTCATAATCACTAAAAACTGGACACCCAGGGGTCTTTCAACAAATGAATCAATCATTCTTTCTATCTATCTATCTATCCATCATCTATCTAAATGTAGGCGTGTGTATGTGTGTGCATATCCATCGATTAGTATATGTCTATATATTTTCTAGCTGTGTCTAGAAGCAGAGATACTCCAGTAGCAACAAATGCACCTAGTACCCAGACCTTGGTTTTTAATTACATTCTCCAATAAAAGCAACCAGACTCCTTGGAAAAGTCTCAGGAGTAGGTAGAGAAAATACAGGATGAATATCCCGTTATGCCGGAAATTAAGGAAATGCTAAAATTAAAAAAAAAAAAGAAAGAAACGGTAGAGTCATTTCAAAAGGATACAGAAGCCAACCTGGAAGAGATACTGATGGCTAAAGATGGAATCATTTCAGTAAAACGATAGTATTAGATTTTATAACTCGAGGAAATAAAATAAATATCCAGGGGTCCATACTGATATAAACAAACAAACAAATAAATAAGGGAAGAAAGGGTAACCTTTCTTTACAGAAGAATTCCAATTAATAAATGTAAAAGGAATGAGATAAGTAGAAAATCACCACCAGAACACCACAGTAATAATTGCTGCAGGTAAGATCCCCCACTGAGTGCTAAAATTAGCAGGTGAAGCAAGATTTAAGGTAAAACGAGATTTTTGCATAGCCTTAAAGTGTCTCTCATCCCAAATACTTACAAGTTGCAAAGGGAAAAACAGTAACATTATATTTGAGAAATGGGTCAGATACCGCCTTCACTTAGTGACTAGAGTCAACATGATATCACTAGTAATAAGACATATTAACATCACGTAGCCACTGATAGGATCCACTGAGAAGGGAACATAAGGAACATGCCTCTCTGGTAGCCTTCCCTAAAATCCATAACTTCAGCCTAATCACGAGAAAACAACAGACAAACCCAAAATAGGGAGACATTTTACAAATACTCCTCAAACATGTTAAGGTTAAAAAAAAAAAAAAAAAGAAAAGAAGAGGAGTAACTGGAAAACTGTCACAGACTGCAGGAGTCTAAGAAAATCCAACAATAAAACACAATATGGCATCCTGGATAAGATGCTGAAACACCAAGAAAAAGAGACAATAATTGAAAAACTGGGAGAATCTAAATAAAGTGTACAGGTCAGTTAATAGTACTGTGTCGATGTTAATTTTTTATTTTTGATGGTTGTACCATGGTCATGTAGAGAACACTGGTTGAAGAGTAAACACGAACTCCTCTGCAGGAGTTTGTAACTCCTTTATGGATCTGTTTTTTTGTTTGTTTTTTTTTCCAAACTAAAATGTTAAAAATGAATTTAAAATTGTATCTCTATTTTTATCTAGGTGATGTATTGTTTGATATATATGACTTCATAAATCTCCATGGTTTTCAAAAATTCTACCTTTATCATTACAGAACATCTTTTTTCATTCTATTTAATGTAGTCATTCATATATTCCACTTTATCTGGTTTCAACATTTGTTTTCATTTACTTTCAGTTGTTTTTACTTCCCTTTTCCTCCCAAGTATTATTATTTTATAATATTTTAAAAATTTTTAAATTATTATAAAGTAAAACAAAACAAAAAACATATAGGGCTTTATTTTTTAACCCAAAATGCTGTTATCTATCTCCTACTAGGAAAATTTTGCTTATTCACAGTTGGGGTAAAAACTGATGTACTTAAATTTATTCCTTCCAAGTGTATGTATGCTCTTTGCATATTTGTTGTTTTTTCTTTTTACTTTTCATTATTGGTTTTAATTTGGTCAGATTACCATTTATTCTTTTAATTTGTAAATTCTATCAACCCCTTTTGTTACACTTCGCTGATACTCATGATCAAACATATTTCTCTGTCCTGTTCTGTAGATAACCAGCACCTACTACGAATGTGCCCATTTCTACCATTGTCCTCCTTAATATGAAAAGACTCAAAATAAGTTTTACTTCTTTACCTCCTCTTTCCGGAGGCTTTTACTCCTGCATTTCAGATCTGAGATCATTTAATACTTTTAGTTCCAGATTTTAGTTATACTTTCTCTCCAAGTATGTCTATTTCACTTGGAAAACCTTATTTGGTCGTTATACTGGAAACATCACCAGTCACTCTATTATTTCCCATTGAAATCACACTCTACCCATGGCATAGTTCACTGTTCACTCCTCATTTCCTTCTTCGTCTTCCCTAATTGTAAGTCTCCACTCCGTTCATTTGGCTGGAATTCTTCTTCAAACATTTTCTTCAGACTGGTATACCCTCAGAATGCTCAAATTTGCGCAGATATTTTCTTTTCGCCCTGATAGGTAAATTACCATGTTCAATTAAAATTAAATCACCATGTAAATTAGAATCCCTGGATTGCAGTCATTCTCATGATCTACAGGTACTCTCTGTCTTCCAGTCTGATTCTTTCGGATTCTTTGTCCATGTAAGAAATTTGCTCTGTTTAGGGGCACCTGGGTGGCTCAGTCGGTCAAGAATCGACTTCGGCTCAGGTCATGATCTCGCAGTTCGTGGGTTCAAGCCCCACATCAGGCTCTGTGCTCAACACTTGCTTGCAGCCTGGAGCCTGCTTCAGATTCTGTGTCTCCTTCTCTCTCTGCCCCTCCCCCACTTGTAATCTATCTCACTCTGTCTCTCAAAAATAAACGCTAAAAAAAAAAGAAGAAAGAAATTTGCTATGTTTAGAAATTTGTAAAATTTTCTCATTAGTTTTGAAATTCAGGACTTTCCCCAGAATATGCCTGAACATACCTATCCTTCTTCATCAATTGTGACTGAAACCTGGATTTCTAGATTCAGTCTGTGGCTTATGGTCATTTTTTTTCCTATTATTTACTTAATTATTGCTTCTCCATGTGTTTTTTTTTTTTCCCTTCTGGAACTCATTGTTTTCATGATAGGGCCTCTGGTTCTGTACTCTGAGTCCTTATCTTTTCCTTTCTGCATGTTTGCTCTATATGAGATATTCCTTTTACTTTATATTCTAGACTATTAATTTGGTTATCTGTATGACCACACTCTCAACTCAGTTCATCTTACTACTTTTAATTAATATCTTACTCCTAGAAATTCATTTCACTGTTGTAATTAAACCTCTCTAATTGCTGTGTATTGGGAGGGGGGGAGGCAGGTGTCCTGTGACTCACCCAACAGTACTATTTAACGAGGACTTCCAGTTTTTTATTTTTGGCTTGTTTTTGACCCCTAAACATATTGCTAGCTTTATTTATCTACTCTTTGGAACTCAGATCCAGCTGGTGACCTGAAGTCACGGCAATCTCAAGACTAATGGACTAGTGGAATAGCGCAAAGCAAGTGGTCAGTCCCTGGTTGAAGCACCAAAATGAGACCTTTCTTCTTTCTGATCAACTCAGCTCAAAGGTTAGAGTTCCTCATTTTCAGGGAGTCTTTGGTCACCTTTGCCAGGGAGATGGGTAGGTCCTTCCAGAAAGCCAGGGCTGCCCTTCCTTGAGAGGATATACAAACTTCTAAGGGTCAGAGCTCTTTTCTGATTCTCAACTCATGACTCCTTCATCATTAATTCTCAGGCCCTTATTTTTTTTTAAATTTTTTAATGTTTATTTATTTTTGAGAGAGACAGAGAGAGAGAGTGAGCTGGGGAGGGGCAGAGAGAGAGGGAGACACAGAATCCAAAGCAGGCTCCAGGCTCTGAGCTGTTAGCACAGAGCCCGATGTGGGGCTTGAACTCATGAACCATGAGGTCATGACCTGAGCTGAAGTCGGACGCTCAACCAACTGAGCCACCCAGGCGTCCCCTCAGGCCCTTATTAAGCCTAGAAAAGAAAAAGGCCACTTTTGTTACACTTTTTGTGTAACTTTTGTTACACACGCAATTAGCCTGGTAGTTAGAACCTGAATCTGATTCAATCCACCAGTCTTCATCTATCTGCTGGCCCTGATTCCCAAAGGAGGATACTGGAGGATAAGTAGGGTTAGGAAGAGAGGCCAGCCAAAACAATCTACAGACATCGCCTTCAAGAATTACGTCTCAGTTTAATGCACAACCCACAAACACACCAGGCCATTCCTCTACGCTCAGCTTGTTCCAGCGGGGACATCACAGTCCCAGACAAGGAGGCCTTAACTTCTCAGAACTCATCTGTTCTGGAAAGGTGAATTGGACGAAAAAGTTATCTTTCTAGATATCACTATTAATTATTACTAATCACTACCCTGATAGTGACAACAAATAGGTTTAATCGTGTTTGTCAACTCCAATTCACTCATCTGCCAACAAATATCTACTGAGCACAAAGAAGATCCCAGGTGTTATCCTAGGTACTAGAGATACACTAGCGAATCCGGATTCCTTTGGAAACTCCAAACAGAGTCTGATCAGGGAAACAGAGTGCTGCAGTTAATTAATGGCATCCGGCATGGACAGAGGACTTGAACATGGCAACATGTGTGTAAGGTATTTGCTATCTCTGCCTTTCAAGAGCCCTCATTTTACTTTTGGATTGGAGTAGAATATATTTATTTTACTTTGAGACTTTCTTTTTGTGGCTTGCTGAGATTTTTCTGATTCAGGGACATCTAAAAAATTTTGTGCTAAATTTGGATCTACAAACCTTCTAGACTCCTTCATATTGGTTGCTATATGGCTCATCTTTTCATTCCTACAACTACAAAAATACTTCCCTAGAGGGTTTTAGCCCCTTGTCCTTAAGCACAACTTGGCAGAAACTATAAGGGACAGTATATTACAGCTCTTTGGCAACATCAGTTGCCATAAATGTCAGTTTGAAGTTAAAAAGGAGTAATTTCCTCTTCTTAAAGGAGAAAGCCACTCCTCTCCCATTAAGTATTTTTGAAGTATTATGCTGTTGAACTGGATAGTGAATATCTTGTTAAGTATTATACCCTAGGCACTTCACTGTCTCACCTAGGTGCAAGCCCAGTCTAATTGCCACTCCTTTGTAAGTGTTCTTTTCTCTCTGGCTATATTAAAGATTCTCTCTTCTTAGGAACTCTGCAGTTTCCCCATATGTGCCTAAAAATAGATTTATTTTTATTTATTCTGAATATCATAATTCTTGTGTCTCATCAATGCAGGAAAATTCTCATCTATTATCTCTTTAATATTGCTGCTTCTCCATTAGCTCAGTTCTCTCCTTCAGGGACTCTGGTTTAATGCATGTTACCTCAACGCATTGCTTCTCTGCATTGCACTGTATTCTGGATAGTTGTTCAGATTCGACCTCCAACTCATCAATGCTTTATTCAACTTTGTCTAATTGGCTTTGTAAGTCATTTATTATTTTTTAGCCTCAATTATTATATTTCTACTTCTGGAGGTTTCATTTGGTTCTCTTTAAAACCTCACTCTTTCTTGGTATTTTGTCTGACAGACACAAGTTAAAATTCCTCTTTCGTTTCTTCAAAAATTTAGGCATACTTATTTTAGGTACATTTTGTACCTAATAATTAGGAAATCTGGTCTTTGTGGTCTTGATTCTGTTATTTTTAGATTGAGGGAGGAACCTCTCACTCACTTTGCCTGGTTTTCTCCTAAGAGTTTTATTTTTAATTGTTTGTTTGCATTTATTGGATTTTATATGGGGAATTTTTTGAGGTTTGGGTTTAAGGTGAGTTCTTCAACAGAATGTCTTAAAGCACTACCAACCAGAGAGTAATTTCAACCAAATGCTTAGTTTGGATTTTTGGCTCACACACGTCATGTACATTTTGGCCCATTAAAGGGCCAGTTTATGGTTACAAATTCTCAAGGAAGACCTCATTTTCTCTTCACTTGGAACTCCGAAAAGCTTCTTTTCACCTCCGTTGGCAGGGCGAGTTACCCCTACACCACAATTTGTCTTTTCCCTGAGTGCCATTCTTTGGGAGACACATATTTAGGCAGAGAGCTCTGATCTGACTTGTGCTGACCTTAAGTTTTGTCTGTGTTTCCAGATCAGCCCTTGAAAATTGAAGCTCTAATTTGTTTTAAATATCCAAGAGCAGCCAAGGGCTCACTGCCTAATTACTATTCTGGATTACTCCCTTATTATTATTTTTAGCCCTAAGTATTTTCCTTCCATTTTTCCAGTTTAGCTGCAGATTAAGCCAATATGTATTTAAACATTTTATCCAGTGTTTTCAGGTATTTTTGCATAAGAGGGGTTTTTGACTTTTTTAGCTTACTATATTGCCAGAAACGGATGTGTCCATCATGTTTATATGTATAGTTATTGTTCACATTTCGCATCTGTATACAATTAATCCACTTATTCACTTTTAGGATAGTCAAGTCTACCAGATGACAGCCCTTTAATGGAATCCACCATCTTTCTGCCTCCATTCACACCCTTCTTTTCAGTGCCCACCACTGAAATCTGTTAATTAAAATTAATCTAAACAGAACACAGAGATGTAAATGCTTCTAAAATACCTTATGCTATGGATGGAAAAAATGAATGCATCTTTGTAGTCTTTTCTCATTTATAGCTCTTCTTCTAGGCTAATAGTGGCGAAGGAACAGATCACCCCTCTCTGAGTAAATCAGAAGAGCCAAAAATGGAATCTGAACACTTAAAAAATAATCATTATCATTCAGCACATGACATATATCTAGTCAGTAGATAGTTGCTAAGCACCTACCGGGCATTTTAGATACTATACTAAGTACCCAGAACAATGGCAAATGAAAACTACCCAAACCAAGATGACATTGAACGTGTGTAGTGTGAAATAGTAAAAGACATACAAACAAAATCAGTCCATATGGGGCCCTGTTCTGCTGTACTTCCACCAAGTTCAGCTTCTGAGGGTTCTTCTCTGTATTTCTCTCTTGTCCCTTCCCTAATAAGCAACCTTGATAGTGGAAAATCTGGGAGGAGCCTTAGCCCTCCCCACAGCTGAAAGATTAAATAAAATATACACTATGGCCAACAAAACTCAGCGAATCCCCCAGTTTTGCCCTTTTGAAGAGAAATCACTTTCTCCTAAAGAAAGAGGAATTTTAAGTTATATTCACTAAAAATGGCAGGCTGACTGTATTTTTGAGAAAGTTTGTTTAATATAATGCACTGTCCAATTTAAAAGAAGTGGTCCCTTATTAGAGATATGATTTATTCTTAGATAAATCATTGATTTATGGCTCACTGGGGTATATATTTAATACTGTCAAAAAATGAAAGGACACCCCAAACTATCTGCAGTGCCACAGCCTCTCGTTCTGAAAAGGATCTGAGGCAGCTGAGACCCCTGGGTGTTAAATGTAATCTTTGCCTGGGATAAAAGCACGGAGAATTGCTGATCTTTATAAAAAGATCTGTCTCTACCCACTGCCTTCCCCCTCTCTCTTCTACCACAGTGCAGTTCATCGTCAGAAAGCTCAGAATTGAAAATTAAGGGGGAAAATGGGTTATGTTTGTGTCGTTTTAAAAAAAAATCTGCAGCCAGACAGTATTCCTTTTTAATGCTTGCCAGAGGAAAGTTCATCACTAAAACAAATGTATCTTCTTCATGGTAATGGATAAATTTGACTAGAGAAATAATGGAAAACCTATAGAAAAAACAGGAAATATGTTTCCCCAATCCTAGTGTTATCATCAATTGAATGAAATGTAGTATTGGCTGCCAAAAGTAACTACATAAAAAACTCATGTAGCACCAATTCCCAATTCTTAGAGTCAGAACTTATGCCTTTATTTTCACTCTGAGATTTCATCAACTTTTATCTGTATGGATTCCATGCTGATGACTTTTACATCTACAGCTTCTACCCTAACCTCTCACCTCCGCAGAACACCCCCATTTTAAGACCTCTTAATACTTTCCACTTGGATACTCAACTGTCACACCAAATTCAGTGGGACCAAAACACAGCCTTTCCTTCATTTTTTTTCTAACTGAATTTCCTTCCAACTTTACCATTTTTCTTAAGGAACTCGTCTGGTCTCCCAGTTGAGAAAATTCGAAGACATCTTTCATTTTAGTCTTTTCCCTCGGCCTCTGTGACCAGTTTGCCACAAAATCACATCATTCCTTTTCTCAAATGTTCGTCGGATGTACCCTTACTCTCCACTCCCAGTGCTGGCAGCCTAGCCAAGCTTGCACCACCTCAGGCCTCCATTTAAAAGGCTTCTTTTTGGTGCTCTCTGGCTCCATTCAGTACTTTCTCTCTGCTTTAGTTCATCCTTTGACTTCAGCCTTCTGACTTTAGCTCCATGAGCCACATTAAAGAGTCTCTGCCTTCTTACTCCAAAATGACATCCTGTTTTCCCCAACATCACGCCCATTTCCACCCCTGCCTTTTTGCCCATTTTGCTTTTCCTTCCTGGAAACATCAGCCATCCCCTTCCCCATTATCTGCCTACCCACATCCAGCTCATTCTTCAAATCCGCATATGTAAATTTAAAAATAACTATGTTTTTTAAAATGCAACAATTAATTAATTGACAGGATGATCTAATCCAGTTACACCCCTTCCTCAACCCTTCTCCAGACCCAAACCTGTATCTCTAAATATTGTAAAAGCATCATACCTCCCTCAGAGGCTAAGCAGAGTTCTGTTTTAACAAAGTTCTATCTTCCATTAAAGATGATCCAATTGTATCTATTACAAACTTTCCCTCTCTTGTTATACTGATGCCAGATATAACATAATGATCCTATTTTACGATGTATAATGATCACAATTTTTCATAGACCCTACAACACAAGGCAAGACAAGGACTGGTTTCCATCTTCTAGGCTCTGGAAGAAACTCACAGATACTAGAATAAGGGGCCCTGCCACTTTGAGTGTTCTTTGGTCTTCCGACATTTTCTCTCCTCATGAATTTGAGCATCATCATCTGGTTTTATGGGGCCTTGACACGATACCTACTTTTCGATATGATGGAGAATATGTCCTGAGTCACTTAGAGACAAAATAATTTGCTTTCCCAAAAAGATATCCCCTTAATTCCGTCTTAAATCCCTCTGATGGACAACTGGCATGAATATCCCCTACCATAGATATGAAGTAAAGTGTGCTTTGGAGAAGCCTCATGGGTTCCTAGACTTTTGCTGAAGTCTCTGCTGTGTAGTCCTAAAATTTCAACAATATTCTCTGTTGAGAAACCAACAGAATAAGTCTAAGCCCAAGAGAGACTAATTTTTTATGTCATCTGTTAAAAATCATGGAGAAAACAGTCTTGAAAACTCTAATAGTTTCCCATACTTGTTACAGTGATTTATACAAACTGGAAAAAAAATAAAGAGGTGCTACATTTATTTGAACACAGCACTTGTAATTTCATTTCAAACATAAACTAACTCTAATAAATACATTTGGAATAACTGGCTTAATAAACAAATTTAAGATTATAAGTGTTACAATTTTATTAACGTTGCAAGTTTTAGGCATACAAAACTTGTAATATATACTATTCATAAATTAGTAATCTGACCTTAGTGCTATAATATAGTAATAGTTGTTCTTTATCTTACATTTTCAATTGAAACAAATAACTTTCAATCTTTTGGCTTTTGTCTATAGTAGTTCTGGAAAATGTTTCTCTCCAAAGTAAAGGCATCTTGGGTTGGGGATCTCAGCTTTTCGCTGTGTAGGACAATCATCACTGGAGACATGGGGTAATGTTGGAGTATAAACATCATGCATAAGGATCATTAGTTAAAGGCAGAATCAAGGTTTGAGCAAGTTGATTTTGCTGTGCCCCATACTTCCCAACATGCCACAAAACCCTACTCTTCACCACTATCTTTCACAAGAAATATAACTACAGGGGTGCCTGGGTGGCTCAGTTGGTTAAGCATCCAACGTCTGCTCAGGTCATGATCTCACAGTTCATGGGTTTGAGCCCCACATTGGGCTCTGTGCTGATAGCTAAGAGCCTGGAGCCTGCTTCAGATTCTCTCTCTCTCTCTCTCTCTCTCTCTCTCTCAAAAATAATAAATAAACATTTAAAAAAAAGAAATATAACTCTACAAACATATTGTGCTTTCAATAATTTTAATGAAAATTCCCAGAACATGGTTGCATAGTCCATGGCATTTCACTGCAAAAAAAAAATTGCCCTTCACTTATGTTTCTGCTGGGAGAAGCATTAGGGAGGGAAGAACTTTATACTCTCTTCTTTCTTGTCCTTCAATACCTCAGAGTCTGGCCCTGGTTGTCCCTGTCTGCTTCCTCCCAGATCTCTCTATTCCCAAGTCATTAATTCACACCCCCTTATGCAGAACCAGGTAACCCTGTCCCAGCTCCTCTAACCTCTGGACTTGTATCCTCCATTGTTGAGGCATTTAATTTATAAGGGGTTCACCTATTACCAGGAAACACCTTACCCCATGATGCATGGAGATTAGAAATAATTTTAATTTCTTAATGGTTTTTATTTACTTTTGAGATAGTACAAGTGGGGGATGGGCGGTGAGAGGGGACAGAGGATCTGGAGTGGGCTCTGCACTGATAGCAGTAAGCCAATATGGGACTTGAACTCACAAACCACGAGATCATGACCTGAGCCGAAGTCAGATGCTCAACCAACCGAGCCAACCAGGCACCCCAGAAATAATTTTACATATTTTCTCCTTATAAACTTTCCTTTATCATATTTGTCATATGCTACAAATGGACAAGGAGGCAGTTTAAATGGCATCAGCTTCCCACACGTGGCCATACCTGTGCAGGTAGCATTGTGGTTGCCTTTTCTGGCTAGATCACCTGCTGGGCAGGAAGCAGCTAATAGTGGGTGGAAAAAAGCATTTGTTAAAGGAAAGGATGGGAGAAGATGGCAGACTAAGAGAAAAAGGACTGCATTCAATCTTTTAAAATATTTAAAAGTGGGAGATAAAAGGAAAAAGCACTGATCTCATGATGGTTCTGATAAAAAATGTAGAAAGGCCATGACATTAGAGGTGAGTAGCAAAGTGACATGACTTGGAGAGTACAGGTTGTCCTTCACTGAGACCAGCAGGAAGGAGACTGGGTTGGCTGGCAGCTCTCAGAGAGGCAGGAAAGGAAGTCCTGCAGCCCGCTCCCCCCATCCTGCACCTGTGTGCCTGGTGTGGGGAGTTCTAGAACCAGGCAGCCCCAGTTGCCTTTCTTCAGGTCATTCTTTTACCATAGCTTTCTCACATTTGTCTCAGAAGCAGCTTTTAGATAAGAAGTCAAAAGACAAAAAAATTCAGGAAACAAAAAGAGGCAGGGATTTCACAACATCTAGCCATCTGTGCTGCTGAGTTGGTTGCTTTTAGGTGGCTTTTAGATATGGGCAACCTAGTTAAAGTCTTAATTACTGTTCAATTGGTATAAAACCCTATGCTGATGCTGTACAGGAGACAAAGGTAACAATTCAATTTCAGGAATAACTTCATACCAGGTACAATTATTCTCACCTATTCTGTCTGATTTATGACCTTTCTTTTCTCTTTATTTTAACCACAACACCTCATTTATGGGGATTGTTAAGGAATCTAATGCCTTCTTTAAAAAAACATTTAGGTGAACAGATTAATTAAAATTAAGTAAATGCATAATAAACATATATGAAGAGAACCAAGACATGGTCCTTGTCTTAGGGAACTTGCACTGGATTGAGAGATATAGGTGTATTTAAAGTAGATTGACGAGGCAAATAAAAGTTCCATGGAATACTGAAGGCAGGCTTTATTGAAGAGTGAGCATTTAAGAAAGGAATGGAAGCTGATCAGGAAGAGCAGAAGAGGAGTATACCAGGCAGACGGGACAACATATGTGACGCTCCTGAGTTGGACCAGAGTTTGGCTAGTTTGAGGAGAGCAGACAGGTGCTGCGAGAGTAGTGACCAGAAGCAGGGAAGGGCAGAGGGTAAGGCTGCGAAGGCAATGGCTGGGGGGAACTACTATGATAACTAGTGGGTGGGTGTGGTGCTCACTCACAGGAGAGAAGGATGCTAGACCACATTCTGCACCTCAATCGCAGTAGCACCCACATCTCCTTCCGGTACACTGCACCAGCCTCTTCTATTTTGTAGAGACTTTTGTGGAATCAGTTACTGGTTAACTGACTACTGTTCAAATACATGACACTTGCTAGGTACTGATCAAATGCATTGGCCGGCTCATTAGTTTGGACTTGATGGCAATCAACTCCAATGGCAAGTTCTTATAAACTCATCCATTCCTTCACTTATGTATCCACTCAAAACATGTTAAGCAGAGTACTTATTACATCCTTAGTCATGTCATTTGCATTTATAACTTGTTTCTTTGCAGTTGTGGTTGTTGTTATTGTTATATAGATGGCTATTATTAATAGCTGGTCAATCTAAGAACATTTTCATTAAAAGATACAAGCAAGATATTGGTAAAGAATGAACTCTCCTTTCATAAAATAGTTTCAGTAAAACAATTGCGGGATCTTTATCATGATCTAATTGGTAACAACTTTCCCGGAAAATGACTTATCAAGTATGCAAAGTTGTTTTTTTCAGAAAAATGACACATTAAAAGATATTACATATCCTGAATTATTAAATAGAACCAGTTGTATTAAAAAGACAATGCTGAGGGGGAATAAGAGGAGGAAAAGAGAAATTCTAGTTTTAAAATGTAGGAAATCACCTTTAGAAGCAAATGGGAAAAAGGAAAGGACATGAATCAATTTTCAATGAAATTAGAGAACTGCAATATCCAATCATGATATAAGGGGATATAAAGGCTAAAGTCAAACGCAGATGTAGAAAAATGCCAAGAGAATATTCTGATGGTTGCAGGCCTCAGCTTGCCACAGGCCATTTCTAGACAGCAAACCCTGTATCACAAGCCCGTGCTGAGAACAGGGAGAATAGGTGTGCAGAGTGGTAGCACGGTTTTCCTGAGTCAGGTGCAGCCCCAAAGTCTCAGAAAGCAGGGAAAGGAGGGTTCAGGTAAGCTCGATTTGCAAGACATAAATGGCTGGTGACGTGAGTTGAAGGAGAGAAACTCAATGAGTAGTCAGGCAGTACCAGTCTCAGCTAGCTGAGAGGCAAAGAACTCTCAACTCAGTTACAGGCAAAGAACTCTCACCTCAACCTTCCCCACAGGGTAATTCTTACATGACTGCAAAATAGCCCAGGAACTACCCCTACCCATGTCTTTGACAAATAGCTTATATAGAAGAGTCTTCATATTTAAGATGAGTGATGATATCAAAGAGAACTTGAATAGGACCTAAGTAGAAATAGTATAAAGAGAAGGGGGGGGGGCTAAATAAAAGACTAAAACAAGAGCAAAGAAATAAAACTCGATAAAACTTTGCCACAGAATAGGATGAAAAAGGTGTCTGACACATTGGCAAAAATTAAAATCTTGAAGAGGCTAGATACTCTATACAACAATCGCACCAGATGAAGATGCAAAGGCTCGAGGATGAAACTGAATGTGACTGTTAGAACTCAAGAAGAAAGAGAAATTAAAAAAAAAAAAAAAAGCCGGCTAGAGACGAGGGGCTATATAGGCCATGGTTCTGGAAGTTCTACTCAGCAGAGCTGAGTAAGGCAAGAAGGGTGGGAAAAGTCATTATTTTGGTATTAAAAAAACCTGAAATTAGAATCATTTATTCTTGAGACTAACATTAATACACAACTATATGTTTATTCAAAAATCTTATGCTAAGCAAAACTCTTCTCTACTGAAAGATTATACTGTATTTGAATTTCAAATCAAACAAAGGGACATCCATTTAAAAAGTGTTCTTCTCTACTTTCATATTCCCTAAAAGGCAAAATAATATGACAGTCAGCAAGAAAAGCATTGATTGTGAGAGAGTTCTTATCCTAGTTCATAGACTTCTAAAATAAATGAGATATAAATGTGATAATACTGAAATTGATGCAGGTAACTCTAATCAAGAAACTTTCTCCGTATGAAATAAAAACAACCAAAAAAGACAAACCATAAATGCTTTCTTGGAAACAACTGCAGCTTTTTGATTGATTAAAAACAACTGCAGACAGAGTTTCACTACTGTCTAGAATGCAGAAAGTTAGCTCATATGTCACTCCCACACTACCAGCTCAAAAAGACAAGTATACCACAAAATCATTAACTTTTCTTTAACCCAATAGAGGGCTGAGATCTCAGGGGGGAAAAATAGCCAGAAATCTCAATGAAAATGGCCTCTTGCAAGGGAAAACATACGGAGCACCGGCTCAGCTGTGGGAGAGCATGGGAGAGAGGGACTCCAGGAATCAGCCCAGAGGGTAAAGAGAATGCAGATAAAAGTCAAGAAGTATGAACTAGCGTACAAGTACAGAGTCTCTAGGAACTGTAAATATGAGTGGACCTAACACTCCACAGACCTCCACTGGGTCCCTCAGTGGCACAGGCCTAGAAAGGGGAGTGACTACTGCTGCAAGAAGCACATGGAGCCCTGTCTGAACCCTCTCAGCTGCCTCTGGGTGAAATCTCATTGTACTGGGGGGAGGATGAAAGAGTAAACCTCTTTACTCATGGGGAAGGAGCAGTCAAGAGTTCTGGCCATTATGAATAAAGGTGCCATAAACATTTGTACCCAAGGTTTTATGTGAACATAAGTTTTCATTTCTTTTTAGTAAAACCTACTAGTATGATGGCTGTGTCATACATAAGGGTATGTGTGACTTTTTAAGAAACTGCCTGTTTTCTGAAGTGGCTAAACCTACCACGATGGATGAGAGTTCCAGTTGCTGAATGGCCTCTATAACACCTGATGTGAGGGCATTCTAATAGGTTCGTAGAGGTATCTAATTGTGATTTTATTTTGCATTTCCCTAATAACTAGTGTAGTTGAGAACTTTTAGGCATTTATTTGCCATTTATATTTTTTCTTCAGTGAGATAACTGTTCATATCTTTGTCCAATTTTTTAACTGGGTTTTTGGTTTCTTATTTGTTTAAAATTTCTTTATATACCATGAAAACAAGTTCTTTATCAGATATGTGTCTTACAAATGTTTTTTCCCCAGTCTATGGCTTGTCTTTTCATTCTCTTAACAGTGTCTTTTGAAGAGAAGAAGTTCTGAAATTCTGATGAAGTCCAATTAATCATTTTTAATCTTTTGTGGATCATGCTTTTGTGGCTGTCTCTAAGAAATCCTTGCCTAATTCCAGTTCACTAAGATTTTCTGCTGTTTTCTTCTAGAAGCTTTATGGCTTCTGATTTTACATTTAATTCTGCTATTCACTACATGATAGTTTTTATAAGTGGTGTGGTCAATGTGATCAACAGTGTGTTCATTTTTTTGCATGTTGATGTTTAATTTTTTCTAGCACCATCTATTAAACAGACTATCTTGTTTCCACTGAATTGTCTTTGCACCTCTTTCTGATGTTAAATTGTTTTTAAGCATAGAAAAAGGAGAACTTCCAATTTCCAAATTTGTTTTATGAAGCTATCATAACACTGATAGCAACACCAACAAATACAACCGCCATAACATTCCAAAGACCAACTCCAATCAATATTGATGTAAAAATCCTACATAAGATTCTTCATGGAGGGGGTATTTTAGAAATGCAAAGACAGCTCAATGTTAGTATATTTAAAAATATAACTCACTATATTAACAGATAGGAAGAGAAGAATTACCACCAGAAAGAAATTATTCCAACTGACTTTAACAGATCATAATGTGTCTGTTTATTCCTTTTGAAATATCCCCTAATTATATAAAGAAGTGTAAAAAATTTAAAAATTTTAAACTAATCATATTGGGGGAGTACTGTTAGGAAGGTTAACTGCAGACTACTGTGTCTAGTGTGGTATAAGAAAAATGAGTAATTAATTATATTAGCGTTTTTAAGAACACAGATTTTGATGTAGAAGAAAGGAAGTATGGATGTAAGATCAATGAAATCAAGTAAAAACCCTATAGTCCTGACTTTTAATTAAAAATATCAGTATGAATTCATGATATATTTTATCTTAAAAAAGATTTCATATCTCTGTCCACTAAAAAGAACTAGAAATAATAACCAAGCCAGAAGCAATAAGCATCTTTAACACTCCAAACATCAGGGCTTCTTGGAGAAATGACAGATTCATATACTAGGCAGAAAATGTAAAAGATGAACCTAAAAAAACTTTTAAGACTGAAAATAATGAAGTTATCAAACATTACAAAAGTTTTATCCAAAGGATTGGAGAGCCAACTTGAATAAGCTCCCACTAAACAAATATGAGAAAATGCATGCCTTAGTAAGGATACAACTGCAATGAATTTGGAATACATATTTGTGTTCATAATAATGATTAGTTCATAATGATACTAAAGGAAGCATCGGTCATCATTGGAGCATGCTAGGAAATCACTTCATATTTTTACAACTAGTCACTAAAGGGAAAGAATCAAGCACCTTTGCTGTGCTTCCTTCATGAACTGCACCTCAGGAAACCCCAGTAGTTGTTGAGGGGAAGCTTCTCTTTAGATGGATGTATTCTAGCTAATGAAATAGGAAGCAAAGATAGAATATCACCTTTTGAACTAATGGATCTATAAAATAATCATCAATGGGTGATAACATCCCTTAAAGGGAGAAAACCACACAATAAGTACCTCCTGTTAAAATACCCAACACCACCTATGAAGTAGTCTTACAAAATAATCCATATTATTATTTAATTATAATAATATTTAAAATTAAATAATAATTTTTAGGTAGGATAATGGTGTTGTGGTTATAGTTATTAAAAAAGAAAGCCTATAATTTAATATGGACATCTTTACAGGTGAAATGATATGGTATCTGGGATTTGCCTCAAAATAATTTGAGGGGATGAAGAAAGTTAGTTAAGGTCTAGATGGAATGACATTGTCCATGACTTATAATTACTGAAGTCAGGTGACGGGTATGTGGGGCTTAATTAAACTATTCTGTTTTTGTATGTATTTGAAATAATTAGATAAAAAATTTAACCACATACTGTAAAAAAAAAAACTATATGAGCATTGATAGCTGCTGAGGAATAATTTGATAAAACTCATTATCCATTATTTACAAAAAATATTTAATATAAGTAGATGAATTCTTCATCAACATTAGAAATGTACATTTACGTATTTACATATAGTTGATCTTAATCTTATGAATATGAATATGAACATGAATATTCTTAATGAAGAAGCATTTAAACACATCTCATTAAAGGAGCAAGACAAAAATGTCCTTTATCACTACTATTATTTAATATTGTTCAGGAAGTATTAGGAAGTAAAATTAGATAAATGAAAAAAAGTTTAAATAATCTGCAGTAACACAATTATAAATAATAAGAAAATTAAGCGAGATAGTTGAGCAGAGAGTTAGCATCCAGAAATCAAAAACTACACCCATTTAGAAAATCCTGAGGCAAAAGTGCCCCATCGTATAATTACATTCATTTATTCATTCATTTTAGACAGAGAGAGAGAACACACAAGCCCAGAAGAGAGGCAGAGAGAGAGGTAATCTTAAGTAGGCTCAATCCCACAACCTGGAGCCACATCCAGAGCCAACATCAACTGAGCCACCTAAGCGCTCTTATAAATTACATTTAAAAAGAAAAAGTACCTAGGAATGAAAGGGGAAAATGTGCAGATCAAAACAACAACAAAAAATTACATGCTACTGAGGAACACAAACGAACCTAAAGACTGAAAAATTATAAAATCAGCTCTCCAAAGTTAATCTTGAATGCAATAAAATACATTAAATAGAAAACAAAAATGCCAATACGATTTTTTTCTGGAAGTAGATAAAGTGCCTCTAAAGTCCATATGAACAAATAATAGACACCCCCTCCCACACAGCTGAAGAAATGTTACTATCACAGCCAGATAGTCAAATATATCATATTCACAATAATTAAAACACACAGCTGAAATGTAGAGACTCAAATACACATAGAAATGTATTATTTAATAAACATAGCATTTCCAACTAGTAAGACAAAAATGGCTTCTTTAATAAATGGTGTTAGAACATTAGAGAAGCCCTATGAAAAATTAAGTTAGATTTCTACATCACACTTTTTACCAAAATTAGTTCCAGATGAATGAAAAGTTTAAGCATACGAATGAAACCATAAAAATACGCGATGAAAATACCAAACTTGGTAACTTAAACTTAGCCACCGCAGTGGGAAAGACCTTTTGAAACCTGACAAAAAGCCCAGAATCCATAAAACAATAGACTGATAAACCTAACCTTTTAAAAATCAAAAATTTCTCCCAGGGGGAAAAAAAACAAATCAAAAGACAAATGATAAATTGGGAAATATCTTCAATCAGCTCACTGAAAAAAAAATTCCCTTAATACATTTAGGACTCCTATAATTCAATAGGAAGGAGAATAGCAATGCAATTTGAAAAAATGGGCAAATGATATAAACAGTTCTTAGAGAAGGAGGTACAAATAGCTCTTACATGAGTAAAAACAGGCACAACCTCACCCATAACAAGGAAATTTCAAAATAAAATTTTTTCTTTATCTGATTGGTAGAGGTTTAAAAGCTTAACAGCCCAGTGTACTAATGAATCTCTAGTGGGAGTATAGTTATGTTTCTTGTGAAAGTAAAAGCTGATTCAACCCATATGGAAGATGATTTGATAACGCTGATTAATGATACAAATGAAATGACCCAGCAATTCTAATACTGGAGATTTGTTTTCCAAATATTATGCAAATAAGCATTCACAAAATATGACATGCACTAGGTAATCACTGAAATGTTGTGTAAATAGCAAAAGCTTGGAAACAATCCAGACGTTCATCAATAAGGATCTAGCTAAATAAAATACATCACATACAATGGAATACTATGCAGTCACTTTAAAAAAATAAGGAAGCTCAGGGCGCCTGAGTGGCTCAGTCGGTTGAGCTTCTGACTTCAGCCAGATCACAATCTCAGGGTTCTTGGGTTCTAGCCCCACTGTAGGTCTCTGTACTGACAGCTCAGAGCCTGGAACCAGCTTCGGATTCTGTGCCTCCCTCTCTCTGCCCCTCCCCCACTCACACTTTGTCTCTCTCTGTCTCTCAAAAATGAATAAATGTTAAAAAAATGTAAAAAAAAGGGCAGCTCTCTACATATGCATATATGCTCATGTAGGCATCCCCAAACTCAATGACACACAATAGCTTAGTAATAGTAGTTGTCTCTGAGGAAGGAAGTTGGGTGTTTAAAGGTCAGGATTAAGAAGGAGATTTAATCTTCATAGAACACCCTTTTAAAACTGTAGAAGTTTTAATTATATGTATTCTGCTACCTATTCTAAAATAATAACATATTTTATATATAATAATTTGAAACATACATTAGGGGGTAGAAAAAGGAACACAATGTGATGTACCCTCCAACCAAGGCATACTTAAAGATAGCTTTAATAACCAATGCTCATAATCATGACAGAATATCTGAGAACATTCCATAGTGCCTGTTTAATCATCTAAGAAAGACAGTAATAAGTGGGAGGTTCATTAAATATATTTGTAAATAAATTTTTTACCAATATGTAATATACATATAGAGTAATACAAAAAGCTCAAGTGTAAGCTTGATAAATTTTTACAAAGTGAATACTCAGGAGTCACTAGTACCTAGATTAAAGAAAAGAATATTAAGCCACCTAAACCACCCCCCTCATATTCTCTTCTAGTAACTAGCCACTACCCTGATGTCTAACATTACAAATTAATTTTGACTGTTTTGAATTACATAAAAATAAAATCTTATAGTATGGTGGGATTTTGTTTTTATTTTTGTTTTGTTGGTGAGTATCTAGTTTCTTCTGCTTAACATCATGTTTGTGAGATTCACCCACATTGTTGTACAATGTACTATCCTTCTTATACAGTATTCCATTCATCCATGTTGCTGTGCATTCAGACTGTTTCTAGATTTTGGCTGTGATAAATACTTCTCTGAATGTTCTTGTATACCTTTGTGTGAACATATGTGCACATTTCTGTTGGGTTTATGCCTTGAAGTGAAAGCTGCTGGGTCCTAGGATAGGTGAGCATTTTTACTAGATATTGCTCAACAGTTTTCCAAAATGGCTGTATCATATCCTCACTCTCACTGTGTCTGATCTCTCACATATTTTAGCCATTCTGATGGGCAACTAATATTGTCACATTAGAGTTTTAATTTGCATTTCTTTGAGGGCTAATGAAGTTCAGTACCTGTTCAGTGAAATGCCTGTTCAGGGTTTGTGCCCATTTTTTTATCAAGTTGTCTGAGTTTTATTATTCATTTGTAAGACTTTTATACTCTGCATATGAGCTCTTTCTCAAATATGTGTAGTGCAAATATCTTCAACTCTGGGGCTTGCTTTTCCCTCTTTTAATTAGTATCTTTTTATAGACAGTTAATTATATTTCAGTGAATTGAAATGCTCTGAAAAATGACAATTTATATATAATTACATGCACAATTGTCCTAAAAAATGAATTGTTGAGTAACACTGCATAAATATAGCTTACATAACTTTCTATGTATATGTACGTAAATTTGTATTTATTGCTAGTATGATCTCCATAACACAAACCAAAAAACTCCTTATAAGCTAGACATTGAAAGAAAAAAAACTCAAATTCACCTAAACAATTAACCATTATTTATTTATCTAAACCACTTTATTGGGGTATGATTGACATACAAAAAGCTGTACATATTTATGGAACTTGATGAGTTTGGGGATAAGTATACATCCATGAAACTATCATCACAATCTATGCCATAAACATATCTATCACCTCTGAAAGTTTTCACCTGTTCTCTTTATTATTATTTGTGTGTCTATGTGTGTGTGAGATAGAAACACTTAACATAAGATCAACTTCTTAGCACATTTTTAAGTATACAATGCAGTATGATAACTGTATACTCTTATGCTGATCTCTAGGTCTGTTAGTTCACAACCTCCTTAGGAGCATCCTGAGTATAATCTGAAGCCAGCTTTCATTTGTGGAGGGCAAGGAGAGACCACAGAAAAAGGGAGACCACTCCAGATTGTTAGGTGGTAGGTTAATAAGCAAGGGAACTTACTTCAGAGGCTTGTCTTGAAGGGTGGCAGTAAGATGAGCAGATTCTAAACCAGAATCTTAAAAGTTTATATGGAGGCCTTTCCTGGGTTCCGGCAGTACACAGGAGGCTTTCATTGAGTTCAGTCATGTAATCAGTCCAGATTGCCTCAACGCCACATTTCTAACTCAAGGCTATATCTTTGAAGCAGCTTCTAGGAGCAGGGTAAGTAAGGGGAACACATTTTCTGAGGATAGGGGAGGGGACAGAGAGCCTCCAATTGCCTAAATCTAGGTCATGGGTCAACTGGAGGCCATGTCTTCTTGATGACCTCTTCTATCAAGGACTTACTCGTTTTGCAGAATTGAAACTTGGTACTCTTGACAAATACCTTCTGTTTTCCCTCAGTCATATTTATTAACTACCTATTAATTTCCAGGCACACACACACACACACACACACACAAAGACTCTGTCGTCATGAAGATTACATTCTAGTTGGTAGAAACAAAGTATATTCATAAATAATTATATGCAAACGTGTTAGATGATGAAAGACACTGTCAAGAGAATGAGAAGATAAGCCACACACTGGGAGAAAATACTTGCAAAAGATATATCTGATAAGGGACTGTTAACTAAAATATACAAAGAACTCTTACAACTTAACAATAATAAAATGAACACCCTGATTAAAAAAAAATGAGCCAAAGATTTGAACAGACATCTCACCAAAGACGACCTTCTGTGGCAAATACAGATGGCAAACAAACATGGAAAGAGGTTCGACACTATGTATAATTAAAGAATTGCAAATTAAAACAATGAGATACCACTATACTACTTTTAGAATAGCAAATATCCAAAAAACTGACAATACCAAATGCTGGTGAAGATATGGAACAACAGGAGCTCTCGTTCATTGCTGGTGGGAATGCAAAACGGTATAGCCACTTTGGAAGACAGTCAGGTGGTTTCTTACAAAACTAAAATATGCTTACCATACAATCCAGAAATCATGCTCTTTGATATTTTCCTAAATGAGTTGAAAATTTATGCCCTCATAAAAACCTGCACATGAATGTTTATAGCAGCCTTATTCATAATTGCCGAAATTTGGAAGAAATCAAAATATCCTTTAGTAAGTAAATGGATAAATAAACTATGGTACATCCAGACAATGAAGATTATTCAGTGCTAAAAAGAAACAACCAAGCCACAAAAAGACATGGAGAAAGTTTAAATGCATATTACTAAGTGAAAGAAGCCAATTTGAAAAGGCCACATACTCTATGGTTCCAACTATATGACACTCTAGAAAAGGCAAAACTGTGGATACAATAAAAGAATCATTGGTTGCCAGGAGTTTGGGGAGAAGAGGGATGAAAAGGTGAAGCACAGGGGATTTTTAGGGCAGTGAAACCATTCTGTATAATACTATAATGGTGGATACATGACATTATACATTTGACAAACTCATAGAATATATAACACGAAGAGCAACCTGTAACAAACGTACCACTCTGGTGTGGGATGTTGATGGTGTGGAAGGCAAAATGTGTGTGTGTGAAGTGGTAAATGGGAACCCTCTACTTTCTGCTCAGTTTTGCTGTGAACCTAAAACTAGTCCCCAAAATTAAATTCTATATTAAAAAAATGTTAGGTGATGACAGTATAAAGAGATAATCAGAGTGATAAGATTGGGTGTGCTGATACAGTGTGTGGGCTCCTTGAGACAGCCTGAAGCCTTCCTACACACACAGAGTCAGGAACAAACTCTCAGCCAGAGAACCGGAGACTCAAGTGTCTGGAACATGATGAAATAAGTGGAAAAAGGGTTGAAAATGAGACAGGGGAGGTAGCAGGTAGCAGGTAATATACAGCCTTATGGGACAAGATAAAGGTACTAATTTTAAGAGTCACTTTGGAGATGGAGAGTTAGGGGAGGGGAAGGACTGATAGATGCTTGACTTTACCACTAGCCTTTGTTCTACATCCTTTCTAAGCACACATTCTGGAAAACTCCAGGCTGTTTCCAACACAGTTTGTTTTGTCTTTAAAAAATTTTTCTTTTTTTTAAACTGGAACTCTCCTCCTTCCATTTCAGGAGTCCTGGATCCTTTGCTCAAAATCTCACTTTGGTTATCTGCCTGCAGTGTCTTCTCCCTGAAGCTGACTTTCAAGAGACGATAGAGAAGGTAAAGATTATTAGTGTCATTCTTCTGATTTTAACTCACCCTCACACATTTCTTGAGATTTCCTGACAGTTTTGCCTTCACTACTTTACTTTTAATTGAAATAAGAACTTTGATGTTTATCAACTACCTTTATGCTTAGTTAAAACTTTTATCTAGTTGTTTTGAAAAATTATACATGTTCAATGAGAAAATCTGCAAAACACAAAAAATGTGTAAATAGAGAAGTGAAAATGATTTGTAGATATCATGATTCAGATATAAGCCATTTTCCATTCTTTTTCTTAGCTTATTAGATGGGTTACTTTCTCACAATATCCTAGGATTTTTATTTTGTAAAATCAAGATTATATTTAATACACTACTTCATAGGGTACTTTTCACTAAAAATATCTTCAATATCATATATTCTCAGGTAATTTTCCAGAGTCTCTGAGTGAATGTATTATCACCTTTGTTTTACTTAGGAAACTGATATTCTGAAAATGTGAAGAATTTCTTGAGTTTAGAAGAGACTACAATTGCAATCTTGGCGTCTTAACTGTGAGTCCGGGACTCCAACCATTATACCACAGATGACACAGTACTTCCACCACAGAAACTCACATTTATTGGTGATTCTTTACCTTTATAACATGTAAACCCCATTATGTAATTCCTGCGCCCCTAACTGTATAATGGCTACCTATTTCATTCAAAGTCAAAGCTAAAATGTCACTTTGGCCCCCAGAGACTTTCTAATTCATCTCTCACATTTCCTGCATCCCTAAGTCACCGTACTATAACATCTTTGCTATCCTGCAACATACCAGGCATACTGCCAGTGGAGGGTTTTATACTTGCTTTTTCCTTTACCCAGAATTCATTTCCTCCAGATATCCCATGGTTATCTTCTTCTCTTTCTTTACTTCTCTGCCCAGATGTCACACTGTCAATGAAGCCCACCCTGATCACCCTATATAGTGAACTTTTGCCTGAAACCACCTGGTACTCCCCACCCCTATTTCCCTGCTTTGATTTCTCCTTAGTATGTATGACCATATGACATGCTACCTAGTTACTTGTTTATTTCTTTTTAATTTCTCTTCCCCTCTCACCCTTCCCCTAAAGTCCCTATGGCAGGAACTCATTTTATTTTATTTATTGTGTCCCAGACATTCAATATGTTTTTGTTGTTGTTATAGAAATAGGTATAAGCTAGATGGCCTGCTCAATGATTTCTATACATTGTCTCTTTCCCCTCTCTCTAAGTCCCTCTGTGAGACATGTTATTTCCAAATTCAAACACACATTGATATATGTCGTGATAACAAACACATTTTATTATTAAAGAGTGATGTCAAGTTTAATATTTAAGAATAGAAAATTAAAAATCACCTTTGACTTGAGGGTCCAAAAAAAATCACTTTGACTCTTTGTCTGCCTGGTTCACCATGAAACATCTGCAATGATGATTATTCTAGCACTGTACATATATACATTATTTTACCAACTAAATGAAAAAGAAACTCAGCATCCTAGTTCAAGCACTCATTGGTTATGATAAAAACATGATGATCTAATTATGTCAAGTTCCAGTGACCCAATCAACAAAGAATTAATTCACCATTATTTTCAAAGAAGTTATGTGAGGGTGCTTATGTATCAGTGTTAGTTAAAAAGTCAGTGAATACGAGCTTTCGGAACTTCATGAGTAGATAGAGAGAACGGAGCTTCTATACCCACTGAACAAAAATACTGCTTTAGATAACTCTGAGTTGTCTAAGGAGAATTTACTAGGTACCTCCTCTCTGTGCATGGCCCAAGCTTGTTTCCTGAACTCTTAGAACAGATGGTTTAGTGGGGAGGGAAGGTGTGTGCCTAAGCTGGCATACGAGATGAGGTAACAAATGAAATCCATTATCCTCCTTCCTTCACAGCCTTAACATCTGGCTCCAGTTTGACTTGGGGTTTCTGGCTGTAGGCAGAATGAAGTCTCTGACTTGAAAAGGATTAAGTGTGAATAGCACTGTTCTGCTTCTCTCCTAATCTTCTTTAGGACAATATGGGTGATAGAAGATGGTGTCTCAGTTGTGCAGATGACTTAATTTAAATAGCAGTTCATCAAGAATGACTTGAGTCAACAGCAGGACTTCTTCAGTTTTCTCCCATCCTGTGACTAGGGCCGCCCCTCATCGCAGTCTCCAAGACATGATATGTGCTCACCATCCAGGTGAATTTACACAAAACTGATTAACACTTCACTTGCATGTTATTGAACTTGATGTATGAGTTTTAAATCATAGAGCCCATGGCACTTAGTCAACAAAACACTAAAATGTCTCTTTTTTATAATGATTTGGATGATGCGGCTGAAGTTTCCTAAATTATTGGGACTATAAACCAATTTATTAAATTTAGTGAAAAATTTTCCATATTAAATAAGATTACTCTTTTTCTATGCAAAACCTTCTTATGAAAGGTTAAATGACTTTCTCATCATTCTTTCAATGTCTAAGATAAATGATCTTGGATTGTCAGCCTGATGATATTTAACTCAGCACTCTATCAAAATTAAAAGCAGCCTATGAGAAGAGGAAGAAAGAGATAGAGGAAAAGAGGTTGAACAAAACAAATGGCACATTCATGTTTATATGTGTGCATTTAGACTCCCATCCAGACTGTAAGTGATCACAAAATGATTGGTTTTTTCTACCCTTTTCATGCTCAGTGTCCAGCATGATGACATTAAACAGTGAACTACTGGAGAGGCATAATCTGGAACAGAAATAATGACCTTCAGAAAAATTGTGACGAGCCCTTGCCTACAGTTGCTTCCTCCACTCCAACCTTTCTAACACCCCTTCATCCTTGTAAACACTTTAATTTTTCAAGGGTCTAAGATCTCTTTCTTAGAGAAAAAGAAAATGCTCATGGAATACCTACCATATCCAGATAGAACGCAAGTCACTAGGTTTTCATAAGAACAGAGAAGATTGCTCTTGCTAGAAGAGATACACTACATAAGAGGTATTATATGTAGAACATAGATGTATGTTTAAAAAGCTATTGAAATACAGAGAAGTTATTAATATGATTCTGGTAGGCTCATTTGTATTTAAAATTGTTTAAACCATCAAAAAACAGTAGTGATTAAGCCAATGTGTAGGATCAGGCTGTAGAAGATATTGAATGGCAGTTGAAGGAATAGAAGATTACACTAAGAGCAAAGGGAAGACATTGAAGGTTTTGGCAACAACAAATGAAAACCAAGCTTTCAGAAGAACAATGAAATATCAGAGATAAAAATACTACTTAGGAAATTACTATTGTCAAATCTGGTATGAAAATAAATAGAAAATCTGAATAGACCTCTTTCTATTAAAGAAATTAATTTTATAATAAAAAGCTTTCATATACTCTTCTGCTTCTGAACATGATAGATTGATACAGGACATCTCTCTTGCAGCAAAAAAACAGACAAAAAAGTTATTTCAGGCTTTGTACAACAGGTATTACAGGACTTCGATCTCTGAAAAAAAAGATACAATTTGATCCCCATGATCCCCCTGGAGGCGGGGGACAGGGGAACAAAACAGAACCTAGTGATCACTCTGAGTTGAGAAGACAAAGATTGGAGTTGACAAAGGCTGAGGCAATTGGAATATGTGAGGTAGAGTATTGGAAACCAAGATAATACAGAAAGAAAGAACTCCAGAAATCACAATAGATCCTTTGATTGTTGCTTAATACTAAGATGTCATACAAAGAATGAAATAAAGCTGAGGGAAAAACTACCAGGGAGTTAGGGCTGAGATTTGTTCAAGTTCTGACCAATTAAAGTGAAGAGACTTTGTCAAATATATAAGGCATTAGGACTCCAGAAAGATCACACTTTGTTAGTAGGGCTAAACTAGCCCCAGAGTGAAGGCTATTCTATACCTATCCCAAAATGCTTTAATAGACCTCAAAAAAATCACTGAATTACAAATAAATCAACCACCTGCTTAAACAAAAATCAACTCTCTTTAAGGAAAGACAACAAAATCCGGAAAACAAAATAATATTCCTAACATCCAGCATCTAATAAATACTAGGTCTGTGAAGAAGCAGGAAAACATCATCCAAAAGGAGATAAACTTCAATAAGCAGATTGTGAAATAATATGGGAAAATAATTTACTATGGTTATTTTAAATATAAATGTTATAAATATGATCCAAGGATTTAAAGGGGAAAAATATAATGAAGGGAGAAATTAAAGATGTTAAAAAGGGTCAAATGGAACTTTTGGAACTGAAAAACACAGTATCTGAAATGTAAAATGAAATACATACAATTAATAGCTGATTAGATAATACAGAAGAAGAGACCAGTGAACTTGAAGATAAAGACAAGAAACAAGATAGAAACTACCCAAACTGAAGCAGGGAGATAGAAGACTTAAATAAAAAAAAGTAATTGAGGCTCTGTGACCTGTGGAACAACTTAAAAAGTTTAACACATACTTTTTCTGCTTTGTTGAAGATGAATTGGCCATACATTTGTGGGTTCATTTCTGATTTTCTATTCTGTTTCATTGATCTATATGTCTGTTTTTGTGCCAGTACTATACTGTCTTGATGATTACAGCTTTGTAATACAGTTTAAAGTCCAGAACTGTGATGCTTTCAGCTTTGGTTTTCAACATTACTTTGGCTATTTGAAGTCTTTTGCAGTTCCATGCAAATTTTAGGATTATTTGTCCTAGCTCTGTGAAGAATGCTGGTTTTATTTTCATAGGGATTGCAATGAATGTGTAGATTGCTTTGGGTAAAATATTTTAACAATATTTGTTCTTCTAATCCATGAGCATGGAATGTTTTTCCATTTTTTTATCTTCAATTTCTTTCATAAGCTTTCTACAGTTTTCAGTGTACAGATCTTTTGCCTCTTTGGTTAGGTTTCTTCCTAGACATCTTATGGTTTTTGGTGATATTGCATATGGTATTGATTCCTTGATTTCTCCTTCTGCTGCTTCATTATTGATGTATAGAGATGCAACTAATTTCTGTACATTGATTTTATATCCTGCAACTTTGCTGAAATCCCACATTAGTTCCAGCAGGTTTTGAGTAGAGTCTTTCAAGGTTTTCCATGTAGAGTCTTATGTCACCTCCGAAGAGTGAAAGTTCGACTTATTCTTTGCCAATTTGTATGCTTTTTATTTCTTTTTGTTGTCTGATTGCTAAGGCTAGGACTTCCAGTACCATGTTAAACAATACTGGTGAGAGTGGACATCTCTGTCATATTCCTGACCTCAGGGGGAAAGCTCTCGGTTTTTCCCCAGTGAGGAGGATATTAGCTGTGGTCCTTTAATATACAGCCTTTCATAAGATGCTGAAGTATGTTCTTTCTATACCTACTCTCTTGAGGGTTTTTATGAAGAAAGGATGTTGCATTTTGTCAAATGTTTTTTCTGCATCTAATGAAAGGATCATATGGTTATTATCCTTTCTTTTATTAATGTGGCATATAACATTGATTGGTTTGCAGATATTAAACCAGACAGTCTCTTCAGCAAATGATGTTGGGAAAACTGGAGAGCAATATGCAGACCACATAATTACACCATACACAAAAATAAACTCGAAATGGATGAAAGACCTAAATGTGAGACAGGAAACCATCAAAATCCTACAGAAGAGAACACGCAGAAACTTCTATGACCTTGGCTGTGGCAACTTCTTACTTGACATGTCTCCAAAGGCAAGGGAAATAAAAATAAACTATTGTGACCTTATCAAGATAAAAAGCTTCTTCACTGCAAAGGAAACAATCAACAAAACTAAAAGCCCTGAGAGAATAGGAAAAGATATTTGCAAATGACATATGGGATAAATAGTATCCAAAACCTGTAACTTATCAAACTGAACACCTAAAGAACAAATAATCCAGTGAAGAAATGGGCAGAAGACATGAACAGACAGTCTTCCAAAGAATATATCCAGATGGCTAACAGATAATTGAAAGGATGCTCAATACCTCTCATCATCAGGGAAATACAAATCAAAACCATAATGAGATACCACCTCACACCAGTCAGAATGGCTAAAATTAACAACTCAGGAAACAACAGATGTTAGTGAGGATGTGGAGAAAGGGGAACACTTTTGCACTACTGGTGGGAATGAAACTGGTGCAGCCACTCTGGAGAACAGTACAGAAGTTCCTCAAAAAATTAAAAATAGAACTACTCTATGACCCAGCAATTGCACTACTAGCTCCTGTATCCAAAGGATACAAAATTGATTCGAAGGGACACATGCACCCCAACGTTTATAGCAGCACTATTGATATAGACAATAGGCAAAGTATAGAAAGAGCTCAAATGACCATCAACTGATGAATGGATAAAGAAGATGTGGTATATACAATGGAATATTACTTGGCAATTAAAAAGAATGAAATCTTGCCATTTGCAAAAACGTGGAAGGAACTAGAGTATATTATGTTAAATGAAATAAGTCAGGCAGAGAAAGACAAATATCATATTATTTCACTCATGTGGAATTTAATAAATACAACAGATGAACATAGCAAAAGGGAAGGAAAAATAAGATAAAAACAGAGAGGGAGGCAAACCATAATACACTCTTAAACTTAAAAAAATACATACAAAGAGAGAACAAACTGAGAGTCTCTGGAGGGCACTGGATGGAGGGATGAGTTAAATGGGTGATGGGCATTAAGGAGGGCACTTGTTGGGATGAGCACTGGGGGTTATATGTTAGTGAAGAATCACTGGATTCTACTTCTGAAACCAATATTACACTGTATGTTAACTAACTTGAATTTCAACAAATATATATTTTTTTAGTTTAACATATATATGATTGGAATCCCAGTAAAGGAGGAGTCAGATATATTATGCAAACACTGATAAGAAAACTGGAGTGGCTATATTAATATATGACAAAGTCAAGACAAAGAATGTTACCAGGGATAAAAAGGATCATTTCATAGCGATGTCAATTCATGAAGAGGCCATAACAATCCTCTTGTTATGTACCTAATGACAAAGCTTCAGAATACAAGAAGCAACCACTGACAGAACTTAAAGAAACATAGATTAATCCACAATTATAGTTGAAGTTTCCAACAATATTCTTTCAAAAATTAATACAATAAGGATATAGAAGACTTGAATAGCATTATCAAAAAACTGGCCTATTGAATTTATAGACCATTCCATGCACCAACAAAAGAATACACATTCTTTTATTTATTTTTATTTTATTTAGAAAAAAATTTTTTAACATTATTTGCTTTTGAGAGAGACAAACAGAGTGGGAGCAGCGGAGGGGCAGAGAGAGAGGGAGACACAGAATCCAAAGAAGGCTCCAGCACAGAGCCCAAGGCAGAGCTCAAACCCACAAATCATGAGATCATGACCTGAGCCTAAGTTGGACATTTAACTGACTGAGCCACCCGAGTGTCCCAGAATATGCATTATTTGAATGAACACATGGAGAATTCACCTACAATAGCCATGTTTGGACATAAAATAAGCCTCAAATATTGTACGGGATTGAAATTAAACATGAGAGGTTTTCTGATAAAAATGTAATTAAGTTAGAAATTATTAACAAAGTTAACACTTGGAATATCTCCCAAATATTTGGAAAATAAATACCTAACCTCTAAAATGGAAGACATGAATGAGACCCTTAACACAGAAATAATAGCAGAGATAAAGGTCTCATTAAATGAAATGAGAAATAAGTTTCATGGAATGAACAGCAGGATGGAAGAAGCAGAGGAATGAATTAGTGAGCTAGAAGACATAGTAATGAAAAGTAATCAAGCTGAACAAAAGAGAAAGAAAAGAATTATGCCAAATGACAATAGACTCAGGGAACTCAGTGACTCCACCAAACATAATAACATTCATGTTATAGGAGTCCCAGAAGAGGGAGAGAAAATTTATTTGAAGAAATAATAGCTGAAAACACCCCTAATCTGGGGAAGGAAACATATCTAGATCCAAGAGGCACAGAGAACCGCCAACAAAATCAACAAAAGGAGACATGTATGAAAACATACTGTAATTAAATTTGCAAAATATAGTGATCAAGAAAAACTTTTTAAAGCAGCAAGACAAAAAAAGCCAGTCACTTAAAAGAGAAAACCCGTAAAGCTAGTGAGAAATTTTGCAAGCCAGAAAGGAGTGTCATGATATATTCAAAGTGCTGAATGGGAAAAATATGCAGCCAAGAATACTCTATCCAGCAAGCCCATCGTTCAGAATAGAAAGAAAGATAAAGAGTATCCCAAACAAAACTTAAGGAATTCATGACCGCTAATCTGGTTCTGAAAGAAATATTAAAAGGGATCTTTGAGTGGAATGAAGAGACCAAACATGACAGGGGAGAGGCAGGAAACACAAAAGCAGGAAAAAATGAATATTTATATTAAAATTAGTCAAGGAACTCACACAAAAAGGATATAAAATATAATAACATACCTAAACATGGTAAGGAGAAGAGAGGAAAGGGTTCAAACTTTAATGACCATCAACTTAATATTCTTCTGCATATAGCAGAAGAAGTTATATACAAACCCAATGGTAGCCATATAACAGAAACTACTAATAAAATGCAAAGAATAAACAGAAAGAAGTCCAAATGTATCACTAAAGAAAACCAGCAAAACATGAAACAAAGAAACACAAGAAAGGATCAGAAAAAAAATCTTCAGACAACTACAAAACAAGTAACAAAATGGCAATAAATACACATCTATCAATAATTACTTTGAATGAAGATGGACTAAATGCCCCAATCAAAAATATAGGATGATGAAAAGACATTCTTCCAAAGAAGATATCGGATGGCCTAAGAGACACATGAAAAGATGTTCAACACAGCTCATCACTGGGGAAATACAAATCAAAACTATGATGAGATACCATCTCATACCTGTCAGAATGGCTAAAATTAACAACAGAAGAAACAACAGGTGTTGGCAAGGATGCCAACCGTCTGGCACTGTTGGTAGGAATGCAAACTGGTGCAGCCACTCTGGAAAACAGTATGGAGGTTTTTCAAAAAGTTAGAAATAGAGGGCACCTGTGTGGCTTAACTGTTAAGTATCTGACTTCAGCTCAGGTCATGATCTCATGGTGAGTTCCAGCCCCACTTCAGGTAAAAAACATGAGCCCCAGGTAAGCCCCCACTTCCTTCTCTCTCACTCTCTCTCTCTCTCTCCACTCCTCACTGCACCCTGTTTCTCTCTCCCTAAAAAAAAAGACCAAGTTCAATTAAATGTGTTAATATTTTTTTTAAAGTTAAAAATAGAACTCCCCTATGATCCCACAATTGTATTACTAGATATTTATCCAAAGGATACAAAAATACAGATTTGAAGGGGTATATGCACCCTGATGTTTATAGCAGTATTATCAACAATAGTCAAACTATAGAAAGAGCCCAAGTATCCACAGACTGATGAATGGATAAAGAAGATGCAGTATATATATACAACGAAATATTATTCAGACATCAAAAAGAATGAAATCATCCCCTTTGCAACAATGTGAATGGAGCTAGAGTGTATTATGCTAAGCAAAATAAGTCAGGCAGAGAAGACAAATGCATATGATTTCACTCAAATGTAGAATTTTAAGAAAAAAAAAAGATGAACATATGGGAATGGGGGAAAGAGAAGAAAACAAACCATAAGAGAGTATTAATGATAGAGAACAAACTGAGGGTTGATGGAGGGAGGATGGAAAAGGGAGGAGGGTGAAGGATGGGCTAGATGGGTGATGGGTATCAAGGACACTTGTTATGATGAGCACTGGTGTTGTATATAAGTGTTGAATCACTGAATATTACTCCTGAAACCAATATTGCACTGTATGTTAACTCACGAGAATTTAAATAAAAATTTGAAAAGAAAAGACAAGACACAGGGTTACATGATGAACAAAAAACAAGACACATCTATATGCTGCCTACAAGAGACTCACTTCAGACCTAAAGACATATGCAGATTGAAAGTGAGAGAATGGAGAAATATCTATCTAGATGTCAAAATCAAGCTGGAGTACCAATACTTGTATCTGAAAAAGTAGACTTTAAAACAAAGACTATAACAAGGAAAAGGAGGAAACTACATAATAATAAAGGGGACAATCCAACAAGAAGATATAACAATTGTAAATATTTATACGCCCACCATGGAAGCACCCAAATACATACAACAGTTAATAACAAACATTAAGGAAGTGATCAATAATAATACAATAGTAGTATGGGACTTTAACGCCCTATTTCCCGGATCATATAACAGCCCACAAAACAAACATCAACAAGTTCAAGAAGATCGAAATCATACCATACTTATATTCTGACCACAATGCTATGAAACCAAATATCAACCACAAGAAAACAATCTAGAAAGACCACAAACACATGGAGGTTAATAACATGTTACAGAACAATCAATGGGTAAACCAGGAAATAAAAGAAATTAAAAAGTATATGAAAATTAAAACACAACAATCCAAAACCTCTGGGATGTAGCAAAAGTGGTTCTAAGAGGGAAGTTATAGCAATACATGCCTACCTCAAGAAGCAAGAAATATCTCAAATAAACAACCTAACCTTGCACCTAAAGGAGGTGGAAAAAGAACAACAAACAAGACTGAAGAAAGAAATAATAAAGATTAGAGCAGGAATAAATGATACAGAAATTAAAAGACAATAGAACAGATCAATAAAACCAGGAGTGATGTTTTTTTTTCTTTGTTTCTTTTGGGAAAAAAATCAATAAAATTGATAAACCTCTAATAAAACATACTAAGAAAAAAAAGAAAACACTCAAATAAATAAAATCATGAGTGTGACAGGAGAAATAACCAATGCCACAAAAATAAAACCAATCGTAAGAGAATATTATGAAAATATATACGTCAACAAATTGGATAACCTAGAAGAAATGGATAAATTCCCAGAAACATAAACTACTGAAACTGAAACAGAAAGAAACAGAAATTTGAACAAAAGAGACCGATAACCAGCAAAGAAACTCAGTCCATTAAAAAAAAAAAAAAAAAAAACTTCCAACAAACAAAAATCCAGGATCCAATGGCTTCACAGGTGAATTTTACCAAACATTTACAGAAGAATTAATACCCACTCTTTTTAAACTACTGCAAAAATTAGAAAAAGAAGGAAAATTTCCAAACTCATTATATGAGGCTAGCATTACTGTGATACCAAAAACAGGTAACGACACCAACAAAAAAAGACCTATAAGCCAATATCCCTGATGTACATAGATGCAAAAATTCTCAAGAAAATACTGGCAAACTGAATTTAACAATATGTTAAAAAAAATCAGTCACCAGGATCAAGTGCGATTTATTCCCGGGATGCAAGGATGGTTCAATATTTGCAAATCAATCAACATGTATACCATAACAGTAAAAGAAAGGATAAGAACCATATGATCATATCAATAGATGAAAGTATTTGACAAAATACAACATCCATTCATGATAAAGAAAAAAAACCTCAACAAAGTAGGGTTATATGTTATACATATGTTATATATAAAATAATATATTTTTATATGTGAAAATAAAGGCCATATATGAGAAATCCACATGCGAAAATCATTCTTAATGGTGAAAAAACAGAACTTTTCCCCTAAGGACAGGAACAAGACAAGGATATCCACTCTCATCACTTTCACTCAACATAGTACTGGAAGTCCTAGCCACAGCAATCAGACAACAAAAAAAAGGCACCCAAACTGGTAAGGAAGAAGTAAAATTTTCACTATTTGTAGATGACATGATACTATATGTAGAAAACCCAAAAGACTCCACCAAAATTGCTGTAATGGATAAATTCAGTAAAGTTGCAGGATACAAAATCAATGTACCAAAATCTATCACATTTCTATACATCTAATGAAGCAGCAGAAAGAGAACTTAAGAAACAATTCAATTTATAATTGCGCCAAAAATAATAAGATACTTAGTAATAAACCTAACCAAAGAGGTGAAAGATCTGTACTCTGAAAACTATAAACTATAAAACTATAAACTTTCTGATGAAAGGAAGTAAGGATGACACAAAGAAATGGAAAGACATTCCATGTTCATGGTTGGAAGAATTAATATTGTTAAAATGCCCAAACTACCCAAAATAATCTACACATACAATAAAATCACTATCAAAATGCCAACAGCATTTTTCACGGAAACAATTCCAAAATTTGTATGGAACCACAAAAGCCTCCAAACAGCCAAAGCAGTCTTGAAAAAGAAAAGCAAACCTGGAGGCATCATAATTCTAGGCTTCAGGTTATATTACAAACCTGTAGTAATCAGAACAATAAGGCACTGGCACAAAAAGAGACACATAGATCAATGGAACATAATAGAAAGCCCAGAAATGAACCCACAATTATATGGTCAATTAATCTTTGACAAAGCAGGAAAGAATATCCAATGGGGGAAAAAAAAAAGTCTCTTCAACAAATGGTGTTGGGAAAACTAGAGAGCATCATGCAAAAGAATGAAACTGAACCACTTTCTTACACCATACAGAAAAATAAGTTCAAAATGGATTAAAGACTTCAATGTGAGACCTGAAACCATAAAGATCTTAGAAGAGAACACAGGAAGTAACTTTTCTGACATCAGTCACAGCATCTTTTTTCTAGATATGTCTCCTGAGGCAAGGGAAACAAAAGCAAAATTGAACTACTGGGACTATATCAAAATAGAAAATTTATGCACAGCAAAGGAAATAATCAATAAAACCAAAAGGCAACCCATTGAACAGGAGAAGATATTTCCAAATCATATATCTAATAAAGGGTTAGAATCCAAAATATATAAAGAGGTTGCAGAACTCAACATCCTCAAAACAAATAATCCAATTAAAAAATGGACAGAAGATATGAATAGATATTTCTCCAAAGAAGACATCCAGTTGGCCAACAGACCATCTGGATGGTCTTTTCTTGAGACAAGATGCTCAGCATCACTCATTATCAGAGAAATGCAAATCAAAACCACACTAAGATATTCCCTCACACCTGTTACAATGGCTAAAATCAACAACATAAGTAACCATAGGTGCTGATGAGAATGTATAGAGAAAGGAACCCTGTTGGACTATCAGTGAGAATGCAGAATGGGGCAGCTTGTGTGGAAGACAGTATGGAGGTTCCTCAAAAAACAAAAATAGAACTACTGTATAATCCAGTAACTGCACTCCTGGGTATTTACCCAAAGAATACGAAAACACTAATTTGAAAAAGCTATATGCACTCCTGTATTTACTGAAGCATTATTTACATTACCCAAGGTATGGAAGTAGCCCAACTGTCCATCAAGAGAAGAAATGGTAATGCAGATGTGTTTTATATATATGCAATAGAATATCACTCATCCATGAAAAGAATGAAATACTGCCATTTGCAAGACATGGATGGATCTACAGAGAATAAAGCTAAGTGAAATAAATCAGTAAGAGAAAGGCAAATACCATATGATTTCACACATATGTGGCATATAAAAAATAAAATAAACAGAGGAAAAATAAAGCAACAAACCAAAAATAGACTCTTAATTACAGTGAGCAAATGGGATGTAGGTGTAGGAATGGGTTAAACAGATGAAGAGGATTAAGAGTACACCTACTTTGATGAGCATTGAATAATATATAAAATGGATGAATCACTATATTGTACATCTGAATAATATAACACTGTATGTTAACTATACTGGAATTAAAATTTTTAAATAAATAAATAACAAAATCAAATCATAGAGTTGGCAGTTTTGAAAGGCAAATAAAAAAATGGGCCTGCATCAATTGGATATCTATACAAAAAGAATTAACTTCAAACTTACTTTACACCATAAACGATTAACTTGAAATTGATCGCAGACTTAAATGCAAAACTATAAACATAAAACTTACGGAAGAAAATGTAGGGGAAAATACTCATTGCCTTGGAGTAGACAAATGGAGCGGAAAATGCTGCAACTTCAAAAGAAAATATTAACAAACTGGACTTCGTCAAAATTTAAAAGTTCTGTCCTTTAAAAGATATCACTAAAGTAATCAAAATTCAAGTCATAGATTGGCTAGTGGCCAGCATCACTTAATACCAAAAACTAACAAAATATTTGCGTATCATAGCTAATAAAGCATCTGTATCCAGAATATATAGAGAACTCATAACTCAAAAATAAAGAAACAAATAACCCAATAAAAATGGACAAAGCTTTTAAAAAGACATTTCATGGAGGAAGATATATAAATAATATTTAAGCATGTAAAAAGACAGAACCTCGTTAGTCAGCAGGCAAAGACAAAGTAAAACCACAGTGGAATATCAGCACACACCCACTAGAAGAGCAAAAATGAAAGGACTGATAGCACCAAATGTTAGCAAAGACAGAAAACAACCAGAAAGTTCACACATTGATGGTAGGAGTTTAAAATGGCCCAACCATTTTGCAAAAAAGTCTGGCTATTTCTTATAAAGTCAATAAAAACTTATCTTATTGTTAGAGTAAGCAGCTAGTTAGGCTAGAGTTGACTCCAGCAACCTGTCCTGGCATCATCCCGCAAACAAGGCCACAGGAAGCCAGATCAAATCAGACAGGACCAAGACAAAGAAGGCCCGAGACCCTGACCAAGTAAATGAGAAAAGGTAGGAAACCTTGCTCCAAAAAAAAAAACCCTCCCCAAATAATAACTCTTCCACCTCGTTAACAACTGTGGATAAAGACAGAGACCTAAACCCTGGGGTGTGCAGCTCTCCCTTGAGCTTCTTTGCTCTCACATCTCAAGAGTGTACTCTCTAATAAACTCCTCACTTGCACTGCTCAACCACTGTCTGGTGGGCCCTTGAATTCTTTCTCAAGATAAGACTAAGAACGTTTAGCAACTCCTTTGGGACAGGCTGGGCCAAACGCCCAGGGTCTCCCCAGTTCACCTTGGTAACGTTATGACCTAGAATTTCCACTTCTGGATTTGTACTTAAAACAAACAAACTTATGTCTACAAGAACACTTGTACAAATACTTTCATAATAGCTTTATTCATGATAGTAAAAGACTAGAAACTTTAAATATTGATAGAAAACAAATTATGGCATATTCATTCAATGTAGTACTTCTCAGCAATTTCAAGGAATAAGCCACGGATATACACAATACGAATAAATCTCACCATTATGCTGAATGAAAGATTCCAGACACAGAAAAAGTACATACTGAATGATTCCATTTATATACAATCCTAAAACCATTGAAGCTAATTTAAGATGAAAAGTATCACAAATGTACTTATCTCTTTAGGGTTGGGATTGATTGGGAAGAACAGAGGGAACTTTAGATGAGGTGATATAAATGTTCTATATCTTAATCAGGAGTAGGTTATATGGGTCACAATTCAATGAATTATAAACTTAAAATTTATGCATTTAACTGTTTGTAAATTCTATTCTAACTCCTCCCCCAACCCCTCCAACAGAAAAAAAAAATTGGAAACAAGTACTAAACTCTAGTTAGAATACTTATTCTTCTCAACAGATTGTACTGCCTATTCTGAAAGTATCTTCTCTGTATTCTAGGCTTAAGCAAATTAGTGAATTTACTGAGGATAATGGAATATAGGAATAAGGAAGACTAGAACATAACCTGTGGTACTGGAAAGGAATTAAAGGTATCAATTAAGTTTTTAAAAAATATAGATAAAGAAATAAAGATAGGGGTTCCTGAGTGGTTCAGCTGGTTAAGCATCCGACTTCAGCTCATGTCATGATCTCATAGCTTGTGAGTTCAAGTCCCGCATCAGGCTCTGTGTTGACAGCTCAGAGCCTGAGCCTGCTTCTGATTCTGTCTCCATCTCTCTCTACACTTCCTCCCCCCCACAAATAAGTACATAAATAAACATTATAATTAAAGGTATATATAGATATATACATACATACACACACATACATACGTATTTTCTAGCCCTTACCTTTGAAAGGATTTAAAAGTTTCTATACTTCAGAAGCAATAAACATACCTAGCACACAGATCTTGGTTTCTAAATACCATTCTCCATAATAAGGAACCAAATGTTCTGAGGAAATAGTTAATTCCAACATCAGAGCATGAAAAACATAAGATAAGCCTGAAACACTTTATTGAACCAAAGGATAATACTCAAAAAATCATTAGGACATATCAAAAGGATACAGGAGCCATTTTAAGAGTTCTCACTGGCCAAATCTGGGAAAATTTGAGTGTCAAAATAAATATTGAGAGTAACGGGTTATAGCGTGCTGTATAGAATAATAATCCATAAATCACAGTGATATAAATAAATTCACACACAAAAAATCAATAAAAGGGAGAAGGTAGAACTCTTTCTCAGTAGAATCACAATTAATGATTATATAATGAATAATGAGTTGCAAAATCATCTATGGATAGCAAAAGTAATGGGTGAAAGTTTGATAGGCACAAAATACTTACATAATTTCCAAATATCTCCCCGTATTATTTTCAAAAGTGAAATGGTAATTTTAAGTAGAGAAACCTGGGAGACACAACCTGAACAGTACAGTTAAGGCGAACGTCACTAATACTGGCACAAACTGAAAGCATGTGTTCCCTAATATGATGTACTGGGAAGAACACAACACTATTCTTGCAGTATTCTTGCCAAAAATACACAACCTGAGTGGGATCGTGAGGAAAAATCAGAAACACCCAAACTGAGGGATACTCCACAAAAATAACTGACTATACTCTTCAAAAGAAAAAAAATCACAGTCAAGAAAACAAAGCAAATTTGAGGAACTGTTCCATATAAAAAGGTATGACAGGGGCACCTGGATGGCTCAGTCACTTAAGCATCTGACTTCAGCTCTTGTCATGATCTTGCGGTCTGTGAGTTCAAGCCCCACACAGGCTTCTGTGCTGACAACTCAGAGCCTGAGCCTGCTTCAGACTCTGGGTCTCCCTCTCTCTCTGCCCCTTCCCTGCACATGCTCTGTCTCTCTATCTTAAAAATTAATAAACATTTAAAAAAATTTAAAAAGGTATGATAAATACCTAGACCAGAAAAAAATATTTTATGGGACATTTTTGGACAGACAGACATTTTTGGACAACTGATTAAATTGAATATGGACAATGGATTATATAATAGTATTGTATCTGTTAGATTTCCTGATTTTACTAACTATACTGTATTATGTAAAAGAATTTTCTTATTCCAAGTAAATACATACTCGAGTATTTATATGTAAAAGGCGGGGAAGTGGTGGGGGGAACCACACCATATCAACAGTGAAGTATCGTTATTTTGTCATCATAATTGATAAAATACCCAATGTGATTTCAGAACAAAGTTACACCACCCTATTGCCTGTAGAGGGTCCTGACATTTCAAAAGCCATAGGTTGATAAATGTGGGGCATTAAATTTAGCATTAATTTGTACAAATTCTTGAAATAATTACAACGTTAGCTATAAGCCTGTATTTACATTCTAATTTCTCTAAACATTGATCTGGCCTAGTTCAAAATTTTCTAATATACAAGAATTAGTCTTGAAATCAACCAACAGTGATAGGCTAGTTGAACTACAGAGAAAAGAAGAGCTTTGTAATACTAAGGCCTCCCCATATCAGGTCCCTGACAAGAGAAAAGAGATGAATTAAAATATTTCCCTTTAATAGCTTCTGTGCACTTTCCACAACCATCTCTACCTCCATCCTCCTGCTCAACATACAGTTTCATTTCTCTCTACTGACACTCCTTCCATTTGGGAATATACCAAAGCCATGTTTCATATTTTTTTGTTTTTAATCTGAGCATCTATTGAGTATTATTATAAGCTTTTAAAGCCCACATGCCCTGGCAAGAGTTAACAGGAATTCCAGATATTATCAAATATATTTAAACATGATGCTTGAGTGGTCTTTGCAGCTGGTAGGTTATACATAAAATATGTTCAGCCAGTGATAGCGTCCTTATCTAAAGACAGAAGCTAGCAAAATTTCATCCTGTGTGCTCTGTCAGATTGTTCCCTTGGACAGATGGCAGAAGACTCCCGATGACAAGTGTGAGATGCTATCTGGGTGTCATGGCAGTGGTTTTCTCATTGCCCTGGACAGAGTTCCCTAGCTACTCTCTTCATTTGAAGCGTGCAAATGAGTAGATGTGGATAGCAGAATGTGTGTGATCAATAAACTCACATAATTAGAATCTTGCTGAAAGGAGTAATCTCTCTATGAAACAACCTCCATTAAGGCTTGGTCTCCCTAACTAGCCAAAGGCTTACATTGGCTCACCTCCTTGTTTATTTTTCCCAAGTAACAAGAGTAAGGTGACAATACAAATAACAAAATTTTAAGTGCTGTCCACCTTGTCCAGAATCAAGATTTTAGTTCCTCGACTCCCAGAGCCAGCCAGGAGCTCAATGGGGAAATTCAAATCCAACACCTTCCTCAGTATGCTGTCTGCTTTTATCTTATCTCATCTCCTGCTGCTAAAACGCTCTGCTACTCAGTGCACATGAACCCATACACCCACAATGCAGAAGTCACTCCCTTAATCCCTATACTTCTCCTGCACGGGCCCCCTCTTTAAATGACAGGTCAATGCTTGCACACACCCTTCAAAGTCATCTCTATGTAAGCCTTCCCATTCATCCTAGCCATTGGCCCCTGAATAATAAATAGGAAAGGTATTCCCCCAAGGCACTGTTGCACTTACAGACTTCTATAATCACACACACACACACACACACACACACACACACACACACAAACGAGTGGTAAAATACATGTAACATAAAATTTCCCATCTTAACTACTTTTAAGTGTACTGTTCAGCAACATTAAATACATTTACACTCTTGTACAACAACTCTCCAAAACTCTTTTCATCTTGAAAAACCGAAACTCTTTACCCATTTAAAAAAGTCCCAGCCCCAGCTTCTGGGAGCCACTATTCTACTTTCTGCCTCTATAAATTTGATTACTCTAGGTAAATCATATAAATGGAATCATACAGTATTTGTCTTTTAGTGACTGCCTTTTTCATTTAGTGTAATGTCCTTAAGCTTCATCCATATTGTGTGTGTGTCAAAATTTCCTTCTTTTTAAATATGAATGATATTCCTGTGTGTGTATGTGTATACATATATGTATCACATTATGTTTATCTATTCATCTTTTGATGAACAATTTGGTTGCTTCCACCTTTTGAGCTAGTGTGAATAATGCTGCCATTAACCTGAGTAGACAAATATATCTTTGAGACTCCATCCACAATTCTTTTGGGGTGGAATTCCAAAATGGAATTGTTGGATTGTGTGGAAATTCTATTTTTAATTTTTTGAGGAACCGCCATATTGTTTTCCACAGTGGTTGCACCAGTTTGCATTCCTACCAACAGTGCACAAGGATTCCAATTTCTCCACATCCTCACCAACACGTGCTATTTCCTATGTTGCTGTTGTTTAACAGTAGCTCTAACAGCACTTAAGGCAGTGAAAATACTCAGTGCAATACCATAATGGTGGATACATGTCATTATGCATTTGTCTAAACCCACAGAATATATAATACCAAGAGTGAATCATAATGCAAACTATGGACTTTGGATGATAATACTATGTCAACATAAGTTCATCACTTGCAACAAATGTACCACTCTGGTAGGGAATATTAATAATGGAGGATACTATGAATGTATAGGAATAGGGAGTATACGGGAAATATCTGTAACGTTCTCTCATTTTTGTTGTGAACTAAAAACTGCTACAAAAAATAAAGTCTTAATATAAAAAATAGAACAAAAAATAAAACAACGTAACATCAAACTCTGAGGTGCAAAAACAAATTTATATAGCTATAATAATCAAGACAATGTGATAATACTGAAATAAACATAGAAATATAGATCAGTGAAATTCAGAGTCCAGAAATAAACACTTATATTTACAGTTAGTTGATTTTGAACAAGGCTGCTAAGATAATTCAATGGGGGAAAAATAGTCTTTCAACAAATGTTAGCAGGACAACTGGATCTCTAATGCAAAAGAATAAAGTTGGTCCCCTACCTCACATCATATACAAAAATTAATTCAAAATGGATCAAAGGCCTAAATATAAGAGTTAAAACTACAAAACTCTTAGAACATAGAAATAAACTTCCTTGGGGCACCTGGGTGGCCCAGTTGGTTAAGCGGCCAACTTCGGCTCAGGTCATAATCTCACTGTCTGTGAGTTCAAGCCCCACGTCAGGTTCTGTGCTGACGGTTCAGAGCCTGGAGCCTGCTTCAGATTCTGTATCTCCCTCTCTCTGTGCCCTTCCCCTGCTCATACGTTGTCTCTATGTCTCTCAAAAATAAATAAACACTAAAAAAAATTTAAAAAAAAGAAAGAAAGAAACTTCCTTGACCTAGGATTAAGCAATGGTTTCTTAGATATAACACCAAAAGCAGAAGTAACCAAAGAAAAATATAGATAAATTGGATCTCATTAAAATTAAAAATGTTTGTACTTCAAAGGACATTACTAAGAAAAAAGACACCCTACAGAATGGGAGAAAATTTTTGCAACCATTTATCAAAGACTTGTATCCAGAACATACAGAGAATTCTCACAACTCAACGGTAAAAAGACAAATAATCTCATTTTTAAAACAGGCAAAGGATCTAGAGAGTAGATTGTTAACTGAAATAAATAAGTCAGAAAAAGACAAATACCATATGATTTTACTCATATATGGAATTTAAGAAATAAAACAAAGAAAAAAAAGAGACAAACCAAAAAAAAACAGACTGTGAACAAACTGCTGGTTCCCAGAGGGGAGGTGGGAGGGGCATTGATGGGTGAAATAGGTGATGGGGGTTAAGAGTGCACTTATCATGATGAGCACTGAGTAATGTAGAGAATCGTTGAGTCATATTGTACACCTGAAACTAACATAACATTGTACGTTAACTATATTGGAATTATAATTAATTTTTTTTTTTTTGAGAAAAAGAGAGAGGGAATCTCACCCAGGTCCACACTCAGTGCAGAGCCTGATGTGGGGCTCGGTCCCACAACCCTGGGATCACAATCTGAGCCAAAATCTAGAGCCAGATGCTCAACCGACTGAGCCACCCAGGTGCCCCTGAAATTAAAATTTTTAAAAATGGGCAAAGGATTTGAATAGAATTTCTCCAAAGAAGATATACTAAAGGTTAATAAGCATATATAAAAATGTTTAGCATCATTAATCACTGAGGAAATGGAAATCAAAACCACAAGATACCACTGCACATTCACTAGGGTAGTATAACAAAAATATGGATACTAACAATTGTTAGAATTAAGTATAAGTGTACCAAAGAGATCTAGAACTTAAGAGTATAAAGGACTTTTCTTTTAAGATAAGCTCTATACTTCTTTGGTACACAGTTTCCTTCCAGGATCATTGCCACCTGGTGTTCACCATAAGAAGCAGCTGGGCCTTTGGGGTGCCTGCTCTATTACTGGCCATTTATAGACATGAAAGCATCTTTGCGACACTGTCATTAATCAGATTCACAGTTTTGTTGATCTTTCCTCAGGCTCTGGGTGAAAAATTAGTTATGAGCTGATATGCCCATATTGATCCTAATTATAGACTCTTGCACGGAATCAGTACGTAATATTCTCATGAGACTCTAAGAAGATCAAGGCAGTCGCCTGATGCAGATCATTTCCAGTGGAATAAAACAGGTCTGTACACTGTATCCCATCACCACCTTATTTTTAACCTTTATCTTTATGACTTGAGACTACTGTTGCCTTTACTACACGCACTGTCCTCCACCAAACACTCTGCTATAAGAAGCAGACAAATTGGCAAAAGACGATGTGCAGATGATATTATTTTATTTATCACCATGAACAGAAAAGTCGTCTGTAGATTGTTGCCCTTGCTTTCTAACTACTATCAGGAAAAATAGAAGATCAATTATTCTAAAATTTCAGTCATTGATTTTGATAAATATTTGTCACCCTTTATCTGGTCTATAACTAAAATGGATAAGTAAAAAAAAAATGTATCAGGGATTGGTCCCAAGCTTAATGGTTTAATTCAACATTTTTGTAAATGATTCTGTAAACTGCTAGAGCAAATATTTTGTTACTAGCTCATCTTGGATAGTTGACCTGCAGGTACATTGTTAATGTTAGAGCTGCTTTACTGTCTGAGCCTGCATCCATCAACATGCACTTACAGATACTCATAAGCCAAAGTGGTGTGGCCATGTCACTTGCCCATCCAAATATTGTCTATGAACCCAAATTACTTCCTGCCTTGTCTCCACTCATGGGCATTTCATGTGGAGGAGAATTCATTTTCTTTTTAACTGGGGTTCGAGTAGAGTTTCCTCCACAGTATGAACAAATATCAAAACTCTCGTTCAGTTCATCTTTAAAATACGGAACCCTGTATTTAGCTGGCCACACAGAGTATCTGCAGGCCAGTTATTTGTCAGGGAAGATACTCCTGAACCCACTACTGCTCACTACTTACCAGAAGCTCACTTGGATCACACATAGAACTATTCTCACCAAAATATTCGTTGCCATTTTTGCAGTAATCCTACACTGGAAACACACTGGGAAGTTGGCTGGTGAAACATGTTACATTTACTGCAAGAGTATTACTGAGGATGCCATCCGGACCAAGAGGAGAATGTCTGAATTTCTCAAGAAGAAATTTTTGTGTCTTTCCTAAGCAACTGGTTTAATTTTACCTCAAAGACACTCTAAACCATGTGACCGATCCTATTTCCTTCTTCATATTGGCCATAAGGAAACTGTGAGGCAGGTTTATGGCGTACTCTGGCACCCAACATTTATAATGCACGAGTTCAGTCTTGTTACATCTTACCGTTCTACCCTTATTTTTCCTTGCCCCTATTTTCTCACTAGCCAGTATTTGTTTTTCATTTTGGTGTGTATTTTTGTAAGAGGCTTCAAATATATCTTGCAATGAGGATGGATATAAATAATACATTTCCGTAATAATGCTGTGCGAAGGATAGTTATACAAAGCAGTAGGATAAAAATCTTATCAGGAAAAGGGACTTCTGTAGAATCTCTGCGGGTAGAAATTCCATTCTCACATAATTAAAAAGTCATAATAGGGATATGTTACAGCCCACCTGACCAGGAAACTGAGATAGAAATGTTAATTGAGATTGTGGAAGCTGTGAAATTAGGCCAGATAGTAATAATGGAAGACTTTAATTACTCAATCACAGATTGGAAAAATGCCTCACTGGGACAAGAGTTGGAAGTGAGATTTTTAGATAAGAGAAATTACCGCTTCTCAGCAAAAGGAGAGAAGGAGACTGTGCAGCGGAGAAATGTACCAGGCTGGGTTCTGACAACCAACAAACGGAAACTCCTCTGCAAAGTGATACAAAATCATCAACAGTGACCACCACACTATTTAGTTCTACAGCCTTGCAGACTATTTTAAATCCACTACATATCTACTTTTTATTTGAAAGCATCCTACGAAAAAATGAAAGTTAGAATTTTTAAATTCAACAATAAACAAGAAAGAAACCAAGAGAATATTTGAGAATATTTTCCAAGTAACTTATCAGGGATCCAGGAAAACATGCAAGAGAGTGTAATAACCCTTTGTGGCTAGTTGAGAGAGTTAGAAATGTAACTGCTGGGAGTGGGAGGGAGATTTGTTTCATAAAACAAAAAAGAACCAAGGAAAGAAAACAAATAAACCCACAAAATATGGCAGATTAGGAATAACTTCAAAATTAGATAAATTTTTTAAAAAGTGATACATCTTACAGAGGTTTCCAAAAGGATTAAGAAGAGATTCTTCGAATCTATCAAAGGAAGGAAGATAGGTTGAGAAACAATGCAATCTTTAAAATAATGGTGCCAAAGCTGAACAAAATGAGGGAGAGAGAGCAAAAGGCTGCCTAAAATCTGTCTCGATTTTCAGAGATATGATCTCTTCTAAAAATACCTCTTGAAACCCAAGTAAGATTGAATACTGCTGCAGATAATAATCACAAAGGAGAAAAATAGGCTGGAGTACCAAAACAACATGTAGATTATTTGGGGGTAAAATCTTCAAAAAAGAAATCACGCAATTTTTAGCTATAGTGTATACTGTAGTGTCACTGTAGATGGCCTCCTTCCTAGACATATTAAGGCCCATTTCTCTTCTGAAAGGCAGGGAACTATAATTAAACACAGACTTGTTGGATACGTTTCTGTTTTTGTTTTTTTAAGAAAACCTACCAAATGGGAAGAGAATAGGACTCATGAACAGACAAATGAATACAATGCCATTTTTGGCACCAGAATGTATGTTAGCAATACATATATTAAAAATGGTTGATCAAAAATATATTTCTAATTGAATGAAGACTGGGGGACATGGGCTACAGGTAGACTATTTTAGGCAGAAGTGTAAAAACACAGTGTGTCAGGCATAGGTTCCGGGCCTAGTGGTTAAACATAATATTTTTCTAAGTGATTTGAAAGACGGAGCAAGCAGCAAAATCTCTTAATAACTCTGATTACTTCATGAGGAAGGAAGTAACACTCATGAAGAAAGATCCACAAGTATTTTAAATAGAGTATGTGAATAGACGAAAAATAGTAGAACAATACCTGTATACATAAGTAAGTCAAATTTCCCGAACAAAGGTAAAGCTCCAATTTAAGAACTATTCCAAGAATAGAAAACTCAGAAATGGACCCGCAAGTATATGGCCAACTAATCTTTGACAAAGCGGGAAAATGTATCCAATGGAAAAAGACAGCCTCTTTAACAAATGGTGCTGGGAGAATTGGACAGCAACATGCAAAAGAATGAAACTAGACCACTTTCTTACACCACTCACAAAAATAAATTCTAAATGGATAAAAGATCTGAATGTGAGACAGGAAACCGTCAAAATCCTAGAGGAGAAAACAGGAAAAAGCCTCTTTGACCTAAGACGCACCAATTTCTTACTCGACACGTCTCCAAAGGCAAGAGAATTAAAAGCAAAGATGAACTATTGGGACCTCATCAAGATAAAAAGCTTCTGCACAGCAAAAGAAACAACCAACAAAACGAATAGGCAACCAACGGAATGGGAAAAGATCATCGCAAAGGACATATCGGATAAAGGACTAATATCTAAAATTTATAAAGAACTTACCAAACTCCAAATCTGAAAAACAAACAACCCAGTGAAGAAATGGGCGGAAGATATGAATAGACACTTCTCCAAAGAGGACATTCAGATGGCCAACAGACACATGAAACGATGCTCAATGTCACTCATCATCAGGGAAATACAAATCAAAACCACACTGAGATACCACCTCACACCAGTCAGAGTGGCTAAAATGAACAAATCAGGAAACTATAGATGCTGGCGAGGATGTGGAGAAGTAGGCACCCTCCTACACTGTTGGTGGGAATGCAAACTGGTGCAGTCACTCTGGAAAACAGTGTGGAGCTTCCTCAAGAAAATGAAAATAGAGCTACCCTATGATCCAGCAATAGCCCTGCTAGGAATCTACCCAAGAGACACCGGAATGCTGATGCATAGGAGCACGTGTACCCCAATGTTCATAGCAGCACTTTCGACAATAGCCAAATCATGGAAAGAGACCAAGTGCCCATCAACTGACGAATGGATAAAGAAGTTATGGTACTTATATACAATGGACTACTACGTGGCAATGAGAAAAAATGAAATCTGGCCATGCGTAGCAACATGGATGGAACTGGAGGGTATTATGTTAAGTGAAATAAGTCAGTCAGAAAAAGACAGATACCATATGTTTCCACGAATAGGTGGACTTTGTGAGACTAAGCAAAAACCAGGGGGAGGGGAAGAGGGGAAAGGAAAAAAAGACACAGAGAGGGAGGGAGATAAAACATAAGAGACTCTCAAAGACTAAGAAAAAAACTGAGGGTAAGGGGGATGAGGGAGGGGGGAGAGGGGGTGATGGGCATTAAAAAGGGCACATGTTGGGATGAACACTGGGTGTTATATGTAAACCAATTTGAAAATAAACTATTATAAAATTTAAAAAATAATAAAAAAAATAAAAAAGAACAAAAAAATAAAAAAAAATAAAAAAATAAGAACTATTCCAAATAAAGTAACACTCTTCCTAACATTGCACCCGATTCCTTTCCTTCAAATTCACCTGCCTACTGAGGCAGTTTGCAAGGAGTAGAACCTGCCTTTCCGGGAGGATGTCTCAAGGCTGTTGGAGCCGAAAGGATGACCCTACTTAGGGCAGTGTTCTTCAATGGAAGCACAGCACAGTGCGTAGCTGTCCAGTGCTGGACATTTACACATCACATTCGCATTCAGTACTCCGCTGCCTCCTGAGACCAGCCTGCAGGCAGTTGTTCACATCCTTTACACATTAAGAAGCCGAGGGACGTGAACACAACATGGGCTGTCTCCACTAGCCAATGTGTCCGCACCGCTGGTCCATGTCCCTGCCAGACACTTTCCTCCCAAATGTTAGGATAAAAAGACACTTTGGAAGCTTGCAAATAAAAAGGAATGCAGATCACATAGCAGGTAATAAACCTGGAAGATTCACTCCTGAGTAAGTAGCACTGAAGGACAAACTGGGAAAGGAGGGAATAGAGCTGGGTGGCCTCAGGAAAGCCTATCTTTCTAGGCTGTAAATCTCATGTGAAGCTGCTCTTGCTAAATGAGTCCCAAACTGAAGTTGGTTCCCTGGCCCTGAATCCTCATTTCTTTCAGAAACCCAAGGGCTAGCCCTTGAGGTCTAGACTGGTCTGCTATGACTGACTGCTGCCATCCAGCCCCATGGTCTCCTGTCCCATGACAGAGCTGCTCTAGCCCTTCTAATTCTAGAGAATCCCCAGTCCTCTCTCCAGATACCAGGCAGCACTGGTCTGCAGAGCCTTGGCCTATTGCCACCCTTAATCTATTCTGCGTGTCCTCTTGGCTGCCACCCAGATCCCCACCATGGGCACTGTCTGGCCTTTGAGCTGCCTTGTTCACTCATGGGCAGAGAAGAGGCAGCCATGGAAAGACCTTGTTTCAACAGACTGTAGGAAATGTGTGATTTACAACCTTTCTCTAGCCTGAAGTGGAAGCTCCAAATCAATCCAGAGTCTGTAACCCCCCTGATTACATCTCTTCAGAAGTTATAAGTGAAGTGGTTTATGGGTGGTCTCTTTGACGCATATACCTGGGACCAATAGTAGAGCCCTCGTCTGAAGAAGCAGGACTGTGCGGGACTCTGACCTCCTGCTGGAGTAGGTATGGCATACACTAAAACCTTTATTCTAGGTCTGCCTTTTTCTGCTACCATGAAGAAACTCTTCAATATCTTGGTTGTGAAATGGTTTTGTTCAGGTCCCTGGACAAGAGACAATGGTTGCCCAAAAAGGAGCTTATAAGAACAGTAAAGGAAGTAGCATTTTATACTGCCAAATTATAAGGGAGTAGCTGAGGGAGTTTTCACATTAAACATGTATGAGACCCTAAAATAGTAACACATAGTTGTATACTAAATTTATCTGCAAAGAAGAGCTGAAAGTAAAGGGTTTTTTCTTGAGTTGAATAAGTAATTTGTTAAATGATGATAAATAGTAGACATTGGTTTAGTGGGATATGCACCCAACGCCTAGGTAAAAGGGACCTGATTTTAAGAGTGTTGTGAAGGGACCACACTGTTGTGGTCTGATCCAATCTCTCCTCAGTACAGAAAAGTGTGTGAGAATGTGAACTCTGGAGCCAGGTGGCCTGGGTTCAAATCCCAATCTGACATTTACTAGCTATGTGACCATGGCAAAGATGTTAATGTCTCTGATCTTGGTTTTCTCATCTATATGAAGGGGATAACATTAGGTCGCAGTCTTACAGAGTTGAATAAATAGTTTTGAAAGCATATAGAATAAACAGACAAATGAAGAAACTTACTAGCTTTTGAGGCAACTAGACCCCTTTCTCTGCTTTACATTCAGCTGAAATTCATCTCCTTATAAAAGTCCACATACTGGCCTAGCTTGGCCATATAAAACACTTTCCACATGATGATCCTTTAAATATTAAAAGACATATATAGAATTTCTTTCTTAAAACAGTTGTCCTATGTCAATTATACTTCAGTAATACATACATAATACTTCTTCACACTGGCCAGACTCATTTCTTCAAATTTATCATATGTGGCAACCTTAAAGTGTATGCTAACCTAGCAGCCAAACTCAAACTCTTTCTTAGTTTCATCTTTGCTGCCTCCCTCTACAGTGCTAGAACACCAACTATTCACTTTCCCAGCCCCTCTTGCATCTAGAACTACACAAGTGGCCAAGTTCTGGTCAAGGAGTCATTGAGAAAATTTACTGTGCCACTTGATTTTTTGATAAGAGAGATATACCGGTCTATACTGTCCACTTTCTCCTTTCTTCCTATCTCTAACTCATGTGTGATGCCTGAAGCCATGATGATCTTCTCACGACCACAAAGCTCTAGGCCTGAGGATGCTTGGGATGGAGGAGCAGACATACGCAAAGAGCCAGTGCCTTGATGGCAGGGTGAGGTTGAATAATTGTCCATCCCTGAACTTCATGCTATGTAAGAAAAATCTCTGTTTTGTAAAGCCACTGTTAGTCCAAAAGCATCTTAACTGATACATTTTACAATTTTGTTTGCCAAGGTTTTTGTCCTCCTGCTTATACTCCTTTGGATGTGGGTTACTTTTATATCATTTTTAACGGATGGCTTCAATTTTCTATTCATATGCCATTTTTGATAATTTTCTAAAACTCAAAGAGTTGGTTCTAAGATCCTGTACATAAATTTGGGGAAGTTCTAGGACATAAAAGTTACCCATGGCTGGAAATATAAAAAATATGTTGCCTTAAGGAAAATACTAAAACCGAAAATATTTTATAAAAACATACCAGTGATGGATTAATGATTTCAATTTTTTAATTAGAAAAGTACAAGAAGAAAGTATAAAAGGATATTTATTGAGAAGACTTTTATACATATAAAGGAAATTCCAGAAGTCCAAAGGAAAAATTAACAGATTTGACCACATAAAAATTAAAAGTTTCTCTATGTAAAATGGTAAAATATAAGCAACAAAGGAGAAAACAATACATGAAATGCATGCAGCAGACCAAGGACTGCTGTTGACAGCACATTTTAAAATTCCTACAAGTCAATAAGAAAAGACTCTATTAAAGGGGCACCCAGATGACTTGGTCAGTTAAGCATCCAACTCTTGATCTCAGCTCAGGTCATGATCTCACAGTTTGTGAGACTGAGTCCCACATTGGGCTCTGAGCTGACAGCATGGAGCCTGCTTGGGATTCTCTCTTTTCCCTCACCCCACTCACACATTCTATCTCTCAAAATAAATAAACACACTTTTTAAAAAAGAGGAGAATCTAATAAAAATGATTATTTGAATAGGCCCTTAATAACCTAAGAAGATGCATGGATGGCAAATAAGCACATGAAAACATGCTTGGGATCATTAGTCATTAGGGAAATGAAGATTCAAACCAGAGAGAGAGAACACTTCGTACCTATCCGAATCTCTGGAATTAGAAAGACTGATCATATCAAGTGCTGGCAATGATGTGGAGCTACTGGAATTCTACACTACCAGTGGAAATGTAAAATGATACAACCATTTTGGACAAGATTTAGGGAATGCCTTAAAAACCACATGACCCATCATTTTCCCTTAAGTAATTTACTCAAGAGAAATGAAAGCACATGTCCATACAGAGATTTATACACAAACATTCAGAGCCACTTTACATGTAATGTCCCCACACTGGTAAATATCCAATGTCCTTCAATGGGTGAATGGACAAATTGTGGTACATCCATACAATGGAATACTACTCAGCACTAAAAAGGAAATAACTATTGACAGATGCAACAACATGGATAATAAGAAAATAGTCTGAGTGAAAAATCTAGACCCTCCCCTCCAAAAAAAAGAGTACATAGCATATTTTTATACTTCTGTAAAATTCTAGAAAATACAAACTAATCTACAGTAACAGGGGGCAGAGCAGTTTTTGCCTGTGCTTGGAGCTGGAGGAAGGGGGTGGGAGTGAGAAGAAACTTTGGAGAATGATGAATATGTTCATTATCCTAAGCGGGCTGATAGTTCCTTGATGTATGCACATACTGCAAAACTCATCAAATCATATCCTTTATATATGTGCAGTTTACTGTATATCAGTTATACCTCAATAAAGCAAAAAATAAATAAATAAATAGAGAGAGAGAGGGAAAGATAAAAAGATGACACCAAGTTGTAATGCATGATCCCAAATTGGATCCCACATCCAAATCACATCCTAAATCACAGTAGTATGATTTAGATAATAGTATTGTAACAATGTTAAATTTTCTTAATTTGGCAATTGTAGCTATCTTAGAGAATATATATACGTGTCCTTAGAAAAGGCATAGTGGAGAATTCAGGAAGGAAAGGGTGTGATGATTGTACCTTATTTTCAAATAGTCCAGAAAAATAATAGCATAATAATACTATGCATGCATAATATATATGGAAAGAGAATTTGGCAAAGTGGTCAGGTTTGCTAGACCTTTGTAGTATTCTTATACTATAAGCTCTTTGTACTATTATACTTTTTCTGTATTTTGAAATTATTTCAAAGTTAAAGGGCGAAAATGACATGTTAGCACAAATATTTATTAAAAGATATTGCACCACTTGTTTTTAAGAACAAATGTTCATATGACCTAAGTGGGCATCTTTAAGGGAAATCTTAAATCAATTATGTACAACCATAAGAAATACCTTACAGCTTTTGAAAATTATACAGCATATCTCATTCTTCCCAGACATGAAAAGCTCTTCAAGATAGTTAAGTGAAAAAGCAAGCTATGTATTAACCTGCTAAGGATGATCCACATATGTGAAGAAAACAAAGAGAAAATATTCTATGACTGTGTATAATAATTCCTAGATAATTATTTGAAAGGACAGATATGGAAATCTTTTTTTAAATTTCTTCATTTATTTTGAGAGACAGAGAGGACATGAGCAGGGGAAGGGCAGAGAGAAAGGGAGAGAAGAGAGAATCCCAAGCAGGCTTTGCACCGTCAGCACGAGCCAGACGTGGGGCTCAACCCCACAAACCGTGAGATCATGACCTGAGCCAAAATCAAGAGTTGGACACTTAACTGAGCCATCTAGGAGCCCCTACATGGAAATCTTAATGGTAGTTTTTTTCTCTAGAAAAGGATGTTGTACTAGGGTTGGAGGTGAGGGATTTGGCACAATAAAACTTTTATACATTACTGTATTTTGAATTATTTTTAATGTTTATTTATTTTGAGAAAGAGTGCATGCAAGGAGGGGAGGGGCAGAGAGAGAGGGAGAGAGAGAATCTTAAGCAGGCTCCACACCCAGAGTGGAGCCCGACATGGGGCTCGATCCCACAACCCTGGGATCATGACCTGAGCTGAAATTAAGAGTCGCTTAACTGACTGAACCAGCAGATGCCCTTGAATTGTTTTTCAATTAGTATGCATATATATACCTAGCAAAATGGATTTCTCTTTCTCTTTGTCATATGTGGACACTGTACCAGCAACCCTAAGTGATACATGTTGTTCAAAATTTGTTGGGAAGGAAGGTCCATTCTGAGCTTTGTTCTCTGATGTTTTTGATAGGGTCCTACTCCTATTTCTTTTCTATTTCTCCTCTGATATTGGATCCTTTTACTACTGCTGTACCTCTCGCTCAGGATATAAGTCCACCAAAGGCTCTAGGAGCAGCCTCACTACTGCTACTAGGAGTAGCTCTTCACTACTTGTCCCTGTTTTCCTTACTGCATCTGTGAAGAACGTTTGGGAGCGCTTCAGTTTTGGATTCGACAGGTCCATCTCAGTCCCTAAGACTACGCTCCTGAGAGAAAGAAATGTCACTGTCAAATTCAAATAAAAATGTGTCTTCTTTTGCATGAAATATGTGGAAGCAACTATACACATTTTATGGTCAAAGACTGCCTTTTTCCTGTGAGGTTTTTAAAAATGCCTCACGAGGGTACCCCCAAAAAAAGTGTTTCTTTTATTCATCATCTCTTCATGATTCCAGAGATGAATTCACACCATAAAAATACTGATTAATTACAGATACGAAACATTCAAATGCATTTCCACTATACTTCTAGAATCCCTTGGAATGAGGCGCAGGCATTCAGCACAGTGCAGGGCACTGAGGACTACAGGACTGCCTTCTCTTCTTGTAAGCAGACAGCGGAGCTAGCTACTAATTCTACCTCAAAAACTGCTGGTTTCCAAATTTCTCAGTTGCCTGATATAAATAAATATATTTCCCAAAAGGACTCTGTTGCCTAATTCTCTATATTTTAGAGAATGCATAATAACCTTTGTCTTCACCTTACTTAAGTGCATAGCAGTCAAATTACGGTAGAATATTTGGAGTATCTACAACATTCAGTTGCCACCAGTAAGAGAAGCAGGAGAAAGAAGGAAGAGAAAGGAAATTAAAATGACTTTTTCCTTTTGACTTTACAAAGTTAGAGTAAGACCAGTTGCAAGAACTAGAGAAATCATGTAATCAAGCGCTCTAAAGGATACACAATTCTACCTCTTTTTCTCCCTCCTCCCCATCTCTCTCCCGCTCCCTCCCTCCTCTTCCCTGCCTTCCCCTACCTCAGAAAGTAATCTCATCCTTTCGTCACATATTATTGAAATCCCAGTTCTTTAAAAAACTCTCATTTTTGCCCAGACTGAGAGCATGTCATTTGGAAGTGATGTGCAAGGCAAGAGATAACCAGGTAGAACTCAGCGATTCGCCACAGAAAATGGTTCCATGTTTGGCCGTAATGCTATCAGAGTCTGTCCCTCAATAGCTCTTTACTGCTCTGAGCTCAGAATCTGCTGATTCAAGACTTTGCCCGCTTGGGGAGGTGTGAGGGTGGGAGAGAAAGGGAAGCCTAGCAGTGCAGGAGGAGTTAGGAAGAAATATTAATAGTCCTTCCAGAACACATAAGAAGTCAGAGGATTTTTTTTAATAGAAATACCGCCCCCTCCCCTTCATTTCCTCCCTCCTTCTACCTCATTCCGTGTCTTCATTTCATGCTATGGTTGTGTTGATTGGGAGGGAAGAATCTTCTCAGCTAGCTGCTTAGTACCAAGCAGATGCACTTCAGTTGAAAATGGTTAGCGGTTAGGGGTTAGCCAAATACAGGCAGCAGACATGATAAAGGTAAGTAAGGATGTTTGGGTGGTGCGGTAATGGAAATTCAAAAAATCAAAGACTTCAAATCACCCAAAAGCACATTGGTACATACATATATTTCCATTTGTATAGGTTCCAGAGAGAATCAACACACATCCCAAATGGCCTGTCGGAATGGAAACATCAGGGAAAAAGTTAGATACGTTTCCATTTCTTTAATAACTTTTCTTCCAGTTTCATTACTTTGGTGCACATTCAGAGGGGAATGACAAACTTTCATTGTCTTTGAACCAAAAGGATTTTTAAATTGTTGCATTTCCATTTATCAATGATCCTCTTGTTTTAACGGTACCTTCTAAACTTTCATTTTATTGAAATCCAAAAATATTTTATATTTATATAATAAATAAGTTGTCATTTTTCAAACATGCTTTGTTCTAGAAACCCCTTTGTGTTTGGATCATGGACTTTTAGACTCCTGGACACATTTAAGTCTTCATTTATTAATAATTCTCTTCAAAATATAAAGCCAGGTACTACATTCACAAATTATACTTCTGTTTCACATGTTTTAAAGTGTCCCATCTCACATTGGGAAGCAAGACTCCTCACGTACTTATCTGTGATGATGTCACCAATCAAAAGAAGGCATTAAGGAAACTGAAAAGGAGCTCTGTGGATCAAAGTGAATATAAGGGCATACACCATTAGTGTCTACTGTTTTATTCATTACTGTGGAAATCTGTGGATCTTAGCTATTTAATTATGCAAATGATTTATCTGATATGTTGGGAGAGTGAAAAAGTAAAGGGAACTGAGTCTGGTCTGTGGTTTCCCCACATCTAACAAATCAGCCTGATCTTAATACAGAGTGACTTTTTCATCTGGTTCTTATCTTTACTTCCTATCCAGCCTTGCCAACACTGAGAAGATTCCAGTACTCTTTCTTTTTCCTTATAGCCTCACACCAACCTTCACCTATGATGAAGCTCCCTCAACACGTGCATATACATTCCATGTCTAATGATAAATTAAATGGATATAGGAAACAGAATCGTGTATGAATGAAAAAAACTTAAAGCAATTTTATCATCTTTATACTTTAACTCCTGAAAATACTCATGTATTTCAAGGGTGAGGAAGAAGTGATTATTGGAAATAAGGCACATAAATTTATATTTGTGTGTGAATGGCATAGAATTTGTATTTCTTACTTGGCTTGCTGTTCCCGGTAATTTTTCACAAAATCTGACAAAATAAGGGTGATTTTACTGAAGTTAACAAATTTAAAAATAATACTAAAAATAATACTAAAAATATACTAGGATATTAGTATATTGGTATGACCTTCTTCCCTATATTAATCAATTTTCAAAATTATCAGATCCTAATAATTTTAAAATCAAAACATTTATTTCAACCACTTTAATGAAATTAAAAGGCATATATTATCTTATATACTTCCTTGCTTTTCTAAAATAAGGAAGGGTGAACATAACAACTTCTAGAACATTCAAAATTACTATTAGTATCATTACTTATTGTAGTAATTCTTAAAAAACTAAAAAGAAAAAAATGGGTACATTCAAAATTTCTCGTGCATTAAGGCCGGAATAAAGACAATAGTTTGGATATAAACTCATAGAACAAGTCATACAAGCCACATGTTGAAGACGTAATGAGGGCAGAAACTAGAAATCTTCAACCAGGTTAGGTCTAGTTGCGTTCAAACCAAGATTATCTCAGAACAATGGACGACTCTTACTCTACCTCATTTATAACAATAACCACCTATACCTGTGCTAAGGCCATCTTTTTCATAAGTAGCTAAAGAATGAGTTAATCAGCCCCACATGCTAGAAACTCTTAAATAACTTGAGCCCTCTACCATCAGTCTTCAATGGACTCATCAAAATACTTTCACCGCCAGTGTCATCATCACGACCATCATGGTTGACATTTCTTCCAGATACTTACATTATTTCATTCAATCTTCGCAACATTAATTATTGTAGTAATAGTAGTATTTTGCACATGAGGGAACTGGGGTTTAGAGAGGTTTGTAACATCCACCAGGTCATATGACTGGGAAATTATGGAGGATGGGAAAGCCCATAGTTATTATCATTAAGCTACACTACTCCTAGTCCTATGGATCTCTACACAGAAATTCTTGCCCTCATGAGGGCTAGCTAATATTCCCTGAAGTAGCCCCTGACACCAGCACCATGTCCATTTCCACATTCAACTCCATGACCCTTCGAATCCCCAACATTCTGGTTTCACATCCACCTTCTGCTCAAATCAGCCCTTCTGCATCTCCGTGTACCTATGCACCCCACCACCATGGGCACATTTCTTGCCACTGCTCCATCCTTCTGTTATTAAATTAGCATCATCTTTTTAAAAAAAAAGTTTATTTTTGAAAAAGAAAGAGAGAGAGGAAGAGAGAGACGGAGGGAGAGAGAGAGAACCCCAAGAAGTTTCCACAGTCAGCATGGAGCTCAACATGAGGATCTATCTGATGACCATGAGATCATGACCTGAGCCAAAATCAAGAGTTGGATCCTTAACCGACTGAGCCATCCTGGACCTCAAATTAGCACCCCTTTGACCACAGCTTTCTCACCTATCCGAATATTTCCCCATTCCACTAAACCTCTTTCCGTCTCCTCCATTCTATGGCCTTCTCAGACCTCCACTCATTTGACTTGACATCAGCTCCTTTCATCTGACTTAACCAACTTCATGAGCCACTTTCTGACAATACTTAGCCTTCACTCCACCAGCCACCCCAGATTAACATAGTCACCTCCTATATGAAACCATGGTTCTCTCCTCCTGCTCTACATAATGCTGTTGGATACAGAGTCCACTTATATTTTCATAAGAATAAAATGAAATCAAACAACACTAGCCATTCTCTCCTAGTATGTGATGCTTGGCAAAAATTTTACTCATCTCTTTGTTTCCCTCTACTTCATAAAATTAACACTCTGAGCCTTTTTGTGCTTTCCTGAGCCCACATTTCAGGACTCTATTAGAGGACCATAAAGGACACCAAATCCAGCTTTGAGGATATCCAGGTTGCACCAGTTCACCCAGTGTTTTCATCCTTCAACATCTGCACTTGTCTACATTTATTCTGTTATCTTTCCTTAATCTCTAAGAGAAAGAGAAGGTCTCTTTACTATCATTCGAATTGTGAAATCTGTGTTCTGTAGCCGATATTCCTTCCCTCTCAGGAAACTTGTTCCCAAATTACCTTTACTCATTATTTCTGGCCTTTCTTTTCAGACTTCTTTCCTTCAAAGACATGCATGTCTCCTCCATGTTGGAGAACTCCGCTCTACCTGGCTCTGCTCTCTTCTAAAGACCTCTCTCCTTCTCTCTGTTCTTTCACTGGCACAGTTTTTTGAATGAATGATTCTCTACAATTTGATTCCTATTCCCACCTATCTCCAGAAATGGGTTCTTTTTTTTTTCTAATGACTCTAACAAGAGTTCTTCCTCAAATTCGGTGGCCTTTCTCCATCATCATTTTTCTTGGTCTTTCTGAAACAATCTATTTTGTTTTCCACCTCATTTTTTCTTGCAATCTCCTCTCCTATCTTTCCATTATGCTGCACTATTTAATTTGTTCTCCTTCTATTTATTTAGACAATCCTTTATTCCCTTTACTGTCCTTCTTCCTCTTCATACTCACTAATTCCCCATACACCTGTCTTTAAAGACTACAGTCTTTTCCTTTGGTAGTTAACTCTTACTGTTTCAGCTCTGCTGACAAAATAAACCCTCCTCCTGTTTCAGCAGTGCATCTGACACTTCTCCCATTTCTTCCATTATCTGTAGGACATCCACTTAAATGTTCTCTACCAACTTAAATCTATACATCAAAGTACTGTTTCTCACAATAGTACATGCGTATAACTATACACCCATGTCATATAGTCACCATTACTCATCACCACTTCCTCTTGTCATCAAATATTGTTGACTCTACCTTTAAAAAATGTCTCTCCCATCAACCCCTCCTCCCTATTCCCAGCATGTTATGATTTTGTAACATGATCATACCTGTATTCCCTTGCCTCCATCCTCTCTGATTTATCCTATAAATAATCCTTAATCTTTCCTTTATAAAGCAGTTTATTTTTATTGCTGAATTCATTCATTTTATTTTAAAAATTAAAAAAATAAATATACAAAAAACATTAAGTACCATTTATAAGCTTATCATCAGATATAACCACCATTTATCTTCTGGTCACTATCCTTTCAACGTTTTTAATACATATTTTTTAATTTTTTACAAAATGGTATCATATGCTGTGTTTGAAACTTAGAACACGTATCATGAATATTTTCCATGTCAGCAAGAATCTTTCTTCATCATCACGTAATTTTAATGGCAAAAAAAGTACTTCCTCATGCGAATAGGATATATTTCTTCTCCTGCTGAACATTCAATTTGTTTTCAAGAGCTTAAATTTTACAAATAATACTGTGATAAGCATCCTTAAAGTTAAATCTTTATGCACATTTACACTTTTATTTAAGTACAATTGTGGAGTCAAGGGTGTGGATACTTTTAAGGCTTTTGACCTAAACAGCAAAACTGCTCTTTAGAAAGGTTATAACAATTTGGAATTCCACCAGCACTTTATGAAAAAGGACTACTTTCTTGTACCTTATGCACACTGAGAAACATTTTAAAAAATCTATGCCAACCTGGTTAGTGAAATGGTAAATTGAAGTTGAATCTCTTTTCATATGTTTGTTAGTCATTTGCAGTCAAACCAACTTTAAAAAAAAAAAAAAAAAGGAGAGAGAGCCCTCCGTGTGCTTATTGCATTTCCCATGCAAAGGAAAAAAGGAGAATAGAAAGTTTGGAAGCTAAGTCAGAGCTACAGTCTTCATGCAGAGAGTATCAGGACCCTCTAATCCCCCTCATCTCTTGACTCAGAGTATTTAAATCCCTTCAATTAGGTTTCCCTCTCTCTCTCTCTCTCTCTCTCTCTCGCTCTCGCTCTCGCTCTCTCTCATCCTCTCTCTATACATACCCCCTGTCTCTCTCTCCTTGGTAACCCAACAAAATAATAATATCTAATGTCATGAGGTGAAATGCGGAGAGACAGCACATGGGTACTGTTTCTTCGTTCCTTCTATTAGCTTCAAAGCACCGTTTAAAACGTGCCATTTCAATAAGAGTTATACAGTTGTCAGCTCGCCATCTCCTCGAGCTTTTGCACGAGAGAGAGATCTCCAGCCATATGCTCATTATAGAACTCCACTTCAACTAAACAACTTGGATACAGTATGAAGTTCAATGAGTGGGAGATGGCTGGTATGGAAATGTCTTTGCCTTTGATCCTGACAAAACATATTTGTTGGAAATTTGGGATCTTTCAGCAAGGGAGGTAGATTTAAACAAAGGTGAGTGTAGATGGAAAGATAGGTCTTAGAAAACACAGAGAATGATCAGGGTGAAGACATGAGGGAGGCCTGGAAACACTGGAAAGACTAGTCATTATTAACACTCCAACTATCGCCCTCACCCTTTATATAGCATAACGCACCACATATAATCAACTTTGGATGGGTTTCTTATAAAATCAAAGGCTTAAATGCTACCTTCTCCCTCGGCAATGGGTTAGGGGAAAGTTTTTAATCCTCTCTCCTAGGGGTTGCCAAAAAGGATCTGGGATTTGAAATCTGACAGCACATTGCCAGAGCTCTGGAAAGAGAGTTGAAATGATTTTTCTCTGAAATTTGGGATATTGGCTGACTTCTTTCATTTGTAATTTCAGTTAAACTAAAAGGGAAAATATATGTCTAAATTCTCTAAAATGTCTAGGTATGCTTCTGTTCAGTAATCCTGAGCTTTTTAATTCTAGAACCTTGAGCCCAAAAGAAAAACTACAAGACCCTGTCTTCTCATTCTATGTGTAAAGTGATGTAAGTTCCAAGATATAAAGATGCTTCAGGCTTCCCGTGCAACCATGTGGAAGAGTAAGGACTAGAATTATAGTTCCTACATCTGTGTCCAGGGCTCTTCAGGACACAACCAGTTTCCTGGTATAACATTCCAGGGAAGCTTCCTTCTTTTATGGGTATCAGGCTGGAAAGATAAGCAGTATAAACTCCATTGAGTCAGGGGCAGATTCTCTTATAAGGGGCTTCAGCTTTCTGCATTCTCCCCTCCACCAGATTCTCCCCAAGCTCATTCCTTTCATTGTTCCCTTCAGAGGACTTGACCTCAATCTGTTCAGTTTGTAAATTCAAAATCTGAAGTTGGAGTGACTTTTTCCATTAAAGAATATTATTTGATTATCTTCAAATTTTACTTGTAATGCCTAAATTTGCTCTAGCAATTTTTAGCTCATGTGATTAATCTTTACTGATAATTTGACAGTTTAAATGACATAGTTCTAAAGAAGCTGTAATTAATTTTAATGCACCATTCATTTTTTCCTAATTTCACACTTACATTTATCTCATTATATATGTTGGATTAAAGGCATTAATGTTTCATTTGAACAAAACATGTATTTTAAGTCTCACATGGCTGGAATAAAGTAGGAAATTTTGACAGCATAAAATTACATTTTTTTCAAAATTTCTGAACATAAAATTTGTATAAACCCTCATCTTCTGAGTACACTTATTACCTTATTACATTCAACACCAAGAAAAAAATCAGGAACTCAAAACCCTATGAAAATTCAATTCAGTCCTGGGCCTAAGAACTAGGTCTTGTGGTTTCAGCCCAATTCTCTCTCGTCCCTGTCACGTACTTCTGCATCTTTACTCCTATTATACAGCAGCTGCCCTAAAAATGATCCTATACTGAAATGCATGTCACTGAGGCTATGAGCTCATGGGTGTGGGCCATAGAACAAGAAGAGCAAGAGAGATGTGAAAGCCAAACTTTCAAGAGTAGAAGCAGTCAATATTGTCAAGAACTAAGGTCCAAGGGCAAGGTATCCCAGTGGGCTGATGTCTTCATTAAAATGTCATCCTAAGACTCCAGGAAGTGTGAAAAAGTCACTTCCTATTTGTCCTGCAATCCCTCTCATTCCCACTGCAGGAGGGGCCCTCCAAGAGCCTGTCCACTCTGTCCATAGTTTTGGAATTGTCCTTTCTTTTTCAATATAATCCTGTGGGCTCTGCATCTTTCAGGAAATCTCCCACAGTTTCTAATGTGACCTTACTTTTCCCAGCATGACGATTAGAAGAACTCCATGTACACATTATTTCAATACAAAAATGTGTCCTCAAACAAGAATTACCAAACACTTGAACCACTTGATGAACCGTAAGAGGAAGTAACCTCAAGAAATACAGGAAATGTTACCTTAAAAAGCATAATTAATAGAATTAGTAGAGCAGGATAGATTAACATCATTAATTTCCTCAAAAATATGTGAAGAAAATAGTGTTTGTGTATGTCTATATGTACATACACATTTGTGCATGCACATGAAATAATCAATTAGAGGCCACAGGTATTAAAAATGAGACTGTTGAAGAAATTCAAAAGATGGTCTACAGAGAAAAATGTGGTTGGCAGAGAATGATTAATGAATTGGAAGCTTAAGTGGAGGAATCTTTCTAGAACGCAACAGAAATTAGTAAAGATGTAAGAATATGACAACAAAATGAAAAGACAAGGCCAAAAGATCCAGAAGTTTCATCATTGGATTCAAAGAAATTCAGGAAAAGAAAATAAAGAGAATGTAGGGGAGTAAATACATGAATATAAACATAAAATCTCCAAAAATTGAAAAAAATAACATAAGCCCACCTGACTGGAAGGGCTTAGTAAATGTCAAGTAGAATAAACACACACACACACACCTGTACACACCTATTCCTATCATGACGAAATTTCGGAACGCCACAGGAAAAGAGAAGATCCTAAAAGCTTTCATAGAAAAATAAAACACATTATATACAGAGCAACAAGAATAAAAGAGCCAGAAGAGCACACTAGTTGAGAGCTGGAGTGCATAGATTTGAATCGTGTTTCTACCATTTGCAAACTATGTGACTTCAGGTAAGCTGTTTACCTCTTGGTTCTTCATTTTTCCCATTTGTAAAATAGGATAATAATAATAATACCTCCCTCACAGGGTGGTTACAGGAATAAATGAATTAGTATTTGGAAAGCACATAGAACGACATCTGACATACTATATACTCTATGTAATTGCTTGTTACATAAAACTGAAATCAGAGTTATCAGTAATACTGCATGGAGGGAAATAATACATCAGTATCTTCAAAGTATTTTTGAATATAGACAACTATGCCCATCCAAACTATCATTCAAGTTTGAGGGCAAAATTAAATACATCTTAAGAAAGTTAAGACTCCCCAAATTTATCATCCACAGACTCTTTCTGATGGAAAGTTCTCCAGCAGGAAGGATGTACTCTACTAGTATAGGGAGTTGGAACAGATCACATATTTCAATGGCTCCATTATACAGGTAAGAAAGCCAAGACTCATGGAGGTCAAACGATTTGATAATAATCATGCAGTTATCAAAGATAAAAGCCAGGGTTATATCCAAATATCCTGCTCATGGCCCAGTAACTTTTCTCACCTTTCTGTAACAGGAACTCATAGATAATTAGGTCTGGTTAGATTTCAAGTTTGTTCCATGACCACAAGATCCTAATGTTATAAGACTGTAAACATATAAAATAAACTCCATATGGGTTTGAGTTTTTAAAAAAGGTGTGCCCAGTGATTTAGTGGACATTTAGTGAAGAAAACATTCATTATCAACCTCAATGACATCAAAATCTCCATTTTCCTATATAGTTGGGAGTGTATAAATATAGCACTTGCACAAACCATTCATGGAGTGATAAGGCTTAATTTACCCATTGTTGCTCCCCCAAACCCTGGTAATTACTCTTAGAGAAACTTAAATAGTCTTATTGTTGTTGCTATTATTATTTGTTTTTGCTATTTACAGAGGAGGTTTATTTACTACTTGAATTATGATAGGCAGTTTACTTAAAATAGTTAATCTCAGTTTTCTCATCTACAATTTGGGGATACCAATACCTACTTGCTTTGCAGGACTCCTGTGTGAATTTAATGATTTAATGTAATGCAGTAAAGTGAAGAGAAGAATGCTTGCCCCAGGGTGGGAATCAGCCAAACATCCATTACTTCTTCATTCTCTGCCCCCATACACAAAACAACTTCTTTCCCAAGAAAGGGATTTCTCTCCTCCCTTTCCCGATTCTTTCCTGCCCCCATCCTCTTTGCTCTTGGCTGCTGAAATGTGGGATTCTCTTTATAGATATTAATGAAAATATTTTAGGGTTTTTTTTTCTACTTGAGAGAGAGAGAGTGCGAGCAGGATGGGAGTGTTGTGCAGGAGAGGGAGAGAGAGAACCTCAAGCAGGCTCCACACTCAGCTTGAAGCCTGATGTGGGGATCCCACGACTCTGGGATCATGACCTGAGCCGAAATCAAAAGTCAGTGTTTAACCAACTGGCCACCTTACTGGTGCCCCTTACTTAGAGATATTGAAGATCCCTAACCCTTTCTCTTAACTCATAGTTTTCAAAACACCTAGATGGCTTTTCAAGGTAAAAACAAATATGAGACATGCACTAAGAATCACGTGTAGAGAGGGGCGCCTGTCCATCTGAGGGTGGCTCAGTCAGTTAAGCATCTGACTTCTGATTTTGGCTCAGGTCATGATCTCATAGTTTGTGAGATCAAGCCCCATATCGGGCTCTGTGAAGACTGCTCAGAGCCTGCTTGGGATTCTCTCTCTCCCTCTCTTTCTGTCCCTCCCCTGTTTGCACACACATGTATGCTTTCTCTCTCAAAATAAATAAACCTGGGGCGCCTGGGTGGCTCAGTTGGTTAAGCATCCGACTTCGGCTCAGATCATGATCTCACAGTCCGTGAGTTCAAGCCCCACATAAGGCTCTGTGCTGACAGCTCAGAGCCTGGGGCCTGCTTCAGATTCTATATCTCCCTCTCTCTCTGCCCCTTCCCCGCTCACGCTCTGTCTCTTAAAATGAATAAACGTTAAAAAAAATTTTTTTAAATAAATAAATAAATAAATTTAAAAAAAATCACATACATAGAAATAAGTAAATTAAGATAGTGAGGTCTGTTTTAACTTCGTATTTTGAGTTCTAGATAAAAATAAAAGTGCTTAGTAACTGTAATATGTTCTGCTGGTCTCATATTAAAAATGACTTCGGTATTATTCAGAATAAAGAATCCCTACCCCCAACACAGATATGAGACTGCAATTCAATATTTATAAGAGAAATTCACGTGGGAACCCAGTACTGCACACGGGACAGCCAGTGGGAAACACCTCCCCGAGGAAGATCTTCTCTCAAGTGGCACAAATGCACATTCTATTAATGAACACTCTGCTCTAGAACCAACAAGAAATCCTAGCTTGGAATTTGCTGTGAAAGAGAATGTCTACTCAGTGTTTCTTCTGTGTCTGCAAGAATGTGGCATATTTTAAGGAAAATCTTTCTAAAAATTCCACCTACACACTGTATAAGGATTTACTACTCTTAAAGCAAGCTCCCTTGGGCGTCTAAAAATGTAATTCATGTACAAAAATCACTTTGCTTGTCCTATTCTCTTTATTTACAAGAATCATTTGAAACAGAATCAGTTACATATTGCAGAGCGCATATAAACCTGGGATACAAGTTCCGCTGAATTTGAGGACTTAGAGAATGCTAGGGAGAAAGAGAGGGGTTTTGCCTAATGCTGGATACATACTGCCACTATGTTTAGGAACACAGAACTTGCCTCTGTTCTTTCTGTTCTGAACTATCTGGTCCTTTACTGCCCCCACTAAAATTCAGGAGACATGAGAAAAAGAGGCTAATAACTGTGGCTGCTTAAGACACCATGGTGTCCATTTTGATGATACATTTTCTTACCTTTATAAGTGATATTAGGTGTTTTCTCCTCTCTCCTTGCTTGAAAATCACTTCCAAATACCGAAGAGAAAAAATAAAGAAGCAAACAAATTTCACATTCATTGATACTTGAAGTAGGAAAAATAGAGAGTGGAAAAGCAGGTGGGTAACTAAAATAAATTACTGAGAGGAAGAGAAACATAAATGTAATTATTTGCAAAGAGTAACTAGTAAGAAGGAAGCCAATTCAACCACAGAACCCCAGAAAGGCTCAAACAACATGTACTTCAGAAGACAGAGTGGAAGTAACTGAAAACAGAGGGATTGTTTACACTGTATAAGAAACAATCTGACTCTCCAAGTGCCTATCACTTCACAGAAGCAGAGTCAAGTGATCAGTTCCCCTACCCCCACAGAAAAGGAAGTATATTCTTTGGGAAAATTAAACAAGAGAACTCTAGGCTTGAATCAGCTCGAACAGAGGAGGTAGAAAGTGAGATGCCAAACTGAAAATGGAAAGTGAAAATTAAGTGAAAACTGAATAGAGAAACCCTCCCTGACATTTTCCCCACCCAATGCCAGAATGCTATCAGCCAGGCTCATGCATGGAGGCAAAAGACTGAAAGACTCTTCTCTGTAGAAAGTAAACTACCCCAAAGGCAAGGCCTCATCCATACACACAGATTTTTTCAATAAACTTTTTAGAACCTCAGTCTTAAATAGAAATGGATAACATGTTTTTGTTTTGTTTTACAGGTTGATATATACTACCCCCCCTCCCCACCCCCAATCTCTAATGGTTCTCTCTCTCTGTCTCTGCAATCTTATCCTCCCTTTTGAAAAATGAACTAATTCTAGGAACAGAGAGAAGCAGAGTGGTGACATCATTCAAAGGCAGGGGAGAGCCAGAATCGAGAACTGGTTCCAGCTTTCAGGCTATGACTTCCGGTTGTGTATAGGGCCTGAAGGAAGCAAACACCATTCACTTTGCATCCCTTGTGCCTGGTGTACAAAATCATTCCATATGTGTTTGCTCTCCAGGAGATTATGTATCATGTGAGGACAAAGTACGTACCCCAAGAGGTGGTTAGGTGTATGTCTGAGTGTCATTTGCTAATATAGCCCTGTTATTTGCTTCCGTAATGTGATGTTATTCCCCCTCTGAACTCCCAACCGCGCTCCTGAGGATGGCAGGGCGGCAGTCTACAAAAGATATCTGCTGTGGAATTGGAGAAGCTGCCTGGGCAAGTTAGACAGGGCAGCTGAGCTGGGCCTTGAAGGAGTCCAGAGTGGCAGGAAAAGAGGGTCAGCTGATGCTGGAACGAAGAAGGCTGGGCAAGTCATGCAGACCCGACTGGAAGCTACAGTAGAGATATTGGAATCCAAGGAAATGTCCTTTCTGGTGAATGGAGAGATCTTCAGTGGACACGTGGTACCAATTCTAAGAGCCCTTACCCCTGTTTCTTGCCACAATGTAGGTCAGATGTATGTATTCTTTATCACAGTGCTACTGTGTCCTTCTTGTGAGCATCCTAATAAAACAGGGGGGCCTGGGTGGCTGACTCAGTTAAGCATCCTTAAACAGGAGCCTGCTTGGGATTCTCTCTCTCCCTCTCTCTCTCTCTGCTCATGCTCTCTCTCTCTCTCAAAATAAATAAATAAATAAAATAAAAATAAAATAAAAACTAAAAAAGAAATATACAGTATTCATATTCAAAAAAATCTTTCAGCACTATTTGACTATTTAATTTAAAATACTGATAAACATTAGGGGCACCTGGGTGGCTCAGTAGGTTAAGCATTCTACTTAGGCTCAGGTCATGATATCATAGTTCACAAATTCGAGACCCAGTACTGGCTCTGTGCTGACAGCTCAGAGCCTGGAGCCTGCTTCGGATTCCATGTCTCCCTCTTTCTCTGCTCCTCCCCTTCTCATACTCTGTCTATCTCTCTCAAAAATAAACAGACATTAAAAAAATTAAAATACTGATAAACATAAAAGTTAAGTTTGGATGATAAACTCCTGTTTTTACTCTCCTTTTTATTGGCTTTTTCATAATACAAAATAAATGCTGGTTAATTGAATAAGACTTGGGAAATAAAAATTTAGACAAGAGAATTAAAAACCATCCATTCTTTATTCATAATCTTGAATCTATAATCCTAACCATTTTTTAACCCTATGTGTATTATTTTACACAACAAACTATTATCTGAATACAATTTTTATCTTTTTAGCCTGATATTTTATAATCAGAAGTTTTATACATTTAAATATTTTTCATAATCATTTTTATTAGCTGCATAATAGTCCATCTGATGATATGAAATAATTTAATTACTGTCAAATTTTCAGACTTTTTTTAGATTTCTCAGTTATAAACAATGTTATTTTAAATATATTTGTTCATTGATCTTTCCCAGGGCTTTCTTATCTTTCCTTAGGAAGAATTTCTGGAAATAAAATTGGTAGACTAAATGGTAAAAACATGTTTGAGGCATTTGGCACATGTTATTAAATTGCTCTCCAAAAAGATTCTTCCAATTCATATTCCCACCAGCAATATAGGAGACTATCTCATTTCAATGCCACCCAGCTGACATTGCATTTTTCTCATTATAAAAAATAATTTAAACCTAAATCTAAAGTAAAATGGAGCAGTTTTCCCCAAGATCTTGGACCTTTTCAAATTTTTCAAAATCGATGACAGGAAGATAGAGCTCGAAGGAAAGTCTCCTAGAAAGTAAAAGATGCGGGCCCTTTCTCCCACTGTTCATACCTTCTGTTATCTGTGTAAAGAACAGATACCTGGTGAGATAGTTCGGAGGAAGGAAACAGAAACAAGAACTACATCATGTTATTTCAGTATTCTCCTCAATTTAAGAAAATGTGCTGATGGAGGTGTCAGCTAACACTATGATGGTCATCATTTTGCAATATATAAGTGTATCAAATCAACACATTATATACCTCAAATTTATGCAACGTTATAATTATCTCTCGAAAAAGCTGGGAGGTAAAGAAATTTGGGGGCTGTAAAGGCATTTTGAATTATTTGAAATTCAAAATGAAATTATTATTTTATTATTTCATTCAAAATGAAAATGAAAGTGAATTAATTTCACTCTGAAATTAAGCAATAAATACATTTGCAAAGACCAAGATGCTCTGTGATAATCTGCACAGAACTGTCCACTTGGGTTAATGGGGACCTTGCTGAAATTACAGGAACACTTCCTTCTGTGGAACTAGGGGCCAGTAAAATAACAGAGGCTAACATTTACTGAAGTCTTCCTTGACACCAGACACTTTAGTACAACATCTCATTTAACCCACACAGCAACTCTCTTAGCTAACAGTTATTCCTACTTCACAAATGAGGACATTGATCACGTGAGGAGCTAACTTGCCCAAGACCACAGAGTCTGTGTGAGATGAGGGCCAATGCTCTTCATGATGGCACTGCCAGCTCAGAGTCCTGGGTCCTCACCTCGGCAAACAACCATAAGTCAAAAAGTAAGTTGAAAAGCCTTTTTGCTTCTGGGGGGTGGGGAGGGGTAGAAGGAGGAGGAAGGAGGGGGAGAAGGAGGAGGAAGGAGGGGGAGAAGGAGGAGGAAGGAGGAGGAAGGAGGGGGAGAAGGAGGAGGAAGGAGGGGGAGAAGGAGGAGGAAGGAGGGGGAGAAGGAGGGGAAAGGAGGGGGAGAAGGAGGGGAGAAGGAGGGGGAGAAGGAGGGGAGAAGGAGGAGGAAGGAGGAGGAAGGAGGAGGAAGGAGGAGGAAGGAGGAGGAAGGAAGAAGACAACCAAGACAACAACAACAAAGACAGGGGCCTGGGGTAAAAAGAGATGCATAGTAAGGACTGGGTGAGTAGGAGCATTCAGGCTGGGGAGAGAAGAACCAGGGAGACCAATTGGTGGCAAATAAGGATTTCTTCCACGCTGCTTATACAGACAGAAGCTGGACTGATAGGTGAAGTTGCAGACTAGAAAATTTTAGCTCAATATATTTTAACTGGTTTCTAACCGCATTTTAAATTTTAAGAATTGTGCAATTAACAACTATTTTAAGAAGAGCTCTTTGACAATGAGGCAGGCTCTCTCCTGAGTTAATAAAAAAATTAATATTTGAGAATTCTTTTGAGAAAGATTTACCTAAACGCACCTGGGCCGCACAGGTCTTAAAGCAATGCCAGTCTTGGAGAGTAACAAACATCATTTGATTTCTGTCACTGCCCAGCCTCCACTGTTAGGTGCCAAACCACTGCGACCAATAACTGCTTTGCCCTACATCCTCCCAACAGTTGTCCCCATCCACACGGGCATCAGCCCTGGTAAATGGACCCCAGGAGAAACTGTGCTCCAACTATGCTCTCCCACATACCCCAGATATGTCTTATGATTTACATTTTCTTTTTGTATTACTAATTAATACATGCAGAAAATTATTACAAACTGTCTTAGACCCTCTACCAAGATTTGTCAAATCTTATTGTGCAATATTTTAAAAGAACACAAATTACAGATACAGGTAAAGCCTTCTGTAAACCTCTTGTTTTCTTCTCTTCACAGGGCTAGACACCATCCTGAATTTGTTATTCACTATCTGCTTGCATATGTGATTATATGTATACCTTTGTCACTTTAGATTCATAGACATAAATATATCTGTATTAGTCTCTGAGTGCTGCTGTAACAAAATACAGGTATCTCCCACTTTTTTACGTACTTCGCTTCTATAGCAAAAATAGTGTTCAGTGTTTGTTTTGCAAGGAGCCATTACAGAGCAAGCAGCCAGAGTGGCACCGCCAAGCTCCTTTCTAAGGAACTACATCAAATTGCCACAGCTTTGACCTGTGTATCTGTGCTTCATCTCTCTGTATTTTGTGTATCTGTCAGCAAGATGTGGCCTAAGTATAAGAAAATCCCAAGAGAGATTATTTTGGGGGTCTGCAAATGCTCGAAATGGTTTCCATCTCAATTAATGGTAGTCTTCACTTTACGCCATTTCGGCTTCCGAAAGGTTTGACGGGAATGCTCTAATTTCTGATGGCTGAGGAAACCTGCATCATAAAGTTGGTGGCTAAAAATAACAGAATTTTTTTTCTCACAGTTTTGGAGGCTTCAAGTCCAAACTCAAGGTGTTGGCAGGGCCACAATCCCTCCAATCCCTTTATGAAAAGATCTTTCCTTGACTCTCCCAGCTTCTGGTAGTCCCAGGCATTCCTCGACTTGTAAAGACTTAGATTCCATCTCTGTCTTTGTCGTCATGTGGCATTCTTTCTGGTGTCAGTTTTTTTCTTATAAAAGACACCAGTCTTATTGGATTAGGACTCACCCCAATGATCTTAACTAATTATATCTGCAAAAATCCCATTTACAAATAAAGTCATATTCTGTGTACTAAAGGTTAGGATTTCAATAAATCTTTCTAGGAGACACAGTTCAACCCATAACAATCTCTATAAACTGATATGAAAATGTTGGGATTTGGGAGTGAATGGTCAAGAAAGAATTCTTGAGGCTTATTTGGTGCAAAAAGGGTGGCTTTTTAAAGCACAGGGACAGGACCCATGGGCAGAAAGGGCTACACTGGGGTTGTAAGGAGTGACTGATGATATATCTTCTAGTTGGGAGGGGGTTAAGAGCACGCGTCTCCAAGGAATTTGGAAGTAAGGTTTCCAGGACCTTGAGAGGCTGTTGTTAGGAAAAGGTCATTTACTACTGTCTAGTAAAATCTTAGTCATGAGACCCTTCCCATGGATATCAGTGGACCATGTGCTTGGAGGATGACTACTAACATTTATCTTGGGGGGTAGAAATAAAGAAAGTTTCCAAAGGAATTTTTTTTTTAAAGTTTACTCACTTTTGAGACATAGAGACAGAGCGTGAACAGGAGAAGGGCAGAGAGAGAGGGAGACACAGAATCCGAAGCAGGCTCCAGGCTCTGAGCTGTCAGCACAGAGCCCGAAGTGAGGCTCGAACCTACAGACCGCAAGATCATGACCTGAGCTGAAGTCGGCCGCTTAACCAACTGAGCCACCCAGGCGCCCCTCCAAAAGGATTTTTAATGTTAGAGGAGACTTACAGGATCCTGGAGGTTGGGCTAATGTTAACCTGAAGTATTAACACCAAGGCAGTTGAGTTCCTAGAGGAAGGTTACTCTGCCTGTCTCAAGGATTTGTCAATGGGCTATAAGTTGTAAGAAAATGCATTTACTTTCTTTGGACTTTGTTCTCCATATCATAAACAATACCTGAGATTGATTAGTTGTTTTAAAACTTACATAAATGATATCATTCTGGCTTTTTTTTTTTACTTTCAACTCTGAGATTAATCTATCTCAGTACTTGCAAACTATGGTTTGTGCATCTTAACAGAAGTATGGAATAGTACTCCATTTTTGTATGAACATACCACAATTAATTACCCATTCTCCTTTCATGGTCATTTTTGTTACTTCCCGTTATTTCATGATCACAAAAGCTCTGCAATAAACTTTTACACACATGTTGCTTGTGAACGTTTGTCTAAGGTATAAATAGGGAATGTGGGGACTAGGTTTGTACAATTTGTGCACCTTCAGTCTTTATTTTTTAATTTTTATTTATATTCCTTTTATTCATTTTTTTTTAATTTATATCAAGTTAGTTAGCATATAGTGCAAACGATTTCAGGAGTAGAACGCAGTGATTCATCCCCTACATATAACACTCAGTGCTCATCCCACTGAGTGTCTTCCTCAATGCACCTTGTTCATTTTGCCCATCCCTCCCACCCAGAACCCCTCCAGCAACCCTCGGTTTGTTCTCCATATTTATGTTTTGTCCCTCTCCCTGTTTTTATATTATTTTTTGCTTCCTGTCCCTTTTGTTCATGTTTTATATCTTAAATTCCACATATGAGTGAAGTTATATATTTGCTTTCTATGACTAATTTTGCTTAGCATAATACATTTCCTAATTGGTTGAATGATGATACATATCTAGTAGCCATTAAGCTTTCCTTTCCTGTGAAGTGCCTATTTATATGCTTAAGCCTGTTTGTTTTCTCTTGCTAATTTACTGGGATTTTTAATACAGTTTGGATCCTAACTGGTTTTAAGTTTTGCAACTCTCTCTCATTGTGTGACTTGTCTTTGTTCCTTACACTGACACTTTTAGAAAATTTTAGTATAGTGAAATTTAGAAATCTTTCTCTTTATGATTTGTGCACTTGATATGTGGATTCATAAGCATGATGTTTTCCTATATTTACTTTAACGTTTCATTTTCAAGGAATTCAAATAGAGATGTTATAAGTTACCTTTCACCTAGATTCGCCAATTGTCAACATTGGGTCACATTTGCTTTATTATTCTCTGTATATATAATTACTTTATTGTATGTTAATATAATCAAATGTGTTGTATATTATGTATTGCCATATGTAATAGAAATATAATTACATTGATAATTATACAAGTATAAATCACCTTATAATTATATTAATCACTATATGTTACTTTAATTAGTATGTATTAATATATTTTTTCTAAAGCATTTGAAAGAAAGTTGCAGATATCATGCTTCTTTGATATTTTACTGTATATTTCCCAAGAACAAAGACATACACCATCAAAGTTTAATTATCAAAATAAAGAATTTTAACATTGTTACAAAACTATAACCTATAGATATTCAAATTTTATCACTTTTCCTAATATTGTAATTTTTGGAAAATTTTTTCTGGTATATGATCCAATTCAGGATCATATATTACATTTAATTTTATGTCTACTTAGTTTTCTTTAATTTAAACACTTCACCAGCCTTTATTCATCTTTACTGACATTGACTTTTTTTTTTTAGGTATACAGTCATCTATTTTGTAGAATATCTCTTAACCATCTCATGTTTTCTCATGCGTAGATTCAGCTTATGGCAGAAATGATACATAACTCTATCTTCTTTTTTTATTTTTGCTCTTCTCATTAAGATTTATAACTAACATCTATTTTTAAATATGGTGTGAGGTAGAGATGTATTATTTTTCCACAAAAATAACTACTATTATTAATCAAATAGTGAATTATTTCCCAATATTTATAATGATAATGCAATTTCTTTCATATATCTATTTTTCATATATACACAGTACCATTTCTGGGATTTGTATCTTGTTCCATTCATACATTTGTTCACCCGTGTGCCTTATCTTAATTATTATAGCGTTATAATAAGGAAAGATAACCTACTCTGTTCTTTTTTCATTTCAAAATTGTCTTGGCAACTATTGACCTTTTGTAAAGTTTCTCACACACACACACACACACACACACACACACCTGATAAAGTATTTACTTTAATTGCATTGAATTAGTTGGTTAATTTCAGGAGGATTGCCATCTGTAAAGCTAAATCTTTCCATTAATGGACTGAACATGATTTGTCTTTTTCTTTAGACCCTTCTGGGTAAATTTGATAAGGCTATATATAGAGGCCTTACACATCTTTTGTCGCATAACTTCTGAATTATTTTCTAGATTACTTTTTTGCTACATTTTTAGATGTTACATTTTTAAATACATTTTATATTTTTGTTACTGACAGATAAGAACCACGAATAATTTGTGTGTATTGATCTTATATCCAACAACTCCACTAAACTTTCAAGACAAAAATTTTGCAAGTTTGTAGATTTTGAATGCAGATAATCATACTGCCTGCAAACAAGGACTTCCATTATACTGGAAATATAATGCTTAAAACAAGCATATTTACATGTTGAAAGAAAATTTGCCTAACTTTTCACAATAAAACATATTTTTATGCTTTGAATGGCTTTGAAATCCTTGCTTTGATGTTTTAAGACTTTACTTGTTTTTGTTGTCAATGGCCTCAAAATCTCTATCAATGAACAAACACACTGCATTATGTTTTTTAATCCCACATTCTGCTTCTTTTCTGCCCTGTTTGTTACTTCTCCTTACAAGTAAATTCTGCCAAAAGTTGTCCATGTCGCTATCTCCATTGGTTCTTTGCAGAGATTTTCTTGAGCCCATTTCAATCAGGCTTTTATTTTAGTTTACTTTATTTTTAAATATTTCATTTATTTTGAGAGAGAAAGAAGGGAAGGGGCAGAGAGAGGGGGAGAGGGAGAATCTCGGTGGCACTGAGCATAGAGCCTGATACTGGGCTGGAGATCATGGCCATGAGATCATGACCCCAGACAAATCAAAAGTCCAATGCTTAACCGACCGAGCCACCCAGGCACCTCAATGAGGCTTTTATTTTACCACTCCAATGAAACTGCTCCTGTCAATACCACCAGTAATCTCCACCTGGCCAAATGAAGTTTACATCTCCACCTCTTACCAGCATTTCACACTTCTGGCACTTGGCTTCAGAGACACCACATCTCCCGTTTTTCCTCTATTCTCATTGGCCTCCCCTTATTCTCCTTTCCTAGATTGTTCACCTTTTACCCAAAATTATCAGATGTTGTGAGCTCAGTCCTTGTCATTATCTATTCTCACATCCTATGTAGGTAACTTCCTGACTTTAACAACCAGCTCTATGCCAGTGACTCCCAAGTCTATATCTGCAGTCCAACCGTTTGCCTCAACTCCAGACTTACAGATCCACCACCCTGTTTGATGGCTTTGCTAGGATGTCTAATAGGAAACTCACATTTAAAATGCATAAAATAAGCCCTTGACTTCTTAACAACTCCTCCCAGAAACATTCCCTATCTCAGGAAGTAGTATTTTCCCTGATTGGAGTTCTCCTTGATTCTACTCTTATGTTCACAATCCACATAGAACTTGTCACGAAATTCTGTTTGTTCTACTTTAAAACATATTTGTGATATGAATAAATGAGGAAAATTGATTCCCCAAGATATGCAATGGTTTAATTTCAGGCCTTTTTATAGAAATAAAACCAACGGGACAGACAAGCATAGATTTCTATTAGTACAGTATTCCATAAACAGAAGTAGGCAATACACAAGAGACTAACATTTACAGACATTAAGTATCCAGTGTCAATCAGAGCTCTACCTACTTCTTTTGTTCCTTCCATTTCTTAACAAAGGGAAGCCAATCTTTGACTTTCTCTCACCTACTTATCCTACAATCAGGTTATTTTTCACTTTGGAAGCTGGTTTTTGGAATTTTCTTCAGAGTGATGACTATTTGCAGATTTGGTCTCTCCCTTTTCAGCCACTGGAGTAATTTCCAAAAGGCTACTAGTTTTCTTCTTTTCAGAAATGAACTTCAGCCTTTCATACAATGCATTTCAAAAGGGAAAAGAGTAAGTCACCTTTGCCTCATGAATTCTCGTTATTAGTTTTCAAATGAGAATCCACTCCAAACACGTGTAAGAGACAGGTGCACCAACAATGGCTTCTTCTAGTATCTCAAGCTTTTTGTTCCACGTAGATGAGTGACCCACACGGTGAGTAAAAGGAGCCCCTGACTCAGCTGAGTGGGTCCCAGCAGCCTTTATAGAGAATGTGTCCCCGCTAAACCCTGAAGGAAGAATGTGAGGCGGGAAAATGGGTGCGGGTGTCAGGGTAGCAGGGCTTTAGGCAGAAGTGAAGAAGTGGGTAAAATCATGGAAACAAGCAAGAATATAGTCTGTGCAGAGGACCATGCAGTTCATTCAAATATGAACAAGGAGGACTGAGCCTTGAAAGTGGGCAGAAATTGAAGACTGGACAGCCTTGTTCAACATGTTGGGGAGTGTGTTTGCTTTTTAGGGCTACTGTACAAATGATCACTAACTAGGTAACGTAAAACAACAAACTTATTCTCTCATAATTTGGAGAGAAGTTTGAAATCAGGTTTAACTCCTTCTAGAAGCTCTGAAAAAGAGTCTGTTCCATGCCGCCCTCCTCACTTCTGGTGGCTGCAGGCAACCCTTCATGCTCCTTGGCTTGCAGATGCATCACATGAGGCTCTGCCTTCATCTTCACATCATGTTTTCCTCTGTGTCTTCCTCCAGTCTCTTCTTGTATAAGGACATTCATTGTCAGATTTGGGAATCGCCCGAATCCAGGATGATCTTATCTCAAGGTCTTCAACTTAATTATATCCAGAAAGACTCTTTTGCCAAATAAGGTCACATTCACAAGTTCCAGGACTGTCTTTTGGGGGTCTGCCATTCATCCCACTACAGGAAGCTCGGGCATTGACTTGTAGGTAATGGGGAGCCCCTTAGACTTCACCCAAGAAAAGATGCAGATTTTTATTATAGTAAGCTGATTTAGCAATGGCTATAATAGTAAGGATGGAGAGAGACAAATATTTAGGAGTTATGCTCAGTAGGACTTGATTGCTTAGATGTGAAGATGGAATAAGAGAATGGTCTGTGATGCTTTAAACATTTCTGGCTTGGGAGAATTTGATGATTACAAAGGGACACCAGAAAAGAGAAGTGCTTGGGAAAAGATTACCCTATTTTTGTTTATTATAATGGCCTCTTGCATACTCGAGTGGAGAGATCCAATAGGTTGGGCTAGAGATACCATCATGGGAGTCATCTCTAACTAAGTGAAGATAAAAGCTCATGAGTTTTCAACAATAACTAGCTAAGGATATGAAGTACAATTTAGCCCCAGGAAAAGTCTAGAAAATGTGGATCGAGTGTTAGAAGAGACAGAATTCAAGTAGAGAGGCCAGGAATCTGGACTAGATGCTTAGGCCTGTGGGTGGACTGGACATTAGAGAATGGCTACAGCCCTGTTAGCATCTACCCTGAGCATCACCAGACAGGAGTTAGGCTAGCACAGCTATATCTACTCTCCATTTGTCTGTGAAGCAAAGTGCAGGCTGGATCTGAGCCCGTAGTAAAAGGTTGCTCAGAAGTCCCTATGTTTAGACTTCAGCATTATTTTTATAAAACTATATACTAATATATAGATGTGAGCCAGGAGTCAGTAAAAGGGAGACAAGCTAGCCCCATACAGTAAGGGGCTGTTGTTATAAGAAGAGAGGAAACTAGCTCTGGTTAAGTAGATAATTCTATGTCTTATAACTAGAGGATCTGGTAGGGATCATGCTTTTTTCTGATGTGTTCTCAAAAAATGTATGCTAAAATTCCTTGTGCGTGGAGATAGACTAAATACCATACAAGCAGAGGTGTTTTCTAAAAGGATTACAGAAATCACAGTGCAGATTTCCTTTCAAGATAGTCTACTAAGTTTATGCAAGAGAATCCCCACCACAACTACAAACGGACATATAGATAAATTTTTTTGTTAAAAATAACTTTAAAATACATAGCCAAGTTTGAAAAAACTAAGTAAAAATTTCTACAAATCATAAATGAGACAAAACTTGGAGCCCATGCTCATACCTGGATCTGGGATTTGGGCTTGCATGGGGAAGAGAGTTTAGACCCAAGGCCTCAGAAAAGAACTTTCCTGTCCTTGAACAAAGACATTCTTCCCATGATACCAGGATTCTGCCCTAAGCAAGAGGCCCCTAAGAAGGATGGCCCAAAATGGCTCTCGTTCATCACATAATTTTTTATTTTCATTCCTAACCAAAATCCAGCAGACCAATGAGGAACAAGCATTCATGGAAAAGGACCAAGATAACAAATCAAACAACTGGTCTAGGGGAAGCAGAAATAGTCAGAGAACAATAAAGGGTTTTTAAAAATCCCAGCGAATTTCCTTAGAGAGACTTGAGAAGATGCTGCAGCTGCAAAGTAAGTTTAGGCTGCTATGAGGAAGGAGCAAATAGGAAGTAAGAAAGAAATCTTGGAAATTAAAAATATGATCCTGAAAATTAAAAGTGCTTCAAATAGCTGAAAGAAAAAGAAATCTGCAAAGTAGAACAAAAGACAGAAAGTAAAAGCATAAGGAAAAAGTCAAGAAAAATTATTTTTATAATCTGTATTGTATAATATCTGGGAAATAGGAAAATACACATAACATATATGTAAGTGATGATAATCACGTGAACACCAGTGAGTCCAGCTCAAGCAGAAAATCACCCATCTGCTTACTCCTTCTCTGTTCCCACTGCCTGCCTCCCAACCAGAGGTAAGGGCAATTATGAATTTTGTGTTATGACCTTGTTTTTGAAATTTTACTTTTTGTTTATGTAAATCTACCCTTAAACAATAGTTTTACTTGTTTTTAAACCTAATAAAAATGGCCTTATACCAAAAGATTGGTAGGGAGGGAGAGAAAGACATAAGCTAGACAGAAAGGCAGAAAAGCACAGTGATTAAAGGTAAGACTGCCATTTCACACCCCGGCTTTATCACTCCCAGGCTGGTAAAGTTACTACACAAATTGCTTACTCTGAGAAGTAACCCTCAGCTTCCTCATCTGCAAAACAGAGATAATAACATCACCTTCAGAGGGTTGTCATGACAAGTGAATGAAGTAATACACATACAATGCCTAGAATGAGCTTGGCACAGAGTAACTGCTATGTAAATGTTTATCATTTTCATTATTGTACTGTACTTTGTTTTCTGTGACTGTTTTTTCCACTCAATTTTATGTTTAAAGATTTATCAATTTTGTTGCATGTAGCTGTAGTTCATTATTTTCTTCTACCGCATAATATTATATTATTAGACTATGCTATATTTTATCTTTTCATTCTCTTGTCAATCTACATTTGGGTTGTTTTACTCTTTTGCTAATAAAATCTGTAATGCTATAAACATTCTTACACCTGTTTCCTGGTGCGTGGATGCAAAGTCTCTCTACAAGATACATTCTTACGCCCAGTAGCGGAACTGCTAGGCTATACATAGCACATGAGAGTGTGCAACTTCACATAAGACCAAATCACCAAATTGTTTTCTAAAATGATAAACACTCTGCAGGATATAAAACTTTCCATTGAGTTACAGACTCCTGGTATGGCCACACTTCCTAATTTTTTCCTCTTCAATAGAGTAAAACGATACTTCACTATCTTAATTTATATTGCCATACATTTGAATGAAGTTGAGTATCTTTCAATATACTCACCCATATGTTTTCTATTCTACAAAATCCTGCTTATATGATTTGCTCATTTTTCTATTAGGTTTTGGCTTACTAATCTTATTGATTTGTAAGAGTTCTTTACATATTCTAGAAAATGACACTTTGTCAATAGTTTGCTATGTGACTATCTTTTCCAAGTTTGGAGCTAATCTTTTCACTTTATTGATAATATGTTTTGATGAACAGAGGCTCTCAGAGTTAAAATGATCAACTTCATCAATTTTTTAGTTAGCATTTTCTCTATTTTGAAGTAAAAACATATATCCTGTATTTCTGATAAAAGTTTCAAAGTTTTGCCATCATATTTAAGTCTATATGTATATATATGTATATATATATATATATATATATATATATATAGAGAGAGAGAGAGAGAGAGAGAGAGAGGGAGAGAAAGAGAGAGAGAGAGGGAGAGATCCAATTCTATTTCCATGTGCACACATGCGCGCACACACACACATGTCCTTTATGTTATATTTATGTCTCCTCTCCCCATTGATATTCTTAGAGATGCTCTAACAAATTAATCACTTGGTAGTTTTAAAATGACAGCAATCTATTGTTTCATAGCTCTGGAAGCTAGAAGCCAGAAATTAAGGTGTCCACAGGGTTGGTTCCTAGAGGCTCTGAGGGACAAATCATCCTTTGCCTCTCTCCTAGATTTTCATGGTTGCCCAGAATCCTTAGTGTTTCTTGGCTTATAGATATATGACTCCAATCTCTGCCTCCATCTCATATTGTCCTTCTTGAAGGGACACCGGTATTGGATTTAGGGCCCAGAATGATTTCGTCTCTAGATTCTTAATTATACCTGCAAAGACCCTATTTCCAAATCAGGTCACATCCTAAGGTTTTGGGTAAACATGAATTTTGAGGGATATACTAGTCAACCTACTACAATGGGTCAATATCAAGATCCTGTATAATGAAGTATCTAGTTCTGGGCCCCTCCTTCTGTTCCATTCACCTGCTTTCCTATCCTTTAACCAAAACCAGACTGTCTTAATTACAGACTTTAATTCTTTTATAATAATTATTGATATCTAAAAATCAGGTCCTTCCCCTCCTCCTTCCCTTCCTCCTCCTCCTTTTAGAGTGTTTTGGCTGCTCTTGAGGCTTTGCTCATCTATATAAATTTACACATCAGTTTGTCAAATTTCTTTAAAAATCTTGTTGATATAATTGAGATTATACTGATGGAAAATTGGGGAGAAACTGACATCTTTATATTATTAGGTCTTCCAATTCACAAATATGATGTGACTCTCCCTTATGTTTCAGCTTCTTTTAATATTTTTCAATAATATGTTTCAGTGAACTTTTTATTTTGGAATAATTTTAGATTCATAGAAAAGCAGCAAAAATAATATAAAAGATCTAGCTTTACCCCTCACATGGTTTCCCCTGATGTTAACATCTTACATATATCTTTTGTTAGATTTATTCATGAGTAACATATATTGTGTTGCTGTTGTAAGTGGAAACATAATTCACGTGGTTCAGCGACCAAATAATAGGAGTCTCCAAAAATGAAAACGAGGGGGAGGAAATTCAAATAATAAAATTTCTAAAAGCTCAAGAGGCAACTATCTTTAAATTGAAAGAGCCCACTCAGTCCTAAGCAAGATGAATGAGAAGTAGAATCTCACCTAGACCCTTCCTTGTGAAATTTCAGAACACCAAGGGAAAGCAAAGATCTTAGAAGCTGTGTAAGGTTGTTTACTTGAAAATGTGCTATCCTGGATAGCAGCTTCTGTATATAACTCAGAATCTCTATAAACACGATCTCCTTTTATGCCCCCAGTAGTTCTGAAGGGTTCTCATGTATGTCTTGCATATTTCCTGCTAACTTTATTCCAGGTGGTTTATGCTTTTATTGTTATTTACATTATAAACTGACTTTTTCTTCATAATTTCTGTTTACCATTGGTGTAGGAAAGCTAATGATTTTTGTTTTCATTTATCCATACACTATCACTTACTAAATTCATATTATTTCAATAAATTTTTAGTTGACTCTGTAGTGTTTTCCTGTTAGACAATTACATAACCTGCAAACAATGACAAGTTTATCTTTCTTAAATCTCTTGCTGCTTTTCCTTTTCCTATTACTCTGGCTGGAAAATTCCAAAAAATTTATTAATAGCAATGATGGTGAATACCCTTGTCTCTAATTTTTACCTGTAGAACTACATTCTTAAAAAGTGCTTTGGATTTCAGAAGGAGTCTCTATCATCTCATAGAAGAAATAGAGGAAATTTAACTTTATCTTTAGCATTCATTGAATTTAATCAAAATATTTCAACTATTGAATCATCTTTACATTTCTGATATAAATCCTACTTAGTTAAGGAATGCTATGGATTCAATTGTGTCCTCCCCAAATTCCTAAATTGACTCCTTAACCTCTATTGTGATTTTATTTGGAGATGGGGACTTTGGGTTTAGATGAGGTCCTGATGGTGGGACCCTCATAATGGGATTACTACCCTTAAAAAAAGAAACACCAGAGAACTTTCTCTCCTTCTCTCCTTGCCAGGTGAGGACACTGGAAGAAAATGGTCATTTATAAGACAGGAAGAGAGCTCTCACCCCAAACAGATTATGCTGGCATCTTGATCTTGAACTTTGAGCCTCCAAAACTGTGAGAAAAAAAATTCTGTTCTTTAAGCCACCCAGTCTCTGAAATTTGTTAAGGCAGCCTTAGCTAAGAACTCCTCCTGCCTGTCCTTGAGCTGGGATATCTGTCTTTTTTCCACCATCAGACTCTAACTGAAATATTGGTTCTTGGGTCTCAAATCTAATGGCTTTTGGACTGAAATTTACACTATTGGCTGTCCTAGTTTTCAGTCCTCAGAGTTAGTCTGGATCTACACCATCAGCTCTCCTGGTCAGCTTGCTGATTACAGTTTTTGGGACTTGTCAACCTCCATGACTGTATAAACCAATCCCTTATGATAAGAGTGTGTGTGTGTGTGTGTGTGTGTGTGTGTGTGTGTGTGTGTGTGTGTGTGTGTGTCCTATTGGTTCTGTTTCTCTGAAGAACCTTGGCTCACATAGGGTATACTGCCTTTTTAATACATTCCTGAATTTATTTGCCACTGGTTTATTTTTACTCTGTCAACTGTATTGTCCTGTAGTTTTTGTGTATGTGTATACCACTTTTACCATTAAGCTTTAACACTGGGTTCATGTCAACTTTGTAAAATTAATTGGAAATTTCATTCCTTTTTTTATGCTGAGGGCAGTTTAAATAACAAAGAAAGTAGTCTATGTTTCTTGCAAGTGTGCTGAAATTTTCTCTAAAAATCTTTTCAACATTTTTGAAAATTATTTGAACAACTCTGTCACAGTTTTTTTTTTTTGTTTTTTGTTTTTTGTTTTTTGTTTTTTTAGAAGAAACTATATATTTTATAGATAGATTTCCAGGTAGTCTCTAATTTTACATTTTTTTAATGCTTATTGTATTTTTGAGACAGAGAGAGAAAGAGCAGGGGAGGGGCAGAGAGAGAGGGAGACACAGAATCTGAAGCAGGCTCCAGGCTCTGAGGTGTCAGCACAGAGCCCAATGTGGGGCTCGAACTCACAGACCGTGAGATCATGGCTGGAGCCGAAATCGGACACTTAACTGACTGAGCCACCCAGGCACCCTCTGTGACAGATTTTTAAATTATTATTTCTTCCATAGCTATTTTTCCACTCAGATTTTAATCTTTTTTGAATCGATTTTGGTATTTTTTTATTGTCGCAGAAAATCATCCATTTTATCCAGAAGGTTTATTAGGATCATATTTTACATGGTGTTTCCTTTAAAATTCTTTAATTTCATCTTTGTACATGGTGATATTCTTTAACATTATGTATTTATATGAACTTTCTTTTCTCTCCACCACACTTATCACAGGTTTGTATATCTGGTTAAATTTGTACACCTGGTTTATATAAACTAATATTTTGAATAAAATTAATTTTGCCCTCTTTTTCTACTTTGGGGGAGGCAATCTGAAGTAAAGTTGACATACAATTTTCTGTTAGTTTCAGATGTACAACATAGTGATTCAATAATTCTATACATCACTCAATCAATGCTCACCACAAGAAGTACTGTCACCATTTGTCACCATACAATGTTCTAACAATATTACTGACTATATTCCCTATGCTATGCTTTCTACCTCTGAGTTTGTATCTCTTAATCCCCTTCACCCATTTCACCTATTCCCCCACCCACCTTCCCTCTGGCAACCACCAGTTTGTTCTCTGTATTTAAGTCTATTTGTTTTTTGCTTGTTTATTCTTTTGTTTTTTTAGATTTCACACATAAGTGACATCATATGGTATTTGTTTCCTCTAACTTACTTCACTTAGCATAATATCCTCTAGGTCCATCCATATAGTTGCAAATAGCATGAATTCCTTCTTTTTATGACTAATATTCCATTTTATGTATATGTACATGTGTCTACACACACATGCACACACACAATCTTCTTTATCCATTCATGTATGAATGGACATTTGGGTTGCTTTCGCATCTTGGCTATTTTAAATAATGCTGCAATAAATGTAATGGTGTATACATTTTTTCATTTTCATCTGGATAAATATCCAGTAGAGGAATTACTGAATCATACGGTATTTCTATTTTTACTTTTTGAGGAACTTCCATACTGTTTTCCACAGTGGTTGTACCAATTTACATTCCCACCAGCAGTGCATGGCAGTTCCCTTTGTTCCACATCATTGCCAACACTTGTTATTTCTTGTGTTTTTGGTACAAGCCATCTGACTAGTGTAAGGTGATATCTCGTTATGGTTTTGATTTGCATTTCTCTGATGATTAGTGATGTTCAGCATCTTTTCATGCGTCTGTTGGTCCTCTGTATATCTTCTGGAAAAAATGTCTATTCACATCCTCTGCCCATTTTTTAATTGGATTGTTTGTGGGTTTTTTGGTGTTGAGTTGTAGTTCTTTATACATTTTAGATATTAACCAAGAGATTCCTATTTGCAAATATCTTCTCCCATTTAGTTAGATCGCCTTTTTGTTTTGTTGATGGTTTTCTTTGCTCTGGAAAAGCTTTTTATTTTGGTGTAGTCCCAATAGTTTATTTTTGTTTTTGTTTATCTTGGCTGAGGAGATACATTCATACATACATTGCCAAGACCGATGTCTGAGAGATTAGTGCCTATGTTTTCTTCTGGAAGTTTTATGGTTTCAGGTCTCACATTTATATCTTTAATCCATTTTGAGTTTATTTTTGCGTATGGTATAAAAAAGTGGTCCAGTTTCATTCTTGTCCATGTAGTTGTCCAGTTTTTCCGACACTATTTTCTATTTTTTCTTTTTTTCTATTTTTAATGGTTTATTTTTTAAATTTCTCCTTGATTTTTGCCCTCCTTTTTCTTCTCATTTTTTCCAGTTAAGCTTTAAGCCCTTATTCTAATTTCTATAATTGAAAACTGATATTATTTTCAAGCTTTCTCATGTTCTAAAGCATTTCTAGTTTTATTTACGTCTATGGATTTGCTATAAATTCAGATTTAGCCATATCCCACATATTTTAACTTATAATATTCTCTTGGTTGTTAATTCCTCAACAGACTGCACAGAACTAACATTAGAAAAGTTAGAAAATGCTTGAAAAATTCTAAGGGAGAAAATTAAAATACGGATACTTGTTTATAAGGGAATGGCAATGACGAATAGGAGATCGGCAAGGAGAAAGGGAGAAAAATATAGAAATTTCTCTCTCAATTTATGCTAAATAAGTAAAAGATCTGGCTATCCTTGAGATCTTGGTTTTGAATCGCTTTTTATTCCATGGAAATACTCTTTTCAAGCTACATAAGTGTCTGGTTTAACAATCTTCATGAACTGGTCTAAGAATCTTTTCCTGGGCACCAGGATGTCTCAGTCAGTTGAGTGTCTGACTCTTGATTTCATCTCAGGTCATAATCGCAGGGTTGTGGAATGGAGTCCTATGTGTCAGGCTCTGTGCTGAGCATGGAGCCTGCTTAAGATTCTCTCTCTCTCTCTCTCTCTTTTCTCTCTCTTTTTCTCTCCCCTTTCCCATCTCTCCCCTGCTTGTAGTCTCTCACTCTATCTCTAAAAAAAAGAAAAAAAAAAGTCTTTTTCTGTTGCATCCTAATTTGAAGGGTATAAGAACCCTTTGAGACACAAACTCTCTCAAAAATTTTTAGATACTGCTCAATCATTTTCTGGTATTTTAGTATTTCATAGGAAAAGTCTAGGGATTTTATTTTCATTTTTATGTATTTTCTTCTGACCATATATTTGAGGGTGGGTCTTCATTCTTGAATTTTTTTTAAGTTTATTTATTTTGATAGAAAGTGCACGAGCAAGGGAGGGACAGAGAGAGAGAAGAGAGATAATCCCAAACAGGCTCCATGCTGTCAGCAAGGAAACCAGCTAGGGGCTCAATCTCACTAAATGTGAGATCATGACCTGAGCTGAAATCAAGAGTCATACACTTAACCAACTGAGCAGGTCAGGCACACTTTCATTTTTGAAATTTAAAAATTTCACCAGAACTTTCAAATTTCAATTTAAAAAAAAGACTTCAAATTGTTCCTTTTTTATAAACATAATGTTCTCTATAATTCCATAATTTAAAAATAAATGTTTTCTGGAAAGTCTGGGTGGCTCAGTCAGGTAAGCATCTGGCTCCTGATTTGGGCTCAGGTCCGATCTCATAGTATGTGAGTTCAAATCCCACATTGGTCTCTGTTGTCAGCACGGAGCCCATGTCAGATCCTCTAACACCCTCTTTCTCTGCCCCTCCACCACTTGTGTGCATGTTCTCTCTCTCTCAAAAATAAATTTTAACAAATAAAATGAAATAAAGATTTTTCTTATATTTGCTCCTATATCTTGGTTCTAATCAATATTAGATTGTACTTCTGCCCCTGTCCTCTTTCTCTGTGATTATAGATCTTTTCATAACTTTAGTGACATTTTGTTTGCCCATTCTCATGGGGAAAGAAGGTTTATGTTTGTCCAGTATTCTGAGTTCATCTGGGCTCTGTCACAGCTCCAGAATGACTTGTTTCCATTATTTTAGTCTCAGATATTCTAAACATTTTTATTTTCTGGACTTTCATTATAATATTTGAAGGAACAAAAATAAAAATTAAAAGTAGAACTTGAAGGAACAACTGGCTTTAAAAAGTATGGTGACAGCTGCTTCTCCAGGGGTTTCTTTGCCATGTGGGATGGAGTGGTCATCCAAAGACTCGAAAAGTTATTCTCCAGTGGCATGACTGAAGTTCTCAGGAGAAGTCTACTGGCCCTTGCAGACATCAACTGCACTGTTCATGCCACCCATGCGAGCAGGTAGCCAGGGATGCCTCCCATAGTCAGTAGCTTAGAAAATAGCCTCATTAATTTATGAAATATTTCATGGCTACCTATGATGTAGAAGTTACTGGGCTAGATATTGTGATAGAACAGCGGTTAAGAGAGATATGGTACCACCCTTTAAGTAGAAGAGACAGAAACAAACAAGTAATTATTCAACTCATTTTTCATAAAATATCTATATATTTTAAATCTGGATAATATAGGAAAGTTCTTGGAGGAGGACATAAATTTGGTAGTCATTAAGTTATAGGTAATCAAGTTTATGGGAGTGGATGCTATTACTTAAGTGTAGACTATCAAATGAAAAATAAGGGGGGGGGCTAGGACAAAGATAAAAGGAATATTAACTTTATAAGTTGGATAGAGTCTTCTCTATAAACTGAAAGCTAAGAAGAACCAGTCCTAGAAGAGAAAACTTTTCAAATATTATTTCAACTAAATAGACTGCCTGAGTTAGACACTGTTATTTGCTTTCTCAATACCTATTCCCTAATTATTCCTTGCTAACAAAGCTTGGCTTGGTTTGGGATAGCCATGTTCCAGTTCCCAAGTGATATATTCACTTTCTCAATCTGCCTTGTTTGTGGGAGGAGCCATGGACCACAGTTCTGGCCCATGACAATGAAGTCTCTTATAAGTTTTTTGAAAAGCTTTTATATTCTGATTTTTTAAGAGGGAAAGGGACTTTAAATGCTCCTGGTGTTGTTCTTTGTCCTTCTGTGCAGTGGAGAAAGACTAGCTCTCTGACCTTTCAGCAACCATCTTGCTACTATGAGGTAGGTAATATGCAGGGAAATAAAAGTCAGCTTGCTAAAACCAGGAAGGTTTGGGTACGTTCCCAGTGGGATTATTTAGCAACATGATAAATGATAATAGCCAATCACATCCAAATTTATTGTTAGATAAGTACACTAAAGTTATTTTTGTTCTAGCCACTATAATGAACTTTTCTATACTTGCAATTGAACACATTTCTAATTACCAAAATTTCCATCTTAAACATAAACTTAAAATAGTTTCTCCACTATAAATATAATTGTACTTATTTTAGAAAAAAATAAAGTCTATGCAATTCTGAAATACTTTTTCTATGTAGTTCCCAGTTCATTATAAAGAATGAAAGAATAGCAGAGAACAAAAAACAATCCTTCTCTGTTTTCATCTGATTTTCTTTGATAACGAAACTAAAAACTAATTTTTTTTAATTTTGCTGCCAAATGTCCAAAACTTAGTCTCTTTTAACTAAATGTGCATTGCCCATGGAGGCTGGACCAAAGGAAGAGTTTTCTTTGTTCTCTGACAAGGGGAGGAAATTAGAGGAAAACATCAAGTCCTACTTACTTAAAGATGGCAGAAATCACATATACCTAACTAGAGACATAAACTTTTGGTAAAAACACAGTAGAAAGCCTATGATTTTCTAATCAAACACAAGGACATTTAAAGTCATACTTTTTTTTTAAAGTTTATTTATTTTGAGAGAAAGAGTGCAAGTGGAGGATGGGCAGAGAGACAGAGAGAGGGAATCCCAAACAGGCTCTGCACTGTCAGCACAGAGCCCAACGTGGGGCTCAAACTCACAAACTGTGAGATCATGACCTGAGCTGAAGTCAGATGTTCAACCAACTAAGCCACCCAGGTGCCCCTAAAGTCAAACTTTTTTATCTCTGATTCTTTCCCCGAAACTACCCTCTGCTCTGTACCCTAAGACTTGCCCTAAAAATAAATTTTTGCAACTATTACTATTTAAGACTAAGGATCTTATTTGACCCTTCTCTTCATTTTGAACCTTTTATTATATTCTTACCACTTTTCAGGCACCATGCTAACAATGAGGATACAACATCAAGTAAGATATGAGTAATAATTTAAAAATAAGTGATAGAGAAAAAAATCAAATGAAAATAAACCTAAAAGTTAATTAGAACACAAATCCTAAATAGACAAAAGAAATCAATAATTATGGTTTAATGTGACAGTGGTTCTAAAATTTTGCCTCCCAATTGAATCACCTAGAGGGCTTTAAAAAGTTCTAATGCCCAAGCCACACTAATTAGACTCTCTGAGGCTGAGATCTAGCCATTAGAGTTTTCTAATTTTAACTCCTTAAATGATTCCAATAGGAACCCAAGTTTGAGGACCAGTGCACTAGTGGCAATCCCAGCAAAATCAGAAACAAGATTAAGAGGTCTTCTAGCAACATTATTTTAAGTTAATATAAAATTTGTGTCCAAAGCAATAAGACATGAATATTTAAAATTATTTACAGCTGATATCACTGTCAACTATAAAAGCAAAAAGAACTGATAAACTATTAAAATTAGTATGATGGATTATATTAGTAGTCAGATACAAGAATTACAGAAATTGGAACTCATATACTGTTAGTAGGAATGTAAATGGTACACCTGGCTTTGCAAACAGTATGGCAGTTCCTTAAATGACTGAATATAAAGTTACCATATGATCCAACAATTCCACTTACAGACATATACCCTGCCCAAAATGAAAACATAGGTCCACACAATAACATATATATGAATTGTTCATAGCAGCACTGTTCATAATAACCAAAAAACAGAAACAACCCTAATGCCCACTAACTGATAAACTGATAAACAAAATGTGATTTATCCATAAACAGACTATTATTTAGTAATAAAAAGGAATGAAGTACTACTGATGCATGTTACACCATGAACTTTGAAAATATTATGCTAAGTAAAAGAAGCCAGTGAGAAAACATCATGTATTGTTTGATTCTGTTTATATTAAATGTCCCAAATAGGCAAATAGAGACAGAGGATAGATTAGTGATTGCCCAGGGCTGAGGACAAAGTGGTGACTGGAGGGTAATGGCTAAAAAATGTGGGGCTTCTTTTTGGGTAATGAAAATCTTCTAAAATTCATTGTGGTGATGAATACACTAAAAGCCACTGAATTGTGCACTTAAAAATGCGCAAACTGTATGGTATATGAACTATGTCTCAACAAAGCTGTTGAAAAAAGAATTCCTCAAATGCAACAGCTTTGTGGTTATAATGTAATAAGCAACTAGAACTAATTAAAGCTATATTTTGCTTACAGTGGCTTTAACAAAAACTTTAACAAAAGTTTGTCTAGAATCTCAAAGTGTAAGCAAACATGGTACTGCTTGGTTGAAACAGGGATGTGGACCCCAGAGTCCAGCCTGTTGGCCCCTGCCTCGCTCCTTCCTCCAAGGGATTCCTAAAAACAATAGAAGTCCAGGGAGTATATAATTTAAAATCCACTGCTTTTTAAAGTGTAACAGGAATCCTTCTTATGGTAACAACAAACAATAAAATAACTACAAAAACAAAACAAAAACAAAAACAAAAAACCCTGTTTAAGAACCATATAACAAAACAATAATTTTACTGACGGCTTCTTGTATTTTGACAGCATTTGTTTAAAAGAAACTAGATTTTTTTTCTTCAACTCAAAGATTTGACACTTTTTTTTAGCCCAAACTATGAAATTTTAGAAGAGACAGGGGTATACTACCTTCACAGACAATTGCAGAAGCAATTCTGAGTAACTGGAAGTACGTAACAAACACTTGCTCCTCCTCACCTTGGTTTAGCCCCTGGAAAGTCAGATCTGATATTTTTCCAAGTATACACTGCTACTATCATAGTCAATGTGGAGTCTTTAGATATCAAGACCCAATTTAAGAATCTCGCTTTTCTTCTATTTTTTTATCCCAAGACTCTTTTCCCAATAAAAAAGGGAATAGGCTTAAGAGAAAGATAGATCTGAGTTCAAATCCATCTTTGCCACTTTGTCAGTTTTTTCATCTATAAAATGTGGACCATAACACCTTGCCCCCTAGAGTTATGATAAGGATTAAAAGCTCTGAATGTAATACATCTAGCACAGGATTTAGCACTTAGAAACCAATAAAAATGTGAGATTATTTTTTACTATTGTTAGTTATAATGTAGTTATAAAAATGAACCTATTAATTGAAAAAATGATTACAACAGGCTTAAACACACCGACTAGGAAGGTGTTGCCAATGCTTAATCAATGGAATACATGAACTAAAAGGATGTTTCTCCTTAACATGTGCTTCTCTATGACATATTTAACTTGTCTCTACACAAGTTTATTTCAGATAAACTTCTGAGGTTGGAATGGGAGTTCAGAGGGAAAGATTTCAATATCAGGTAAGTTTGGGAAATGCTTCATACAAGTAGATCCACTTCTAACATTTTCAAGAACTAGGATAGGTGATCAACTATTTCCTGGGACATGGGACATTCAGGGCTAAAGTGAGAAAGTCCTCAGCAAACCTGGACAGCTGGGTACCCTAACTGGTGGTTTATGTTGTGCATTTAAATATAGAGATTATAATTAAGTTAATAAACTGTTAAACTATCCATCGAACCTGACAAAGATACCTCAAAATCACATGGAAGGCCAGGTTCACATTTAGAAATGTTGGAGTACAGAGTGTTTACACCAGAACATGTTTGGTAACGAGAGGCAGTCCCTAGTCTCTGGTTCCCAGTCTATACCCTTACACCCCACTCTCATCCAAGAAGCCTATAGACATCCCGACCTGTGCATCCATATTCCATCCATACCCTTCTCCCCTCCACATAGCTCTGCACTTTGCCTCAGACACACTGGTGGCAAAACTGCTCTCGGGAAGAAAGATCTGCAGAAGTTGCTGCAGATTCAAGTTCTAGAAGCAGGCTTGGGCCAACTGAGTGGTGCACTGCAGGTTTCCGGGTATCTGCAGCTCTAGAAAGAGGGATAAGCTGTGGGTGGGCAAACATCCTTGATTTTGGGGGATTTCTTTCCCTTCATAGAGGGGGCCCAGCGAAACACCCATTTTAGGGTAATGCTGCACACTACACTGTTTCCTTTGGGAGATCCCTAATTTACATGAGCAGATTAAATGTTCTTAGAAGAAAAAAGAAAACACTGGTTTTCATTTTTGTTTTTGTTTTCATTTTAAACTCTATATAGCCCAAAACCTGAATAGGCACCTGGGTACAGATAGAGAAAGCTAAAGGAAAAACCCTTTCTTTCTGACTCGAAGAACAAAATTAAGGATTCCTAAAATTCAGAGAGAACAGAAGAAACTCCAATTTTTCTTTTCTAGGTTCTTTTGTGCCCCAGCCACCAACCTGTCCCTTAGTGGCAGCAGCAATGGCATCAAGGGAAACAATGACCAGCAAAAATTCTGAGGGTAACCTTCCTCTCCAATTGGAATATTCCTAAAAGAGGAAAACTCCTAATACTTTTTTTCCTCTCCCTATCATTGTACCACTTGGCCTGAGATGTAGCACCATCAATGAAAGTAGACAACTGAGCAAGATAATGAAGCCACAACTTTTTGGCCGAAGGATCGAAAAAGGAGAGCCAGAAAATACCACGGAGAGCATAAAGAGCTCAGAAAATTGATTCCTTAAAGTCATTTATAAAATCCCAGGTTTGGGTGGCTCAGTCGGTTGAGCATCCAACTCCTGATTTCAGCTCAGGTTATGATCCCAATGTGGTGGGATTGAGTCCCGTGTCAGGCTCCATGCTGAGTATAGAACCCGCTGAATATTCTCTCTCTCCCTCTGTCCCTCTCCCTCATTTGTGCTCATAAATAAATAAAATCCTGGGTTTACCCATGAGTGATGCATGCATTGATTTGGCCCTATACAGCATACTTAGACTTTGACAACTGAATTACAGGAAAGACCACTACCCAGATACCAGACTGGCCACGGGGTAGCACACACAGAACAAACACAAAGAGCACAACAAAGCCTGTGTAATTTGAACTGACCCTGGAACTATGCCCACAGAAGGTAGATCTGAAGCTGTGGTGTCAACCCAACAGGGTCAACTGCCTGCCAAGACAAAAATATCAAATTCTCCATATGACTGAAACAGGATGCAGCATCTTGAAACATAATATTAAGATGTCCAGGATGCAGAGAGGAACAGGAAAAATTTTAACTTACATGGAAAAAGAAAATCAAGACACCCATGCCAAGATGACATAGAGGATAGAATTAACTGATCACGACTATTTAAAAAATGGCACCAAGACGTCACTTCTGGGAAAACAGAGTAAATGTACTTTTCTCTGTTCTCCTAAGTACAGCCAAACACTCAGGACATTACATAAAATAACGATAAGTAGATTCTGAAAGGTGGAGAGAAGGAAAAAAATATGTAGGTATTTGGGGGAAGCTGAGGTGGTAATTTTGGGGGGCTCTCTTTTTCCTCATATATCCCACTCAGTATTAGAAAGGCCAACAACCTACAAATGTCAGTGAGCACAAACACAAACCAACAACAACAAAAGGCTGCTCTCTCTAGCCTAAGGGCCAGGAGCACCCACAAAAAACCTACGCCCAACTTCATACTTAAAGATGAATGACTGAATGCTTTTCCCCAAATCAGGAACAAGGCAAAGATGTCTGTTCTCGCTGCAGCTATTTGACATGGAACACCTGGACAGTGCAATAAAGAACAGGAAAAGAAGAACTAAAACTATCTGCAGATGACATAAATGTCTACATAGAAAGTCACCCAAAATATCTTAGATCTATAAGTGTGAGTTCATAAAGGCTACAGGATACAAAAACCAATTGTATTTCCATATGCTGCAACGAACTTGCAGAAACCAAAATTTAAAATATAATATCACTAGACATGACATGAGAGACTCTCAAAGAATAAGAAAGAACTGAGGGGAGAGATGGGTGTGGAGGGGGGGAGTGGGTGGTGGGGCACAGAGGAGGGCGCTCGTTGGATTGAGCACTGGGTGTTGTATAGAAACCAATTTGACAATAAACTATTAAAAAATATATATAATATCACTTATAATCACCCAAAATAAAAGAAAATCCTTACGTGCAAATGTAACAAAATATGTACATGGCTTGTATGTTGATGGAAGATTTAAATAAATGGCGAGACAAATCCTGTTGATAGATTGGAAGATTCAACATAGTAAGGACATCAATTGTCTCCAAATGATACACAGTTTCAATACAATTCCCATTAAAATGCCAGCCAGATTTTTTTGTAGATATAGATAAGACTATTCTAAAATTCATATGGAAAAAAAAGGAACTAGAATGGCTAAAACAGTTTTGAAAAAGAAAAACAAAGTGGGAAGAACCCATCTAACCATTTTCAAGACTTACTGAAGAGTTACAGTAATCAGGATTGGGATTGGCAGAAGGAGAGACACATAGTTCAATGGAATCTGCTAAGTCTATGTGCTATAACCAAAGCTGGAGAAGGTCTTGAGGAGAATCTGAGGCTAAAATAAAAGATACCTTATCCTTCCCCAAATCCTTAGCCAACTTTGCACACTCAGGGCCCAAGTTTCTTAATGTACCATATGCTCTATAATCACTAAGCTTTAAGAAGAAATCTCCTGTCACTGACCTTTGTGTCCCTTAATTAAGAAAACGCTTATGAACAACTTGCTTACTCCTGGTGGTAACAGAGGAGTCTCCAGCCTTTATGTTCATCAGCTGGACCCGGCAAGGGACCAGGCCAAGAACACAAGGTCTCACTGAATGTCTCTGGCTTGCCCTACTCCTTCTGAGCCACACTTCTATCTATGTGGCATGAGACAATTGTGATTCCCCAAGTCTGTTGGGTCCAGGTAGTAGGTGAATGAAACAATGCACACTGATGAAAAAAGTGGTTCAAGAAATAATGGTGGGAACCATGTGTCATAGCACATTGCGTGTATGTGTTTGAATGGTTACCAATTTGTCTAAGTTTCCTGTTGCTGCTGTAGCAAATTACCATAAACTTAGTGGCTTAAAGCAACACAAATTTAGGGGCACCTGGGTGGCTCAGTTGGTTCAGTAACCAACTTCAGTTCAGGTTATGATCACATGGTTTGTGGGTTCGAACTCTGTGTCAGGTTCTGTGGTGACAGCTCAGAGCCTGGAGCTTGCTTCGCATTCTGTGTCTCCCTCTTTCTCTGCCCCTCCCCTGCTTGTGCTATATTTCTCTCTCAAAAATAAACAAATATTTAAAAACCCCACCAATTATTATCTGTTAGTTCTGGAGGCCAGAAGTCTTAAATTAGTCTCACTAGGCTAAAACCAAAGTGTCAAATGGGCACCGTTGGTAGAGCATGGACTCTTAATCTTGAGGTTGTGAATTCAAGCCCCACATTGGGCATAGAGTGTAGTTAGCGGCAAAAAAAAAAGTTAAAGTGTCAGCAAGGCTACATTCTTTCTGAAGAGTCTAAGGAAGAATCTATACCCTTGCACTTTCCAATCTCAAGACACCACCTGCCTTCCTAGGCTTGTGGTTCCTCCTTCCACCCTCAAAGCCAGCATCACAGCATCCTCATTCTCTTTCTGACTCCGACACTGACTGTCCTATCTCTTTCACCTATAACAGGACCCATCTGAAGACAATCTCCCCATCTGGAGGTCAGTTGATCAGCAACTTTAATTCCACTTAGAACCTAATTCTTGCCAATCACAAATTCTGGAGAGTAGGGTGTGCACGTATTTGAGGGACTATTATTCTGGCTACCACACTACTAATAAGATTAATTCAATAAATTTGCTTTATAGTTACATAATCCTATTTTCAAGACCTCCCCAAAATCCATGCATTTCTCTTGCCCTGGGAGCTTGCATTTCTTCTGGTTATTTCAACAACACCCCTCACAACTTAAAAGCAGTTGTTCTTGAAAAGTGTAGTATCCAAACCACCATCACCATCACCTAGGAATTTGTTATCAATGTCAAATCTCAGCCCCACCCCATAGCTACACATTCAGAAACTGGGCGTGGGGCCTTGCAATCTGTTTTAACAAGCTCTCCAGCTGATTCTGGTGTATCCACACATTTGAGAACCAATGAGCTAGGGACTAGTAAGTCTAGAGGCTTCTAACACTGTATCTAAAATATAACTCTAGGGTCATCTGGGTGGTTCAGTAGGTTAAGCGCCCTGACTCTTCATTCTGGCTCAGGTCGTAATCTCCCAGTGGTGACACGGAGCCTGCTAGGAGCCGCACTGCTAGGCATAGAGCCTGCTTAGGATATTCTGTCTCCTCTCCCTCTGCCCCTCTTGGGCTTGTGCACACACTAGTGTGTGCACTCTCCCTCAAAAAAAAAAAAAATTAATATAACTCTAAAATAGATTGCTTCAAACCAGAAATATTTTTAATATCCACTGTACGAACAAGTTCAGGTATTGTGGAAACTCTATTATCCAGGAAGAAACAGAACAAAACAAAGTACACACACCACAAAGAAAAATTCAAAATATTAACAGTTTTTTTTTTCTGGACAGTAATTGTTTTTTCCCATTGAACTTTTTTCTGTTTCCAAATATTTTGTAATAAACATACATTATATTATGGCAGATAAGAAATGGATCACAAAATGGAAGGAACAATTTGTAGTGCATCAAGTTCGAACAAGAAACACGTATCAAAATCCTCTGTAGCCATTTCAATAGTCAGGGCAATCAATCAATAATAAGAATTTGACAGATTCTTTCTCTTTTAGTCCTTGCAGATCGGCTCTTTATTTGATCACTGTGTCATAGCCATGGTCTTAATAGGGCAGTATAGAGCAGGACAAGCCATTTTAGGAGAGTAGAAACATCTGGAGACCCTCAGAGGAAGGAGCTCGCACCTCCCGACGCACCGTTTTGGATGTGGCCGCAAAGTCACCCACATCATCACCCTTTCTCAGGACTCTGATAAGCTCCGGACCAACAAACGCCCCAGGGTCCCGCTCACAGTCTAGCAACACGCTGTACCCCCACCCCAGATTTCTTTTTCCAAAGCAGACAATGTGGTATTGTGATTAGATATAAACTGAAAGTGTATTTTCTGCCCTTCAGTAATTACACTGCCTTATGGTAGCATTATTCAGTGTGAAGCCTTATTATGCTGCAGAATGAAATTCTGTATAATTTTCTTCTCCTCCAATGCACAAATGGAAATCATATTTTGGTCTGAGTTGGGAAGAAAGGCTCAGTTATCACTTGTGAGCGTGGTGTTATTTTCCCCAGAATTAAAAAATCCATCTGGGTGTCCGACCTCGCTCACCCCGCTGCCTCTCCATTCAGCCTTTTGTATGCAGATGAACCTTATCAATTTCCACCGCCTCAAAAGCCCGCACCCAGCTTGGTGCCTCCCCCTGGTCCGCGCGGCTTTAATGGAAATGCATGAGGCTTTTTTTTTCTTTGATGTCTATGCAATATACGCATGTGGATAAAAACCTGTGCTTTTATTTAGGGGGAGGGGTAGGGGGTTTCAAATCAAAGTTAAAGTCTCTACCCTATCGCGCCTCGCTGGCGATTAGCGGAGGAGAGAAAGGAACAGCAAATCCAACACAGAAGCTGTGAAACTGGGGTTATTCAGATTATTGACTAACAAATAAAGGGGCATGGGATGTCACATTTGTATTCTAAGGGTTTTCATCCTGCCACAGGCCTCATCAACAACTTAGTGGAGTGCTACTAAATCCCCTGTGTTAACACGCGGGGCTCCGTGTGATTAATGCATTAATTGCAGCTCCCTCAGGCCTAGCCCGGTTGTGTCAGTAATTCACTTAAGTCCAGTTGGCCCTTGAGTTATTCCACAGGCTAGTGTAAACAACTCGCGAATAAGACCACTCAGCCGTTTCCCTGTATCCGATTGCTGATTCGCAGGCTATTAGCAACTTCCAATGAACGATTCATCCGCCGGTGAGAAAGCCTCGCCCGGGAATTGTCTGAAACCGCTGGGGACTACTCGTGTACGTGAGACCAGCCTGGCTTTCTGCAGACGTGGAGCCTCTCGGGCCTCTTGGAAATGCGGCTTTGCCAAGCCAGGTCTATGTAGTACAAAGTAAACAGTAAACAACTGGAATGCCTGGAAAATTTAGGCATCGACCCTCCCTATTCACCCAGGAAAATCATTCATGAATAAGGACAAACAAACAAAAAGAGATTTTCTTTGATTCGAAGTATCCCAGCAACTCATTACACTGGGGCAGTGATGTTTTTGTTAACAGGACTTCTGTACTGTGACCTAAAGATGCAATTCACGTGAACCTTGGGTATAGTATATATAGCGAGAGTGACATCACCTTTCCTAAACTAGGGAGAAATGGGCTGTGTGAACTTGAGCAGCTTAGCTACTGGACTCTGAAATAGAGATATTATTCGTTATGTCTGCCTAACGAGACAGTTGCAAGGATTTTAAAGTAATGATACAAAAAACTTGTAAGTTTTCAGAATTTACTATGTAAGTACTAATAAAGTGAAAAATTAAAGTGCTTACTGATGAATATGCTCAAACAGTCTACCTTTGGTTTCTAGTACTTTAAATTTCACTACGAGTAGTCACACGTATGAGAATTTATGGAGATGAATTTGAAGCTTACAGAATTAGCAAAACTAGGATTAACCCACTTTTTCAGATCTTAATGATCAGGTGGAAGGAAGGAAGCAAGAACCTCAGGGTTAAACTATATACTCCCCACTGGCCTCATCCCAACTTCTGCTGAACAGTAAAAATTGTTTTAACAACCAACAAGGAAGTCCATTTCATCTTTGCTTGTTTCTGATTTGAATAAAGCTTTCCTCACAGGAGCTGACATCTGTCTCCTTGGAATCATCACTCATTCTTCCTAGCTCTGCTCCTTGGGATCCCGGAAACAAATCTCTTTCTCCAACTCAGGGATGTTTGACCTCACAAATGAGAGAATCGCTAAATCCTGGAGAGGGTTCTGGATATTACACTCTGGCTCAGTGAACAATCAAAACAAGTGTATTTCCCTCTTTTTTTCTTTTTAAAATGTAAATGTAAACACGTTTATGGGTAAAAAGAAAAAAAGTTCAAACAGAATACAAAGTATAAAGTGACAAATTTTCCCATCTACTCCACCCCACCCGATATTCCATATCCACTGCCTGAACCTAACTTCCGATTAAGGGTTTCTTGAGTAGCTTTCTGGCAATTGGAATGCAATTTACAAATTTATGAGGATACACAAAAACAAAGTTGGAAAATATGCACTTTTTTGCAGTTTTTTTGAACAGTATCTTGGACCTCTACCCATAATAGTGCATGTAATATACCAAAATTTTACTGGAAAAGTATCTGTCACAGAATTTTGCATCTAAATTCATATGTGAGATTAGCCAATAGTTTTCTTGCACTATTCTTGTAGGTTATGTTACTGGGTTTGCTAACGTCATAAAGTGATTGAGTAGCTTCTCTAAAAACTTTTTTTCTCCCTTATGTTTTGGAACAGTATGTATGACATGAAAATTATCTGTTTCTTCAAAGTTTATAAAATTCATCCTTAAGATTATCCAGGGGCGCCTGGGTGGCTCAGTCGGTTGAGCGTCCGACTTCGGCTCAGGTCATGATCTCGTGGTCTGTGAGTTCAAGCCTTGCGTCGAGCTCTGTGCTGACAGCTCAGAGCCTGGAGCCTGCTTCAGATTCTGTGTCTTCCTCTCTGTCTGTGCCCCTCCCCTGCTCATGCTCTGTCTGTCTGTCTCTCTCTCTCTCAAAAATAAATAAACATTAAAAAAAAAATTAAAAAAAAAAAAAAAGATTATCTGGACCTGGTGCCCTTTAAGGAGATAATTGTTTTTCTTGTTCTTTCAGAGTCTTCTCTGATTATTGTTCTATTTTCTGAGCAAATTTTCCAAATTTAATTTCCAAATCTTTACTTATTAGGATGCAAAATCCTCTGTGGCTCTGTAGTGATGTTAATTATGCCTATTCCATTATCTTATTCATTTTTTTGCTTCTAATTAGCCCAATTTCCTGCTATAGGCACATCCACTTGTTGAGCTGGGTACCTCACTTTCATTGTTTCGGCTTTCCTCAGATGTTTGATGAATACTGGTTGTGCGCTCATGTTTGTATTTGTGATTCCCTTCAGCCTCTGAGTGAAAATCTGCCTCCAAAGGTTGGAGCAAAGGCATGGAACACATGCTGGGCTGCGTGAGCCAGCAGCTGCATTCCTGAATGTTGGAGCCTCTGTGGGAGCACCAACCTCCTAAGGCACCGTCCTTTCTGAGCAAACATCTACCCTACCCATCGATGGCTTGTTGCTGGCCTTGACAAGAGAGGGGGAGTTGAAGGCATTTCTCCTGCCAGGTGAGGCTCTCCCTCTGAACCCCAGCAGCCCCTCCTGTTCTGAGGATTTGGCCCCTGGAGGTCATGCCCCTCCCCCGCAGCCGCACCCTCCTGTGCAGCAGAGCTCTTCTGCAGACGTTTCCTCCTTTCTGTCTCATTTCATCTGCCTTTTTAGTCTCTTGGATTCCCCAGAGGGTGGCATGCATCAGTGACATCTCTTATTTTCTACTCTAGTTGTGGGTTTTTCCTCCCCAAAATTATACCATTTTTCTATCATTTCTAAAGATTTGGCAAGGGAGATGAGTCCACGAGGTGTGCTTTGCCCTCTTGATCTAGTCTCTGGTAATTAATCTTAAATTGTTTACTGAGTGTTGGCCATGAAATGGGCACCTCCCCTAGACGGTGTCCTTTAAACAATGGTAAAAGATGGGTCTGGATATTGATGCTGGATGAAGTAGGGGGGAGAATAAATTCATAGGGTGTCAAATATGCATTCTCAGGGAAAGTACTTGCATTTGCCAGAATACTAGTGTTTAAAACAACAAAAAAAAAAGGTGGACACCATGTGATTGGTATTCATTTCCATTCCCAGGTGATTACTCTAGGAAGAGCCTTGGAGGGCTGGCCCTCCTGGGCTGTTCTAGGAAACAGCTGCACCTATTTGAATATGAGAGAAGCAAGGGAAGACCCATCCATTTACAGGTCAACAGCAGACTCGCTATCTGATGCCTTGTGGAACTAATTCCTAATTGGGGCAGTGTTTGTCAACACTGACAGGACCCTAATACACTGTAATCGCTCCAGCCACAGGTCCGATAGAGATCTTAATCTCCACGCTGTCCCCTTCACATGGCAGCAGGCCCACTGCCTCCCTTACCCTCCCCATTCTTGGCTCTCTCTGTCTCCATCTCCTCCCTCCACCTCACCCCTTTCTATACATGTCTGTATGTGTTGCCACCTCCCTTTGTCTCTCTTTCCTTCCTGTACTCTCTGTACGATCTCCGATCTCTCTCTCCATCCTTCTGTCTCTCTTGTTTCTTTGTCTCTCATAAACACCCATCAAATCCAAATCCTCAAGAGTTCCCAAGAAGTTTAGGCCACATTTATTTTTAATGTTTATTTTTATGAGGGAGACAATGCATACACACGTGAGTGGGGGAGGGGCAGAGAGAGAGAGAGAGACAGAGAATTCCAAGCAGGCTGCTTGCTGTCAGCAGAGCCTGACATGGGGCTCCAAATCACGAACTGTGAGATCATGACCTGAGCTGAAATCAAGAGTCGGATGCTTAAGTGACTAAGCCACCCAGGTGCCCCTAGGACACATTTAATTTTACTCTGTGAGTAGTGCATAATTCAATGTCCACAATCTCTGAAATCATTAAGAAAGTAAAATTATACCTTGGCAAATTTTCACAAATAGAAGCAGAGGGTTAACATAAAGATTTGTGGCAAATGGAAAGAGAATGACGTTTTTGTTTCTTGGTACCTCTGTTCTGTTAATTTGGCAAAACAACTGTAGTCACCTTAGCTAGTGTCCTGGTTGGTAGTTTCTGCGGGCCCATTCTGAACCTAGAAGCCACCTGTTCACAACAAAGCAAGGCACGCAGCAGACACCACTGAATCAGGTGAAGTCCTTCTGGTAAATACCTGTGCTGGTAGCCCACGCGGGTAATGACCCATTTCCAGAAAGGTCTGGAGAGACCTGGGTAAAACGTAGCGGCCAAGTGGGCACTCCAGTTGGAGGTACTGCAAGCAGATCCAAGCCAGGAGGCAAAGAACTCATTCCATTTTATTCAATTTTCAATTTTGCCTCCAAAACACCTGTTGATGCTTGAGTCACACTGTTGGGCCTGAGTGCAAAGCTCATCACGTCCTCTGGATTATTACTAGAAACTTTCATCTCTTTCTGTCCTTCAAAGTCCTTCTTGGAAATGTTCGTTCGGAAGATTCATTATTCTCAACTCTAGGGTCTCACTTCAAATATTATACCTCTTCAGAGAGGAAAAACCCTGACTGCTCTAACCACAATATTGTTAGCTCTCCACACACTAGTGATCTCTATCCTTAGCCCATTTGTTTTCTCCACAGCACTCTACAAACTATACTTACCTGATTTATTTCCTTCCAGAAGCATAAGCTTCATTAAGGCAAGGACTGCCTCTCCCCTTTCCCCTTTACCCCCATTACATTGCCTGGCACATAGGAGGTCCTCAAGAAATATTTGCCAAATTAGAGAATGGATAATGAAGGAATGAATGAAATGATGGAACAAAGAATGTTGCTCTCGCCTTCCTGACAACAGTGATCACAGTTCCATTGCTTTCATCTCTCCTGTCAAAAATTCTTAGTGGCCGAATCCAGACTTCTGAATTTCTCCCTTGAGGCATCCTAAAATTTTGTCCCAATTTCTCCAGCCAGTCTTGTTGATGCATTTTTCAAAATTTCCCCTGGGGAGCTCTCTACACAGACTCATGCTCTCTGCTACATGCCATGCATATCCTCGGCTTTGCTCAAACCATTCTCTCCTAGGACGTCAGGATTCTGAGAGCAAGCCATGCATCATCCTTCTCTGTGCCCCTAAACTCAGCAGACTTTCCAAAACCTCTGTGGTTTGGCTATTGGCACCACTGCTTGCCTGATTCTTTAGAACTGGCTCTCCACCAGCATGACAACAGTCTTCAGACAAGAATGCCCTCTGCCCACGTATGGGAACTAGAGGTATTATGGAATTGAACTTACAACCAACTCAACCTTGTACCTAGTTCCCCTAAAGCCCCCCTCTGAATGAGAAACCCAGACTTATGGGGTTTCTTGGAGCCAGGGAGTAGGAGAGAATGTCTTACACAAAGCTTCAGAGATGTATGAAGTAAAAAGAAAAATGTGTGGGGAGGACAGGGCTGAGGGAGGGAGGGAGGGAGGGAAGGTAATCACTGAAAAAGAAGAAAAAAGACATAAAAGAGAGTCTAAAAGTGGAAGAGACAGAAGCATATCCCAAAGCCTGGGTCTAGTGATGGGACTTGGTGACCCAAGAAGACAAGCAAAAGAAGCCTAGGGCTGAGGCGATAGGCAGGGAGAGTGGGCAGGAGAGCCTGGGGCCAGCTGGGCAGGTGCAGAGGCCAGCCTGGGCTGGGCCACACTCCTCCTTCTCACTGTCTTCCCAGCTTTGTCCTCCCCTCTGTCGTTCTCTAGCCTCTCCTCCTCCTGAATCCCCTCTCCTTTTCTCCCTTCTCTCCCTCTTGCTCCCACTTCTTCTGTCGCCCCTCCAAGGCCCCCTTTTCTTGCACACACAAAACCTTCCTACCCTACTTGTGTGCTCTCTCAGATACTTCCTCTCCTCAGGGATGTGAAACTCTGTCTCCAGATGTTGTGGGAAACAGGGCTGAAGGCACATCGTCAAATCACTCTAGACTCCCACCTCTCTTAAATGGACAGAGTGGATGCTCTGTTTCTGAGGTATCCCCACCAGGCCCCCAACAAAGTCAGTCCTGAAAGTCCAGCCCTCCCTCAAGTGTCCGCTCTCACATACTTTCTGTTCTTCCTTTTCCCAGTGGCTTAGAAGTCTTTCTGCACTGGTCTCAGCCACGGACACACTTACCTGTGATTTATTGATGATAATCATAGGAAAGCCATTTGTAATCAAACGTTAAACAAAGACATTCTCTCGCTGAGAGGGAGTGATAACGCACCATTTAGTAATTTTTGTGCGCTCGGTAATTTGGAGAATGAATGATAATTTCTGAGCCTTGAAAAGCTACGTTGACAATGCCGGGTGTTATTCACCTAGTGAATAAAGACACCTTCCTCTCCATGTCTTGTGATAAATTTCTTTTATTAGGGCCACTTACGTGGGACTTTATCTTAATGGTCTCTCATATGGGGCAGTTGTGCTTGAGCCATCAGGTTGTTTTTCATCACGCCTTAAACACAGGACTTGGAGAAAATAAATAGCAGCCATGGTTCCAGGCAGCTCAGCTGCTGCAGAAATTAGATGCTGAAGCTAACTGGTTTGCCCAATCACAACCGGCAGAAAATGCAGAGAGAGATTGGATCCCTACGCTCCCGTGAGGATGGGGACGCTCCCCAACATCCCATCATCTCACTCCTCTTTGCCCTGCTCTTTCCCCTTCATCCCCTCCTAAGAGACTCTTCTCTTCCCTTCTAGGACCTCACTCTATACCAACATGTCCTTATGACAGCCACAATAAAGCCCAAACAGGAATATGCTTCAGTTACAGGCTCTACAGCTCACTGCATTCTGAGACCCCAGGTGACATAACCTGGGGGCCATCTTAGTAGATGTCCGCTGCCTCTTTGTATGGTTCCTCTGAGCACCGTTCCCCTGAGTACTGGCCCTGGCAGAGACAGGCTGCCTCAGGGTCCTAGTCACAGGCTCACAGCATCTCTCCACAGGCATCCAAGCCACCTCTACAGATGTCAACAAATAATCACCAATGCTGTCCTCAGGTCATTCCCCTTTCCCACAGTCCCAACATCCTTAACCCCTTCTCTGACCCCCAACCAGTTCCCACGTCCAGCTGTGTCCCATGCCCCAGAAAAGGCTGTCAGCCATCTCTGCCCCCCTTAGTTCCTCCACTAGGTGGGAGGAGTGTGAGAGAGAGGCATGGAGGGAGGCTATATTAGTGAGCCAGTGGCACCTCTGAAAAACCACATACTAAGAGAGTAACTATCCCTTCTCAGCCCTGGGTTGAATTATAAAGGCCTCCTTTCACTGGTTTAGCCTAGGACACACACAGCTCCAGGAGATGGGGGGGGTGGGATGATATTAATAACCACTGACATTTAATTCATGTTTATTATGAGCTAGGCACTGCACCAAGAACTTCACATTGGTTGCCTTGTTTAACCTTGACAACATCCTTAGGATATAGGTACTATTATTTGTTTTTCAGCTTTATTGACACTTAATTGGCAAACAACATTGTGTAGGTAAAATGTGATGATTTGATACATGTATATATTGTGAAATAATTTAGGTACTAAATTATTTACGTACTAATATTATTATCTGCTTTTCACTGGTGGAGAAAAGGAAGCCAAGAGGACCTAAGTTACTCGGACAGAGCCATGGAACTAGAAAGTCCTGGAGCTGGAGTTCGAACCCAGGCCTTCTGGCCTCAAATCCCTCACTCTTTTCCTCTCTGCTGCCCTGACAACAACAAGCCCATCCAGCCACACTCTTGAGTGCTCATAAAAGGCTAGTACATGCCCTCTTCAACCACAGGTGGGTAAAGACAGATGCTATGTCTGAGTCTATCCCACTGTTTCCACACACCAGGCAGCTGATGGCTCTGGGAGAGTGCCTCCGCTAGGCACCATGCCATCACACGCTCTTGAGATGCTGGGTGGAATTTTTGGCATCCTCGGTAGGGAGCTGACACTTGTTCTTCTCTCTGAGAAGATGGACTATCCCCTACTTAGACATAACTATCATCTGTTCCTCAATGACATCCTTCTCCCCCTTGGGGAAGTACTGGCCATGTCCCATGGGCTCAAATACTACTCCCTCTGGACCACAGAAGGAAGCCTGCCTTCCACTCAGCTCAAAAATTCACTGCCTCCCCTACCTCAAAGAGTGACCAGGACCATCACTGGTGCTCCACTCTACGCATTTCTCCTATGTCTGTCTATGGGCTTGTTTTGGTCCCATTTGGATCCCGCCTATAAATTCTCTCTTGGGTTTCAAAGGCCATGTCACACGGGAGGGTGGTTTTTTCCCCACTGGTTCCTGAATGGAGAGATTCCTGTGATGTACTACCTTACCTAGAGGGATCCCCACCATCCCATCCAATCTCTGTCTGTCTTGTACACTAGCACAGAGCGTAACCTACCCCCAATAGTACGTCTCTTTTCAGTGTCAAGAACCTACAAATCCTACAGTTATCTCTGGTCTATTACTCCTGGCACAGAACCTTTTAACACAACGCCTTTTCTCTCTTGTGGTGTTGTGTTCAACTACCACAGTACCAAGCCATTATTCAACTTACTGATGTATCTTTTTCTCTTCTGCTTCCTTGTCTACCACAAACCAGAGGCCAGTGTGCAGCCAGGGCTCCTGCTGAAACACCGAAAACCGGGACTCCATCAGAGGTGGCAGTGTTACTGTTACTATGACCATAAACACGAATCTCATGTTTCCCCATGGTCTTTACTGCTCTGGGTACAGAATTTCAAGTATCTTTAAATAATGATCTATTAAGTATATTGACTTGTAAGTTCCTTTGTGAGTGACAAGGAATTCCCTAAAGTGAAGTTGGAATGACCAACCGTGATCTACCACATTCAGAGATCCCTGGTCAGAATTCCTACTGAAACAGACAGACAGACAGACAAGGATCCCCAGGCAAAGAACAGGTAGTGTAAAAGAGAAAAGCAAATTGAAAAATATGGTTGTCATACCCCTTGTTAACCTCTGAATGGATTATGTCTTAGAACAAAGAGCCAGTCAAGACTTTGAGACCAGTGAATCTTTTCAGTTAGTCAAAATAACTCAGAGAGAAGAGGATAAGGGTGTGGCTTTCCCACCTAAGCCTGACAGATTCAAGATACCCACATTTAAGTTGAGAGAAGCAGTTGGTGGAGGAAAAAATATGTTTTTTTAAAAAAACTGTGGGTATATGTATTGACATACAATACTGATTAGAGTCATAATATGTAAGAAACTGACCAAGTTCAGGGCACCTGGGTGGCTCAGTCAGTTAAGCATCCAATTTCAGCTCAGGTCATGATCTCACGGTCTGTGAGTTCAAGCCCCGTGTCGGGCTCTCTGCTGACAGCTCAGAGCCCGCAGCCTATTTCAGATTCTGTGTCTCCCTCTCTCTCTGCCCTTCCCCTGCTCATGTTATGTCTCTATGTCTCTCAAAAATAAATAAACATTAAAAAAATATATATATAAAATTATAAAAATATAAAGATATAATGAGAGGTGAGACAAAAGACTGTCAATTCTCATCACACATTTTTCTATCCTATTTTAATTATTACTATGTAGATATAGTTACTTAATGATAATCAAAGAGTACTTCCCATTTTTTGTGGGCAAAAACATTTATATTGAAATGAAACAAACATAAAGTATAGAGATCAAGTACACAGTTCAAGATCAAGACATAGAAACTTCCAATGCCCCTAAGCCCTAGAAAGTTCCCTTTGGCCTCCCTGACATATCCCCAAACAACCATATTCTGACCTCCATCACTATAGGTCAGTGTCACTTGGTTTTGAAAGTCATATCACCGAAATAATATAGTATGTACTCTTGACATTTTTGCTCAATATTACGTCTTTAAGATTAAACTCATGTTGTGTGTTAACTGTTGTCAAGCAGTGTGAATTTAACAAAATTTATTTTTATGCTTTGTTGGTGGCTATTAGATTGTTTCCAGTTTGAAGCTACTATGGATAATGCTGAAGACGCTATGATGATTTGCACACTTGTGTTCTTACGGATTATCTGCACACAATGGCTATAGACCTAAGAGTAAATTTGCTGACTTATAAGGTGATTGTATGCTAGATACTGCTAAACCATTTTCAACAGGCCTGTATCAGTCCCATCAGCAATATATGAGTGTTCCAGTGATTCAACATCCTCACCAACACTTACTACTGTCAATATTTTTCATTTTAGCCATTCTGATGCATAAAGAGGCATCTCATCACAGTATGAATTGGCCTTTCTCTGATGACTAATAAGGCTGACATATTTTCATATGTCACTGGACACTTGTATATCTTCTTTTGTAAAGTACCTGTTCCGGTCTTTTCCCATTTAAAAAAAAATGATTTGTCTCTCTTTTACCTGTTCTTTATATATATGATATACATATATATATACATTATATATATATGATCTATATAATATATATAATCTCAAATAAATACCTTCCCCTAATTTTCCTGCTTCGTGGTTTATCTTTTCCATCACACTATGCTGTCTTCTGGTGAACAGAAGATCTTAATTTTATTGGAGCCCAACTTATCAACCTATTTTTGTTATTATTATTTGTTGTGTCCTATTTTGGAATCTATCTACTCCAAGCTCATGAAGGTACTTTTACAAACTGTCTTCTGGAAGCCTTATTGTCTTAACCTTTCATATTTAGGTATATTGACACCTGAATTGTCCTCCCACCCCTTTTTCTCTTTACTGAATCCAAACAGCCCTCTTTTGGGGTGGGGTGAAAGGGAACCTCAAGACAAGTAGGAGACAGACTCTAAGGGAATGATGTCTTTTCTTCCAGCTTGCTTACAGCTACCACATGGCTCAGACCATCCTATGAGCTTTCCTGGGAGCTGAGGTGACAGTGAGTGCCACAAAGCATAGGGAGAGTAAGAGAGAGTTTCCTGGGACCCCGAGTAAGCCAAGGGCCCAGAAACACAGGGGTCAGAGCAATCTAATGGCATAGAGCTAGCCATTTGTTAGCCATGGTGCCAAAATGGTGTCCTTAGCAGACTCTCCAGAGGTAGCCTTGGTTGCCCGTTTTTCAAGTGTAGTTTTCCATGCCTTCTATAAATTTTATGATCTACCCAATGTCCTTTCAATAAATTCCCTTTTCTGCTCAACTTAGCTCAGGTTTTACTTGCAAACAAAAACTCAACCTGGTAAAAGTAACAAATGAAAAACAAGATGGCTCCACAAGATGGCTTGTCAAGAAAACTACATGCCCACTAGAAGCTAAAGAATTATACGTATCCTCACTAACTTGGATTAAAGCTTTCTCAAACGTTTCCCTGAGTTTCTCCGTGGCTGGAGACAGTTAATGGGAAGCCTGTCCATGAGCTGCTGAGTGTGGATACCATTGGGGCATTACTGGCAAATGGCCGTAGAAGCACCAGCTTATGGAGTTCTATCTGCATTTAAGAGAGTGGCTAATTTGGAACACAAAACTCTAATTCTTTACCTCTCCCCTTAAATATTGCCAGGGACTGCTGCAGACATGTTGCTGTACCTTTTCTTCTCGAAGAAGAAATTGGCAAAATAAAATTCCTTAAATGATAAATTACATTTAAAAATTAACAGAAAATTCCAAATGGTGTGGAAATTATGTCTTAATTAGAAGGCCATTTTTAAACTTCTCTTTATGAGGGAGGACTTTGGGGCATTGATAACAAGCAGGAGGAAGCAAAAGCCCTTGTGAAGGGAAGGAAAAAATACCCTAGGGTCCTGACAGTTTTTTTTTCTTTTGCTAAGGGATCCTCTGCAGCCTGGGATGTGATGTACTCAAAACTCCGTTCTTTGTAAATACCCAAGTTCTTTCCCCCTCTCCTTTCTCTAAATTATTAACCTAATATATTTGCATCATAATGCCAGTGTTTTCCTAGCACCTATTCTGGTGCTTTTTGTTTCCTCCCCGGATCCATCTGCACCCCTGCAATTCCCACACGCACCCTTCAGACTGTTACTCTTTCATCTCTCTGTCCTTTGCCTTCCTGTGGCATCTTGGGTTAACCCCCATCACAGCTCTGACCACATTCTTCTATCATTAGCTTACCATACATGTCATCTGTTGGACTGTGCATATGTTGAGTGGAAATCACATGTCGTTTAGTTCTCTGGCCCTAGGCCCTGATCCAGAGAGAAAGGTCAGTATTTATTAAGTAAAAGACCAAATGAACAAGCTGGTAAATGGAGTGATTCAACCAGCTATCTATGCTCAAATAGTCCTAACTAAGGTGATCCAATAATATTATCCTAACCGTGACCCCAAAAAGTGAAAGGACACTGGAACAACATGTGTTATCTATGACTGGTCTTGGTAACTGGGAACAGATGGTCAACCCCGCCTTAGCCCACCTCGTGCAGCCTGGTGCTCCCTCCTCTGTCACTGCACACTCAGGAGTGAACCACTAGCACTACACCAGATTGTTTCTATCCTTGTCTCTGATACTGAGCACTTGGGGTAGCAAGGTGGGGCTAACACTTGGGTTAGAGACCAAGATTAGAGAAAATGATTGGAGAGCTAGGCTCATTCACCTAGCAGGGTGAAATGAAGCCACAGGAAAGGATGAGATCCAGAAGACAGGGTGTCGGTTGAGATGACAGAGGCTCAAATTCACAGACTTGGACACAGAACCCACTTGGAGAGAAGATAATGGGGTTGAGTGGAAGGCTTACTACAGTGTCTCACCTATGTTGCCTCATTTAATCCTCACCCGATGAAGCCCTGTGTGATAAGGAGTAATGTTATATATTCCTTCCTTATAGATGAGCGAATGAAGGCTCAAAGCAGAAGTGACTGCTTCCTAAGTCAAAAGTCAGAAAGTGGCAGAACAAGGATCCAAATTAGTTTGGGCTGATGCTAAAACCCATGATGCTAGCCAAGACTGGAATTCAAGGAAGAGAGAAGGAAGATTAGGAAGAGGGGGGAGGTGTCCAACACTGTCATATGCTCTGAGGAACCAAGGACAAGAGAGAAGTAGAAGAAGTCATTCATCTGACAACTGGGAGATTATTCATGACCTTTCAGGGGTCATATCACAGGAGATTAGTATAATGAATTAATAGGGAGCAAATGGAAATAATAACACATTAAATGACAATAGTATAGAGTTGTAACTTCATAAAATACTATACATACTTATAAATGTACATTTCCAAAGTATAACTATATGTGTATATAAGTGTATATCTATACCTATATATACAAAATACCTCAGCTAAATTACCTAGCTTGATGTAAGATTTTGTTGAACAATTCTTAATTTTTTTCTGCCGTACATCGACAAACTGGAAATTGCAATAAAAAGTAGCAAACTGTGAACAAGATGAGGGCAGAAGTCACGTGTCTTTTTCACTGCTGTATTCTGAATTTAGCACTATACCCGAATGTCCAATATATGGTGAATTAATAAATGAAGCATAAATAAAGGAGTGAGCCCATGTCAAGGCAAGGAGAATGGCTCACATCCACTTCTTGCTTGTTCTTCACAAAAAATACAGCTCTAACATTAATACCTATCTACCAAGGGATGGAGAACCCTTTCTGGATTTTAGCTTAGGGTCATATAACTTAGCTCATGCCAATGAATACAGTATTTCATCTTTTATATTTTTTTTTCCAAATCCTTTCCTTACTACCATTTATTTTTTTCCTCTCTTAACTTTCATTCCTTCCATATTCTTCCTTTCAAAGTCTCTACAAATAGATATTTAGTATCAACTTTCTGTCTATCTACACTTCTGTCAGGAAACATTTACAAGATTAAATTATAAGAGGAAATCGAGGGTTCTCAGGAGATGCAGTAATGAATGGTAGTGATTTACCCACCATTTGAGATAAAGAGCACTTCCTTTTCAATGTTAGGGAGTTAGCAACAGAGAAGTCGCAGACGAGATCCTTATTCCATGAATTTGGTGGGAGGTAAGTCCCCAACAAGGCCACAGAAATGGAAGATCTTAAATATAGTCCCAGCAACAAGGAGTGAGAGGAAACTGACAGACAGCTCTTAGTAAGATAACACATGCCCGGAATCAATAAAAGGGCAGCAGGAATTAAACAACTAACCTGATAAAAGACAGATCACCAAGGAGTCTGTGTTTTAAAAAAAGTCTCTGGGGAATGGAGAGCCTGCTGAAGGATACTCAATGGATTTGGTTTTCCTAGAAATTCACCGTATTTAGTATACAACTCCCTATACACCATATCCACTACCCCTACTCCTATCAGCCAGGCCTCAGCCAACAAGATACTTTTTATATGGTCCTTACCAATTTCTTGTTAATGCAGTGTTTTTAGACAAGCACAATAAATATGTTTGAGAAACTAAAGTGAGTGCTCATTCCTCTAGATGCAAAAAAAATAACTCTAATAGGAGAAGACAGGCAAAATCTCTGTTCCCAGTTCCTCTTCCGAGAAAATCAGCCTCTACCTCAGTCGGGGGTCCACATGAATTTGCAGAAAGTTTAATCTTCCCAGGAACAGACTTTTTCCACCTCCCTCCCACCTTTCCCTACCCGGTGGAACAGAAGAGAGAATCACAGGAAAAATAAGTTTTCTTAAAAATGCAGGCATTTGGGGGTGCCAGACTGGCTCAGTCAGGTAAGTGTCCAACTTCAGCTCAGGTCGTGATCTCGCAGTTTGTGAGTTCCAGCCCCGCATCAGGCTCTGTGCTGACAGCTCAGAGCCTGGAGCCTTCTTCAGATTCTTTGTCTCCCTCTCTCTCTGCCCCTACCCCTCTCACTCTCTGTCTTTCTGTCTCTCTCTCTCTCTCGCTCTCTCAAAAATGAATAAACATTAAAAAAATTAGTTTTAAATGCAGGCATTTGGAGATGGATGTGCTTTTATAATATTTAGATTATAAATATAATTTTGTAATTATATATTAATTATATTATATTAAATATTTAAACAGTATTACCTTTAATAAATAATTAAATTATATTTAATTTTATAATATTAAAGATAATATTATATGATTATAATAATTAATATTATCTAAGTATTATAAAAGCAGAGTAGTGTTCTTTTTTTTACCCCATACAAATTCTTACTGACCAGGATATAACTGGGGAAAGGAATTCTGTCATTTATAATAACTGGTCATATTCCAGTTCTAATAACTAAACCACTGGGGTTGAATCCAAAACTTGGAAATGAGACAAAAGGATAATTATATATGTTTTTTATATGATACTGGAGCATCATCTAACAGGCCCAATGGGAGGGCTATTTTTTAAATGATTAATTATTTTTAAGAGAGAGAAAGAGAAAGAGAGAGAGAGAGAGCAGGAGAGGGAGACAGAGGATCCGAAGCAGGCTCTGCAATCTCAGCACAGAGCCCAATGCAGGGCTCAAACCCACTAACTGAAATGTGAGATCATTACCTGAGCCAAAGTCAGATGCCTAAGCACCCAGGCACCCCGAAGGGCTACTTTAATTTGCTTTTTTTAAATGTATTAAAGACCCAGAATCTCTCTGATTATCTGTTAATTTATAAATTGTTGTCAAGAGATGTAAACAGTTTCTGTACTATAGGAAAGATAACTCCAAAGGTTATAGTTTTACTGCCCTATAAGACATTAACCAGTTTTGTCTACAATTTAGCACAACTACCTCAGTATGCTCTTCCCAACTGATAATATAAACATCTCTTTTCCAAATGCTCTTTGAACTACCTTAACTATCATGCTAGTCCCCTCATTAATGAGTCAAATTTTGATATATATCTACTTTATATTTATGTGAGATGTTATAAGTATTTTTTTCATATATATTTTGACCTTAGCTGTGTGACTTTAGATATGTTAAATCTATGGGTCTCAGTTTCCAAATCTATAAAATTAATATTAGTACTTACCTCAGAGGGTAATTATAAAAATTAAATTAGTTATTAGGAAACTAAAGGAAAATTAAACTATTGGAACTACACCAAAATAAAAAGGTTTTGCACAGCAAATGAAACCACCAACAAAACAAAAAGCCTACTGAATGGAAGATATTTGCAAATGATACTTCTGATAAGGGATTATATCCAAAATATATAAACTCCTCTAAGACCAAAAACACAATACATTCCAACTAAGAAATGGGCAGAGGACCTGAACAGATGTTTGTCAAAGACATACACATGGCCAACAGACATAGGAAAAGATATTCAACATCACTCATAATCAGGGAAATGCAAATCAAAACCACAATGAGATATTAGTCAGAATGGCTAGTATCAAAAAGACAAGATATAACAAGTGCTGGTAAGGATGTGGAGAAAAGGAAACTATTGATGGGAAAATAAGTTGGTGCGACCGCTGGAAAACAGTATGGAAGTTCCTCAAGAAATCAAAAATAGAAACACCATATGACCCAATAATTCCACTATTGGTCATTTACCCAAAGAAAATGAGAATGCTAATTTGAAAAAATATTTGCACCCCTATGTTTACTACAACATTATTTATAAAAGCCAAGATATGGAAGCAACTGAAATGTCCATCCACAGATGAATGGGTAAAGAAGATGTAGTGTGCGTGCATACACACACAATGGAGTATTACTTGGCCATAAAAGAAAAGAGATCTTGCCATTTGCAACAACACGGATGTATCTAAAGAGTACAACGCTGAGTGAAATAAGTCAATCAGATAAAGACCAATGCCATATGATTTCACTCATATGTGGGATTTAAGAAACAAAACAAATGAACAAAGGAAAAAAGAGACAAAGACCAAACTCTTAAATACAGAGAACTGATCATTTAGAGGGTGAGGATTAGGTGGGGGGGGGGGGGGGGGGGGGCGGGTGGCGGAAACGGGTGAAATAGGTGAAGGGGATTAAGAGTACACTTATGACCAGCACTGAGTAATGTATAGGATTGTTGAATCACTGGGGCACCTGGCTGGCTCAGTCGGCTAATCATCTGAGTTGATTTCATCTCAGGTCATGATCTTGCAGTTCATGACAACGAGCGCCACATCAGGCTCTGTGCTGAAACATGGAGCCTGCTTGGGATTCTCTCTCCCCCGCCCCTCTCTCCCCAACCCCCCCAAAATAAAAATAAACTTAAAAAAGAATTGTTGAATTATTATACTGTGCACCTGAAACTAATGTAACACTGTGTTAATTATACTTCAATTAAAAAAAGAAATTAGTACTTATAAAGTACTTTGACCTATGCTTGGAAGAAAATCAATGCTATATAGTGTTTGTTAAATTAACTTAAATAAAAGACTTTCAAAGTCACTTTTCAGCATTTAAACTAGATCATAATGTGGAATATTACCTGTTCCTCTTTTGGGTCTTTGTGTCACTAACAACCACAAGTAGAGATCTGAGTCACCCTAGAACAAGGATAGAGAAGTTACCAAGCATGGGGATGACCCAGATTTCAATGAGGAAGGGGTGGTATATGTCTAAGGTGACTATCCAAATTTCCTAGACTACCATGGGGACTATTCGGGGCAAGAATCTGTTACAGCCTTTCTGATAAGGCATGAGACATTTAATTTTTGGAATGGAAATTATGCTACTGTCATTTTGCAGATGAGGACAAAGACAAAGAGTTGCCTGAATCTACACAAGAGCACTCACACTGATTATGGTGGAGTAAAGGTGACAGTCCTGGTCCAATGGGGCAAGTATACTTCCATAATGAACTTCAGGTCCTGCTCAAAATGTCAGGAGTTACAAAAGATATTAGAAGGAGGAAGGGAGGAGAAGGAAGGAAGGAAGGAAGGAAGGAAGGAAGGAAGAAAGATGGGGAAGTAAAAGAGGTAAACTTCTCTAACTTTCTTATTTTGTTATTTTGCCAAAGGGTGGATTCATGAATACAATGCAATAGGATTCATAGAGTGCTCAAAACGCAGGTGAGGACTTGTGTGTTATTTCATCTCCTAATGAAGATGATGTACTCTTTGGCTGACCTCTTGAAAATATCCTAAGCTCCTGCTTCAATGATACAGCCCCCAAGGTATTCAACAAAATCCTTTTTCAGAATATGGCTCTCTTTTAGTAGTCTACTCAAGATTACTCTTGCCTGGTCACTTCCCAAGGCATCCTTGTAGCCTGTAAGGAAGCTCACTAACCCTTGGCCACCACTGAGTGAAATGCTCTCAACTCCCTCAACTGCTCCCTCTCTCTCTTTCCAGCTAGTCTTCCCTTTCATTTTTCTGGATAGCAGCTTCCAGGCCCCTTGACCTTCAGGTGACATGAGGGTCTCCTAAGAACCCTCTGAAGCCACACTCCACCAAAAGCACAGGGAGTGAAGTGAAGGTCTCTCCTCTTCAGAACCTAATCTCTCTAAGTCATTCTTTTGAGTTGCTCCTCACTTGGTTGAGGAAGGAAAAAAGCACTCTGACCCTCTCTTCTGCATCCTCTCTGCCTACAAATTCCAAGATTTTTCCTCAGTGCACCTTCTAAGCTTCTATTATATAGGCTGTTGGAGGAGATGGTTACTAGACCACTTTGGCCACCTCCTGGAAAGCCTTTTTAGATCTCTTAAAATAGATTACCCATATGTCAACTATACTTCAATAATTTTTTAAAATATATATATATATATGCCATTTTTCCCAGCTTTGTGAACCAAAAACTCACCTTGCCACTCTCACTTCCAATCCTTACCACACTGTGCAAAAGGCACATCTTTTATAGGTAAGGAAACATGCTCAGAGACTTGCCCAAGACCACTCAGTTTGCAACTGGTGGAGCTTGGATTTGAACCTGAGATGCCTGACTGTATAACTGATGCCTTTTGCTGTATGCTTCACGATATTCTGGCTCACAAATTAAATCAATAAAAAAGCATTTTTTTTTTCATTTTCAAAATAAAACATTGGACACCTCTCCAATGAGCTGCACAGGACTGCTTTGAGTCCTGTTGTCAGAGAGATATAGTATCCACAGTCATACTGTCAAACTGCTGGAGCAAAAACAAACAAAATATTATCTGCCAAGTAAGACAGCAGCAGATTAAGAGCAATCATTTCTGTTCTTTTCACAGCATCTGTACGAGCAAGATATTGAAAATAATAACCCTCATTCTATAAACCTCCATCCAGAAAGTTGCCTCATGTTTGTCCTAACTCTCTTGCTCTGCCTCCCATGAACAGGTGTGGTTACACGTCAGTGGGGTCTTTAGAAACTAGAGGAGGCACTCCCAGGACACAAGGAGATTGTGACTCCCATGTTTCCATTACAGCAGCTCAGGGGGCCCACAAGAAATTCACATGTCTCTTCCCCAAACTCTAGGAGTCTGATCACTCCAACTACAGCTCTTTCTCCACACCCAGTCATCCCAGACCACACCAGTCAGCCTCACACCTTATCCTTCCGAACCAAATCCAGTATCTTTCACCCCAAACTGTTCTTCTGCCATCATGCCCTTTCTAAATGAATGATACACCAGAACTGGCTACATAACTTGGGGGGCCTGGTGCAAAATGAAAATATAGGATGCCTTGTTCAAAAACCATTAAGAATTTCAAGATAGTAATAATTAAGCATTAAAAGAAGTGTGAGGCCCTGTGTGACTTTAATTAAGATCTTCAACTACTCTGTTACTGGTGTTTATTGCCTTTCTGTCCATTGCTCCCACTTTACTGTGAATAACTTGAGAGTAGAGAATGTGCCTTAATTTTGTGTCCTGACAGTAGCCCCAAGGGCTTTTGATAAGGGTTAAATGAATGAATAAAAGAGCAAAAAGAGTGTCATTTGACACTTCAAGGTCACTCTGCCTTTGGAGAACAGAAGGAGCAGAAGAGCCCACCTGGATGTTTGCTGGGACTGGGCCCTGTTAATAGGACATGAAGCAAGCCCATGAAGCCAATCCTAGGAACCACTATGCATCAGTCACTCACACCAGAAATTAAGATTTCTCAACTCTTCCCTCTGCCCTCCCCGTGCCCTTCACTCTCACACATACAATAAACTACTATATTAAGCCAATTCTAGATCCTTAAAAGTACTCAAATCTGGCTCCTTTCTGTTCTGTCAAAAGCTCACTCCAGGTCTGAATCATTTTTTACTTTGTGTATTAGTTACGATAAGGGGCTGAGTTGCTGTGATGAGAGACTCAACAATTCAGTGATCAGAGTTTGAAACCAGATTTATCTCACTCCAAAGCACAGGTCCTTAACCTATAAGGGTATTTCTAAGAAGTTGAAAAGTTCTTAGAAGTAGGAATAGAAGAGCATATTATTCAGGGCTCTTTTGGATGCAAGTGATGACAATTCAAACTAAAAAAAGAGGGGAGTAATGGATTGGTCCCCATACCTGAAGAGTGCAAAGGATAGTTATTTTCAGGAATCAGTGATATCCAGGGCTTTGAACAATGTTTTTGGGGAGCCAACCCTTGATTCAGTTTTTCTCTGTTTGTTGGCCTTATTCCTTTCTACTGCAAATGGCTTTCTTCAGGTAGCAATGGAAGACAAAATACAAGCAGCTCTTGTTCCCATGATCCAAAACCTGATTCTCATCTTTGCCATCTTAGATACTTAATCTGACCAGAATCAGGAGTTGATGAACCTCAGGGAAGCCAATTATGCTCCATCATAGACAGAGCTTTGAATTTAGTGGGTGTTCAGGAACTGTTGGAAAGAATCCTTCCATCTTATATTCTTACCCTCATTTATTTAAAAAGGTGAACACATAGTGAGGCACATGTGTTGCAGTAAGCTATAGGTTATATCCACTCCTCTGACTGAGCAGTGGTCCCTAATGCTCTCCCGTAAGTGTAAGCATACTTCCCCTACAGACGCACCCGGAATTTCAATTCCCAGCTGACATCCAGGCAGGCTGCTCTGCTCTTTGCATTCTCTTAAAGCAGCATGAATTTGCTGTGTCAGAGACCCATGACACTCCTGTTCATTTATTCATTTATTTAACTCTATGAAAAGCCTACTGTACAAGGCACATTCTCTGTTCTCAAGTTGCTCATAGTGTAGTGGGGGGAAACTAGTGAAAAAAAAAACAACAATAAACTCAACTCCACTACAGAGAAGTTAAAGGTCTTATTAAGGTTACATAGAAGGTGCAGTGGAGAATGCCCAATATGATGGGGTCCTGGACTGCTAGAATATTTACTACACTGAATTGCATATCACCATGTGTTCATCTTTTTAAATAAATGAGGGTAAGTATATAAGATGGAAGGATTTTTTCCAACAGTTTCCTGAACACCCACTAAATTCAAAGCTCTATCTATGATGGAGGTAAGGGAAGCACACAGATGGTTAACTTCATGTTCTTATAGGGAGATGATCCAGAGGAGTGGAATCCTAAAAAGTTAGCTGAGACTTCTTAAGAACTGGAATGTTGTATCTAAAGACCAAAAGTCCCCTCCTACTGACTCCTAAAAGAATGGAGCTTGAGCCAGTAAACTCATTACCCTTCTCTGCCCTGCAATTGAATAGACAAATAACTCTTTAGTTAGTCATTATGCTCTAATCAGAGTAATTTCCATACAAGAGGGTGGATTGAGTTTGTTCCCCAATTGTGACATTTGTGAAATTCAACCACAAGTCCACTTATTAATGGTAATTAGTGGTCTATAAATAAAGCACAATCCTTTAGATACAGAAACCAAGCCATGAGCTTGTTTGAAATGTAAACAAGATATTCATGAATTTGCTAATTGCAATTCCCTGTTTGGCCTTTGGCCAATCTTCATTCCCTGAAAGTGGCCACTGATTGAAATGTTACATGTCCTCTGATGAGAAGTCCTGGAGGGTCAGAATCTAGGATTTGTGTGTTTATAATCCAGAATCCTGGTACTTTCTTTCACACATTTACTCAAATGTTTATTGAGTCTCTGCAGTATTTGGGTCTGTGGATTATCCAAATAGGAATATAGCACAGTCCCGTGGAGGTAAGAATCTAAATTCTACTGTTAGATGTGGACCCAAATATTAGGGGTGCCCAAGTAAGACCACAGAAATGGCTCAGTATCTTTAAAGGCTGAGGGGTAACAGGGAAAGAGGAAGGCTTCCCAAAGGGAGAGATAGCTGAGAGGGGATGGATTGAAAAACTGCGAAGAATTTTGTCAGCAGGGTTAGAAGTATGAAGAGAGGAAAGATGTTCTAAAAAGAAAAAAGTTGATATCAACAACTTTAAAAGAAAAAAATATTTTAATGTTTATTCTTGAAAGAAACAGAGGGGAGAGAGCGCACATGCATGAGCGGAGGGGCAGAGCAAGAGAGGAACACAGAATCTGAAGCAGGCTCCAGGCTCCAAGTTGTCAGCACAGAGCCTGACACGGGGCTCAAACTCACGGGCCTTGAGATCACGACCTTAGCCAAAGTTGGACACTTAACTGACTCAACCACCCGGGAGCCCCTGATATCAACAACTTATAGCATAAAACTTGAGCATTATAAAATATTCTGATTTATAACTTGGGAGATTTTTACATAAATGTCCATATTTCTAACTTTTTTTTATAAGTCAGAAGATCCAACGGCACTAAGACCACCCTTCATTTCATCTGACAACTAGAAGCTGTGTCTAGGTTTCAAAATTCCCCATAGACATTAATCTCTGGGATTCAGACACATAAGAAATTAAAAGTCCTGAAAATTCTTTGAAATTACTTCAAATCATAAGGTATTCTCAAAATATCTTCCAAGTTCTTCAAAATCATAACTTATTATTGTGGATATTTTAAATCATTTTGTTTAATACTAAATATGAAGCCTAGCAGTATTTACAATTAAATGTACGCTACAATAAACACTGGAAAACACCAGGGAATATCACTGGTGGTATTCAAATAGATCTCCTAGTTAGCAAGATTGCTAACAACACACAGAATCATGTGTCAAAATTGTCAATTTAAGGACTGGCTTTGCTTCCAAACTTGTTCTTTTTTAGAACACCATTCATAGGATTTGTATTAAGTACACTATTCCTGCAAATTTAATATTTATTAGCAAAACTGACTCACTGAAAGCAGCAGACCAGGACACAAACACACAAAACCTTCAATTCCACATGTATGGGTTTCTTGCTTGTTTTCAACTTGACATCAATGGATTCATTGGAACCAAGGATATCTCCAAGTTGACTGCTAAACTTTAATTCTTCCTGAAATATTATAAGAATTTTTCTTAATTTCCTTATTTCTTGATTGAGGTTTCTTCGGATTCAGGAAAAACAAGCACATTTTCCAAGAAATGCTAGGAAAGAATACCTGCATGGAAATACTAGCTTGATCTGATGAGCTCCCCTGACCCCCTTGGGATGTGTATTGTCTAATTCTCTGACGTCTACAACAGCTTTTCTTTTTTCTCCCCTAAATTGAGACAAGTGTTGGATACCATTTTCATTTTCCCTTCAATTATATGGTCTGCCTGTCTCCTAAACATATTTCAGTCTTGCCTCTGGGCTTGGGGGGATGAAGGCAGTGGGACATTTGAAGGGACACTGGTGAGAGCAGCACCTGCTTTGGGTCTAGATTATGGGGAAATGTTGCAGAAACGTCATTAGATAGCAAGCTAAGAAGTCTGTCTTATCCCATGGGAAGCCACCAAAGCTTTTAAAGAAGCATGACACCACCAAGGCCACACTCTGGTACCAGCATGAAGGCAGACTCAAAGGCCATGGACTGAAGGCAGGAGGCCCATGATGGGGTCCTTTGAAGAGGAAATGAGAACTCTAAAGCCCAGGCAGTAGATGCAGAAAGGAAGGGATGTACACCCGGTACATTGTGAGGGAGGGTGGAAAACACTTGACCACTTGTTGGAAGTCAGTGCCGAGAGAGTAGGCTCTGAAGTTTTAAATCTACAGGGTCTGAGCCATCCGGCTTGTCCAAGAAAGAGGACATCAGGGGAAGGAGTAGAAAGGCCACAGGAGAATAAAGGTCCAGCTGCCCAGGGTCCCACTGAAATATGTTCACAGGCAGAAAGATGAGCAAGCTGTCCTGACCTTTTCCCCACCTCTGCCCCTTTATAAAAGTTTCAACTTTCAATGGCACCAGCTTTGTATTTGCCACCACAGGAAAGGAGATAAACCTTGTTTCAAAAAAAAAAGATTCTTCCAATGACTTAAAACTGTGTTTGGTACTTGTTTGTTTGTTTGTTTGTTTTCCTTAAGACAGACACTGGTCCAGCCAGGGGTAAAGACAGGACTCTCTTCGCACTGCAAGGAGTTGCCTTGACGAGATTTTTGTATAAAACTTCAGCCAGTGTGCTGCCCTCCACACCCCACTGCCAGGGCCCACAGCACTCTGCTTCCTGCCTAGGCTGCTGTCTGAGCCTCCCTCACCCTCCCCAGCCCCGAGTAATTCAGGCCTTCCCACCGCCCAGGCTGCGGCTGCCCATTACCTAGGAGAGTTAATAAGAAATTCACCTTCCCTCCCTGGCACAAATGAATTCCAGTCAGTTCATTCTCACAGGAAATACATTTTAAAATGGAAATTAAACAAAACAATTGCTAGGAAAGGTAATAACGTGTTGCCCCTGAATTCCGCCTCTGAGAGGAATATATTACCATTCCCAAGATCGCGGCAGGCTCAGAGAACCCCCTCTGGGCCCCTGGCCCGTGCAACCGTGGGACGGGCAGGCCCCTTGCCTCTCGTGTCCGTTCTCTGGTAGCCCATCGGGCTGCTGCTAAGTGGGTCTCAAAGGCACATATCTGCTCCTCAAAATGCACATGGAGGTAAGGGCCTCTGCACTCACTTCGGAATTCTCGGTGGCCTGGAGTCACAATGTCTTTGTCCCCAGGACCGTTTCCACCCCAATCAAGACACTGCATGCTCTAACACGGTGATTAAGAGACAGGCTTGTAGTGGATACAGGCTCTTCCATCTACTACCTGTGTGACCTTGGGCAAATTACTTAAACACTCTAAGCTTTGGTTCCTTATCTGTTAAATAGGATAAAAAAAAAATTAAAAAAAAAAAAAACCCTCTGCCTCGTAGGATTACTGTGAAAGCAAATAAATTAATGCTTGCAAAGCCCGGTGCCTCACAGATCATAAGTGCTCAATAAATGTCAGCTTTTATTATTATCCTATTTTTTAAAGGTCTTCAGGGGTGAGATAGATATTCTACAACTTAAAGCAGGTCCCATGGGATTTATTGTTTAGAAGTGTATATTCTGTTGAAACAGTTAATGTGTTTCTTTAAATGGCATTTTAGCTTTAAGCAAAATGTACAGCTAGAAATCTGAGTCAGGAATTTAATAACAAAATTCGGTAACACTATGTGTTGAATAGTTTAGATCCCATCAACCAGAAAAATCACAAAATTCTGAATTAAAACATTAGTACAGGAGGGGCGTCTGGGTGGCTCAGTCGGTTAAGCTTCTGACTTCGGCTCAGGTCATGATCTCGTGGTTTGTGAGTTCGAGCCCTGAGTCAGGCTCTGTGCTGACAGCTCAGAACCTGGAGCCTGCTTTGGGTTCTGTGACTCCCTCTCTCTCTGCCCTTCCCCTGCTCATGCTCTGTCTCTGTCTCTCAAAAATAAATAAATTTTAAATTTTAAAAATAAAATAAAATAAAACATTACTACAGGTACTCCAGGCTACATACATGCAAATGTGTAGGCAAGATGATTCTTTTTTTTTTTTTTAAACCAGAAGAGAAAACCAGGGATAGTACTTATAAAAAGGGACAAAGACTAGAGTAAAATAGCTAGCTGGAAATACTAAGAAGACAACCTAACTCCTACCCTTTTATTCACATAAGGTAACGAAAGAATACTAAAACAGTAGAAAGACTCTTCAAAAGAATCTGGATGTCAGACTTTCCCTGAGTCCCAAAGTGCCGGCCTGTGAGACTTGTTATTCTGGGAGGGGAATTTCATTTCAGCATGAAACTTAACCTCAAAAGAGAGAATCAGAGTTAGCTTGAGAAGGAAGATTTAAATAAAAGCTAGATGAAACCATGAAGTTTGACATTAGCTTTTCTCCACCTTCTGAGGGAATATTATGTATCCGGTAAAACTGATGCAGACACGGTGGTGGGGCAAGACACATGCAAATATTCTGGAATGCAATTCAATAACATAGATCTAAGTTCCTCATAAATTTTCAGAGCCTTTGATACAACAGTTCCATTTCTATTAGTTTTAAGAAAATAATCTTGACAGTGTGGGAAGAGAGAAGTACCATGATATTGAGATATTTATCAGTGTGTTGTTCATAGTAGTTAAAATTTGTCTTCCAATTAGGTAATAATATTAAAACACTTTAGGAACTGTTCAGCTGTGCATAGATGTGCTTTTATTGCTATTATTCACTGAATTTTTTCCAGTCATGTCCTACCTTTGCATTTGATCTTGCTCAGTTCTACCAAGTGCCAGGCGAGGAGGCATTTTAACACAATGGTTAAGAACTCAAGCTCTGGGGAGGGCGCCTGGGTGGCCCAGTCAGTTAAGCGTCCAGCGCTCAATTTTGGCTCAGGTCATGATCTCACTGTTTTTAAGTTCAAGCCCCGCATCAGGCTCTGCACTGACAGTATGGAGCCTGCTTGGGATTCTCTCTCTTTGCCCTTTCCTGGCTCTCTACCTCTCTCTCTTTCAAAATAAATAAATAAACGTTAAAAAAAATTGTTTTAAAGAACTCAAGCTCTGGGGTCAAGTGGCCATGGGTTTGAATCTTGCCTTTGCTATTTATGCTAAATTATGTGTTGCCTGTTCTTTAACTTCTTAATTTCTTCACCAGCAAAATGGGAATGATGATAATACCTAATGATCTTATAAATCTTATAAAAAAATCTTATAAAAAAGATTCAATGAGTTAATTTAATATCAATTACATGGATTAGGGCCTAATATTTACTATGCTTTCAGTAAATGTTAACTAGTATCAACAGAGCTTATTTCTGGCATCATTACACCAGATACATTTGAACTCTAAATCCATGAGCTCTCAATTAATATTTAACTAAATCACTTGTGAAATCATCAGGAACATGAGCACAGATGCACCTGTCACTCTTAACTACAACCCTAATGATTCTTCAGTGCTTAAACAAATGCATGAGAATTGGTTACACTTGACAGGAAATCAAATATGACATCCCCCTCTCCCACCCCATACCTTCTTTAGAAAGCTCAACCTTCAGAACAACCTCAGGCTTTCCTTAGGCCCAAAAGACCCACGTCTGGTAACTGCAAAGCATGGACAGCCAAGGGATAGCACGCTTAGCCTGTCCCTTCTACGAACCTTCTTCTGCACCAAATTCTGGAAATAAATATCCGTCTTCTGGATTTAGCCAGAATGCTTCCTGTCCATTTAGCCCTTGCTGTTTTAAATTTTTCTATATTGGTTGTCAACAATTAGTTGGTAGGTTCCACACTAAAATTTCAGGCTTTTCTGGAAATGTCAAAAGAGTTGGCCACATTGGGCCCACATTCCTAAAGAAGCAGGAACCTTTGGAAGCTGGGTCACAACTGCCCCCTCCAGGCAGGGCATGGGATCTCCAGTTAGCCACAGCGCCATCCCACCCATTTCACTCATCTCCACTTCCTGCCTAGCCCTGCAGGCACTTGGTTTTCTGCCCCTGCTCCACTGCTCCTTAGCATGTGTGCATGTGTGGGGGTGCGTGTGTGTGTGTATGTGTGTACGCACATGCGCATGCCTGTACTGAAGAAGGGTGTGAGTTGGAGGATATTTGCTGGGAATCTCTCAGGACCCAGGAAGACGGAGGGGGGCTCTAGCAGCACCAATGGAAGTGTTCTCAGGAAAGCAGGACGTTTGGGGCCACAGGGTTCCTGAACACTACTTAGAGGTTATGCCTGTGTGGGCCAGGCTGTAGGCAGCCCCACAGGCCCGGCTAGAAGTTACAGAATTCCTGCACTGTCCCCTGTCAGCAAAGTGCTGAGACAACAAACTTAACCTCTCTGTCCAGCATGAGCCTATCAGCCATGGTTATTAAATCCCACAAAAGGGAAAAGAGGAGAAGTGAATAGGGCTGAAAGAAAAAGCACTTTCCCCATTTGGATAGCTGTGCAGAACAGGAGCTGCTGGAGAAAGGCAGGGAGTGTAATTGCTGGCCTGAAAGAAAAAGAAAAACTATAAAAGGAAAGAAAGAAAGAAGGGGGGGAAATTGATAATGAACAATTTATCCTCAGAGCTAACAGTTAATTAATTCTGAAAATATCTGTCAGGCTAATAGAAGTGGGGGGGGGAGGGCTATGCCACATACACAATTAATAAAATAATAATAACAAAAAAGGAAAGAAAAAAGATTTTTTAAAGGTGTTACTATCTTCTTACAGGCTGGGCCCTTGGCTTCCCAATGTCATTTTCAACACAATTTTTTTTCCCCTCCGTCTCTTTTCAGAAATTGTTCTCATGAATGATTTATATATGTCTAGTTATCTGGAGTGATTTCTATGGACCTCGGCGCATTGCTGCATAATTGTTAATTTTAACGCCATAATAGCTTCAGATGGAGGAAGAGATTAGGCATTTATTGCACAATTAAATGAAACATACTTGAGAATCACAAAGGGTTCCGTAATTATTTCAGACCATTAATAAAATGGGCATTAAATTATATGGGACACAAAAGGGAAAGGAAATAGATTTTCATTACAGCAATAGAAGCTGAGAGTAGTAATAGATCCTTGTTGAATTATCTTTCTCTCTCTCTCTCTCTGAAATTAATTGTTGCCCAGCTTATTTCAAAGCAAAATAAAGGAGGGAAAAAAAGTGTTTTAAAGAACCTCTGATGAAAGGGCTTTGTTTGATGGGGACAATAGCCAGTGATACACTCCAAAAAACAAGGTAATCTTTGATTCTGGCTCCTTGCCTTTGGTTCCAAAGACTTTAAAGGCAGTTTTTCAGCAGCATGGGGTTTCCCCACCCCAGCTCCCAACGCGTGAGGATCCAGGTGTGAGAGGGAAGAATGGGGAGGTCAAGAAAGGGTGGATGTCTGGCTTCTCTTTCCAACCACTCCTGAAGGGAGAACTCAGAACACTGCATACGATCCCACGTGGTTTGACAACATGAAGACCATCCAGCCTGAACTTTTTGAAAGAGAATAAAAGTAGAAGGAAAATCTGATTCATTGATTGCAGAATTCATTCAATATGCACTGATCTTCAAAATGACACTATGAGCAAAGGACTATTGTTATCATTCTCATTTTACAGATGAGGAAACCAAAACGTGGAATGATTGAGGAAACTGCCCAAGGCCCCACCCACTAAGGGGAGGTGGGGGAAGTCATGATTTTAAGACAAAGAAAACAGTGTCCCTAAAAATACTCTTGTCCTAACGTGGGAAGATAGAGACACACGCAGAAAATTTTGATGCCGTATCATTTACTCCTGGATAAGGAAGCCACACCCAGATACTAGCACACAACTACCATTGCAGCTGCAAAAAATGCAGTGAGATGAAGCACTTCCTCATCTTTTCCTTTCCCTTACTGATGTCATATCATCCCAACAGAATTCAAGCAAATGCTCCCACCATTACCTAAATGTGGTCCACCTTTGTCCTTTGGGGACCCTGTGAGCAGGATCCCTGCCCAATTATCTGTGAAAAATAATGACAAAAAGAAAAAAAGGAAGCTAGGGTCTCTAGAGTGTCCAAATCTTCTTGACCCTCCCTTTACTCCACATAGACAGCCATGAGTAATGACCATGAGGAAACTAGTCCAGCCACTGCAGGCACTAAACTACAGGCACTAGGTTGAGGCATAAAACTTTTACCTACCTTAAAAACGACACAGGTCTCAAGCAACCAAGAGGCTCCAACCTTGGACACTGTACTATTACTTCAAGTTTCAGGGTGTTACTATGGTATCCAATCACTTATGTGCCTGGCTTTACCTGAAACCTGATGGAGCTCAAACTCAGAGTCCAGAGGCACAAGCTAAATGCCTTTGTCCTTACTCTGGTACCCAGCTTTGCCGAACCTGCCCAAGATGCCCATGCACACTAGCATTTTATTCCTAAAGCTTCAATTCTTATGCCCCAGACCAGAATCTTGTAACACTTAAGAGGAGCTCCAGTTTTTAAAACTCAGATATGAGAGCCCCCATGATTCCACTACCAAAACAGAGAGCTGGCAATAGGGACCAGGTATCAGAGAGATATCTGTCTCTCTGAAGAGAATAGAGAACACTGTCCTCTAGGAGAAACTCACCCAGCGGTAACAGGAACCACCCAGAAAGGGAGGCCCTTTCTGCAGTTGCCCTGGAAAACCACCTAGAAGTCAACATTCTGCAGAAGGTCAAGTTAGGAAGGATACACACCAAATTAAATGACTGAGAACCATAGAACCATAAGACCCAGAGCCTATGGGTTTCTCTTACTGACAAGATAAGCTATTTATAAAGTAATGCTTCATCTGCCAACTCTTCCACAATTTGTGTAGTAACAAGACCTCTATCTTTTCTATTAAGAGTAATAATCTTCAAGTCAGTGGTAAGAAAAACTGAATTCTAAGAGAGATATGGAGATAGTATGAGAAAACTTTCAAGTCCAAATGAATTACATAGGAAGGGCTTAAGAAAACAGAGAAGCAAATGCCAAACAGTTTCACCAATTGTTAATTTTTATGGTGTCATGGAGAACAGGAAAGTTGTCTAGAGATTAGAGATGGCCAAAACGGTCTCAATTTCAACTAGGAAGGTAGATTCTGGAAACTGTAAATCAGTGATTTTGAAATGATTTTTCCCTGGCTTTCATCTACACACAAAAGTTCTAAATATATATTTAGCTTGAGAAGAAACTAATAAAGAAGAAATGGTTTATTAAACAAAAAAGTTTAAGGCAAGAGACTTCCCTTCTAACACCCTGGCAGACTAGAAATTCTATAATGCCTTCCTGTTGTAATCTGATGAGGTCCTGAATATGTTAAAACAAGCATATAAACATATAAAATGAGCTCAAAATAAGAAGAAATTCTATCTAATGTCAACATAAAACAGCACAAGCTGATATTTAATAACAAAAACAACCTGTAGGTGATGACCAAAAGGAAAATTTTGTGAAGCTCTAAGGAAAAATGCCAATCTAGAAACCAGTGCCTTGGGGATTGACTACTGTGCAGGGAAACGGAAGAATAAACCTTTGGCTCAAGAAAAGGTGGGAAATATGCCCGAGTCTCTCATATCATGCCAAAACCCTTGAAAAGAGTGACATCATGGATGAAATAAGGGGTAAAATTACCCCGCTGCCAAATGAAGGAAGCCTGGAAGAACTCTGCTCCGATGGTTCTGTGTAGAAAATAACAATAACAGCAACAATAACAATAATTATGATAATTGTAATACTCTCTCCAGAAAAGTTGCTGACCTATGCTCTCACACTCAGATCTGGAGTTCAAATGTATAATATTTATAGGTCAGCAACCCATTCAGTCTAAAAATTAAAATAGTTTGAAATTTATAAAACTCTGTGGCTCCTGAAAAAAATAAAAGGAAACATTCTCTAATTCTTCAGGATTCACACAGATTAAGTTGTACTAAACATGAGTTGACAATTAAAAATTTAAAAAAAATCACACAAAGAAATGAGTCACCATGAGGGAGATTCAGCAAAAATAACAAACCATAAATTTATATATCTCTCCCTACAAGTACTTCAGTTATTGAAATTTTGGTTACAGCTTATAAAGTAACTCTGTATGAAGCAGGTTTTCTTGTTGTTTTAATTTTTATTTTAAAGAGAAATACAGAGAGCACGTGGGGTAGAGGGGCAGAGGGAGAGAACCTTTTTTTTAATATTTTATTAATTTTTGAGAGAGAGACAGAGTGTGAGAGGGAGACATAGAATCTGAAGCAGCTCCAGGCACCGAGATGTCAGCACAGGGCCCAACACGGGGATTGAACTCATGAACTGAGAGATTATGTCCTGAGCTGAAGTCGGACACCTAACCGAATGAGCCACCCAAGCACCCCGGAAGAGAGACAGACAGAGAGAGAGAGAGAGAGAGAGAGAGAGAGAGAGAGAGAAACTTAAGCAGGCTCTACACTCAGTGTGGAGCCTGACATAGGGCTCAATCCCACAACCCTGGGATCATGACCTGAGCTGAAATCAAGAGCTGAATGCTCAACTGACTGAGCCACTCAGACGCACCAAAGTGTTTTTAAAAAGGGGGATAGAAATTTTCAGTGATCAAAGAATAAGAAACCATAAAAAATGATTTGATAAAGGAATGGAATAAAACATTAAAGTTTAAATATAATCAATTTCAAAACTCACTGGATGGATTATAAAGCAGTTATACAAGGCTGAAAAGAAAGTGAATTGGGAGGTGTCTGCGTGGCTTAGTCATTTGAACATCCAACTTCAGCTCACATCATGATCTCACAGTTTGTGAGTTCAAATCCTGCATCAAGCTGCTTGCTGCTATCAGTACAGAGCCTGTTCTGGGTCCTCTGTCCCCCTCTCTCTGCCCCTTCCCCACCCACATTCTCTCAAAAATAAATAAATAAATAAATAAATATTAAAAAAAAAAAAAGAAATTGAAAGATAGATCTAAAAAAATTACCCAGATTGCAGCACAGAGAAACAAAGTAAATAGAAATTATAAAAGAGAGGTTAAGCAATAGGGAGGAAAGAACATGTTTAACCAGGGTTTCAGAATAATAAACAGAATGGTAAAGAGGTAAAAATCAAAGACATAATTTTTCCAGACCACCTATAAAACATGAATCTATAGATACAGGAAGCCCAACATATACCAAGGCATATAAATTAAAAGTTCACATTTAGATACATTATAATAAACTTATAAAACACCAACGATAAAGAGGAGACATTAAAAGCAACAACAGAAAAAGATCACCTTCAAAAGAATGATTGTTAGATAAATAGCACACTCTTAAACATTAACAATTAACCCAGAAAGCGGTGTAATGATACTTCCTTATGTTCAGAGAAAACATTTATCAATCTAGAGATGAATACCCAGAAAAACTACTTCAACAATGAGAACCAAATAAAGACATTTTCAAATAAAAATATTTTGAAAAAACATTTTCAAATTCATGCCTAAGCATGGATTTCTTTATATTTGTATGGCTTATTATATGTTGGGTTTCCTGTATCTGTAGATTCATATCTAATTTTCACTCACTTGAAGGTGATCTCCCATTTTTCTGTGGCTGCTTTTATTTTTATTTTTTATTTTTTAATATAATTTATTGTCAAATTAGTTTCCATACAACCCCCAGTGCTCATCCCAACAAGTGCCCTCCTCAATGCCCATCATCCACTTTCCCCTCTCCCCCACCCTCAATCAACCCTCAGTTTGTTCTCAGTATTTAAGAGTCTCTTATGGTTTGCCTCCCTCCCTCTCTGTGACTTTTTTCCCCTCCCCCCACTCCATGGTCTTCTGTTAAGTTTCTCAAAATCCACCTATGCGTGAGAACATATGGTATCTCTCTTTCTCTGCCTGACTTATTTCACTCAGCATAATACCCTACAGTTCCATCCACGTTGCTACAAATACAAGATTTCATTCTTTCTCGTTGTCAAGTAATATTCCATTGTATATATAAACCACATCTTCTTATCCATTCATCAGCTGGTGGACATTTAGTCTCTTTCCATGATTTGGCTGTTGTTGAAAGTGCTGCTATAAACATTGGGGTACACATGTCCCTATGCATCAGCACTCCTGTATCTCTTGGGTAGATTCCTAACAGTGCTATTGCTGTGCCTGCTTTTAAAATCCTCTCTTTATCTTTGATGTTTTGTAATTTCACCAGGAAGTGAAAGAGGAAGACCTGACATGTAAGAAGAGATGTCGAGTAAATAAATTAGTTAATATGTAAATAAACCTGAACAAATACTGACTCTATGCAATGATGACAGCAATACGATGTTTAATTTGTAAGTTTGAAAAAAAGCATGAAACATAGTTAAACCTTGAATATTAACAGCCTACATGTCAGGAATGGGTGATCAGAGTTATTCTTCCAAGTACAAGGAGGAGAGTATAAAATACATATGGAGTACTTTTAGCTTTCAAACCAGTGGAGAGGAAAAGAATGTGGAAGGGATACTTTCATTGAACCAAAAGGTGGCAAACAAGAAAGGAAGGAAGGAAATAGGATGGGAAAGACAAACAGAAAAAAAAAACAAAACATTAAATAATATCACAGAAATTGTCAAGGATTGTGAAGTCTGAGATTTTATCTTACTTGTAAGCTGATAAATTAGCCTGCCACAGTTTCATGGATTCCAGCAGAAGACATGTGACTCCTGTTTCAAAGACAAGAGATGCTTTACTACTCACAGCAGTAGCAGTAGCCGGTATATCAGCAATTTTATGCCTATTCCCCAAACCAGAATTCCCATAGAATGACAGGAAGAGGTCCAAGTGACACTTGCACATGAAGTAGGTTATGTCACAGGACAGAAGTCCTGAGCTTATGAAATCTGAGTCTTTTATGATTGATATTAATGATTTTTTCTCTTTATGCTGGAGAGAGAATAAAGATGTAAGTAAAACTGTCCTTTGCCCTGTATCTTCTGAGACTGTTCACTACACAAATATCCTTGAAAAGATAGTTTGGAACAAAAAGCACTCAATGCCTCTCTTGAAACATACGTAGAAACAGAAGAGATTGGCTTAGAATTGTCTCTAAGAAGAAGTAAGTCCAAATATATTAGTAATCAAAAAATATATTTCTCAAGTAAATACAGAGACTATCACACTGAATAGGAAAAAAATTCTAACCAGTATTATTTACAAGAGAAGAATCATAATACATATGGCTCACAAAACTGAAAGTAAAAAGACGGGAAAGAGCATTACAAGAAAATTCAAAACAAAAATAAATCAGAGTAGTCATAGCAATACCAAATGAAATAGAAGTTAATACATACAAAAAATTTTACTAGGATCATATATCACCACATAATAATGAAAGGTTTGATTCAGTAGTTAGATATAACAATTCTAATCATACATATACCTAGAAAAATATTCTCAAATTATATAAATTAAAAAGTGGTAGAACTATAAAAAGAAATTGACAAATACACTATCATTTTGTTACATATCTATCAAATAAAGACAAGTCAAGCAGATTAAAATATCTGTAAATATCTGTATTTGTATAAAAGATACAAATTACCCAACTAACAGCATTAACATTAGAATTATTAAAAGAATAGGACATTGGTGAGAATACAGCCAAATACACAAACAAAGTAGAAGAGAGAGCTCAGAAATAGACCAATGCATATATCAAAACTTGGTATATTAGAGACTATCACTAGGGAAAGGGAGGACTACTTAGTAAATTCAATCCCTATGTACACACACACATAACTCAAAGTAAATTAAAGATGAAAACCTTTAAAACTTTTAGAAATAGTATGGGGGGAAAGTTTGACTTTCTTTTTAGTTGGTGAAGGTCAGTCAAAGCCATGATTTGTCACTAACCATCAGTATGTCTATTATCTATACTATTACATGTCTATAAGAAGTCCAGAGAGTAGAAGATGGATACAGGTTTCACAATTCTGTCTTTCAATGTGGCCTGGAAAGCTGCTGAATAAAGGTCTCAATAGACTGGCATTCTTTTAGAAACAAAATCTGCCTTGGATCACCATCAAAACCTATTAAGAATATTTCTCAGCCTACTCTGTGTGTGAGAATTTGGCTTTGAGAGAGCCCTTCTTTCCATACACTTTACCCTGCGAAGGGCTGATGATTTCTTGAGTCAGGAGTCAGGATCAGCTTGACCTAGGGTCAAACCAATGGTGAACCATGTTTGTCAGCAAACTGTGATACTTCCTGGAAGAATTTTGTCTTATGCATTCTCATTCTTGCCTTTATCTTTCTTCATGTCATAACTTCACCAAGGACTAATTTGCAGTTGCAGTAGCAACTGAAACTATTCACTGGGAGGTTCTGTGGCACAGCCACAAGAGTGGCTCAGATCTCCCTTTGAGAAAGAACCCCTAAAGGGAATGCAGTCAACTTTTCTGCCCCACTTTCAAGATCCACCACATTCCCTAGGTAGGTTCTAGCCAATACATAGCAATATATGGGTACTAAATGTGGGACATTCCTGCCCAGCATAGGACTCCTCTAAAAGGCAATCTTTGGGACTCCTCCACTGCCTGGCTGACATTTTCTCAGAGCTGCACTGTGGGCTGAGGCTCCTTATACCCAAATTTTCCCATCCCTCTCCCTTCTTTCACAGGTATCAAACTTACACAGCAGTCTGAAGGCTCTCCTCTCTATCTCCTGCTCTCCCTTTACCTTTGAAGGAATTTTAGTTTTGCCGTCTGCATCTCAGAAGATCCAGAAAGAAATGGGGGCCTTGGAACAAGAAGGGAAGAAACCCTATGAGGAAATTCCTTTCTTTGCCTGACAAAAAGACATATCATTTTAGTACAAAAATAACCCTCCTTGGGGAATTAATAAGTATCAGCATTTATTCATATGGTCTTCATGGAATTACCAAGGTTCTAAATTGTTTAAACCAGCCATACTCTCAGTCCCTCCGTCCCTTCCTCCTTCTCTGGCTCTCTCCCCCATTCCCCTATAAGGGGTGTGTGTTGTGTGTGTGTGTTGTGTGTGTGTGTGTGTGTGTGTGTGTGTGTGAAAATATACTTTCCTGCATCTAAGCCTCCTCTACTGATCTGTAGTGTTTTCTATGTCAGTTTATAACCAGCCCCTTTCACTTCCTTTTTTTAATTCTTTTTCCTCTCTTTTTCGTGCTCCCTTGAGATGCTTTGAAGATCAAATAGTCTGTTAGACATTGTTCTGTTATGTTCAACTCTAAGAACATCTAATCCAGATAAACATACCTAACATAAAATAGGAATAAATCAGATTACAAGGTCTTTTAAAATCTAATGTGGTAACATCTCTTCTTATTGACTTTAAAAGGGGTGAAATGAAATCAAAACCATACTGATATACCACCTCACACCAGTCAGAGTGGCTAAAATGAACAAATCAGGAAACTATAGATGCTGACATGGATGTGGAGAAACAGGCACCCTCTTGCACTGTTGGTGGGAATGCAAACTGGTGTAACCACTCTGGTGAACTGTGTGGACGTTCCTCAAAAAAATGGAAATAGAACTACCCTATGACCCAGCAATAGCACTGCTAGGAATTTACCCAAGAGACACAGGAGTGCTGATGCATAGGGGCACGTGTACCCCAATGTTCATAGCAGCACTTTCGACAATAGCCAAATCATGGAAAGAGACTAAGTGTCCATCAACTGACGAATGGATAATGAAGATGTGGCACATATATACAATGGACTACTACAAGGCAATGAGGAAGAATGAAATCTGGCCATGTGTAGCAACATGGATGAACTGGAGGGTATTATGCTAAGTGAAATAAGTCAGTCAGAAAAAGACAGATACCATATGTTTCCACGCATAGGTGGACTTTGAGAGACTTAACAGAAAACCAGGAGGGAGGGGAAGAGGGGAAGGAAAAAAGACACAGAGAGGGAGGGAGACAAAACATGAGAGACTCTTAAATGCTAAGAACCAACTGAGGGTTGAGGGGGGTATGGGAGGGGAAGAGTGGGTGATGGGCACTGAGCAGGGCACGGGTTGGGATGAGCACTGGGTGTTGTACGGAAACCAATTTGACAATAAAAAGTTTAAAAAAAATAAATAATAAATGAAGGGGTGAAATGGTATATTAAATACTAATATAAATTTGAAAACGAAACTTAAGAGTTTCCTAAAGAAAAACATCTTAATCTAATATTTTGCCTCTTCCCAGGAAAAATTTTATGTTTCTCCTGTAGTCCACTTGAGTGGCTTAGTAGGTTAAGCTTCCAACTTCGGCTCAAGTCATAACCTCACAGTTTGTGGGTTCAAGTACCACATCAGGCTCTGTGCTGACAGTTCAGAGCTTGGAGACAACTTCAGATTCTGTGTCTCCCTCTCTCTCTCTGCATCTCCCTAGCTCACACTCTGTTTCTCTCTGCCTTAAAAATTAATAAACATTAAAAAAAGTTTACCTATAAATTAAGTTAATGGCCTTGGTTACTAGTTTATAAAAGAGATATTCAGAGCTTTAAACATGATTTAAAAAATTTTTAATGTTTTTTTAATTTATTTTTGAGACAGAGAGAGACAGAGCACGAGTGGGGGAGGGGCAGAGAGAGAGGGAGACACAGAATCTGAAGCAGGTTCCAGGCTCTGAGCTGTCAGCACAGAGCCCGACGCGGGGCTCAAACTCACAGACCGCGAGATCATGACCTGAGCCGAAGTCGGACACTCAACCGACTGAGCCACCCAGGCGCCCCATTAAACATGATTTAAAAAAATGTTTATGGGGCACCTGGGTGGCTCAGTCAGTTGAGCATCTGACTTCAGCTCAGGTCATGATCTCACGGTCCATGGGTTCAAGCCCCAAATTGGGCTCTGTGCTGACAGCTCAAAACCTGAGGCTGTTTTGGATTCTGTGTCCGCTTCTCTCTCTGCCCCTGCCCTGCTGATGCTCTGTCTCTGTCTCTCAAAAAATAAAATAAAATGTTTAAAAAATGTTTAAAAAATAGTGTTTAAAATTTAGTTTATAAATTCAAATATATTAACATTGTACTAGAAAAAGTAACAGTCTTATCAAGATGTTTTGTACAAATTACACTAATTTAATAATTTTCATTTAAACCTAACTCAGTCTTCTTCGTATTTTTACCACTTCGTTTAAAAAACCACTATATTCTAATTTGTACAAACTCTAGTTTGTAGAGTTTATTTTCTCATGATTAAAATTTTCTAAATTTCCTGTATTGATTTTGTGAGCAAAAGTTATTACAAATTGTTTAATATCACAAAAATTTGTTAAGTAAGGTTGCAGCAGTAGTTTTAACACTTTTAAGTGTTATGCTACTAAAACTTTTTAACATTATAAGTCATAACAACTTAATGTTGAACTCTAACCTGTAATTTTCATATACTTGTTTAATTTGATCTCAAATTGATAAATAACATCTGAATACCTGGAGAATAAAATTTCCATTTACCTATATTCTTTTTCTACATCATAAAGTAGGTATCAATTAACATATTTAAAAGAATGCACATATATCCGTAAGTTTTATTAACATTCATATTCACTTTTGAAGAAATGTTCAAGAATGAATGTGCTAGTAAGATGTGTATGCGAGATAATAGATGTATTTCTGTTTATCAAGAAAAAGGAAAGAACATTGTTGTCCTGAGTAAGAGTTGGCTGGTTGTACCAATACACGAAAGAACATCTGAAAGATAAAAGAAATGAACCTTATTTGCCTTGGTTTCAAATACCTATGAATACTGAGATTTAAGGAAGAAATAAACTGTGTAAAAACACTGAAAACATATATTAAATGGGATGAATTTATCAATAAGAAAGGTGTAGGAATTTTCTTTACTGCAAATCATTAGAAGGATGATTTGAACATTCTGTATGCTGAAATGAGTCTGTGCCCAGATAATATAGGTCCCTTTTGTCATTACAATATTTGTTAACTACAACTATTTGTTACTTTTGACATACTCTTCAAACATTTTTGAAAAAAGTTTGTTAATTTTGAAAAAGGTTAAAGTCCTAATAATTATTACCTGCTACTGTTTTTTATTAAATTTATACATATTTAATGTTGTTAAATATTCCTGAAGTATTAACTCTATTATTAGGAATAATAGAGTCTTGTCTCTGTAATATTCTCTGTCCTGAGGTCTATTTTGTCTGATACAAATAGCACTTCAACTTAATTTTTTTATGGCTTGCATAGTATATCTTCTTCCATCTTTTTTCTTTTAACCCATTTGTGTCATCTTTGTATTTAAAATATGTCTTTTATAAAAAATAATATGAACAAAGTGTGTCTTTTCCAGGTAGAAAATACTTGGCTTTTGTTTATTTTAATCTAGTCTAACAATCTCTGAGTTTTGATTAGAATATTTAGCCCATTTATACTTATATAATTATTGGTATAGTAGTATATAGGTCTGTCATTTTGCTATTTCTGTTTGTCATATTTTTTGTTCCTGTTCCTCTTTTCCTGCATTTTTTATGTTAACAAAATGTTTTCTAGCATTGCATTTATTTTTAATTGACTTTCAAGCTATGTTAATTTGCATTATTTTATGGCGGTTGAAATTATAACACCCCAATATATTTTAAAGTAACATTGAATTACTTTGTATACTATAGAAACTTTGCAATAGTGTGTTTCTACTTACCTCCCCCATCTTTAGGGCTATGGTTGTCAGATATAATTATACACATTATAAACAGAAAAATGCAGTATAATCATTTTGCAAACACAAAAAAACCCCAAATAATCCAATTAAAAAATGGGCAGAGTACATAAGTAGACATATCTCCACAGAAAACATACAGATGGCCGACAGACAAATGAGAAGGTGCTCAACATCACTTGTCATCGGGGAACCGCAAATCAAAACTATAACGAGAAAGGTATCACCTCACACCAATCAGAATGGCTAAAATAAAAAACTCAAGAAGTAATAGTATTGATAAGGATGTGGAGAAAAAGGAACCTTCTTGCACTGTTGGTAGAAATGCAAACTGGTGCAGTCATTGTGGAAAACTGTATGGAGGTTCCTCAAAAACTAAAAAAAGAAATATCATATGATCCAGTAATTCTACCACTGAGTGTTTACCAAAGAAAATGAAAACATTAATTTGGAAAGCAGCTATGCTCACCACTATACCACCAATGCATGAAAACATTAATTGGAAAAGACACGCACCCCTGTGTTTATTGCACCATTATTTACAACAGCCAAGATATAGAAGCAACCTAAGTGCCCATCCACAGATAAATGAATAAAGAACAGGTGCATATATATACAATATATTGTATATTGTATTGGAATATAACTCAGCCATCAAAAAGAATGGAATCTTACCATTTGCAATGACTTAGATGGAGCTATAGTGTATTAAGCTTTGTGAAATAAGCCAGTCAGAGAAAGAGAAATACCTTATGATTTCACTCATGTGGAATTTAAAAAACAAAACAGATAAACATATGAGAAGGGATAAAAAGAGAGAGAGGGAAACAAACCATAAGAGACTCTTAATGATAGAGAACAAACTGAAGGTTGATGAGGGAGGTGGGGGGGATGGGCTAAATGGGTGATGTGTATTAAGGACGGCACTTGTTATGATAAGCACAGGTTGTTATATGTAAGCAATGAATCACTAAATTCTACTCCTGAAACCAACACACACACACACACAAATGGAATATCAGTCAGCCTTAAAAATGATATTTTGCCATTTGCAAAAACACAAATGGCCCTAGAGAGTATAATACTAAGTGGAATAAGTCAGTCAGAGAAAGACAAATACCATATGATTTCACTAATATATAGAATTTAAGAAACAAAACAAACAAAGAAAAAAAAGACAAATAGAAAAGGACTTTTAAACATAAAGAACAAACCGGTGGTGCCAGAGAGAGGAGGGTGGGTGGGTGGATAAAATAGGTGATGGGGATTAAGAGTATACTTATCATGACGAGCACTGAGTAGTATATAGAATTGCTGAATCACTATATTGTACACCTGAAACCGATATAACACTGTATGTTATACTTGAATTTTACAAAAATAAATTTAAAAAATAATATTTGCTTTATCTTTTAAAATATTTTATATAACTCATATATTCTTCATTTCTTCTTTCTTCTTTATATAACTCATATATTCTTCATTTCCTATAGATTTAGTGTTATTTCCCTTTATCCTGAAGAACTTCTTTTAGCATTTCTTATAGCACCAGTCTGCTAGCAATAAATTCTCCCAGTTTTTGTATGAAAACGTCCTTATTTTGCCTTTATTTTTAAAAAATAGTTTCACTGGATATGGAATTCTTAGGTGATAAGTTATTTTTTTCATATTTTGAATATGTTGTTCTAGTATCTTCTGGCCTCCACTGCTTCTGATGACAAGTCAGGCCTGTGTCATATCATTATTCCCCTTTATATAATGTATTATTTTCTCACGCATGAAAAATTTATCTTTGCAGTTTAAGTACAATGTACCTAAAAGTAGTTTTCTTTGTATTCATCCTAATAGTTTGTTAACCTTCCTGCATCTTAAATAAGTATTTTCTGTCAAATCTGGAAAGTTTTCAACCATCGTTTCTTAAATATTTTATGTCTTTCTCACCTTTCCTTCTGGGACTGCAATGCCCATATTGCACCACTTCATATGATCACACAGGTCTCTGAAGTTCTGTTCACTTTCTTTCAATCCTTTTTCTTTCATCTTTGGATTGAGTTATTTCTATTTATCCACCTTCATGTTCATGGATTCTTTTGTTTTAGGTTTTAGTTTTTATTGGTTGGTGGTTGGTTTTAGTTTTTAGGGTTTTGTTGTTGTTGTTGTTCGTTAGTTGGTTTTAGGATTTTGTTTTGCTGTTTTCATTTGTTTCTTTGTTTTGCCATCTCCAATTTTCTGTTGAGCCCATCTGCTAAACTTTTCATTTCAGTGACTATATGTTTAGCTTCTGGATTTTTAATATATGTTCCATTTCCTGGATAAGATTCCTATATTTTCACTCATTAAAACTAATTTTTTAACTTTAAAAATTTTTTTTGATTCTTTGAACATATTTATAGCTGCTTTGATATCTATCTGCTAAATCCAATATTTGGTCCTTCTTAGATAGTTTTTTATTTACTGAGTTTTTCCTCAGTATGGGCCACATTTTGCCTATTTCTTTGCATTACCATAGCTTTGGTTAAAAACTGGACATTGTAAATGATTGTGGCATCTCTAGATTTGGTTAAGTTTGGAAATTGTTGGATCTTTTTTCATTAGTCAGTTAACACGCCTGCACTCAAACTGTAAACTTTGTATCCCCTTTTGTGTGCTATAATTGAACATCCCTGGTCACTTTTTATGGCTTCCTGCGAATGCTTTTTTAGTCTGGGTCCTTTGGGACCTCCTCTGAAGCTGTGTAATTCAGAATATCAGAGATAAATTAGCAAGATCCCTCCCTTCAAACTCAAAGTTTATTAGAAAAACAAGTAGGAGGGGCATCTGGGTGGTTCTGTCGGTTAAGTGGCCGACTCTTGACTTCGGCTCAGGTCATGATCTCATGGTTTGTGAGTTCAGGCTCCATACTGGATTCTGTGCACACAGCATGGAAACTGCTTTGTATCCTCTCTCTTCCTCTTTCCACCCTTCCCCTGCTCACTCTCGCTCCCTCTCTCTCTCTCTCTCTCTCAAAAATAAAATAAAATAAACATTAAAAAAAACAAGTAGGCAATATCAATATAATCTGACTAATTCTATAATAAAAATACACACAAGGCATACAAGTAATGCAAAGCAGAAAGCAATTAACTCTGGGAGCAACCAGTAATCTAGGAAGACTTCACAGAAGAGGTGACTTCTAGGTTGGATTTTGAAAAATAGTAATTTACAGGTGAAGGGAGAAAGAAGACACTTCAGGTAGAGGGATGTGCCAGGATAGAGGAGTATAAAATACTCTGACATCTAAGAATGACAGAGCATTTGACACAGCTGGAGCAGAATACATTAGGGAATATAAAGCTGGGAATATAAGCAGAGTGTGAATCATAAACAGCCTGTACACCAAGCGAAGGGGTAAATACTTGATTTCTAGTGATAATAATGAGTCATTCATTGAATGACTTTAAGCTACGTTAAGTTTAGGTAGTCTGGTGAAAGACAACGATGCCAGGGTCCAGGAAGTAACTGAACAGCACTGAAAGGTAAAACAGGCATCAAAAAAGACAGAGCTTGGGATACAAGAGAGGGAGGAGTCAACGATGACACTAAAGACCATTGCTTAGGCAACCAGGTAGAGGACAGTACCATTTATCCAAAATAGGAAATACAGGAGAAACAAAGGTTTGAGGTGGGGAAAAGGGCAGAAAATGTGTTTAGCTTTTGATATGCTGAGGTCAAGATGCTGGGACAAACCAGAAGTCTAGAGGGTAGCTGAATATACAAACAGCTGCTAGCACGCTCTGGAAGCTTAGTGTGCGAGTCAGATCCCCTGGAATATAGAGATTGAGAAAAGAGGTGGTCTGAGAACAACAACTAGGGCACTCAGACATTTAAGGCATCGGCCCAAAAGGTGACTGACAGGAGAGGAAAGAATAGTTGATGGTAACACATTCAGTGAAGGCAATCATAGTACTACAGGGAGTAGTGGTCTCTCACTGCAGACACCTAGTTTGCCATAATCTTGACTAGGCTGGCCTCACCTTCATCTTTTTCTATACCTATTATTGGCCCCTCTAACCTCGTTCCTAATCCAGACTGTATGTCAGACCTCTGCTCTTACTAATTAATTAGAAAATTCCTAATAGGTACATTATCCCCAGAAGTGTTATATAGTCCTGCTAGGGACTTCTGTCCAATTGTAAATCAACTGCATTTCTTTAAGCTTAGCAAAACAGTCCCCCAGCAACTTTACCCCATCCATCAAATGTCACCCATGAGGCACTGGCGATGAAGACTCAAAGAGTCTCAGGGTCAGGATCATTAGCCAGAGGCTCCTTCAATATAATTCTCTATGGACTTCCCTTAATAGCCTTCACCAGAGGACCCTACCGCCCCAGGCCCAGGAAAAAAGAGATAGTATATCCTGAAAAGATTAACCAATAAGATTCCCTGCAGTTCTCAGGAACCAGAAAATGGAGGGATGTCCTTCGGCTAAGAAACACATACATATACACACACAAAACAAACAAAATAGGAAGCACATTTAAAGAGGGAAGATAAAAACCAGACTGAGTATGAATTTATACAAATGCTCTGGAAAGATTCAGGATTCACTTACACCAGTAATTACAAATTACTTAAATCTCCACACTGAAAAGAGATGTGTTTTCTAAGAGAAAAAATGAATCACTGGATAACAGTGAAAGGTTAAGTGTTGAGCCATATCATCTTTCTTAAATTTCAGAAGACACAGTCATACGTTACAACAAAAGAGGAGGATTTAGGTAAATAGATGAAGAATCCCAAACTGGAGACAATAAATTTTGAAGTAGGAACAAAAGAGGTATCAGGAAGAGGATGGGGAAGAGAGACTAGAGATGGTGATGCAGGGAAGGAGGCAGGAACCACACGGAGGGTTTTGCTTTGTTCTTCTATTTGAGTATAGTTGACACTAGACAGAGTTTTCTTTTATTTTTTTGTCAAATTGGTTTCCATACAATGCCCAGTGCTCATCCCAACCAGTGCCCTGCTCAGTGCCCATCACCCACTCTCCCCACTCCCATACCCCCCTCAACCCTCAGTTGGTTCTTAGCATTTAAGAGTCTCTTATGTTTTGTCTCCCTCCCTCTCTATGTCTTTTTTCCTTCCCCTCTTCCCCTCCCTCCTGGTTTTCTGTTAAGTCTCTCAAAGTCCACCTATGCGTGGAAACATATGGTATCTGTCTTTTTCTGACTGACTTATTTCACTTAGCATAATACCCTCCAGTTCCATCCATGTTGCTACACATGGCCAGATTTCATTCTTTCTCAATGCCGCATAGTATTAGATGGAGTTTTAAAGAGATGCAGCTTTTATGAAACACCAAGCCTATCTGAGGACAGAGATTATCCCCCAAGATTTACTGAGGTATAATTGCCAAATGATATATATTTAAAATGTACAATGTGATGATTTGATATGCATATTTACCAAACTCAAGTTAATTAACACATCTATCACCTCACATGTTTAATTTATTTATTTATTTATTTATTTATTTATTTATTTATTTATTTATGGCAAGAGTGCTTAAGATCTACTCTCAGCAAATTTCAAGTAACCAATACAGTATTGCTAATTAAGTCACCATGCTGTACATTAGATTCTCACAACCTAGTCATCTGATAACCCAAAATTTGTACCCTTTGACCAATATCTCCTCCTTTCCCCAATTCCCAGTCCTTGGCAACAACCATTCTACTCTTTGAATGTAACTTCTTTTTCTTTAGATTCCACATATAAGTGATACCATGCAGTATTTATCTTTCTCTGACTTTTTTCATTTGGCATAATGCCCTCCAGTATCACCCAAGTTGTTGCAAATGGCAGGATTTTCTTCTATTTAATGGCTGAATAGTATTCCATGGTAGTACAACATGGTGACTACAGGTAGTAATACTGTATTGTATATTTTAAAATGACTAACAGAGTAGCTTTTAGAAGTCCTCATCACTATGGGTACCAGAGGGGTGGGAGGGGGATTTGGTGAAATAGGTAATGGGGATTATGGGGTGCACTTGTCATGATGAGCACTGGGTGATATATAGAATTGTTGAATCACTATATTCTATGTCTGAAACTAATAAAACACTGTCTGTTAACTGAACTGGAATTGAAATTGAAATTTAATTTAAAAAGTTCTCATCACAAGAAAATAAAATTCTAGCTGTGTGGTGATTAATGTTAGCTAGATTTACTACAGTGATCATTTCAAAAAATATACATATATCAAAACATTATATTATCCACCTTAACTAATATAATATGTAAATTATACACAGAGTATTAAAAAATATTTCATGGTTTGTGTGTATGTGTGTGTGTGTGTGTGTGTGTGTGTGTGTGTGTGTGAATGGAGAGAGAGAGATCTGAATAGATATCACATGTTCTTTATCCATTAATCCACTGACAGACACTTAAGTTGTTTCCCTATCTTGACTATTGTGAATAATGACACAATGAACATGGGACTGCAGATATGTCTTCAAAATCTTGATTTGAATTCCTTCAGCTATATTCCAAGAAGGGCTTCTTTTAATTTTTTGAGGAACCTTCATACTGTTCTTCATAACGACTGTACCAAGTTAAATTCCCACCAACAGTGTACAAGAGTTAACTTTTTCTCCATAACCTCATCAACACTTATTATTTCTTGTCTTTTTTAAAATGTTTATTTTTTTGAATGTCTATTTATTTTTGAGAGAGAGAAAGAGAGAGAGACAAAGTAAAAGTGGGGGAGGAGCAGAGAGAGAGGAAGACACAGAATTTGAAGCAGGCTCCAGGCTCTCAGCTGTCGGCACAGAGCCTGATGCAGGGCTCAAACTCACTAACTATGACCTGAGCAGAAGTCAGATGCTTAACCGACTGAGCCACCCAGGTGTGTGCATTTATTTATTTATTTATTTATTTGAGAAAACACATGTGTACTCATGCTAGCTGGGGAAGGGCAGAGAGAGAGGGAGAGGGAGAATCACAAGCAGGCTCTGGGCCATCACGGCAGAGCCCAACACAGAACTCGATCCCATTAACGGTAAGATCATGACCTGAGCCAAAGTCAAGAGTCATATGCCCAAAGAACGAAGCCATCCAGGCATCCCTCGCTTGTCCTTTTGAGAAAACTCATGTTAAGAGGTGTGAGGTGATATTTCATTGTGGTTTTGATTTGCATTTCCCTGATTAGTGACATTGAGCACCTTCTCACGTACCTGTTGGCCATCTGTATGTCTTCTTTGGAAAAATGTCTATTCAGCTCTTTTGTCTATTTTTAATAAGGTTATTTGGTTTTTGGCTAATGAGTTATACAAGTTTCTTATACATTTTGGATATTAATCCCTTATCAGATATATGGTTTACAAAGTTTTTCTCCTATTCTGCAGCCTGCCTTTTTATTGTGTTATTTTTTTTCCTTTGCTGTGCAGAAGCTTTTTAACTTCCATGTAGTCTCATTTGTATGTTTTTGTTTTTATTGTCTCTGCTTTTGGTGTTCTATCCAAAAAATCATTGCCAAGACCAATGTCAAGGAGCTTTTCTGTGTGAATATATCACCTACAATATATTCTAGCCAGAATTCTTTAACTTGAATCTTCAAGGTTTTAAATCTAACTTCCAGTCCCAGGCTGCCAATCTGCAACTGATCCCAGCCAAAGTCACTCTTAACTACCTGGGCTTGGCCAACTGGCCCTTCAAAGCTGTGGTGTAGGACACAGCAGTTAAGAGTATAGGCAGGCCCTGGAGCTAGACTGGTTAGGTCTGAATTATACTGATTAATCTTACTGGTGATAAGACCTTGGGGAAGTTATTTAACCTCTCTGTGCCTCAGTTTCCTCATCTGCAAAATTGGGATGATGCCTATACCTGCCTAATAGCATGTTTTGAAGATAATTTATAGATGTAATGCACTTAGGAGAGAACCATACACATCATGAGGTGCCCCATTGCTGCTATTATTAATTATTAGATGTTCTCGTGTGATATGCTACTAATATGACCAGTATAACCATGTACATGTTAGGGATATAAATACAGTCTTGTGCTGATTGATCTGCCCTGTCTTCCTATCTCACTTCACATCATTGTGCCTTGTCTCCCACTCTATTCACTGAACTCCAGGCTCATCAGTCGTGGGTCAGTTCCTAAAATATCTACCTTTTCTCCATCCCAGGACATTATAATGTGTTTCCTTTGCCTGGAATGCTCTTCACATGGATGACTCTTTCTCAACTTAAATCTCATCTCCTCCTTAGTAAGGGTTTATTGACCATGCCATCTACCATGGCCTCACTCATCCATCCCCCTATCACAACTCTGTGCTCATTTTTAAAAATTATGATTACAATTATTTTATTTATTTACTTTGGTATCTCTCTCTGCCCATAAATGTTACCACTGTCTCATTCACTCTTGTAATCACAGTGCCTAGCACAGGGCTGGTACATGTAGGAATTCCATAAATTATTGTTGAATAAATGGATAACTTGAGGGGCGATTCAAGTCACTCTTCTCAACAAGGAAGGAAGGAAGGAAGGAAGGAAGGAAGGAAGGAGGGAGGGAGGGAGGGAGGGAGGGAGGGAGGAAGGAAGGGCGGGCTCCTGGCTACTACTACTATATTTATTATTGTAAGATCGCTACAGTAACACTGAAAACAGTAATAAATATAGTAGTTGCCAGGATGGAAGCCATAGATAAAATGATTTGAAGGAGATGGAAGGAAAATAAAAGCCAAGGAATAGAGACGTAAGAAAACAGCGGGGGGTGGGGGGTGGGGACTAGCCAGAAGGTACTGAAGAGAGCACTGCCAGTCTTCCTAGCAACTCAAATATTATTATTAACATATTCCCTGAGTTATAGTATCATATGTGCAGATTATCAAATCACACGGACTTGGGCATAATTCTTACCAATCTGTTTAGGAACACAGTGAGTAAATCATGAATACGAGAGGGACTGCCAAGATAGCCCAATTCCTTTATTTTATTATTGATGTAGATGGGTAAGTTATTTAGGAATACAAGTAGGTAGATGAAAGATGTTTACCATCTTGAGTTTCAAAATGGATTTGAGGCTTTGAAGCAAGTCAACTCTTTCTATGCTGGCAAATATATCCAGGTATGAACTCAGAAATTTCAACTGGCAACTGCTATCCAAAATCAAAATTTTACAAATAAATGGGAATGCCTTAAGTAGGATACACATCATTCCCTTCAGTCATATACCCAACTTTCTGACATTTACAATACCTACCAGACCCATGAAGTCAACTGAATTTTTTCACGAATTTAAACTCTAAATTAGCCCTAATAGAATTTTGTGTCATGATAAACATTCTACATATATGTTGTCTGATTAGCCACTTGCCATATGTGGCAATTTCAATTACTTAAAACTAAATACAATATTCGGTTCCTCAGTTGCACTAGCTACATTTCCAGTGCTCAATGGACACATGAGGTGAGTGGCTAATGAACTGGACAGTACGGATGCAAAACATTTTATCCTTGAAAGTTCTATTGGACAGCATTATTCTAAACCATCAAAAACACTATAAATATTCAGAAAGAGAAGTGCTACCATGGTTTATTATAAATGTTTTGACACATTAAAATTTCTTCCATAATCAACTATACACACACAGAGACATGTATGCACACACATTCTCAACTCTAATAATGATTTACTTGAAAATCATTTTTATTCACAAAGAACTTTCCCACCCATAATATTGTTTTATCCCCACAAGAACCTATGGTCAGACAACATTAGGTATGCTTAGGGTGATATTGGCCTGCCAAAAAGATAGCATTGCCCCAGTTCACAATTGAGAAAACTAAGACCCAAAGAGGTTATATTATCGGTATAAAGTCACAGAGCTAGAAGTGGGAAAGGTCAAGGCTTAAGCAAAGTTTTTCTAATTCCAAATCTTAATCTCAGTTTAATAAGTGACAAAATTAAAAGCATATACCATGCATCTCTTCTGACCACAGTGCTATTAAACTAGAAATCAACTACAAGAAAAAATGTAGAAAGACCACAAATACATAGGAGTTAAGTAACATGCTACTGAACAATAAATGGATCAACCAAGAAATCAAATAAAAAATCAAAAAATTGGGGTGACTAGATGGCTCAGTTAAGCATTTGAATCTTGATTTTGGGTAAGGTCATGATCTCACAGTTGGTGAGTTGGAGCCCCACGTCAGGCTCCCCACTGACAGTGCAAAGCCTACTTGGGATTCTCTCTCTCCCTTTCTATCCCTCCCCTACTTGTGTGTACATGCGCCTGCTCTCAAAATAAATAAGTAAGCTTTAAAAAATAGAAATTAAAAAGTACATGAAAGTGAATGAAAATGAAAACACAATAGTGCAAAATGTTTGGGGTGCAGCAAAAGTGGTTCTAAGAGGGAATTTTAAAGCAATACAGGCCTACCTCAAGAAGAAAAAAAAAACACAAAAAACAAAAAACCCTCAGATAACCTAACCTTACACCTAATGGATCTAGAAAAAGAAGAACAAACAGAATTCCTCAAAATTAGAGGAAGGAAGGAAATAATAAAATTTGAGCAGAATTAAATGATATAGAAACCAAAAACAAACAAATGAAACAAAAACAACAACAACAACAACAAAAAACCAACAAATAATAGAATAGATCAATGAAACCAGGAGCTGGTTATTTGAAAAGGTTAACAAACCTGAAAAGGCTCTAGCCAGCCAGCCAGCCAGCCAGCAAGCAAGCAAGCAAGAAAGAAAGAAAGAAAGAAAGAAAGAAAGAAAGAAAGAAAGAAGAAAGAAAGAAAAGATAGAAAAGAAAGAAAAGAAAGAAAACTAAAAATCACAAATAAAAGAGGAGAAATAACAATCAACAGTACAGAAATACAAATAGTTGTCAGAGAAGATTATGAAAAACTATATGCCAACAAATTAGACAACCCAGAAGAAATGAGTAAATTCCTAGAAACATACAACCTACCAACACTGAAGCAAGAAAAAATAGAAAATTTGAACAGACCAATTACCAGCAAGGACTTTGAATCAGTAATCAAAAAACTCCCAACACACAAACGTCCAGGACCAGGTGGTTTCACAAGCAAATTCTACCAAACATTTAAAGAAGAGCTAATACATATTCTTCTCAAACTATTCCAAAAAATATGAGAAGAAGGAAAACTTTCAAATTCATTCTATGAGGCCAGTATCACCCTAATACCAACACCAGATAAAGATACCACAAAGAAAAGATAAGTATGGACCAATACCGCTGATGAACACAGTTGTAAAAATCCTCAACGAAACACTAGCAAACAGAATCCAACAATACATTTTTAAAAATCTTTCACCACAACCAAATGGGACTTATTCCTAGGATGCAAACCTAGTTGATTATTCTCAAATCAATCACATCGCAACAATAAGAGAAAGGATAAAAACCATACGATTATTTCAACAGATGCAGAAAAAGAATTTGACAAAGTACAACATCCATTTATGATAAAAGCTCTCAACAAACTAGGTTTAGAGAGAACATACCTCAACGTGATATAGATATGTGAAAAACCCACAACAAACGTCATACTCAATTGGGAAAAATAGACAGCTTTTCCTCTAAGGGCAGGCACAAAACAAGGAGATCCACTCTCACCACTTTTATTCAATATAGTACTGGAAGTGCTAGCCACAAAAATCTGACAACATAAATAAATAAACGAATAAATAAATGAATAAATAAGGCATCCAAATCAATAAAGAAGTAAAACTTTCACTATTTGCAGATAACATGATACTATACATAGAAAACCTGAAAGACTCCATCCAAAACTACTAGAACTGATGAATGAAGTCATTAAAGTCATAGGGTAAAAAATCAACATACATCAATCTGTTATATTTGTTGTATACAGTAACAATGAAGAAGATAGAGAAATTAATAAAACAATCCCATTTACAATTGCACCAAAAATAATGAAATACCTAGAAGTAAGGTTAACAAAAGAGATGAAAGACCTGTACTCTGAAAACTGTAAGACACTGATGAAAGAAACTGAAGATGACACAAAGTAATGGAAAGACATTCCATGCTCATGGATTAGAAGAATAAATATTGTTAAAATGTCTATACTGCAGTATACATTAATACAATCAAAATACCAACAGCAATTTTTACATAACTAGAACAAACAATTCTGAAATTTGTATGATATCACAAAAGACCCTGAACAGCCAAAGCCATCTTGAAAAAGAAAAGCAAAAGTTGGCAGTATTTCAGACTTCAAGTTACATTACAAAGCTGTGGTAATCAAACAGTATGGTACAGGAACAAAAATAGGAACACAGATCAATGAACAGAATAGATAACCCAGAAATAAATACACAATTATATGGTCAATTAATCTTCAACAAAGAGGAAAGAATATCCAATGAGAAAAAGACAGTCTCTTCAACAAATGGTTGGGAAAACTGATGAGTTACCCACAAAAGAATGAAACTGGACCACTTTCTTACACCATACACAAAAAGAAATTTATTAAATACCTAAACGTGGGGCCTGAAACCATAAAAATACTAGAAGAGAATACAGGCAGTAATGTCTCTGACATCATCTGTAGCAACACTTTCCTAGGTATGTCTCCTAAGGCAAGGGAAATAAAATAAAAAATAAACTACTGTGACCACATCAAAATATAAAGCTTCTGCACAGCTAAGGAAACATTCAACAAAATTAAAAGGTATCCTACTGAATAGGAGAAGATATTTGCAAATAACTTATCTGAGAAAGTGTTGGTGTCCAAAATATATAAAGAACTCATACAATTCAACATCCAATAAACCAAATAATCCCATTTAAAGTTGGCAGAAGACATGAACATACATTTCTTGAAAGTAGACATCCAGATGGCCAACAGACACATGAAAAGATGCTCAACATCACTCATCATCAGGGAAATGCAAATCAAAACTAAAATGAGGTATCACCTCACACCTGCCAAAATGACTAAAATCAACAACACAAGTGTTGGTGAGAATATGAACAAAAGGAATGCTCTTGCCCTTTTGGTGGGAATGCAAACTGGTGCAGCCACAAGGGAAAATAGTATGGGGGTTTGGGGTTCCTCAAAAAGTTAAAAATAGGGGCGCCTGGTGGCTCAGTCGGTTAAGCGGCCGACTTCGGCTCAGGTCATGATTTCACGTCCTGTGAGTTTGAGCCTCGTGTCGGGCTCTGTGCTGACGGCTCAGAGCCTGGAGCCTGCTTCAGATTCTGTATCTCCCTCTCTCTGCCTTCCCTTGCTCACGCTCTCAATCTGTGTCTCTCAAAAATAAAATAAAAACGTTAAAGAAAAAAAATTTTTTAAAGAGTTAAAAATAGAACTATCTTATGATACACTAATTGTATTACTGGGTATTTACCCAAAATATACAAAAACACTAATTCAAAGGGATACATGCACCTCTATGTTTATAACAGCATTATTTACAATGGTCGAATTATGGAAGCAGCCCAAGTGTCTACTGATGGATTGAAGGATGAAGATGTTGTATATATGCATATATAATGGAATACTCTTCAGCCATAATAAAGATTGAAATCTTGCCCCTTGCAACAACGTAGATGGAGCTAGAGAGTATAATGCTAAGCAAAATAAGTCAGTCAGAGAAAGACAAATACTAAATGATTTCACTCACATATGGAATTTAAGAAAGAAAACAAATGAAGGAGAAAAAAGAGAGAGACAAATAAAGAAATAGACTTTTAACTATATATTTGGGTGCTTCACATTGGGGGCATAAACATTTATAACTGTTAGCTATTCTTGATGGATAGACCCCTTAATTATGATATAATGCCCTTCTTCATCAGACTCTTAACTGTAAAGAACAAACTGATAGTTACCAGAGGAGAGGGGTGGATGAGTGGATGGGGATAATGGGTGGGGACGAAGGAGTGCACTTATGATGAGCACCAGGTGATGTAAGGAATTGCTGAATCACTATACTATACATCTGAAACTAATATCACACTGTTAACTGTACTGGAATTAAAATGTTTAAAAAGTGGTACTGAAAACTAGAATTAACTAATTAATCATGAACAAAAACCATTTGGGAATATAAAACAGAGATAATGTAACTTGGTGCAAAACAAATTCCAGATGCTCTAAAGAGTTCATGAAGAATAATAAAGTACTAGAATTTTAAAAAACTAAGTCACAAATTCATACCATTCATTCATTTACTTATTGACCAACATTTATTAAGTACTGCCACGAGCCACACAGTGCAGGTTCTGGAAAACCAAGATTAATAAGACACATCCCTGCCTTCGAAGAGCTCACAGTGTAGTGGACAAGACAGACAAGTAAACTTGGCAGTTATGATCCCCAGTGACAGGAGAAATAGTAGAGAAGTGCGAGATGCTATAAGAACACAGAGGAGGAGCAAGTCGGGTTGAAGTCAGCAGAAGGAGGCAGAATTCAAAGAAGCTTCCTGGAGGAAACCTAGCTGAGAGCAGAATGAAGAGCAGATTTTGGCTGGGTGAAGAATGCCCTGGGAAAGAAATCAGTATTGCCAGGGACTAAGAGGCAGGAGTGGCCAGAGAAAAATCCAGAACTTGTATTTCAAAGTCAAATTTTCTCATATTCTCTGACTTAATTTTTTTCCTTCATCTCATTCTTCTTTCACATTTCCTCCTATGTTTAATGTACAGGGCAAGTTTTCTTTTTTCTGATTCCTCCCAAATGCAATTCCCCTGTCCCATTGTCTCCTAAGTGCCCAACTCATGATTCCTCTATTGCCTCTGCTGCCTTCATTCTGTTTAATCCCTGAGTGCTCAATGTTGACAGAGACTTCTGGCACTTTTTTTCCTAATAATCTTTACAAGATGATCCCGAATGTCTTCCCCAACACATACGCAAACATTTGTGCATGTGTATAATGTGTATAACTCCCCAGAGAGAACATATTTTTGTCATATGTTCTTCTTGGTATTATTAGCTCAATCAGAGAATTTTAACTGCCCACCATGTGCCAGGCAATATTCAGAGTAGAAAACACAGTCCCAGCTCTCCTGGAGTACGCATTCTGGTTGGAGAATTCACAATAAAGGAAGAAATAATAAACACACACATACAGGAAGGCACTATATACATATACAGCACGTATATGCATATACTTTAATCCATAAATGAGATCATACTATACAAATGATTCTGTAACTTGCTTTTTTTCACTCTACTGTATTTTAAGGGTGTCTTTCTGCATCAATACATATTGATCTGATCTATTTACCTCCACGGGGACCTTGAGCGGCATACAGAGGCAGCCTTATCCTCCCTCCATTATGCCCTTTTCTGGCAGAAGGCTCAGACCCCCACTTCCACACTACACATCATTGCTTGACTCTAGTTTGAACCCAGGTGATATTGCAAGCCACTTCTGGAGCTCATGTCTGTATCTTCCATATCCCAGCTTTTGTTTGTCCCTGGGGAGGCACTTGGCAACAGCAGTACCCCCTCTGACCTCAGTCTCTCGCCCATAGCAGTCAGTCACTACCTGCAGAACCATGGTACCTTAGACTATCTTATGGCCACATTCAAGCAAGTCCACATTCCTACTTCTACCCAGGCAACATAAGGTGTCTAATCTGTGCTCATCCATCTGATTCCCTCTCTCTGAAACATTATGAGGACATTGAAATTTCTCTACTGAGTTCAACAGTGTTTCCTTATTGTTTGTAAGCAAATTTAAACACCCACAAATAGGCTTTTGTCTGCCTTAAGTGATCCATAATTAAAGTTTACAATCTAGGGCCCTCCTCAGACTGTGCTTCATATGACATATACTCCAGGAGGCAAACATTTACTTTGTAATCAGACTGACCCAAGTCTCCACTAAAGGCTCTATCACCTCCCAGCTCAGACACCGGGAGCAGGCTCCTGCACAGTCACTCTTGCTCATGATCTACCTTGCAGCTACTCCAAATCACCGCATTCCTGAACGTAACTTGCCTCCTCTCACCCCTAAGTCTACACATGGCTGGTCCATCTACCTGAAAAGATAACAGTAATGCCCCCATTTATTGTGTACCTGTTACATCCTATGTTGGCCACTTTATCAACATTATCTCACTTGATCCTCAGAAAAACCTTGAGATAGAGTAACGGCCTTTTTTCTTTTTGGTTACCCAAGAATGAATCCATTTTCTTTCTCTATATTTTTAGGAAAGTATAATTTACATAGTATAAAATTTACTCATTATTAAGTGTGCAATCCAATGACTTTTAACAAATCTGCAGAGCTCAGCCACCATCACTACAATGCAATTTTAGAACATTTCCATCACCTCGATAAAAGATCCTTCATGCCTATTTGCTGTCCTTTCCTATTCCCAACCCTATCCCACCAATCTATTTTCTATCTCTACAAATTTTGCTTTTGGATATGTGATCTTTTGTGTCTGACTTCTTTCACTTAGCATGTTTTTGAGTTTCACCCATATTGGAGAATGTATTAGAAGTCTCTTTCTTATTCTAACTGAATGGGATTCCATGCTATGGATATACTACATTTTGTTTACCTATTCTCTGGTCGACAGACCTATGGTTGTTTCTAAGTTTTGGCTATTGTGAATAATGCTGCATACATATCTTTTTGTGGACATATGAGAGGTTGAAATTATTCCTCCCAAGTCTTCATTCTTCTACACTAAGATAATATTTCCACATCTTTTGCCATGTAAACTTACAGTGTCTCCCGTTGTGAGCAGAGTATAACTCCCTCCTCGTTTATGTTGGACTTGGCCATATGAATTGTTTTGACCGAGGATTATCAGCAGAAGTGACAGTATGTCAATTCCAACATAAGGTCTTAGATGGCATGACAAGCAACCACTCATCCCTCTTGAGTTTCTGCCATCTGCCATGAGAAGAATATGCCCCGAGCTAGCTTCTGTTTCCTAAACAAGAAGACACATAGGAAAGACCTGAATCCAATCCACAGGCTCTGAAGCTAAACCCAGCTAATCTCAGCTGAACCTGGCACTAGCCCTGCCAATTGCAGACATATGAGTGAGGAAATTATATGCTACTTGTTTTAAGCCACTGACTTTTGGGAATGGTTTGTTATGCAACATTATTTCAATAGTAGCTGACTGATATATCTAACTCCCCTCCAATCTTTAAACCAATCCAAATGATTTAGTTACCTGAACTTAAACCATACACCTTAATATATATAGGACTTCACACATTATTTATTAAAATATCGTTTACTTTCATCTACACGGTATTTCCATGACAAACATGAAATTCCAAGGGAATGTCTTTTATACTAGAATCATTAAGTATAGTACCTAATACATGGTAAGCACTCAGAGAAGTTTTTTGAAATGTTTTTGGTATACAGTTTTTTCCTGACACCAAGAAAATTATCATAAGACACTGAGCATTGTCAGTATCTTATGAAAAAAAAATCAATTTTCATTTTTATTTTCTCCTATCTTTTCTTTTTCACAATCTACTTTAAAATTTTAATAATCTCTTTTACATCCATTCTTTCTGGATCCTCACAATAACCCAGTTTTATTCTGAATTTATAGAACTTGATGAGAGAGGAAGTGACTTTTCCAAGGTCCTACAGTTGTAAGGAGACCTAGGTGGTTCAGGCCTAGGTCTTACCAGAGGCCCAGAACACTACATACACATCATATGCCTCTGGTCGTTTCTCACCTGAGTCTTTACTATGCAGGTGTTTGGTTTTGCTACTCTCCCAGGCAGTCCACCTGTCAGTGAAATCGAACTTCTACTCTTGCTGTTTCCTCCACCCTCAACAACAAAAAAAACAACCTTATATTTTGTTTCCATATTATTGAGCAGCCAGCTTTCCAAATCTCCTGATTTTTGCCAGTCAGAGACTGAATGTTGACATACTTTCTCTTCCCTATGTCCTTGGCTTTAGATACATGGTACTTTTCTTATATGAAACTTGATGCTAGTTCTGTTTTTTCCAAATGTTTTTAATGTGTAATAGTCTATAAGAATTCTCTACATGACCAAATTATTCTATTTCCTGCAGTCTCTACAAATCCTTTTTCATAACCTTATCTACTCACCCATCAATTTCTATTTTTATGGGTACGGCTCTCATTTGACACTTCTTTGTGAACAATGTTCTTGAAAATGTTTTAGGTCTTCAGCCTACATCCTCTCTTTTTTCCTTTTCCCTGACACTTCCTTTTCAAAGACTTACACTCAGAACATATTGTGTCCCTGTGTATGAATTATTTGAACAACAACAAAAAAAACCCTCCATTCTGTATATTCTGTCTTTTGGTTATCTGTTTGAGAATTCAAGGGGTTCACAACTCTTGAAGTAAGTTTCAAATGACAAAATCTGGGTCACTAGAGAAAGGATAATAAAGTCACTTTCCCCCTCCACTTACAGCTCTCTTCAGAATGAATTAAAAATTATGTGCTGAATCTTAAGAGTCAAAGAAGCTAGGAAGATGGCAAAAGATGGTAAGCGCACTCTTTTGAACACTACAGAAGCTGTGTTGGCAAACAGGAAAAAATAGAGAAGGTAGATGGTTCATTTGATTATTTTTAAGGCAACAACAGTATTAATTTCTAGTGACTTTTCTGCCCCTTTATTTATCTATCCATTCAGCATATATTTATCGATATCCTACTATGAGTTAGCAATTAGCGAAGAAGCCCATAAGTTGGCATTCAATAACTATCCCATGAACTGGACTGAATTGCTTACACAATGAGAATGCAAACATAATGAAGATAGTATAGTCTCTTGAGCTTACAATCTGGAGGATTAAGAAGAGGCTTAATATTTATTGAAGACTGTATTAGGTACTGGAAATTTTTAATCTAACCTCCGATTTAATCCTAGTAGTTCACACTTTAAAGATAAGAAAAACAGAAAGCAAGTCACTTAAGAATGCATTGGGTGAAGTAGCAGTAAATCCAATTTACAAAGACCTAAATAAATATTAACTTATTTTTCCTCACATAACAAGAAGGTAGGTGAATTACTGGAGATGATACAATATGCTAAAAATATCAGGAACTACATTTCTGCAGTTCTTTTGGTCCTTCTTTCTTCTTCTGACTTCGTTGTCACAAGATACTTGGGAAGCTCCACATATTATATCCACATTAAAAACATGAATAATGGGAAAAGGAAAAGAGTGGTGCTCGGCATTTTTGTCCCTTTTAATAATATAGAAAAGGCAGATTTAACATAGTAAATGCTTCCTATATATTATCTCATTTAATGATCTTCTTTTTGGACTGCATCTTTTAGAAGTTCTTTTAATGAGGATTTGTGATGGTAAAACTTTAAGTCCTTGTTGTCTAAAAACATATTTACATAACATGCACACTTGAATTACAGTTGGGCTGGGTATAAAAAAAGTTCGATATTATTTTCCATCAGGGTTTCAAAGATATTTCTCCACCAACTTCTTGAATTCAATGTTAAATAAAAGTCTAGTGTCATTCAGATACTACTCAATTGTAGTTAATACAAAATTGTTATCTTCTTTCCTGCCTTTTCTTAATGTTCTGAAATTTCGTACAATGTATCTAAGTATGAGTTTATTTTTATTCATCCTGTTCAGCATTTGATGGGCTCTATAAATCTGCAAACTTATGACTATTTTCAAATATTCCTTAAAATATTGCCTTTCTTCCATTCTCTTCACTTTTTTTTCCTGGGACTTTTATTAGAATATTTTAATTTCCTTACCTATTTCCATTCGTTCTTTACTTTTTTCATACTTTCGTCAAAGAAAAAGCATTCAGTTTAGTTAAAGCACAGCTAAAATCTACTTGGAAGATCAAACATATACGGACTAATTGCCTGAGAACAAAAATGAGACAAAGTTTATAAAAGAAAAAATAAACACATTTTTTGGGAAAGTGAAACTTATTTTTATGTTCCTGGTAGAAGTTTGGCTAAAACTGGGTACACTGACATAGTAATCAGCTGTAGAAGTATGGATAGTCATAGTTATATGGATTTTCCACAAAATATGGTGATTTCACCCATGGAATTCTTGTGCGATGCTCATCTATGGGTAAGGCCTGCTGCTGTCCTTCTGTTGGTTTCTTCACTTCAGTTAAGCTATATCAATCATCTGTTTATCTATATATCCATCTATCTGCACAGTTAAGCTGTGAAACTTCCGTCATTATTATTCCTTATTTCTCATCTCTTAATCTCTTTGTATAACATTCTGGAAGAATTTCTCAGCTGATTCACTCTCAGCCAGGTCAATGTGCTATTCAAACCAAAACTGAGGGTTCTTTTTGTCACGTGGCTATAAGTAGATAGATTAGATACCCTCATGTGATTAGCTAGTTGGTACTTTCTATCAGTTAGAGCTCAGCCCAGACTGAGAATCAGGGGCCTTGGTTCCTCTTCATCTGAGCCTCCACAATGGAGTGCTTGGGCTTTGAATGGAATAGTTTAGTTCCCAGAGCAAGTGTCCAAAGACCCAGGTGAAAGCTGTATTAGCTTTTATAACTTAGTCTTGGAAGTCCCATAACTACTTCTGCCATACCCATGAACCTGCAAAAATTAAGAAATGGGAACCTAGATTCCATCTCTCAATGGAAGGTATGTCAAAGTAACATTATGAGAAGAGAATGCAGAGTGAGGAACATTATTATGGCCAATTAAGAAAATATAATCTGTCACACTGTCCCTCTTTTTTGTGGTGACCTTCCTGAGTTACTGGTAAGTTGTTGTGGATTACTTAAATAGCCTATACCCTCTTTGTGGGGCACTTATATGACAGTGGCAGCTTCAGACTCGCAGAGAATATGATTCAAAAGCCCAGAGGCTATCTGGGTCCTCAACAGCAGTATGATGGTCTCCTTACTGGCCTGGTTCCTGCTCTACTTTATCCATTAAGGACTCTGTGTTTACAGTACACAATCCTGTTTATGGTCTTCAACCTTGGATATGTGTTTATTACCATTTTGGTGATGCCACGTATGAATAGAAGATTTTAGCATTTTCCAAAGTCATCTTTTGAACATAATTTCCTCAGGTTGGAACTTTTATTGCCCTCATTTTATAGTTAAAGAATGTGAGGCCCAGAAAGGTTAAGTGATTTGCCTATGCTTGAGAGACTGAAACCAGTTTGACTCCAAAGTTACTATATTCCTCTCTTAAAAGTTTCTGTCCATGTCTAAAATATTACTATAGAGAAATGAGACAGATTTAATCAACCACACATTTAAATCAATACCATTCTCTTATAATCAAACCGCATATATGAAGTATTTTAGTATGATCAGTAGATACAGTTTATGAACCTTAATAGCTTGAATCCAGCAGCTTATCCTATGATTTCAAAAGCTATAGCTCATCATTCTAGATAACAAATTATTTACCAGAAAAAAAATATGATTTTTTTAAATTTTATAATAGTTTATTTTCAAATTGGTTTACATGTAACACCCAGTGTGCATCCCAACATGTGCCCTTTTTAATGCCCATCACCCCCTCTCCCCCCTCCCTCATCCCCCTCACCCTCAGCTTTTTCTTAGTCTTTGAGAGTCTCTTATGTTTTATCTCCCTCCCTCTCTGTGTCTTTTTCTCCTTTCCCCTCTTCCCCTCCCCCTCGTTTTTTGCTTAGTCTCACAAAGTCCACCTATTCGTGGAAACATATGGTATCTGTCTTTTTCTGACTGACTTATTTCACTTAACATAATACCCTCCAGTTCCATCCATGTTGCTACACATGGCCAGATTTCATTTTTTCTCATTGCCACGTAGTAGTCCATTGTATATAAGTACCATAACTTCTTTATCCATTCATCAGTTGATGGGCACTTGGTCTCTTTCCATGATTTGGCTATTGTCGAAAGTGCCGCTATGAACATTAGGGTACATGTGCCCCTATGCATCAGCATTCCTGTATCTCTTGGGTAGATTCCTAGCAGTGCTATTGCTGGATCATAGGGTAGCTCTATTTTCATTTTTTTGAGGAACCTCCACACCGTTTTCCAGAGTGGCTGCAAGAGCAACTAACTTTGTAACTCTCCTCTTACAAAGATTTCTGGATGTTTTTTAGAAGTCCCTAGTCATTCATAGGAGCTGGCTTCTTTCTCTCAAGCTGGTGAGCAAGGATCTGCTCAGGATAGTGAACCAGAACCAACCCGGAGGAAGTTGGGCCACCCTAGCTGCTCTCAAGTAGGCATGATAGCTGCATCTCCATTATTTTTTGATAACTAGATTATCTAAAACATAGTGTCTTAATACAAATTCTATTTCAAATTTGCATTGAGAATCCTCTTTGAGCTCTTCTTCACTTTCACATACATCCAGGCCTTTCTATTTCTCTTTATCTCCCATTCCCATTATCTAGCAACCTAACATGAAACTTTTGACCAAGTTCTCAATGTGCTCCAGAGTAGTGATTCCCACATGTGGAGCAGCATAATTACAAAGCCCAAGAAAAATATAACACAAAAATTTAAAACCATGACGTTAATAACTTTTTATTTAGTCAAGTATATTAAAATTTTTAAAAATGGCTACTACTTACTATCATTTCCTAACTAAGGAAATGGATGTTTTTAAAGATTAGGAAAAACATAATCTCATACTTTAAATTTTAAACATGAAAAGATCACCATATAACCTTTTTTTTTCTTTGTTCTTTCATTTCCCCACAAGAGAATAACTGGCTTGTGTTTGGGAACTATTGCTCTAGGTAGTATAAATAACTGTTTATTCTCTTCTTTTGCTCCAGGGTGATGTCACCCACTGCTATGACTGGACATCACTGTCCCTTTTCCTCTTCATAGCCTATCCTTCTAAAGGTTGACTTCCTGGTGACTGGGTCGGCTGAGTATACCACAGTGATTGCCTGCAGGTCATCTTTGCTTCAATCACCAGGCAATACACAGCTTCCTCCACTCACCCGTGAAACACGGGTAAGCCATCCATGGTGGTCATAAGTAACTGCACAAAATTCTTCCTGTTTAGACTTCAGTAACTTGAGGTACTTTCATAACTTGGGCAGCTATATTGTGTAAGTAACAATCTCATTTAACCCAAAGGTTTGTTGGTTATGGCATATACCCTTCACTTGTGCTTCTCATCCACATAGGTAGAGATTTCACCACTATTCACAGAACATCCAAAGTGCTGCCACATTTTTGAAGCATAAGAATCTCTGGGAATCTGGAGAGAAGGTTTTCTTTAACCCACAATGGGCAAAAGACACTGGTCAAAAGAGAGAAGTCTCAACATTTTCGACAGAAGCATTCATTCCTGCTGGGTGTCAGATACTGTTCTAGGAAAACCACAGATAGTGTTCCAATTGTAAGATGCTATTGGAAAAAGCACACTGGCCATACTCTGAAAAAGTGTTAACTTAAGTGCTACTCCCAAAGTAAACTGATCTCATTGTTAGCTATTATTTCCAAACAAGAAATGTCAATTCTAAGCATGGCACAGTATCAGAAATGTAGGAGGTCAGAGTAGGTTGATTATAATTTCATTTATGTGAGAGTTTTATAGTCTCAACAAAGAATCCACCAATTCTAGTTGCAGATACTTATTTTTACTGAATCCTATCATTATATTCCATCAGGCTGGGCCAGTGTTCCCCAAAACATAGTCCACTAGATCAGACCACTGAAGAAAGAATTCTTTGGATGGATGGATGGATGGATGGATGGATGGATGGATGGATGGATGGGAGGGAGGGAGGGAGGGAGGGAGGGAGGAGGAAGGAAGGAAGGAAAGAAAAAAAGAAAGAAAGAAAGAAAGAAAGAAAGAAAGAAAGAGGAAGGAAAAAAGAAAGAAAGAAAGAAAGAAAGAAAGGAAGAAAGAAGAAAAGAAAGAAAAAAGAAAAGAAAAATTAAAAAAAAAAAAGAATTGCCTGACCAGCTAAATTTGGGGAAATTCATACAGCATTCTTCTCTTAAAGATTTACAGTGCCCACTGGCATATTAAATAAAGGCTCAGAAAATCTGAGTAAAGAAACCTATACCTACCTTTAAACTAGAGTTTCCTAAAAGAATTGGACTTCAGGAATCTTATTTCTCATATTTATTAACATATAGTGGAGCCAGTGTCTGCACACTTTGCTCCTTTTACACCCCATCTAGAGATGTTCTTAGTTCTATCAGTCAGTCCACGTAGTGACAACAGAGCAAATTTTCCTCTGGCTAGGACTGTTAGGGCTCAATACAGTCTGAAGAGCCAGGAGGTTTTTTTGCTCTTCAGATGCTGCAGTTTCACTCCTCAACCAGTGTGGTAGCACATGTCATGTAGCATCAGGTTGCATGTTGTACATGACATAACTGCTCTCCGGCTTTGATGACAGATGTGTGAACTACAAACCATGGCAGCTCATGCAGCATCGACCATATTAGGTCTCAAACTAAATTCAGTGAATTGGGTGTAACTGACTTGAATTTTCTACCATGAACAAGCTATTCCTCTTCTTTGGGGCTAGTTTACTACTAAGTAATTACAAAGGCCACTTCTTGTCTTTCCCATAAAGTCTCATTAAAATCAGCCAATTACTGAGTGATCAAGAGCCAAGCTCTGCCCCACACAGTGTTCACTCTGCCCTAGTCTAGATAAATCCTCTCCCTTGCATTTGCAAGGGAGTTCCCTAGCAGTACCCTAGCTAATTCTTTCTTGATTTCTCACCCTGAATATTCTCTAAGACCTTGGAGGAGGAGAAAGGGAGAAAAATCAAGTTCTAAGCAAGAATCAAAAGAAGGGTGTGCAATAGGCTTGAAAGATACTCTAGAACGGCTATTCCCAACTCTTGAGAAGATACAGACCGCTTCTAACATCCAAATATTTCACAGACCTCAGCATGATTGGGGATATGTTTTGAGTACCTGATAACTGAGGAAACATGGAACTAAAAGTTACACTAAATTCAGTAATGATTTAAAACAGTTAGGATGCTTCCCCTGGCAAGACACAGAAATCTAGATTCAACCTGGCTTTAACAAGAAGGATACATATATTTCTTATCTCATACAACAAAAAAGGCCAGAGGAAGTACTGCAGAGAGAGCTGATTCACCAGATCAGTATCATCATCATGACCCCCAGGGCCTTTCTATCATGCAACTCCGTCTTCTCACTGTGGGTTTCATCCCCAGACTGGCAGCACAACAGCTGTGGCACTCCAGCTGCCACAGTCAGACACACATCTGAAAGTTAAGAAAATCTATCTTTTCCTGTAGTTCTCTTTTATGGAAGGGAAAGTGTCCTCAGAAGCCTCTTGGAAACCTTTCCCTCAGGTTTCATTGGCCTAAATATGTTCATATGCCCATTCCTGGACCAATAATGAGCCCAGAATAGGGATTAGACTGAAACAGACCAGGCTCACTCTTAGAGCTGGGAGTGAGGTTCGTTTCCCTCAGGCTCTTGGCTCCAAGGAAAAAGGGTAGATACCTGGGGAGGGGAGGAAATCAGAATTCCATTATGAAGAAGGGAAGAATACATGTCAGGCAAGCAAACAATAGTGCCCGTCTCTTTCTTTTAAGTGAATTTGTAGTTCACTAACGTGCATTTGAAAAATAAGAGTATAAATGTGTGGTAGTATTATACATTCATCTACAAGTGAATGGTTCTATGGACTCTGCCAAAATGCTTTCACAGGCAAGTAGCACAATATTCAACTAGAATTAGTTTAAATAATTGTAGTTTACTTTTATCACATACTTTTCTCTAAGGTAGATCACTCCAGGCTTGGTTCAGTGGCTGACCAATGTGAAAACTCAGGATCAGCTACTCGGCGATTCCCTTGGCTTTCTCCTCATAGTCACAAAGTGGTTGCTGTTGTTCCACTTACCTCATCCCCATAAGACAAGGAAGGAAAGAGAAGAAAGGGGAGGGAGGGGAGGAACAGAGGGAGATAGGGAGAGCATCTCTCTTCAAAGAATTCTCTTAGTCTATAGTTTTCTTAATTCAGAGCTTGAGACAAAGACTCATGTACAGGTATTTGGTTAGGATATGTGATTCCCTAGTAAAGAATAGGAGTCTCAGATGTGGGCAGGGAAACAGGAACGGAAGGAAAGCCAATGCAGGATGTGTTACTGATGCGGCCACCTCTGTGATAAACTGATACTCAAACCTATTGAGACTTTCTGAGAAGCCTTATGAAGTACATCTCATAAATGTCCATTCAGGAGACAAAAGGAGAAAAGGCTTTATCACCTCTGACCTCCCTGTGGCCAAGGTCTGCCTCACAGGTATTAAGTTTCCCCACACCACCAGGTTGTTTATATAAGAGGAGAGAACAGAGTTTCCATGGATTTCCAGGGCTGCAGCATCAGAAGAGCTCCAAAACAGTAAGTAAGAATCACACTGCCTGGGCCCAGGTGAGGCCGTATCAAACTGTACCTGCACAGATGGGCAGTGGTTTACACAGAGCTGGTCACCCCAGCAAAGGGGCTGAGGGGATTCTGAAGTGGTACACAATGTCCAATATGGTTTCTTTTTTTCATTAGGAAAGAAAATCATTTCCTGAAGTTTTCAGCAGACTCAGACTCAGAGACTGATGTCTCATGGTCTCCTCATTCATGACTGGGTGTCATGCCTACCCATAAATGCAAAGGAGGCTATGAATGTGTATGTTTGTCATTTTTATCCTCTAGAATAAAAGGTAGATTATGCTCGCAAGACACAAGAGGGTGGGATATATATTCCTGATTAGTGAAGGTGTTCTTATTAACTCCTTGTTTAAATTCTGTGCCCAAGGAAAAGAAAGAGGAACAAAAACAAAAACCAAAAAAAGAAAAAGAAAAAGAGAAAAAGAAAGGAAAAGAAAGGAAAGGAAAGGAAAGGAAAAGAAAAGAAAAGAAAAGAAGAGAAGAGAAAAGAAAAAAAGAAAGAAAGAAAGCCACCAGGATGATAAGAGCAGACACCACTGGCTGTCCCCGGCATCTCATCTCCCACAGTAACAGAATATTTGGGACAACACATATCTGCTCAAAACAAAGACTTCCATTCCCAGCCTCTTTGACAGCCAGGTTGGTCATGTGACTCAGCTCTAGACAGTGCAATGGAGCAGATGTAACGTGTGTAACTTCAGAGTAAGAGGTTATTTGGAGCCATCGTGAGGAAGAGGAAAAATGGAGAAATGGTAACACTTTGTTCTGCTTCTATTTGGTTCCAAGCTGGGTCTGTTGCCTAGATTTCATTTTTGATCTTCACATCAACCTATGGGAAAGGTAGTATTATCTCTGTTTTGCAGCTTAGAAAACTGAAGCTCAAATAGACATTTGAAATGTACTTTAAAGACAAAAAGAGTCATGTAAGAGTGGCAAGGTTATTTCCCTAGTAACTACCCTGTGTTTCAGCACACTTACCTCCACCCTCCTCTCTCAGTGGTGTCCTCAAGGTCCTTCCTTTCCCCCAGCCACTCCCATAGTAGTGAGAGCCACTCAGTGCGGAAGCAACTATGAAGACCAAGTACCTCAAATCAAAAGACTGAGGATTGGGGAGCTTATTTTCCCAAGAAGGTTTTTCTACTCCTGGAAACAAAGTTAGACCCTAAAGGAGAAAGAGGAGGAAGAGGAAGCATAGGAAAACTGAGACACATAGAAAGGGAGGGGAAATTTAGTCCTACGTGGAGAGGGGATTGGTGGGATTTTTGCACCTCAGTGAGCAGAGAACTGAGAGTAAACTGAATCCTGCTCAGTGTCATCAACCTGAGGGCACTCCCAGGTCCTCCATGCCTCAACTGGCTCACCATCTACATGAAACCAATCATCTAGGGGCGCCTGGGTGGCTCAGTTGGTTAAATGTCAAACTCTTGATTTCAGCTCAGGCCATGAGACTGAACCCCGTGTCAGGTTCCATGCTGGGTGTGGAGCCTGCTTAAGATTCTCTCTCTCTCTCTCTCTCTCTCCCTCTCTCTCTCCATCTCCCTCTGCCCTCCTCTGCTTGCTCACTCTCTCAAAACAAAACACACAAAACAAAACGCCAACCATCTAACAGTTTCAACCCCCCCCTGCCCCCCCGTGTATCAGATGGCCAGAAGGGAAGACTCTTCCTTATTTAAAGATGGACTCAAAAGAACCAATTGAATAGTTTCCTATGAGCCAGGAGAGCAGTGGAAAAGATGGGAAGTAACAACCAAGTTTGGACATGGAGAGATGCTAAATGAGACTTTCGCAAGTGAGATGGATCTTTAGTGCATCACCCCTTAAGAAAGTATGTTCTCGGGGCACCTGGGTGACTCAGTTGGTTAAGCATCCGACTCTGGCTCAGGTCATGATCTCACAGTTGGTGAGTTCCAGCCCCACGATGAGCTCTGTGCTGACAGCTCAGAGCCTGGAGCTTGCTTTGGATTCTGTGTCTCCCTCTCTCTCTGTCCCTCCCCCACTTACAACCTCCCTCCCTCCCTCTCTTTCTCAAAATAAATAAACATTAAAATCTTTTTAATTAAAAAAAAAGTATGTTCTCAACCAAAGATGAATAAAGGAACTTCTCAGCTATACAGCTATAACAGGGCTGGCAAGATCAGCAGAACCACAGGACTCAGGATAGGACCTGAGAGGTCACAATGCGTGTGTGACTCAAGACCCTCAGTCTTATTGGGGCCAACACTGTATTTTTCAGCAGCTGCTGAAGGAGAGCAGTATATGCTGTTCCAAGATCATTACAGGGAGAAACTCAACCCAGCTTATTTCTGGTCCTCCTAGATTGCAAAACTGAGGGGTTATTTATACAGCAAGTGGATGCCGACTCAAAGAAACTGGTCAGTAAAAATAATTACAATTTTACTACACTAAAGTATGTGAAAATAGAGTATAGTTGAAGAGAAAATCCATAAAAAGAAGGTTCAGATGTGCATACCAAAAGAATTTCAGCTTCTGCATGTAAAAGCTTAGTTATGGTTATAGAATGTCAGCTAAGTCCAACGCTAGACAAAACCTGAAATGGTAAGCAAGGGAGACTTTGCTGTCACATAGGGATCTTTGACTATACCAATAGAAAAAGTAACCAGAAAGGACTTAAACAATAAGGAAAACAAATTCTCTCACATATCAAGAAGTTTCAAAGTTGAGTTCCAAAGTTGGTTATTCAGCAACTCTACAAAGTCCTCCAGGAACTAGATTCCTTCCGTTTTCCCACTCCCATTCTCATCTTGCTAACATTCTCTCTTCACTCATTCATCACATGGTCCCAAGGAGGCTGCCCTAGTCCCAGTTGTGAAGTGGTGATATGCCAACAACATCATTCCAAAACAGAAAAATTGGGCACCATTTCCTCCTGTGCAACTCTTTTGAAAAGCAAGGAAAACTTTTCCCAGAATCCCACTCCAGAGCGGACTTCCACTCATTGGCCACACTGTGTCTCATGCCCACATTTAAACCCATCCCTGGCAAGCAGATGGAGAGTTTATTATTGGTTTAACCGAGCAACCCCTGAGCACTGGGTTAGGAAAAAAAAAAAATCAAGGTCCGATTAACAAGGAAGAATAGAGGAAATGACTCGTGGCTGGGCAATGAGCCTTTTTTGTCACAGATTTTATGCTGCAAATCAGAAAATAAATGATAGGATAGTCTACAATTGAGGACAAGGTCAGTACCACCAATCAGGGCCACACAAGAACTTCAAGATATCTGACCCAGTTACTTAGCTCAACTCCATCCTCATATACCTAATAAGCATGCCCTATGTTTCAACATCTTTAAACAAGTATTTCAGCAAGGCAGTATGGTAGACCAGGATCAGACAGACCTATGTACCAATCCTGTCCCCATGACGTGCATGTACATAAGTGACGTTTGCTGTGCCATTCCAAGGTGGCTTCTTTCTCTCATAATCTTCTGTCTATTGTGGAGATTAATAAACAAAGAATCTCAGTGTGTGATAAGTACTATGGAATACAAGGATTGAGATTACCTTTTAAATAATAATCCTAGGATTATAAATGGACTGTCCTGATTTATTTGAAGACTAATCATTGCTAAAATTATCCTACTGAATTTAGCTCTTGAACCTAGGTTGATAAGGGAATCAATCCACTCCACAGCATAGTAAGTACAAATCTAAAAATATTTTTAGCAAAGAACTGCTGCAAGATATATTTGGTTAAAACCATAATAACAAACCAAAATAAGTCCTCATCAGCAGACTAGACATACTGCTTTCTGATAAAAGTACGAATTTAGGGGAATTTATTGACTTGAATGTTGCATTAGCAGAGACACTGCAAATGCTTACCCAGAATAAATAAAGACAGTAAATAAGTACAGAGTAACTTCCAATGTCTTCCCATTTTCATCGATCCACATAACGTTCTCACACTGAACTTCATGTAGTCCCATTTTTAACCTCTCACTCCTTACCTCCAAAGCGTACCATTTTCATTGCCCATCTGATAGATTACCAACCCCTCATTCTAACATCCAGTGATACCATGACCTGGTTCACCTAATGCTTCGCCTTTTCCCAGTTTATATAGAGTCCTGCATCAATCCCTATACCTGCCCCAGTGCATAAACCTCCCCACCAGACCTACATCCTTCCCTCCCTTCAGTCTATGAAACCCTTCCCTTTCTTTCCTGAATGAAGACAGTCAAAGCCCCTATTCAAGGAGCCTTATACTAAGATATAGCCCTCAAGGACCCACGCGGTCTCCCTTCTGCCTCATACCACGCCTGTGCCAAGAGGATTAGGATAGCAAAAGGAGGGCTCCTGAGTCAGACAATACCAGAGTTCAAATCTTGGATCCATCACTTACTGGCTCTGAGACTATGGGCAAATCCTGTCTGACATTTTTAGGTCTCAGTTTCCTCATCTTTAAAATGAGGATAATAACAGATTTCTCCACCTAGGCTTACTGAGTATTAAATAAAATAATGCAGATAAAGAGTTTTTGCATCAGGGTATGCCTGGGTGGCTGAGTAGGTTGAGCATCAGACTCTTGATTTTGGCTCAGGTCAACGTCTCAATGTTCATAAGATAGAGCCCCATGTCAGGCTCTGCGCCAAGCAGAGGAGCAAAAGTGAAGACAGGACATTCCTGCAACCCAAAAACATGAAGGCTAAAGCCTAGCAGGGAAGACAGGACACAAAAACTGGAGCTCCAAAACTGGGAAAGTGAAGGCAGACACCAGGCAGAGAAGCACCTGTTCTGGACTGGAGCAGGAGGACTTAAACAATGCCTCTATCATGCCATCTCTTCACCCTGATGAAAACACTGGAAGGTACACTCCAACTAAACCTTGGAGTAAATGTGAACAGGGAAGATGTGAGAGACAGAAGCTAGTAAAGTCAACCCAGAAGGAAAGGACCTCCAGAAAGGATGTCTCCAAGAAAGAGACTAGAATGACAGACTTCCCGACATGGCTGACTTAGAGTGAAATTGTGTGAGGGTCTGGGGGAATGATTAGGGAGAATCAGTAACAGCTACAAAGCAAACCAAGCAGTGGGGGACTAGAACAATTTGTGGCAAGTACATGAAAGTAGTCCTAATACACTACAATGCTCAACTGTGAATATTTGTATACTAATAATGCAAATACTATTAATTGAACAAAAAAGACTAACAGAACTCCACCAAGAAGGTGGAGGAAAAGTAGATGGCATGGGAGTGGGGTCATAGAACTAACTCCTCACCAGTAGGAGTAACAGTCTGCACATTTTTTAGAAACATGGAGACATGCAGAGGTTCTCAAAGAATGAAAAATTACTATCTTTGGAAAGAGGCTCTTTGGGTATTATGAAGAGCAGGAGTTTTCTGAGGCAGGTGACTTGCCAGTTTTTAGTACTTTCTGACAATTTATTTATTTACTGAGAGAGTGCACATGCCAATGAGCACATAGTGGGGGAGGGGTGGAGGTAGAGAGAGAACCTCAAGCAGGCTGTACAATACAGAACCCAATGTGTAGCTCCGTCCCAGGATCCTGGGCTCATGACCTGAGCCCAAATCAAGAGTCAGATGCTCAACCCACAGAGCCACCCAGGTGCCCCTTTTCTAACTGTTTAAATTAAGTGATGACATTATTTCAGTAAAAAAAAAATTTAGATAACAAAAAAAGAAAAATCGATCGCATACTCTAAGTCAATGTACTGGTTCCTTACCAACTGAGTGCTAACTCATTATTTACTTACAGATATTTTCACATTTTATTGACCAGGATCAGGTCTAACTAAAGAGCAAACAGAGAGTATAGTGGTATCATTTCAGAGGTGCTGTTACAGTATTGGTAACATTGCCTATCATTGCCCCTGACAGCTGCACTGATCTGGGTCTCCAGCAGCCCTCCCCTTAAATCCACTTTTTGAGGCCCTTATTGGCACCTTGATAATTAGTGAGCATATTAGCTCCCAGAAGCGGACAGAAGTTAACAAGATGCAGTCTGGGGATGATAATGGTGACAAGCAAAATGATGTTAAAGAAACTGAAAAAATAGCAAGAGCCAACCCGTAGAAGGCCAAATGTGCACTGAGAGACAGAAGTGATAGAATTCAAGACAAAATGGGGGCCTCTGCACAATTCTGCCAAGAGTTAGCTGTGATCGTGTCTGGAAGATACAATCAGTGAGGGTAACTTAGGTTTATAGTGTTTTGCTGCCTGTAAAGCTCTTTCCATTCTGTTATCCAGAACATGTAAAAACATGTATTTAGAACATGTAAAAATGATGCCTTAAAGAAACAAGGACATGAAAATAAACATGCTTAATGTAGCACCTTTCACAACTGCTGAGTGCCCCAATACTTCCTGCTATTTAGGTTGTGAGCTATTTAGGTGGTTATCCCCCAGGACAACCCCCAATGATCCTACTTCCTGGTATTTGCATCCTTGTGTAGTCTCTTCCCACACTGTACCAGGCTTCTGTCTTGGTCCCTGTAAGATCACTTGCACAGGGGGGATCGAGATGCCATGTCATGAACAGTCCCTAGGAAGAGGCCCATGTGGTAGGAAACTGAGGCCTCCTGCCAACAGTCCCATGAGTGAGCCTGGAAGCAGATCCTCTAATTCCGCTAAGCCTTCACACGCCTGCAACCCTAGCAGTATCTACGTTGTAGAGTCAGAAGCATCCAGCTAAGCTGCTCCTGGACTCTTGACCCTCAGAAAACATAGCAGATAATACAAATTTGTTGTTTTAAGCCACTAGGTTTTAGAAGTAATTGTTACACCAATAGATAAGCAATACCAGGTTTGACGGCGAGCCATCGTGGTATTGTTATCCCCATTTGCAGCTGAGAAAATAGAGGGCAAGAGAAGGCAAGTAATTTCTCCAAGGCCTCACAGTAACTGGAAGACCTAGGTCTTGAACTCCGTCAACTTAGCTATCAACTTACTCAACAAATATTTCAATGACTTCAGTATCAAATAAAATACCAAGGATTGTTGGTCTTCAGAACATGTAAAAATGATGCCTTAAAGAAACAAGGACATGAAAATAAACATGCTTAATGTAGCACCTTTCACAACTGCTGAGTGCCCCAATACTTCCTGCTATTTAGGTTGTGAGCAGAGGTAGGTACAAAAAGAGGAACTGTTACTCTTATCCTCGATTGGGGCTTGTTGCCAGAGTTTGGTTTTATCCTCTGCAGCGCATAATTTGTGATAAAACTGGCAAGAGAACATATGCTCCAATAACTTGGCCGATTGCATTAGGCAAACAGAGCCTTAAAGAGTATTATTTATGGGAAAAGCTGACCAAGGATTCTTACATCAGAAGAATGGAGGTGGGGAGCCCCAATGTATGTGAAGCACCTGAATGCAATAAAACCCAAGGCAGAAGCATACAACGTTGACATTCTCTTGACTTTTATTTTAGAACAAAATGTACTTTCTGTTCTAATAACCACTGGGATTTTTTTTTTAATTCTAAGAGACATCACTTGCTCACATACAAATCCTCTATTTCTCAAGCTGAGATATTCAAGATGCCTATATGGAGCCTCAGTGTTCCCAGAAAGGGACAGCTCAGAGACTTGGCATTCTCCACAGAGAAGGAGGAGAGTAAGTCAGGGACTCATCAGGTTGTCAATATCTACTGAGTAACAGCGGACAAGATTTTGGAATCTTGAAGACCTATGACCATCCCTTGTTTTTTCCCTCAGCTTCCTGAAGGAAGAGGAGAGCGAAGAGGAGTCCAAAAGCTGACCCCAGGGCCATTAAAAGTTGGTCCATTTACAAAGTTTCTGGACCATAATTTAAGGTGAGATTCCTCCATAAATAGTGTGTCTCATAACCAGTATTTTGTGTCTGTGGTTCTGGGGTTACTAAATAAGTGTAGTGTGTCTCATTCTAAATGACTTCTCATTCCAAGTGACTTCCCAGTACACTTAGAATAAAGCCTAAACTCCTTCTGAAGCCTAGAAGGCCCTGGATAATAGGCACTGCCAACCTCATCCAACCTTTTCCTTATACTCTCCCAGGGTCATGGCCAGGTTGCAGCCACCCTGGCTCTTTACATCCTTCAGGTACCCTCGGTTAGTCACTTCTCCAGTTGGCGCTATTTCCTGCTTCTCCTACTTTATCACCCGCTTATCAGGCTCGCTCCTTCTTGTGTTCAGGTTCCTGACCACCCAGTGTAAATGAGACCCCCACCCCTCAGCCCATCTCATCTCCTCACTTTTTGTCACTTCACACTATCAAAATCATATAACTGGACCATTTATTGAGCAGTTTCTACATGCCGAGCAGTGTTTTAAGGGCTTTTGTTGTATTAACTCATTTAGTCCCAGTAAAAAATCCATTATGCCCAATACAGGTGAGGAAACCAGGACACAGGTGAAGAGCCTTACCCTAAGTGATGCAACTAGTTAGTGGTGGAACCGGGAATCAGCCCAAGAATTTACTTGTTTTTTTGTCCGTCCTTCGTTGGGCTTAAGCTCTACAGGAGAAGGACTTTTACAGGTCTTGTTCCCTGCTGTATCCCAGCACAGTGTCTAGCACATAGTAAGTGCTCAAAAAATAGCCTTTTAATTAATGAATGAATAAGATTTCAAAGCGTTCTCCCTGCTCCCACCCTTTCACGTTCTGGGATATGGGTGTCGATGTTCGGCAATCCTCTATCAACTTGTGCCAAGTCGGTGAGTCACGTGACCTCTGCTTCAACCAGACTCCCAGCTAAAGTAAGGCGGTTTGAAGTATGGAAAAGTCTCCTTACCTGGGTGCGCTCCTGGTGTTGAGACAGAAGGGTCCTTCCGCCCAGTCAAGCATTTGCTACCTGGGCGTTGCAAACGTGATGTTGCAGGCGCTCCAGGCATCTGGATACCGGTTAAGTTCGCTTTCTCATTGTTTCTCGGTGGCAGCCGCGCCCTCCTGTGCTATCTTGGCTTCGAGGGACACTTGCAGTTTTAAAAAATCTCAAGACGAGTGGGCCGGACTGGTTTCTGAAGGGAAGACCCTAGAGCAATTACCAGAAAATGTCTTAATAGGATCAGAGCCCCGGGTCCTTTCGGGCACTGTAGAGAAATGGGATAGGTCTCTGAAAACAGGAAAAAGGTAAAAAGCTGGGATCCCAAATACCGTACGATTTTTGGTAATAAGAAAAATTTGAAGTTTATGATTTAACCATCTCTCTCGAGATCAACTTACTATCTTCAGCGTTGGCTCCTTGGTTGTCAACGCTCACGGATGGGTTGGACTAAAGCTCCCGTAAACACCTGAGTGTCCTCGCGCTCACACTCCGCGCAGCGAGCTGCGGAAGGTCCCAGAAACCGGCCCCTGGAACTTCCCTCAGTTACCCTCTGCACTCTCGGAGGGGTCGCGGTAGGCCACCAGGGCTGGCGTCCCGCGATGCCCAGCACCTCCGCGGATCCGGACGCAGGGGACTCTCCTGGCCTCTTAGAAAACAGGCCCCGCGCAATCCGCGTGGCAAGCTTCCCTCTTGTCCTCCACGCCACAGCCGCGTTCTCCAGGTCGCCACGGCGCGCGTTCTTCTCCGCACTCGGCTGCCCTTCAGTCCCGGAGGTCTCGGGGCAGAGACCGTCTGCCCTCCAGAGACGAGGAGGTGGGGGCTGGAGGGCGCAGAGCGCTGAGGCCACGCAGATGGGTGCGGGCCTGGGAGCCCCGGACTTCCGCGTTTGGCTCAGCCAGGCCGCACCTGGGATCTTTCCCGCAGCTGCAAGGCGGGGAAAGGCCTGCTGTAAAAGTTTAAGTCGGATCAGAAGGAAACTATCGAGCGTCTTCTTCGCGCTCCGAGTCGTGCGGACCCTGGGCATTCAGAGATGAGCCCCGCGCCCCACTGCCCTCGAGGAGCTCGAAGTCTGGCGGACTGCGCGGACGGCCACAGGGCTCCACGCGCGGCTGGGGAAGAGGGCAGGAGACGGAGCGGGTGTGGGAGTGAGAGCGTAGCAGTCGTCTTGGCCCAGCGAGGGAATCCAAGGAGTCCCTCTCCCCAGAGGAGGGGAAGTACGGAAAGGAGTTGGTTGAAAGGAGAGCGGAAATGGCTCCCCCGAAGAGGAAGGCACGCCTGGGGCCTTGCGGGGGGCCGAGGGAGACGGAGCCGGACTGGAAGCGGATAGGGTCGTGACCTCCCAGGCCTCTCCTTCCCTTCCACACCCCCGCGGCTCCGCTGTGGGGATACCGGGCTTAGGCCGGCCCGCGGCGGGTGGGGAGTACCCGCGCTGCGCAAAGGTACGCGTACGCACCTCTGCGTGCGTGCGCGGCTTCGCGAGGCGAACGCTGCCGCAGAAAGGCCGCGTCCCGGGGAGGTCTCCCGCTTTGGGGAGTGGCCTGGCGGCCCGAGGCTCGAGCTTCAGGCTGCGGGTAAAGCAGTGGGCGTACTTAGAAGAGTTTTGTCGTAAGCCCTGTTCCAGCAGGGACCAAAGCTGCTGGCTCTCCCCATGGGCCACCTCTCCAGGTCGTCTGCCCGTGGTCTAGGTCTGGCGGGAAGGCAGAACTTTGAGGGAGAGCGCAGAAGGCGGCAGAGGCGTGGGCTGGAGACCGCACCGTGACCGGCTCCCGGATCACGGGAGCTCCTGCGCAGGGCCCAGACCTAACGAGTCTTGAATAAACCCATAGCCAACCAGCACTGTGTAAGAGTTGTAAGCGACTCTGCGGTTCGCCTAGGGGACGCTCGGATGCCAGGCCGGGAAGGTGCGGCCCTCAACCCTCAGTGCCCTCCCAGCAGCGCGGAGTTCAAGTCTCAAAGCCCAGACGCGCAGGGGCAAACTGGCCCCCTCGGGGGTGGAGGGGGTGGGGGCGGGGGCAGTGCAGCCTGACCCAGACAGCCTGGGACTCCCGAACCCTGGGAAGTCCTGTGGCGCCCTGCCCACAAACTGCCACCCTACCATTGCTTGCCCTTTGTACTATCCGCTCAGGAGTTTTGGATTACGAACTAGAATGGCGTGTGCGATGTCTAGACAGTAGCGCAGACCGGAGGTGGAGGAGGAAATTTGAGGAACTGAAGGAGGGCGCGAGCCTGCCCCGAGTTGCCTCTGGGCAACCAGAATGAATTGGCCCGGAGGCTGAGAAGAGAGAGTCTACTACCTTGCTCCTGGATCCCTTCCGGGAGCCGTTTCCTAGAGGCTGGTTTGCATTAGCCCATTAACTCTGTGTGTGGGTTTCGGTGTCCCCCGAGGGCTCCAGGGGGAGTTGGTAGGTCTCTGCCACACGCCATAGCTCTCTGCAGATACGAGCACTTCTGTCATTCTTTCCTCAAACTGTCGAGATCGCGCAGTGGAATTCGAATTACCTGGCTCTTAGACCTCTTATACCTGGCAGGCTCTGAGTGCAGCGCTTAGTCCGCAGGCTGGTCTGACCTGAGTTAAGGGTTGCCTGAGACCCTTGGAAACCCTCCCCAGACTGGGCTGAAAAGAGCCTCTACTTCCTGGTACGCCAAGCTAAGTGAAACTTCTTGTAGAGAAAACAGGGTTAGAAGGCAGAATGGAGGCCTGGGGCTGGGTTGACCGTGCACCTGCTCACAAGTCCAGGTGAAGGTGGCAGAGGTGGCGCACTTGGCCCGAGGTCTATTGTCAGGGAAGCCAGGTCTCAGACCAGAGCCTAAGTGAAACAAGCCCAGGCGGAAACATCAGTCCTCCAGTGAGGTTTATCTGCATGGCAAATTTCGATGGTTCCCATAGTCTAGTGGAGGGGTTCACCTTTGGCTTGCACTACCGTCTAATCTTTAGACCTGGCCCCATGTGGAGTGCGAAACAAATTAGGGATTTTCAAATCCCATATACCGGGCATCACCACTCCTCACTGGAGTCATTTGGCAAATCACTCAGCCCTTCTCAACCTCAGTTTCCTAATCTGCAAAAAGGGCATAGTGCCCACCTCTCTGAAGAGTGTGCTCAGGTCGAGAAACACCACGGATCTAATTGTGGGAAGGAGACATAAAGGCTTCGCCTCAAACTTGATGCACTGCATGCTAAAGAAAACCCCCCTCTCTCTCTACCTCTTCATTTTCTGCTTACCTCCCCCACTCCCAAACCCTCCAAGCCTGCGGAGCTGCCCGTGTTTCTGGTCGGTCCTCCCGAGAGAGGCTGGTGCAAAAGCCAATAAGCCTGGAACACACGCAGGTCCTGCTGGGCCTGGGACAATGGTTTCCATTTAATAAATATTTCCCCCAAGGGCATTTCACATTGGGCAGGCAATTATTCAAAGGAAACAGGCACGCAGGTTGGCTCCGCGGGTTATTTCGTCCTCTTTACCCGAAGAATGCTCATCTGACGCAAGAAACGAGTCTCGAATTCTCGCTGGGTGGAAGAAGAGCCCAGGGACAAATCGACCCTGGGTGCGGATACAGCCTGGGACTCCATTCTAGGGCCTCTGCAGAAGGGGCAAGGGCGAGGCCCCCACCGGGAGCAGGCCCAGCCTCCAGGCTGTCCTTCCGGTTTGGACAGATGTGGAGGGAAAATTTGTAGGTCTGGAAACACTAAATAAGAATATCGTAAATAGGAATCGCGATGCAAATCCTATGCCCGGCCTCTCCACAAAAGTGAAGAGAGGATTGCTGGGCTCTTCAAGGCTCATCCACTAGGGTCTGAAAACCGCACTGCCAGACAGGAGGACTTTCAGCAAAGGGTTAGAACGCACCGCTGTGCCAGCCCAGGACCCAGCGCTTCGCCCAGGCGCTGCATGGTGGGACAGGGGTGAAGGCGGAGCCGCAGGGACACCCCGTGAGAACGCTGCTAAAGGACCCCAAGGATATGGTTAGAAAAGTTTATTTCGCCTTTTAACCTGAGTTTGATATATTCTTTTTTCTTTTCCGAGGATCTTTGACAACGGGGGAAAGCGCTGTCCTTGCATTTCCTGGCGAGGCTGTCCTATTTATCAACACGCGCTCTCGGCTCACTCCCTTTGCTGCCCCCTTCCTAGGTCTTTGTATCTGAAGCCCTAATTCTCCTTTGCACGACCGACCAGGAAAGGGAACCAGAGCGAAGAGTTTTATTTGTTGACAGTGCCAGAAACAATGTGGACTCCGAGTCCCCAGTCCTGAGCTGGCCGCTCTGTTCTCTCGCTCTCTCTGTCTTTCCCTCACACCTCTCCCCGCCCCCACTAGTCGCGCTCCCTCTTTCCTCTCGGGCGCGTTGGCAGGTGCGCCCCCTTGCCTTCTCTGCTGCTGATTGGCGCCCAGGTTGGGGAGTCACCGCCCCGCGCTTATGTCAGAGTGCGTGCTGTCCGGGCCCACCTCGCCTTTGAACTTCGCCGCTTTTGGCTCCCGTTCACCAGCCTCCCCGCATTCTCAGCCAGGTGCTGTGCTAGGCGAGGTAGCTCCGGGAAAGCCACGGGAGGGGGGAGGGAACCACAGCCGTAGACACTGGACAGAAGAGAACCAGAGAAGGCGAAGGTGGAGAGGGGGAGAAGGAGGAGCTTCCTGCCCTCGCCAGCAAATTACCTGGCCACTTAATCCCAGAGACTCCGGTACTTGGGCCCCAGCCTCCGGTGCCGGCAGCCCCCCAGCCGGCTGCCCCCTCCTCCCCCGCCCTTCCTGAACTCACTCGCCCCCGGGGCCTGCCTGGGTGCCGGGACTGGCATGATCAGCTGAACTTTTCGGGGTTAGCGCTTCTTTCTGGCTTCCCCTCATCGGTGCGGAGGCGAGGGGAGTGCGGATAACCGGCTCAGGACGGGCAAACCGGCAGACAGACAAGCGCGCTCAGGCTCGCCTGCAGAGCCCCTACACTCCCCACCCCCACCCGCCTAGCCTCCGGGACCATGTCCAAACCTTCAGACCACATCAAGCGGCCCATGAACGCCTTCATGGTATGGTCCCGAGGCCAGCGGCGCAAGATGGCCCAGGAAAACCCCAAGATGCACAACTCAGAGATCAGCAAGCGCCTAGGCGCTGAATGGAAGCTTCTGTCCGAGGCAGAGAAGCGGCCGTACATCGACGAGGCCAAGAGGCTACGCGCCCAGCACATGAAGGAACACCCTGACTACAAGTACCGGCCGCGGCGCAAGCCCAAGAACCTGCTTAAGAAGGACAGGTATGTCTTCCCCTTGCCCTACCTGGGCGACACGGACCCTCTCAAGGCGGCGGGCCTACCTGTGGGGGCCTCCGACGGCCTCCTGAGCGCGCCCGAGAAAGCCCGGGCCTTCTTGCCGCCAGCCTCGGCGCCCTACTCCCTGCTGGACCCCGCGCAGTTTAGCTCAAGCGCCATCCAGAAGATGGGTGAAGTGCCCCACACCTTGGCCACCGGCGCACTGCCCTACGCGTCCACCCTGGGCTACCAGAACGGCGCTTTCGGCAGCCTCAGCTGCCCCAGCCAACACACGCACACGCACCCGTCCCCCACCAACCCGGGCTACGTGGTGCCCTGTAACTGTACCGCCTGGTCTGCCTCCACCCTGCAACCCCCCGTCGCCTACATCCTCTTCCCGGGCATGACCAAGACTGGCATAGACCCTTATTCGTCAGCCCATGCCACTGCCATGTAACCCCCAGCCTAGCCCGCCAGGCCTGGAGGGTGGCCGGGAAGCGGGACTGCACCCTGTCCTCTGCGCCTAGCCCGGGCCTCAGACGCCTCCGGGACAGCCGTGCTGCTGCCCGCTACTCTACCCCAGACTCTGCCTCTCTTCTCAGGGGATGGTAGGGGCGTCCTCCCCGACCCAAGGCGCAGACAGGTGCCAGAAACTTGCGAACATATGACAGCTACACAGCTGCCCCTACCCCCGACCGTCCCAAAACAAATCTCCGACTGTACCCCTTTTGGACAAAAAAAAGTAGGCAGTTTTGCTTTATTTATGTTTCCTTCTCTCTCTGATGGGCTTTGGACTCCAGAACTCCCAGATCCTGGTACTATATCTAGAATATGCATATATATTTTTTCTTTTGCACCCTGAAGAGTTAGCTGTGTCTCTGTGTTTTGCCATCAGACACAACTAGGTGCCATTGGCTCTTTACGTGTGGGGGGAAAGGCTTAAAAGTTTAAAACCACAGAAAGGGAAATATTTCTATTTAAAATCATGCTATGATAGTGTTTGCTTCTTTAAAGGTAAAACAAAGGGACCCACATGATTATTTTCTTTGTATAAAGCAGTGCTCCTAGAGACCTAAGTTTACTTTTAGACAGAATGTCAGGTTCTGAAGTCAGGAAGTAGAAAGTGAACAAAAATTAAAATAATAAAAACATCCTAAATGGTCATAAATGTTTTGACGATGTCTTGGAAATGTACCTAGAAGGATTTCACCTCCTTACTCTGTTCATTTGTTGAACAAAGACGTTTTGAATAAAGACAATCTGTCATTGCAAAAAGTAACCTTTGATGTGCATAAAATCCGAAGTCAGGAGGCCCTGCCCCAGGGGCAGAGGAGTTGGGTCGGGAGGCTTAGAGTGCACAGAAAGACTCTAGCAGTGGCGGCTAGCCTTGCATGAGCCGAGCCTGGTGGCCTGCTGGCCAGGTACAAAGGGGCCCAGAGTCTGGGATTTGTCCCAATCGTGCCCTCTGGACCCGCGTTTTGCCTTTAGAGGCTGGACAAAGGTATCCATCTCTGGGACGTCACTCCTTCCAGGCGCTCTTCACAAAGTGGTCAGACCACTTCCGGGAGCGAACGAACTAAGACAAAGGCCGACCCATACCTCTGAGAGCTGGGTGCATTTTCTTTTCCTTTAAACCAGACTCCAAAAGAATGGAGAAAAGTGCAGAGTATACTGGGAACCAGTTGCGCACCAGGCACCGAGTCCCTTGGTGGGTGTTTTCAAGTCCAACGCATGGGGAAGACCGGTGACATTGGTATTTTTAAAAGATGCTTGAGAACACTGCTGCTGGCTCTTGGGATTGGAGGCTCCATACTGGTTCCTAAATTTAAAAAGACAAGTTTAAGAAACCTAGAAAAACATATCTTAGGTCCCCGCTCTGGACTATCGGAGACTTTTTTTTAACTAAGATCCTGTGGGAGCAAAGGGAAAAGGCGGGCGATACAGCTCAGGCACGGAGTATAGAAAAAAATCATAAAAATTAAATAACTCTTAGCCCTTAGTGTTTAACAAAAAAGCAAGAGAGCCTTTTCCTTTCCCCACTGGCTGAATATTATCTGGAAGACTGCTCTGCTTTTCGTCGGGGAGAAGGGACTTTCTGATATCTTCCAGCCCAACTCTTTGGAACTTGTTCTCAAAATCGAAGAGTGCTCCCCCATGCCTGTCTCCCCCCAGTCTCATCCCCAAAGCGGTGCTCCTGCATGCTTTTCTGTAGGTCGGGTGCTTTTCCCACTGGCTTTGATGTGGTGCGGGATGGGGGTGGGGGGGGGCGGCAGACTAGCGATTTTGTCTGCTTTCTGCTGCTGTTGAGGGATTTTTGCGCTTGCCTCTGTCTTTTCCAAAGGAGTCAGTGGCTGAAGGTGCAAGGGAAACGTTGTCAACAGACACCAAAGCCGAAAACCACCGATTAGCATATTGTCCTCAAAACAATTAGAAGTGTTTGAGGTGTTATTTGGAGCCTATTCATCCGAGCCCCTTTGTCAAAGGGGGATTTTCATTATTAAAAAAAAAAAAGTTAGCAGTTGTCCATCTGGCTGAGCTGAATAGCAAAGTGATCCGTGTTGTATATGCTTTTCTCATTAAGAGCTCTTTTGAGACCGATGTTAGAATTAAATGGTATAACACAATTAACATACACGGGCGCTGAATAGGAGGGGACGCCTATAAATAATAGATAGATAAATAAATGAGCGATCAGGCGAAGGTAAACAAAAGCGGGCTGGGGACTTGTAGGGGGAGGCCGGGCGGGCAGCGCCACGCTTACTTAGCATCACAAAACCCTCTTACAAATCGAGACAATTAGGAAGTGACTTGCCTCTGGTGGCCGTCGGGTCTGGGGGCTCTAGGCGCTTAGGGAAGGCCCCTCCTTCCGCCCCCTAGGAAGCCCAGGAGGCCTAGGGCGGAGGCACCGCTGTTCCCCTGTCTGATATAACCCCAACTGACAGTCCTGTCAGCCGCTCTGATCTCCCCCATAGCTCAGTGTCCCTTAACATCTCCTAAGATGAAGCTTACAGGGTGTGGGAGTCTTCGCAGAGCCCGGCGCACCAGCGCCCTGGGTGCACAGAGTGCCCTGGCCAGAGGTGGATTCTGGCGCGCACGGTCCCACCAGGGTGCCCAAGAGACTCCCAGGCGGAGTTTGGCTGAGAAGGGGCACCGGGTGGGTCGAGAGAGGGCTGGCGGTGGAAGCTGGAAACCTGAAACCAGGGCTCTAGAAGCGCCTGGCCCTGGGGACGCCAAAAGCAGCTCCAGGAAACTGGGGTGCGTGCGCTGTGGCGGGAAGGCGCCCGTGTGCCTGCGGCTGGGTGACAGAGACTCGTTTCGAACCAGCAGAGAGCGCGGGGCCCAGCGCAGGTCCCGGGACCTAAAGCAGTTAGACCTAGCTCTAGCTGTTTCTGTCTGTTGCACCTCCTCTCCCTCTTTGCTAGTCGGGCTCTGTCCAGCTCTCTGCCCTCCTGAGGCCTGGCCCCAGCCTCTGGCCCCGCAGGGCCTGCTGAGCCTAGCCTCCCGCGTCCCTCCCGGGCAACAGAGCCTCCGCCGAGGTGCGCGGCCGCAACTCGCCCTAACAAACAGCCGAAATCCTCCTCGTCACGCCGCTGACAAGGGCCGATTACCGACTTTGAAGTCAGGCGCAGACAAAAAGAAATCCCCTGGGGGGGGGGAGAGTTGGAGGGGGGGAGCAGTCCCTGTCAAACCTGTTTGCTCACAACTGTCTCTTTCTTTCAAGAAAATCATTAAAGCAAACCTGTAGGGAGAGGAGCGCCCCGCCCGCCCGGAGTCGAGGAGAGCCGCTTCTCCCGCGCGCGAGCGCGCTACCCGCAGCAAAGAGCAGTCAGGAGTCGCCCTCGACAGACTCTTGGTGTCGGGAGAACGCGAACTCCCGCGGCGAACGGGGCGATCGGGACCCTACAGGAGGCGACTCTGTGGACCCCTCCGCGCTCCTTGCGCTCCCACAGCCTGGGAGTCCCTGGCTTCCCTGGAGCAAGGGTGCCAGGGGCGGGGCGGGCCTCTCGCCGGCGGGTGCGATTGCTTCCAGGGGACAAAAAAAAATTGACCCCAATACACGCCGCGCTCACCCCCTACCTCTCCTCTATTAGGCGTTTCCTAGGACCCCAGCCAGAGGAGTCCTGACCAACTCCGGCTCCAGATGGCAATCGGTGGCGCTGGCCCAGCAGGGGCCCAGTTGTTTGGGTGTTCGTTAGGCTTTCTCTCTTTAAAACCTTGGCAGCCCCTTGGCTCAGGGGCACCCTGGTTACATCTTGTGGGAGATGTGGGATGGTTGGCCCCCTTCCACTCCAGGCCTCTGCAGCCTTGCAGACGCTTCCCCAGCTTTGAGTCTGTCTCCAGAAATCTTTAATTACCTTGTAATTTCTGAGTTTTCCCATTTAAACGTCAATTTCCTTAGAAACGCTAACTTTATAGTGGGAGACACCAGCTACTTAAAGTAAATCACACTGAGGTGTGAGTGGCTGACATCGGACACACTCTTAACATTTGCATTTTAAAACAGGATCTAGATAACCTCCCGGAGTCTAACCTCCAGTCACCTAATCTGGGTGATGTTTCAGTCGGGGTAGGGGCCTCTCATTACTTCGCACCACCGAGAGAAGCGTCTCCCGCGTAAGCAGCCTCTCTGGGGACAACTGAGACCTCCAGGGCCCAGAAAACTTGGAGCCCGGTGCCAGGACTGCCCTGGAGGACTCTTCCTCGGCTCCTCCCCAGCTCAGGTCTTGTCACCATTGTTTAAGCGGACAATGAATTTCAAGTCATTTGAATTTGAATATCACATAATTCACGAGATTCGTGTTAAGAACTCTCATCTCTTTATTTGCTGAGTGGATTGTGCGTGTGTTTGAGTGCGAGGAAGACAGGCAGAAGAAGGGGCACGTTAGGTTTGGGTACAGGAGATGCCAGGGCCTTTCTTTCTGCCACGGCCAAGGAGCGCTCCCTCCTAGCTTCTGGCCATGCCCTGGCCTCGAGACCCTCTCCGACCCAGCTTTGGGGGCACTATTTGGGCTTGTTACCCTCTTGGCGCTAGGAGGATGGGCCTTGTCCTGAAACCGGAAGCGTTGGCGCTGGGCAGCTGCAGAGTAATTCAGAAAATACTAAAGTTCGGGAAGCGTGGGGGCAGCTAGAAATTCTAGGGTGTAGACACGGAACCGGAGATTTGCGGTCGCTCCCGGCCTAACCCTTGCTCTGTGCGCGCCGGGGGCCCTCGAATTGGTGGTGTCGCCTTGGTGCTGGGAAGGGTACTGAACGCGGAAAAGAGAGAGCCTTGACACCCCCTCTTCGCCCAGTCCCCGACCCTGCGCCCGGTTTAGTCGTCACCCGCGGCCCCCCGCCAGTCCCTGGGACGAGGTGTGGGAGTTGTGCTCCTGAGACACGGAAAGGGCGTCGGGCCCGAGAAGTTCTTGGGCGGTCTCCCTAGATTCTCCTCCTCTTGGCTCGAATTCCTGCTCCGAGCATCCTCTCCGACCCCCAAACGGCCCCAAGAATTTGGCCGGAGTTGGGGAAGGGAACGCGTCCTCAGGCCGGACAGAGAGACAGAAAGGAGTCCGCCTTTCATCTTCGCTACGAAATGAAGGAGTTGCGCTACTCTGGCGGCCAGTGGCCGTTTCCAAAGTTTTTCACTCTCGGTCGGGAAAGAGAAGCAATCAAACGCGATTCGTGCCTTCGGGGCAGGGCTGGAAGGGACTTCAGGAAAACTCTGCCAGCCGGCGGGACCGCGCTCGTCCGGGAGCCAGGAGGCGACGGAAGACCAGACTCGACGGCCGCCAGCGGGGAAGACCCGACGCTCTAGAGCGCAGGGCCCCCTTTGGTCTCCGGGCTGCGGCGTCGCCTGCTGCTCCCCTTTCCAGAGCTCAGCCTCTCCTGGGTGCTCGGTGGCACCTCAGAGCGCCTCTGATGGCGCTAGAGCGGCGACGCGGAGGCGGGGAGGTGGGCGCGAGGCGCGCTTGGGTTCCGCGGGAGAGGCGGCCGGCGGAGAGCTCGGAGTCCCGAGGGCCGCGGAGCGGCTCCCGACTGCCAGTAGCCCGGCCAAGCCCCCGCGGGCTCGGCGAGCGCCCCGCCCGGGGCCCGCGGGAGGAGGGAGAGCGGAGGGAGGGAGCGGGCGGCCGAGGCGCACGCCGCTGGTCCCCGTTCGCCCGGCACCCCCGTGGCGCGGCGAGTCAATGGGATTTGCACACTCGAGGTGTAACAGCATTACTGCATTAATTACCATTTCCATTTCACGTCCAGATTGTTTACTTATCTGCGGGAAACATATGTCGGGAGAAGTTCACATTCCGGATTCTGCTCCGCTGCCCAAGGTGCAATTCCGGGGAGGCGGCGAGGGGGAGGGGAGGGCTTCAGATTTTTTATTACACCCTCTAGCCTTATCTGCCGCTGTAAATTATGAGGATCCTCCATTGAGCGGCATATGGAGATTATATACTTTTTTGAATATCGTTTCCCAAAGCCTGCAGATTTTCACTTTGAAATGAAACAATCCTTTGCCGACTCCTCGGGGCCGGGCGCCTGCTGCGCTCCCCCGTGCGGCCCGGGAGACCCTTTTTGCAGGGCCGGGCGCGCACCCACAGCCCCAGTGCCGTGGCCACCGCCCAACGGAACCCTATTTTCCGGGATCTGAAACAATCTCTCGGAGAAAACCCAACCATCGAAGGTGTTTGAGAACCAGCGCGGCTCCCCTGCTCTCTTTTCTGCACCTCATTCCGGGACCTCTGCGCTGTCCGCAGTTTTCATTTTGGATACCCGCATAGACGCGAGTCCACTTCTGCCCTCTTGCTGCCCCCGGCGGCTCCAAATCCAAGGAGAGGGTTGAGGAGTCCACACCTGCCCCCATCAGCCTGCCGCACCCTCACGCACCTCGAAGGGGCCCAAGAGCGCTGGTCTTGGGACAAGCCAATTTTGGCTTCTTTGTTTGGGGGGCGGGGGAGGTGGCGGGGAATGTGCCTCCGCTTGAGACCGCTTATTGTGAACCCCGAAAAGAAATCCTGCAATTGCCTCCCTGCTCTGGGATCAGCGGGACCGACCAGAGCAGCATGGACCGAATCCCATCTTTCTTATCTCTCGGAGACTCCTTTCAGGCTGAGATCTGAGAGAGAGGGAAAAGGAAAAGACAATCATTGTTCTTCTTTTTTTAATTTAATATACCAAGCCACCCGTTCAGGTCATTTATATGCTTAATTTAGTGATAAAAGTCAATAAGCAGAATCAGAGGATCCTCCTCTCCTTCTATTTCTTTTGACCACATTTTCCCACAGTAATTGGGAACACAGAATAATATAAATGCCCCTGGTTTTTTTTTTTTCTTTTTCCTTCAATGCTTTGTCCGCAATGCAATTTTAATAGGTGTGCTTTTGTAATGTGATTTGTTCGCCTTTTTTAAGGACACGAGGAAAAATATGCCTCTTTCGTGGTTATTTTTCATCCTGTTTGGGCTCCGTTTGCAGTGCTACACACACTCCGTAGGTAGACCCCCACTCTCAAAAACCAAATTCAGAAATTTCCTTGAAATGCCCGTTCTTAGGATTCTAAATATCCCGTGGGAAACGTATCGCGAGGTTGCACCGGGAACAATTAAATGTACCAAAGCAACGCAATTAAAGGGGAGCAAAAGTAAGTCGGAAGAATGGGAAAATAAACAGATTCTTTTCCATTAAGTATTGTTTTGGGATTTCTAATTTTTTCGAGACCTCTAAGAAAATTGTGAGGTGTCACTTCTCTCTTCTGGGTCTATCTGTAATTGAATCTAGGTCACTATTCTAAAGCAAGAAAAGTCTGCTTCCCACTTTCCTACATCAGGCTGAAATTTGGGGGAGGGACAAGGGTCTTGCAATTTCATTTAAAATGTAATGGTGGATGAACTGATAAGCAAATAGGGAGGAAGGAGTCTGCTTAAAAGAAAAAAAAAAAGGCATGGTTTTAATATGCTCCAGATGGGGGGAAAATGATTTACATGAGAGTTTATTTCCTCTTTGCTGATATGAAAGAATTACAGATACAAAACCCACTGATCTATAGAATAAAAAAAGAAAAGAAATGTTATTTTCCTGTAAAGGTGTCAGTTCATTTATATTCATTTAACCATCCATCCATCAATTCACTTTCTCCCTCGTTGCCCATCCTCTCTGGCTCTGTTAAACCTTCACCTACCCAGACACTTTGCTCGAATATGCAATGAAGTTTTCTTTCTTTAAAATAATGTGAGATTGAGATGAAGTAGGTAAAGATAGGTAAAGAGGGATGGTTTTTGTTGTTGTTTTTCAATAGCCCTGATTAATTTAATGTTATGATCTTAGGGCAAAATTTTAACCATATTCACCTTTTATTCTTTGCCTGCAGTTCGAGCACATGCAGCATGACTGAAAAATTATATGCACAGGATGTGCAATTATGTTTCCATAAAGGATGCATGCAATAGAAAGACATTTATCGGTTGAAAACCTTTCTGTAACCGAAAGGTACCAAAGGAGGAATCCTTACGCAGAGTCAGATATTGGGTCAATAATGCATTGTTTCACTAAAACAGCTGTTAAGGGTACGAACAAGTTCACATTTCCCTGAGGATTTTCTGCTTGGTCAAGGTAGGAGCAGCATCAAATCTTTTGTGTTAAGAGTTGCCAGGTCTAAATAATTGTGTAGTAAAATGTGCACATATCAAGAAAGAAATGAGAGGTGCTATCACTTGGGAGCTTCCAAGAGGCGGAGGAGATTACTTCAGAATAGGTTTTACTTTGCTTGAAATAAAAGATAGTAACTAGCATGATAGATACCCTCTCCATATTCACCCAAATAAAAGGGTGATGTAGCATCACCCCATTTCATTGTCTCCCAAATGGGTGACAGGAGACCTATAAACCTGAGAAAGGACAAGACCAACCATCAACATCTGATGATAGTCTTCACAGTGCATTCCCACAGGATAAAGCTTCTCCAGACTGAGACTAATTATTTAATTCTTTGTTTTTTTTTTTTTCTTTCTTATTCCTCCCTTCTCCCTCCTCATTCCCTTCTTGTTTAGTTTTCCTTTTTAAAATGTGGACTCTACCATCAGATCAGAAATTTCCCTTGAAGGTCTTCATAAATTATCAGCATCATTTTTCATATTGGTTTCTTCCTGGTCTTGCTTCTTTCCCCTCGGTAAAATGCATGTTCTTACCCATCTAATTTTTAATCAGACAAACTGAACAAGGGGCAAAAGGAGTAGCAGTTTGGTCAGAAGTTGAAATGTCTTATGTATATTTCTTACCTCAAACTCTAGACTCATTTGGAGGGAGTGCTTATAATATAAATCACCTGGATGAGAGAACACCTCTAAGACACTTAAAAATTTCTCCTTACCATTGTCTTTTGCCTCCTGGGAATCTCTGGAATGTTTGTGATATTTGTACCTAATAAGAAGGATCCCTTTCCTTTGAGTTAACCTTGAGAACACAATTGAAAAGAAAAAAAAAAAAGCTGAAGGCCTGAAGTAGTGTCATCTATAGAAGAGGTTGGCTAAACTTTTCTCTTGTCTAAATATACTCATGATTTACAACGTATCATTTATATATGTGTATAAATAGATTATCCTCTGAGCTAATATGAACACAAACAAAGTGTAAAAATAAATGACATCCTATCTGCTGCTGTGGGGGCCCCAGCTGAAACCTGGGATTCAGACCTGCCTTGTTAGCACAGGGTCAACAAAACTCAAAGCGTATCACACAACTATAGCAGTGTTCATGGCCAACTTGTTAGGAGACAGGACTAGAATCAGATGCGAGATCAGTCTGCTATCCAATTAACAACCTTAGCTCCTTTGCAGATGATTTGAGTTGTTCCAACATTTCTGGAAAACATAGTTTGTAATAAACAGGTGAAGTGGGTGATAATGGATGTGAGTGTTGATTTTTTATTTTAGGAAGAGAAATTTCAACAGTAAATGTGAAGCCAAGCCTTGTGATTAGGTCTCTCTCTGCTATAGCCCCCATCCTCCTGTAGGTGGCCTCTTCGGGAGTTCTCCTGGCATTACAAGACTGCCTGCCTCTTGGGGGACAGCCTTTTGCTGTCCCATGTCAACTCTCAGAAGACATTCTAGAGGGACATTTTATTCTTTCTTTTTGTTTTTTTTTTTTAATGGAATGAGAAATTAGATTATCTCCACTATCCACCATTGTGTAATATGATGGACATCCAAATCCTCAAACCCACTGAGAAAAGGAGCCCTCGTCCCCTGTGAGACAACCTGGAAGAACACAGGTAAATTCAATTTGTGACAAACTGTTGGCCAAAAAGAAAAGTACCATTATTATTTCACTTTTCTTAGTTGGTGATGGCTCAAAAGTAGGATAAACTTAAAAAGAAAATAAAATCTTTGAATTGAGACCAAAAAAAAATATGTACTAATTTCTGTCTTCTGGTCATCTGAGTTTCAACTAGATGTCACAACAGCATCTCTTTAGTTAATAAGGGGAAACAAGTTGAAAAAGCCTTGATTCATGCATGCATTTGTTAACTTCTTATGATTCCAATTCCTTACTGTCCTGAATGGGCAGCTAGTCACCACTACCCAGAGGAACCCAGAGACCTTATGTTAAGTCCATACTACTGTCCGTGCAACAGAGTGGGAATAAGATGATGAAGGGAGTGACATCCTCTGCCAATTAATCATGAAAGTCCTAAGAACTGGGCATTAGTTCCCTACTGATGGTATCAAGTTCATTCATATACTCTTTCCCTTGATAAGGAAGGGCAACAACAAAAGTTCTGACTGCCTCACTAGGAGAAATCATGATGCTGAAAGACACAAAAGCCGGAGTGTAACCAGGCCTGGAGCCATTGCCTGGTATACAAGCAAAAGTCTGAGCACCAAGCCTCAGACCATCATTTAATGAAACCTCTGGCTTGGATGCAGAAAAAGAAGTCAAGAAACTCGTATTTTACTCCAAGGGGCATCAGGCGTGCCTGTGTTGGTGGGTAAAACAGACCATTTGATGCAAATGGGTAAGATTTTGATCTCTTTGAAATCAGTAACTGAGAGAAAAGCCAACAGTGTCAACCATGTTTAGGTCCCATCTCAGCTAGCATAAGTGAGAATACTTTTTCTTTCAGTAAAATGTGTTTTAGGGATATGCTTTAATTGATTGTATTTCCTTCCAGGACGCTAAAGATTTGTCTCCATCTTCCCTGGGGAGATGTATTCTGTTTGCAATAAGAGAGAGCCATAATTGTTTACTAAATGGATATTAATTGAGCAGTCTGTGCAAAGAAGCATATGAGGTATCATAGATATTCCATCTTGTTACAATTCTCTCCAAAGTACCGGAAGGTAGGTATTGCTATTACTCCTATTTCATGCAGGAGGAAACTAAACCCTAGAGACATTAAAGAACTCACTAAAGGGCTCATGGCCCTCACAACAGAACTACTATACCAATGCTCACTGTCTGCCCAGTACTATCTATAAAATCAAGGGCTCACTGGAGGTGGGTGAAGGAGCAGAGGACCCAAAGGATTCAAAGCTGGGGACAAGACCAAGAAAGAGGAGAAAATGTAGAGTTCTGGGTAAGATGGAGAACTGCAACATTTTCCCTTTCTCAGATGGCTGAGTAGAATATGCGGAATCTAACTGAACCTGCATTTCCTGTCACTATGAATGGAGCCCTGATACCAGTTGGTGTCACAACGCTTCAGCCTTATTGGTCCCCGTCTCACTGGTATTTCTACGTCTTGCAGACATGGCCAGGGACCAGGATATCACCAAATTAATCCCAAGTCATCACAGACTTGGAGGGGCACATCCACAGACACAGATTTCCTGCAGAGTCAAACAGATGAACACCAGCCCCTTCCAGGCTCATTTCATAAGGCTCACTCCAGAGGACACCCCTATGCCAGGGAGCTTGGCAATTGAAGGTACAGTGTGCTGGGAAGGGAAAGAAGAAATATCTCCCCCAATCCTGTTTCTCATTCTCCTGTGCCTAGTCAGGTTTAGTAAATCTGTTACCCTTATCATGACCCTGAATCCTCAGCCAGGTTCTTTAAACCAGCCTAGCTTCTGTGTCTTTGCCTTAAGATGCAAACACTGTTTTTGCTTGCTCATCCAGTATTGAGCTCCTGCATATCAATCATGGTATATCAAGTGGTTTTGCATTTCCTTGCTAATAACAGTTTGCATTTGTCCCATCTTTCTGGGAAGATCAAAGCTTGCCAGAAACAAAAAGTTACTAATCACAACATTTATGTTTAAGGCAATTTCAGGACTTTTCAAAGTCTCTCGGTTGTTCAGTCCCTCCTTTGGGCACACGTTTTACAGAACTGCTTGGAAATATGCTCACTTACTCCTTCCTTTTCTAGTTTTAGAACCACACCCTGGGTTGGAATACAGATGATTCCTAAGAAGTCACATAAAAAATGAATGTATGAACCAGAGGAGGGAGTCCATGGAGAACTGAGAGGCAGAAACCTGTGAGCAAAATTTGATAATTTTATAAACATTTGAAAAGGAGATTTGAAATGCTATTGGCCTTACTAAGACTTTTATTTGAGAGCTATATTTGATCACTTGTGCAAATTACAGTTTTGTACCTAAGGGCTGCAGACCAGTGCATGTGTGTTGGGCAGGTTTTTCAATAGCGTTGAACGGAAACCTTTGATTGGAGGCTGGGAGAGGGGGAAGGGGGGTACCAGGAGAGTGACAGAAGCCTGACTGGTGGTCCTGGTCTCTGCTCTTTGATCGGGACAAAAGGTCAAATCTGGCTTTCTTTCAAGTATCACCTTTACAATTTTGGTCATATCCACCTATAATATTAGTTTATAGTTTTCTTTAAGTTGACTCATTTTTTCACTTTAGCCTCAACCTACACAAAAATGTACAAGAATTATGAGTTTGTCGTAGTCATTCTTTTGGTAATATTAACTGAAATTAAAATTCTTGCCCTGTAACAGTCACATCTTGTCACACACTTTGAGCAACACTGATCTAAAGTGCTCACTTCACCACAGAGGATAAAGAAGACAGATCAGAGGTCTTGAAGTGATTTATACAGAGTCACACAGCTTGACAACAGGAAAGTCTAGTCTACAGAGCAGGTCTTTTAGGTGTTGGCCCAGCACTCTCTCCTTCTATTTTCCTCATTTTTATCAGAGGCTAAAAGAAAGCATTAGGCAATTAGCATGTCCTCTTGGTGGAGGGGAGGTTATGAAGATTTCACCACGTTCTCTCATAAAACTTAAGTGCTTTCTTGGTAGTGCTAAGCTTTATCTCTTATTCAGATTGATTGTCTCTGTCTACTAATCATATTGTATAAAACTGAACGCATTTCTACAGTAACTGGGGAGAAAGACAAGGAACACTATAGCAGGAAGGATTGGAATGGGCTTTGGGAGGCAGGGGCTGTGCGTCTTCTAGAAGGTCAGCTGGGCAGGAGAGGGCAGGAAGGAAAGGGAAGGGCCGCTAACCACTAGTGGTCCAGTCATGGGCGGGCACCAGTGCCTCGTGCCATGTAAAGACGCAGAGTGTCAGGGAAGAAACTCTCTTCCATCAGCTGGAATCCCAGGGTTGTGCACAGCCCCGCCTGCTGATTTCCCTGGACATTTGTTTGAACTTGGAGCACCTGGTGGCCCAGAGGGGCTAAATTCTTTATCCATGGTCCTGAAAAGTCTGTGGTTGTTTCCAAAATTGCATGGCCTTGCATTTGTCACTGCCAGCACAGATCAAAGTAGCTTTCAGTAAATGTTAAAAGAAACAAAGAACCAGTAAAGCAGTTTAGCTCCATAGAAGAAAAAAGGTCCCAACAAATCAAGTATTTTGTTGCAGACCCATGCTGGTTTCCTTTATTTGTTTATTTGAAGGTCTGATGTCCTCTCACAAACTACTATTTTTCCATCTGCTTGGCCTTTCTCCTTCGGACCTGTCTTGTAGCTTGCCCCCTCTGGCTATCTGCTGCCGTGATGGACGTGTGTATCGCTTCCAGCTCACCCTGCCTTCGGGTGGCTCATGGCAGTTCCTGCAACACCCCTCGGGAGACACTATCTGCATTTTCCAGAAGAAAGTGGATCTTTGAGAATTTACATGACTTGTGTACAGTCACAAGGCCACTTGGTAGAGGACCTGAAACTCACCCCTCCTAGTTTGGCGCTCTTGCTTCCACCCTAACAAGCCTCTCTCCCTGATCCCCTGCATGGCTTTCTTTCAAGTAATGCACACTTTCTCCAGAGCCCCTGGGTTCTTATTCAAGTCACCTCTGTAGTGATTACTAATTTGTTAGGACTCCTCTGCCCTGGATTTGTTTTGTCTTTTGTGTCGTTTTCAGGCTTCAGATGATCATTTTGGTTAATCACTTCGGTATTAGAGTCAGATCCTCCAGAACTGAATCCTGGCTCTGCTATCTGCCGGCTATGCCACCTGTCTGTGCCTCACTTCCCTTATCTGCAAAATGGGTACAGAAATGGTACTAATCACACAGGATTATTTTGAGGATTAAAAGATATTACGGTTGTAAAGTGCTTAGTGCCATGCCCTATAATAATTGTTAGCTATAATTGGGGATTTATAATTTATTTTCTTTCACTTTTTAAAATCCCTTTAATATATTTTTTATGATGGAATGAGAATATCAGCTTAGGGTGTATTCTGTCCGTCTTTTCAAAGTGGCATCATACTTTTTCTTTTTAAAATGGCACAAAGAGAATTCTCAGACTTTCTCCCCTTCCCGTGAGGACACAGTTTGCCCATCATTATACAGGTTATTTGTTTCCTTCATAGAATAATTGGGGGAGAAATCACAGTTTAAGAATATTCTAACTGACAAATCTTGTCTGTTTCATCTGAGTTATATTGAAAAGAAAAAATTCTTTCCCATTTCGGAAACACTGGTCTCCTCGGTAGTCAGGAATTGGAGACGGCAAGGAGGAATTTGGTGGAGTTCTTGGCTCAGAGACGAGAAAGAACATTACTCAGCTCCTGCTGTTCTCAGATCCAGCATCTCCAATGCCTCCTGTCTTCATCACAGTCGTTTGGGTAACTGCATCCCTGAAGGCCTCACTCTTCTTTCTGCGCTCTCTCAGTCTGCGCTCCCAGAGCCACTCCCATCTGACCTCAATGCTTTTCTCTTCCTCTTTCCCCAGTGCAGTCTGTCCTCCCTCTCTCTTGATTTCCTACCCTGGCTTCCTCCTCTTTCTTTCTCTTTATACCTTTATTCATTCAACCCATAGTCATGGAGTGCCAGTCACATTCAAGCACTTTTTGGCATTAAGGATTCAGAGGGGGATGAAGCCAACCCTTGGAGACCACTGCTTTCCCTTTCATAATGGGAATGAAGGTAATTCTTGTTCTGAATATTACTTGTACTTTATTTAGCTCTGCTTAGTCTTCTGCCACATACTACCTGTAAAACTATGGGCTAGTTCCTATACCTCTCAGGGTTGGCTTACTCACCAGTTAAAAAAGAGATTAAAATAGCAATTCCAACACCTTACCAGATGTGTTATGAGGATTAAATGAGATACCATGTAGGATGCCCAGCCTGGTGCCTGGCACATATTAAATGCCCAGGAAATTAATGATTGGCATGTACTATTACTGAATTGTGCCTACATGGCAGAAGCGAATGGAGCGAACCTCTTTCTTAATTCAGATTTTCCCTTCTCTCTTTTTCCTTTCCCATGGTATTTAAGCAGCAAGACCCTGTGTATCTTTTAAAGTCAGCTATCTAGTCATTGTTTATACACTGATTCACTGAACAATCTCTCCAAGCTTCTGTACAGACCCAGTGAGATGTCAAAATAATAAACAGAAGGAGATGGATTGGTCCACACTTTCGGGATCAGCAAACACTTTCAAACCAGTTGGAATAGGGAAATAATATATAAGCATTTACTAAGTCCCAAAGCAGTCTGTGTGTTCCTGGGTTTTTAGAAGTTCAGAGCCAAGAGAAACCATTGAGAGCTTTAAGGTCAGCATTACATTTTCAAATAAAAAAAAATCAAGGACCAAGGAGGTCAAGGTGCCATACTCAAGGCCACACAAGGGGTCAGTGGCAGAGCAAGCTCTTTGGGTGCCTCCCCTTACATGAGCTGAACTTCATATGCTACCAGGACAATGGATGAAAAAAATAAAAATTTAGTGCACTGTTTTTAACCCTTTTGATATTGCATAATTTTTTTGTGCTGTACCAATATGGCAGCTCCAGTGGGTGGTCTATGGGCTTTTGTGATGGCCAAGCAGATGTAAACTCAGTAATGAGCACTCTTACTACTGAAGTTCAGCATAACTGCCTACAATTGGATGCCTGCTCTTCGGGGGCATTGTATTTGTCCTCTCATTTCATCTTTTCTCCCTTTCACTGGGAGGAGGGGGGGAGATGTTATTCTGCCCTGAGGAAACTGAGGCTCGAGGATGCCAACTCTGCCCACAGCCCTATCAGACTCAGGCTGATACTGAGATCTGTGTGTCTTCAAGGAACATGTGCTTTTCCCTGTGTCACGCTGCTCAGTTTATGCTCAGAACTGAATTGAGAGAGTGACAAAAAGAGAGTGACAGAGTGTGGGAAGAAAGGCCCAGAGCAAGTTAGGAGGAGCCTTCTGGAAGAAGTAAGTTCATAAAGAATTAAAGGAAAGCATGTAGGGAAAGAAGGGAAGTATGACAATAAAAATGAAAGTCTTGTTTACGAATGGATTTCCTCATATTCAGTTTTATGTCAAATAATTTTTTTTAGGTTTTGCTGACTTTATTTAAGAATATAAACTAAGGCAAGAGTGACTTTTTCATTCAGCAGAATTTCTTCTATTTATAGGACATTCTTGAAACGTCAAAAGTATCGCTGCTAAGTGTCAAGGGTGGGGGAAGATGTGGCTAACAAATGGGCAGCACCGGTACATTTTTAAGTGATAACACTGTTCTGTATCCTGATTGTGGTAGCAGTCACACCAATACGTACTCATGTTAACATTTATAGAACTATACATCAAATAGGCAATTGTACTGTGTGTTCCTATTGAAAATAAAATAAAATATTATAAAACGAGGCACAGAAACTCACTGAGGAACACTCGGGCTGTGTTCACAAGGATCTAAAGCTATCGGGTTAAATTGGCGCACTCTGATCTGTCATCTGATGCCTCTCACCAGAGTGATGTCCAGCTGACCTTCCTACTGTACTGACTGAGGGCCAGGGACTTGTTCCATATATGTCCAGGCTTCAACTCTTCCATGGGCCCTGCCATTCCATCTGAGCCAGTAGGAGCTAGATTGGGTAGAAGGGAGAGGTTGGGTAGAAATATGCATCTCATTAATAATGCAGATTTTTTGTCAGGGGCCTTTATCAGCACAGAGTATGGGGGACATTTCCTCTAAACCTGTTTCTTATGAAATTAAATATAGGTGAGGAGATTCTCTAAAAAAGAATCTTACTCTAGCATTAAACATTTTTTTGCCTTCTGGAACTCTTGCAACTAGAATAGTAACTGCTATCATTTCTGAGCTCGTACTCAAGTAATTAAGAATTTTATCTGTATGCATTGTCTCATCTTTGCCCCATTATCATCCTTCAGTGAAGGGGGGGCCATTGCTCACATGAGGAAATTAAAGCTCAGAGAGATGGAACTACATTCACAAGGTCATGGGGCTGATCTCTGCAGAGCTGGGGTGTTAAGACCCAGACTCCAGGAACTGGTGTCCTTCCTCTGAGCTCCAGTGACCACTTCAACTGAGGCCACCCAGTCCTGAGAAGCCAGCCCTGCCCCATGTCCCCTCCTCCTCCCACTTCTCTCTCTTCAACACTGACCACCCCATTTCCCCCGCTGCCTGCCTACTTGGTCTCTCCCTGCCCCACACTCAGATATGACCCCACCCTCACCTATCCCCTTAAGAAGTTTGTCCTTGCTTCAAATCTATCTGTACCCAGGCTTCTCATCCTGCTCACCCCCCGTGCTCAGGGAACCACCTCCAATAGCCTGGAAACAGGGAAGAAACACGAAGTCAGAAGATGAGTTCCGAGCACTCCACATGACTGTTCATGCACTTATCCTTACAGACCTTGGTTCAAAGGATGGTCAGGTTTTATAGGCTGTTGGCTTGGAATCAGCCTGCTATTCTTTTTCTTAATTCATAGATTATTAGTGCTGGAGGAAACCTCAACCCTTATCTTGTCCCAGCCCTAGGGACTGCAGAAATTTTTCTGCACTGACCTGGGAACCTAGCCATAGATACGTCTGTGGTACTCCTGACCTGGGTATATCAGCAACAGGGAACCTGTTAGAAATGCAAATTCTCAGGCCTCTGTCTAGACTCACTGAATCAGAGGCTCTGGGGGTAGGGCTCATCAATCTTGGTTTAAACAGGGCCTCTAGGTATTTCTGAGGCATGCAAAAGTTTGAGGTCTATTGAAACCAGTGCTGCTCAAACTTTAACTTGCACAAATATCACCAGAAGATAGGGCCACCAGATTTAGCAAACAAAAACACAGATGTAATTATGGGGCATACTTCTATTTTAAAACTTTTTCATTATTTATCTGAAATTAGAATTGCATCGGCCATCCTGTGTCTTATCTGGCAACTCTACCTGAGTGTCTTTTTGAAGTGCAGCTTCTGGTTCAGCAGGTCTGCAGTGAAGCCTAAGATTCCGCATTTCTTTTTTCTTTTTAATGTTTATTTATTTTTGGGAGAGACAGAGAAAGACAGAGCATGAGTAGGGGAGACAGAGCATGAGAAAGGGAGGCAGAGAATCTGAAGCAGGCACCAGGCTCCAAGCTGTCAGCACAGAGCCCGATGTGGGGCTTGAACTCACAAATTGTGAGATCATGACCTGAGCCGAAGTCGGACGTTTAACTGACTGAGCCACCCAGGTGCCCCAAGATTCCGCATTTCTAACAACCCCCAGGTGCCAGAGCTGCCAAATCACACTGAAAACAAGGATCCAGAGCTACCTGCTAAATGCAGATTCCTGGACCCTCCCTTTACCCATGGAGTTAGAATGTCCAAGGGAAACATTGACTTGGACTACTGTAACCAATGGGGCCATGTGTTTTAAGTCACAAACATCCCATTTACAAACTTTGGGGAGACATCCTGTAAGTTCAGATCTTACACATACATGTAACTACACACACACACATACACACACACACATACACACACACACACACATACATACACACAGTTAATACAGCTGAGCCAAGAATGAGGTGGCTGTGCTGAGGTGGGGAGGGGAAGGGAAGCTTGTTGAGGTGGATGGAGAGCTTCCTATGGGAGTAGAAGGCCCAGGAAATAGGTGGCTCAGTGCTGCCATGGGGAAGTTGCAAAACTCCAGAGCTGCTCATCTTCCAGGACAACCAAAGACAACCACATTGGTAGGTGCATGTGTTGAACACCTCTGGTGTGAACAACTCCATATATGCTATTTCATTTCAACTTATTCTCAAATAATGCGTTCAGTTTGAAATTCTTTCCCCCATTTGGTAGGTGAAGAACCCAATGCCCAGAAATGGCTGAGGAACTTGCCTACATTCACACAGCTAGCATGTCCTGATATCAGGACTTGAACATAGGTCTTCTCCCAGAGCCCCTCTCCCCTGCATGTCTCATTCCACTGGCACTCATTCTTGTGGAAGGTATTAAAGCACAGTGGTGGTTCCGGGAGAGAAGCGGCCACTGCCATCTACCACCCCAGCCTCAGACCTTTCTTCACAGCATCTGCTTTCAACACCCAGCTGTGCCCCCTTGGTTCTGTCAGACGATGCCCTGAAGTATCACCTGTGTGAAGCCTGCCTGCTATGTGATGCACCTGCTGCTAGTTGTGTCTCTCTGGAAGTGTGCCCTACATGGCGGGAGCTCCTGGAGAGGGCCTAACCACCCTCTTCATTAGGCCCATTAGCTTCCTCCTTTGGCTGCAGTGGGATTAGTCATGTATTTATTCTTGATGCACTTTTTTTCCTTTGATCCTCCAGAACAGTCACTTCAATTTAGGTTTCTACCTGGACATGATGAAATTCCAAGCATGTTCTTAACTCCATCCCAGGTTTCAAGGTGTATTAGTTTAAAGAATTCCTCTCCATCCAAGGCAGTGATATTGGTCTGAGCACTGCCTGAGAGTTTGAGGTCCCAGACTCACTGTGGGTAAGATGTTAGAATTTCAAACTCTTAATCCTATTGATTCCTCGTCCTTTTGATCTTTGCAGCACTTGTCAGGAGAGTTGAGTTTGTGTAATTTGGAGGGGGACTGATTGGCTCTGGTTTTATTATGACCTATTTGTGTCATTTAATTAATAAGAAAAGCAGCAGCCAGCTGCTGAACCACTTAAGGACATCCTTGCAGCTTCTGCTGTTTCAAAGCCCAGGCAATTATTTGGGTTTTAGAAAAGTGACTGAATCAGACCATCAACCCCGGGATGGATTTTGTTTTGCCTCTAAGCAAGCTCCAGTCGTCCTTTGTAGAGTCCACGAGTGAATAGAATAACTAAGAAACACACGGTTCTTTTCCAGGACAGGAAAGGGGAAGAAAAGTAGTATTTCCTGAGTGTTTAGGTTGTGCCAGGCATTTAACTCACTTAATCCTCTCAATAGCTTTTGTCGTGGATCTTATTATCCCCATTTTACAGATTAGAGAGTCTAGCCTCAGAGGTTAAGAAACATGCCCAAGTTCACACAGCCAGAAAATGACAAGCCTGGGATAAGAACTCACGTCTGTCTGATTTCAAAGTCATTGCGTTTTCATGCTAGGTGGGTTGGAGAATTTCTTAATGCATCCCCCTAAGTGAGGAAACTTGTTCGTTTTTGTTTTATTATGTCTGTGCCTTTATATGAATAGAATTGGTATTATTTAAAAGTACTGGGTTCCCAGTCTTCCATCTATCAGTACTTGCTAAAACCTCTGCTAATAAGTGGGAAATATAGAGACCAGTGGAATAATATAGAGATCTGGGAAACAGCCCAATGGAATCCAGTGGGGGAGGCGATGGACTATTTAATAAAGTGTTAGGGTAACTGACTTTCCATAAAGTTAAATTCCTACCTCACCCTGTACATAAAAACAAACTCCAAATGGCTTAAGTACCTAAAGATTTTTTAAAAAGTTAACATTTTAAAGAATCCTTAAAACTATTAGAAAAAAATGTAGGGGAATATCTTTGTGATCTTAGGGCAGGAAAGACACATACTCCTGAAATCATTGTTGCACTAGATGCTAACTAATTTGGATGTATATTTAAAAAAATAAAATAAAATAAATAATAAAAACACAAAAAATTAATTGTACAGAAAAAGATTCTAATGATTATTAAATTCTATTTATATTATTCTAAAAAATAGAATAATGGGAAAAATGATAAATGTGGCTACCAGAAAAATTTTTTTTGTTTTCTTTGCTTCAAAATATTTAATACGTAAAAAAAAATATTTAATATGTGTTAGACACTTAAGGTGAAAAATTTTTTTTTGTTGGAAAAAAGGCCTCACTTACAAACTTAAAAGATGAGATGCGGCCCATGAGAAGAAGATATTGACAAGACACATAACAAGACTAGTACTGAGAATGTTTTAAGAAAACAAAACAGAACAAAAACCTTCTACAATTCAATACCCTAAGTCACGCAATCCAGTAAATAAATGGGAAAGATTATGAGAACAAGCAGTTCACAGAAGAGAGACACATACCACCCGGAAAAAAACAAATGAAAAAATGTTCAACCTCATGCAGAAAGTACAACAAAAATAATACCATTGGCAAAAACTAATATATCACTATTAAGTACGAGTAGAATACGGGCCAATAAAAACTTTCACATATTAGTGGTATTAGTGTATATTTGCACAGCCCTCGGGAACCCATTTTGGTAATGTCAGGTTAAAACCAGCAATGTGCAGAACCGCTCCGAAGCCCATCTGCAGACCTATGTCCCAGAGAAACTCTCCGGCAGATGCAGGGCCAGCTCCCCGGGACATGTGCGATCTACAGGGGTCTGCTCTCAGGAGGCCCCTGTGCTTGGTTTAATGCTCTGCTTTTGCTTTCACTGTCTTGAAGTTGTTAAGAGTTTCATTTTTGAAATTGTGCTTTTAAGTTCTACAGGACAAGGGAGCATGTCATGAGCAGAGGGCAGGGGTGCCATGTGCACACCCCCGCCCCTCTTCCCTGCAGCCATTCACTAACAGCCCTCATGATGCAGGGCGGTCCCAGAATTTCGGCTAAGGCATGACATGTGGGAGTTGCGCAGGCCTCAGAGCCAGGAGAGGGTAGGAGCGTGATGTCCAGGACTGAGTAACAGGGAAGGCAACAGCCCCAACAGGCCATGCTTTCCATTTGAACCAGAACTTGCTTCAAAGGCAGAAAGAAAACATGAGCAACCAAAGAACTCTATCGTATCCTTTCTTACCCATGTAACTTCTCTGTATTCACCGACCACTTATGCTGAAAATGAGGACTTAGAAGAAAAGGAAAAGGGAGCATCTCAGTTCCTTTCCCTTTCAGTCCTTCCTTACTCATCAGTAAGCTGAAGGCAGAGAGTGTGGCTAGAAAGTGTATGAATCGACAAGTGAGATAAAGGCAGTTCAATTAGTTTTGCACAGTGTTTTCACTGATCTGGCAAGAATGAAATATTTATGCATATAGGAGCCACAAAATGCAAATTGTATAATTTCAGTGATTTCCCCATAAGTGTTAAATATGCTTCTATTTGCATTTTAAACTTGTCATTGCACAAGATAATGATAAAAGGTAAAACTCATGGTAATAATTTACATTTTTAATTTTTCTTAGAACAACATCAGGATGGTAAATAAAAAGCACCATGACAAGTTGAGAGAGAGAGGAAGAGAGAGAGAGAGAGAGAGGGAGAGAGAGAATATGGGAGAAAAGAAAAGGCTTCAGGGCACCTGGTGGCTCAGCTGGTTAAGCATTCAACTTCAGCTCAGGTTATGATCTTGCAGTCTGTGAGTTCCAGCCCCGTGTCAGGCTCCATGCTGACAGCTCAGAGCCTGGAGCCTGCTTTGGATTCTGTGTCTCCCTCTCTGACCCTTTCCCATTCACTCTGTCTCTCTCAAAAATAAATAAACATTAAAAAAAAATTTAAAGGAAAAGGCTTCATATTTTAGTACCTTTGAGAGCACTTTCTCCCTATGTTTTGAACAGGAGGTGGGGCCAGTCCTAGAGCGTCATTGTGCACTGGGCCAGCAAATTATGTAGCCAGCAGAATGTCTGTTTTAATATCTTAAAGATATTTAAGATATCTTTCATATCTTTAGTGGTAAAGATGAAAAAAAATGGAAATAATTCAATGTCCAGGAATCAGGAATCAGGAATTGGATACATTATGGCATAGTCCGTAGGATGGAAAAAAAATCTATTGACCAAATCCATAGTTACAGAATGGAGATCAAAAACAAGAATGAGAAAAATTAAAGCTGGAAAGTATTACATAAGATATGAGAGGATATCTTGCTCTTGTGTTTTATAAAACACCCACAAAATTCATTGTTTCTGCACATATTTTTGTATATGGTTAAGTATAGAAACACTGACCAGGCATACACCAAGTTCATGACAGTGATTTCATTTAGGGAGGGAGAGAGAATGGAGCCAGGAAGAGGAAACACAGGACTTTATGTTTAAATTTTGTATTTCTTAAAGACAATATAACAAATGCTATTTATTAAACTGAGGGCTGAATACAGGGATTTGATACGTTGTTCTTAGTAATCTCCGTATTTGTTTAATTTTTTTTAATCCTTTCTATTAAAAATGTAAGTAAGAGCACCTGGGTGGCTCAGTCAGTTGAGTGGCTGACTCTTGATTTCCCCTCAGGCCACGATCTCATGGTTCATGAATCTAAGCCCTGAGTCGGACTCTGCATTGACAGTGAGGAACCTGCTTGGGATTCTCCCTCTTTCCGTCTCTCTCTGCCCCTCCCCTGCTCATGCTCTCTCTGTCTCTCACAAAATAAACAAATATATAAGCTTTAAAAAAAACAATTTACAACAGACAGACCAACCAGTCATGTCTCCCACTATCCCTCTATTTCGAAACAGTTTCCAAAAGGGAAAAAGCAAATTTGCTGAAAATGCAGAGTAGAGCCCTCTATGCATATGTTTCTTTGAACAAGATGCTAAAACATGATTCTACCTATTTGTCAATATGAGAGAGATGGCAGAGAGGCCTGGAGGAAATCTCTTCAGTGTCTGAGTAGAGCTTACGCACAGACCATTAGCTAATCACGTGGCTGGCACAGGAAGACACATACTGCATCTAATTTCCAGAGTGTGGCTGCTTTTTAACTCTCTTCAATCAACTTTTTTTTTTTTTAATTATGTGACTTTTATGTCCTGAAGTTGCTAATAAGAAGACAGTCCTTTGGAAACTTCTGTTGTCTTCTGGGGGATGGTTACATTCTTGGCCTAGTTCCAGGCCAGAACACTGTGGTGATTTCCTGATGAATACAGCCTCTCAGTCCTGGCTCCCTCACAGAGTGTAACAGCTCTTTAAACTCTGAAGGCTTGAGTTCCAATTGATTCACCATAGGCACCACATGAGACAAATTATTTTGGCTGCAGAGGCATAATGTAGCCCTTTCGTGTATGAAACCATTGCAATAAAAGGAAAGAAAAGTAATACAGGAAAGTGATGCCTGTTTTTGTTTTTAAATTCCCTTCCTTTCTAGATGCTGGCCTTGTCACAGGGAACTTGGCTACTATTTGAGGCCATGGTGCTAATAGTCTCTGCAAGGTGACCCTCTCAAGCTCATCCTGATATCCTTCTGTCTTCGGGCCCCTCCCTTGCCTCCATCCCGCCCCTATGAGCAAACTATGGACAGGTAAGTAGCAGGGAGGCTCCATGACACTTTTAATTGAAATAGCACTTAACTCACAACCTGCCGCTCTGTCACTTTTCTACTCACAGCTCAAAACTTGACAAGGATTAGTTATGACCAGCATTTAAAGGACAACTCAAAATGTAAGTAGCTCTTATGTTGAAAGTGAAAAGAAAAGTAAAAGCCTCTATATGAAAGTTAGATAGCATTTAAACTTATATTAATAACTTCCCAGCAACCCCTTTTCCATCCACATTGGTTACAAAGACAAAGTTCATCTTTCCAGATAATTTATAATATTTTCTTCTAACTTACACAGGAAATAATGCACAAAACGAGTAAAGCTTCTCTCACTGACATTTGTAGATGACCACAACTGACTCGAATTTTCTTCATACTGACCGTTCGCCCAATGGAGGGGGAATGGCAACAGTGGGCTCACTAGTAAATAAAGTTGCAGGAGCCATTTTCTGTCTCAAGGTGAAAACCTGATATTGAAAGAGCTTGCTGAGTCAGGGGAATCTGTCCCTGTCTTATTGCTTTGACTCTGATGGCTGTGTGGTTAGGAACCTGGAACTTTATCAGCTTATATTATACTGTATCTGCACAAAAATCAATATACAATTAACTATCAATACTTGGACTCCTGAAGAAAAGATCTCCCTCTCTCTCTCTCTCTCTTTCTCTTTCTCTCTCTCTCTCACATAGACAAACACACAAACACACATAAAAGCCTCCTAGAGAACTTATAACCTAATTCATAAATTATTAATATTTTTTTTGTTTGGTTATGTGATGTGATTTATATTTTTTCCAAATTGACTCCCTAATTGTGTATAATTTACACTAATATGAAAATTCATTTGAAGTCTGTGTACATAGCAGGGAGAGGAAGAGAAGAAATCTGTTGGCTGGTGGGAGGAGGGCAGTCAGTCATGAGGAAATCAAGTTTTCACCCTATATAATCCCCAAGGTTGATAACCTGCAAAGTGGATGCTGCTTTGTAATCAGGGAAGAGTTGATGTTCCTTTGCTTGTTTATAGCATCTTTTGTTCCACTAATTCAGATCAGTACCAAATGGGGATGGGAGATGGGGTGGTGGGGTGGGGGGTGCGGCAGTTGTGATTTCTTTGTTTCCATTTTGCAGATTGCACTCAGCAGTACACGAGAGTTCTCAGAGACCATAAGAGTCCATGAGACCATGTGGCCAACCATTTGGTCATTTAGCAGCCAAGGCCACTGTCACGGACATCCCAACACCAAGCTCACTTCCGCAACAATGCGAACGTGTACTGATCACGCACACAGATGTTGATTACAGGACTGCTCTAGAGACACACACATACCCTGAATCTACTCACTGTCCCCTGAACACGCTGGGCACAGGGCACTGTTTGGAGAGAAGCTCCGTTGTTCGAACCGAATGGAATAGCCCTGGCCTACCTAGCAATGCAGATCACTGCTTTTCACTCTACTTCTTGAAATTAGCACTTTAAAATTCTATTAAGTGATATTTATTTTCATTTGTGGTGCTGCACATATTTTCGTCCAGTAGCTAGGTGTACCTTAATCTATCTAACCACTAATCATAAATATTGTTTGACATTTAGTTTTTCTAATTTTCTGGAATTACAGATAATGCTGCAAAGAATATTTTGCTTATGGCTTTTATTTTCCTGTTGAATGATCCTTTTAGAATAATTGTCATATGTGTTCTTAGCAAGTTAAAATCTAGAAACATTTTAAGGTCCTTTGCATTTTGTTTTTTGAAAAGAATATTCCAATATATGCTGTCAGTAATGAGTGCTGTTGTTTTAAATTTTGTTTAGTCTAATTTTGTATAATATATTTATTTTTAATTTTGACCTTCTCAAAGTTCCAGCTCTAGACTTCAGGGCCCACACTGTCACATTACTTGAACTGACTCCCTATGTTCATGCGTGAATTAGAGCCCATATCAAAGGAAGATAGGGCTGGTTTACCCTGGTAACCAATCTCACTTAAGCCAAAGGGCCTAGAATTCTCCTTCCCTAAGATAAAAGCAGGGCTCTTTTGGTGGAAAACAGAATCAGTATGGTCTGATTTAGGGTCACTCACAAAACCTTATGCTCTGGAGGCACCCAGGAATAGGAGGGCTGGAGGAGGCCCAGGGCAGGGAGCAGGGGCATCTGAAGACACCTACGACCTTTTTAAAGTAAATTTCCCAGTATAACACAGAAGCACGTACACACACTCACATACACACCCCTGAGCCTCCCAAGTGTTGAAGGACGGCATCCAGATCCCTGAAACCAGCCAGGGATCTATTCAGGCTAAAAAAAAAATGAAAAATAAATTTTTTTCACAATGTCCAGTGATACTATAATCATCCAAAGTAGTAACAGTATAGACAACTGATGTTTAAAAATTGTCTTCCAATGGATTAAGTCTTTTGGGTCAGAGAGGATACACTGGGCTACATATGGGTTTGGCCTGAAACTTTCTTCCCAAAAGAAATCTTTGATTTCAGCTTGCTTTCTTGGCAAATGATAAGAGGATAAGCCATAAGGAAAATTAATTCAAAATCTAAAGGGCCCATAAGTTTCACTTTCTTCTTTCTCAAGAAGTAACCAGCACCTCAATATATAAAAGTATAGTATTTCTAGAAATGCAATTCTTGAATTGGAAGCTAACCCAGATCTCTATTCCCAAAGCTTTCCACACTCTCCGTGCAACGCTGTGCTGGGTGTCCTATGCTGGGTGTCCTTTGACTTTTCACCAGTGTCCAAATGTTCCCTTACTTTAGGCCCTGAAGCAACTGCCCAGTAAGCTCCACCACACTTGCATGGGTACAATGGCGCCGTCTAGTGGGCACTTGGAATGGTGTGACTTCACCCCAAAGTGAAGTTGCATTTTCCCAACTACAGGCACAAATGAAACTGTCTTCTTACTGCTCTTTCATTTCTAGGCTGATGGGGCTCCCAGATGACTCAAGATGTCAAGAGGGATTAGGGTGGACAATGTGAAGTGCCTATTGGCCCTGCCTCTTGAGATCATGAATAAACCTTGGGAATTTATTGTGTGAGAGTTTGGGGAAAATTATGGTAACAAAATATATATCAGACCTAACAGAACATAATAAGACAATAATGTGGCAACACTGTACCATGGGTGAGCTGGCATGCTCTGTGACTGGATCTACTCTGAAAAATGACTCTCTTGGACATTGGTCTCCACATGGAATAGGCCCTGTGATTTAACTTTTTAAATATGAGAACTATTTCCACTACGAAGACGCACGCACATCCTTTTGAACTTTGTGGAATTAGATGTTTCAGTTCAAAAATGTGTTAAACTTCTGGAGAGAAGACACAGGGTTGTAGTGATGCTAAAAAAAAGAACCAAAAGTATTTGGAGAAATGTTTGAATCTGCACATAAATTACGTAGTTTAGCAAATATGTTAATAAAAAAATAATTTTCTTGTGATAAAACTCTTTTCTTGAAAAAGCTAATAAACTTTCTTCTCAATGGGCCTCCTTCTTATGTGGTTCTGCCAAAGGCTGGAATGCCTGTTAGTGTCCCTTAGGGAAAAGAAACCTGTATGCATGGAAGTTACTCCTTAAAAAGCTACTTGTTCAACTAAGATGTGCTGTTCTTGTAGTGCTGTCACTGTTAGAAAATAATCTACAATCCTGTCTTCTTGGTGTGGCTTCTCCACTAGCAAAATTCTATTTTGAAATGCAAATGAACCCTTCTTACTACAGGCTTGTAAAAATGGCAAAACATCTCACAAGAAAAGATACAATTGTCACACAATTAGGGATCTAAACAGGAATGCTGTGCTGATATTTTAATTCTGATCCATTGCAATGATATATATTCAATAATGAGGCAGGATAGGACAAGACGGTAAGTTAGGGAAAAAAGTAGCTAATAGCACCAGATATCCAGGTGACCTTGAACCCAGAGCCTTGCATAAGACAGAATGGACTTCCAGGAAGTCATCACGGAAATAAACAACACTTAGGGAGCCCTCTTTTCCCTGGTTACATTAGATTAAACAGAACCTAACAAATAACAGTTGCAAGCCAGAATTACTTTTAGAAGAAACTTGTGAAAAGAAGTTTATAAAGAGGTTATGTCCTGGAGCCAATTTGGTCCAACTCCTTCAACCTTCTTCATTTTCCTACAGAACTCTACTTCCTGTTAATGTTTGTATTGACCACCCTGTGGCACTGTAGGATTCTGAATCATCAACGAAAGACCCAATTATGTTCCATGATGACACTTACTGGACAATATAGTGGGTTCATACATCGCAGAGTGATGTTTCAAAAATGTGGAAAGGATAGGGGTTATCTGATCCATTTCAATTTATCAGAAACCTCAATTAAATAGAACCCCAGTTTTGATAATATTCCATTAAGATGATAATTAAAAAGAAAAGGAGGAGGAGGAATAACAGAAGGAGAAGGAAAAGAACAAGAAGGAGGAGGAGGAGGTCGGGGAGGAGGAGAAGAAGAAATTTCTCAAAAGTAATAATTCTGGCCCTACTCTATATTGAGCAATCACCCTGTTTGGTGGACCTGTATTTTGGCAGGACAATTGAGCACCAAAGTCATGTGGCGATGTTGCTGGCCTGAACTTATGATCGTCTCCTTCAATTTTCCAGTATGGAATACATTGTGCTTCCACAGACGTTGTTCTTTACAAGACCCCTTTAAATAATTTGTCAAATACATGCTTGATAGCAAGTACGTTATTTTCAAGAAAATATCTTATAAAATTGGAGGCTAGAGTATAAATATGATCCACTGATAATGCTGTAGCTACCATTTACTTATCGTCTAGGGAGTCACAGGTGTTATATATGCATCATCTCTAATTTTTAAGGCACCTCTGCCATGGTGGCAGTATTATCTTCTCTGCCCAGAAGGGGAAGCCATGTCAGAGAGGCTATGCAACCAGAGTCAGGCCATATGGCCAATAGTACCCAAGCAGGGCTCAAGTCTTCCCAGATCCTTGCTGGGCATGGGTTTTTATGTTGTTGTTGTTATTTGTTTTTGTTTTTGTTTTTGAGACAGAGAGAAAGCACAAGCTGGGGAGGGGCAGAGAAAGAGGGAGACAGGAACTGAAGCGGGCTCTGCACTAACAGCAGAGAGCCCAGCGCGTGGCTTTAACTCAGGAGCCATGAGATCACATGACCTGAGCCGAACTGACTGAGTCACCCCAGCTGCCCCAGCACCTTGCTGGGTTTTAATCAAAGAGCCATGATGCTGTTTTGGTAGGAAAGTCTATTTTCTTTGTCTCTTCTTAGCCCAGGGGAAGGTCCCCCTGTCTCTTCTTAGCTAGATAGCAGGAAGGGTCGATGGGGCTCTATCAGACACCAACCGAACCCACATTTGTTGCCCCTCTTTCCAGCACTTTTATATTTCTCTTCTGTTCTAGATTCTTCAAATGAAGACCATCCCTCTATTTAAAATACTCCCCAATTTTTGCTGTCTCTTCTACATACCAGTCTAAATCTCTCTTTTTTATTTCCAGCTAAACTTATCAGATGAGGGTCCTAATTGCCCTATTTCCATTTTTCTTTCACTCTCATGACTAAATGTATCTCTTTATTTCCTACCACTGTTATGAAGCTGCTCTCTTCATACTTACCCATGACAGCTGCTCCAACTCAAAAGGGCTCTTTCCCATTCCTGACTTTGTGAAATTCTCTGCAGTACCTCACACAGTTGGCCACATGCAGCACTGCCTCCTACCAGTAAAAATACTAGCAACCAATATACGTGGAACAGTGACTGTGCTAGGCTCCAGGTAAGCACATTAAATGCACTATTTCATTTCATCCTCACAACACCCCTGTGAGGTTGGTACTATTATGGGTCCCAATTTTACAGGTGAGGAGACTGAGTCTCAGGGGGGTTCAATATTACACCAGCAAATACCTGACAAAGACAGATGCTCTGCTAACTTGAACAACATTTACCCAGTCTTACTACTTTAGTACCTTACTAGGGGCACAAAGCTAAGTTCTTTATGGGTATTATCTAATTATTTGGTGTTACATCTTCTCTTGCCTTACTTAACCCTAAGCCTACTACATAGTGCCAGGTTTATTATAGTCTTCTGCCTAAAATAGAATCTGTCTCTCTGCTTTATTCCTTCAAATTCTAAACTCAATGCTGGTCTTCAAATTCTAAACTCAATGGTTTTTAAAGTTTTATCTTATGTGTCAAATAGTTATTGATGGACAGAGCATGATGCCAGACTCTGAGCATCAGAAGGAGAGCAAAGCAGGCTGCTGCCTGCTTGAAGCCAACTGGGTAGTGGGGAAAGAGACAGACGTGGTACAAACCATGACCTGAGCCAAAGAGCAGCCACTGAGAACATGCTCTCTGCCTGTCTGTGAGGTTTTAGGTAAAGTGGCACACTACCCCAGTTACCCCTTCCTGGAAAGTCTGTACTAACCTCCAAAGTCAAGCTCTCAAATAATCCCCAGCACTTGCCAGGAATACTGTTTCAGTAGTGGAGTTTGAGATGAGTGCTCTGGAAACCAGGTAAAAACTGGACCTTAGCTTGGGTCTCATGGAGGCAGGAGACAGCCTACAACTCCCTGTCCTAGGGGTAGGGGCCCTAAGTCCAGTGTCAGAGTTTCTCTGCTTTCTCCTGATTATGCCTGGGCCCTTGTGCTTGACTGATAGTCAACCCAGAACAACGGCTCTCCTTCACTTTCCCCTCACTGTGCTTGTTTCTAGGCATTTCTCCAGCAGGAATATGAGCTTCTCACTAGCTATTAAGGAACACATCTTTGTTTTGATTTCTTTCACAGTACCCAGCTTTGGGCCAAATATGTAAAAGGTATGCATTAGATACACCTGTTTGAGTACATATCTCCTCTCAATATTTGGGGCAAAATAAATGGAATTTACTACCTAAAACTGAGGTCTCTTTAGCCAGAAAGTAAGCAAGTTAGCTTTCGAAGAAAAATAGGGCTGTGTCAAAATAATATAGGCATCAGCTTAAAGGGTGTCCTACTGGTCAAAGTTGGGGCAACTAAAGCATTAAATACATGATAACTATAAATTTAATGTATAAAAATCCATAAGTCTATAATGATGCTCAAAAGAGAAAAGGCCAAAAAATGGTGATTTGTCATCATCAGAGGAGGCTATTACATCAACTCCTTACTTGTAAAATTTATAATTAATGGAAAATAATTAGGCATTATCCTTCCTTTCTAGTGGCAGCTGTATTCCAGGGTAGCCAGAGGACATGTTTTTCTTTATAGTAAAACCCCAGCTGATAATAGATGGACTTACAGAATTAGAAAATCACTACTTCACAACTCCTAATGAGATGAATGATTCAGGGAGGGATCACGGCTGGATGGACCATTAGGGGACTGCTGTCTGGTGCTAACATTTCACCCCATAGATTACAAGGGGGAAGGATGTACAGAGGGGGGATCAGGGTTCTATCTCATTCTCAGTAGTAGTGGGACAACCAGTCAGTATAGGCCTTTTGTGTTGAAGCAACATGACGTATGCCATCTACTGTGACACACTCCTGCCTGAGCTATTTAGGCTGAACCTAACCAAGACTTTAGTTTTAACTTTCAGTTAACAAGAAACACAGGGACTAGGGGAACAAGCGAAACAATTCCACAAGGGATCATAAAAGTCCAGAAGGTGGTACACTATAAAGGATAGCTGCCCTAGTCTCAACAAGGTATTGTTAAGAGAGATAAAAGGGAATGAGGTAGCTCTAAGGTTAAAGAGAAAGGCATAACAATGAAACACAACGTGTGGTCCTTGATAGGATCTTGGCTTGAATACACCATTTTGGGGACAGTTGGGGAATTTTTCACATGACTAGGTATTACATGATATTAAGGTATTATTGTTAATTTTGTTAGCCGTTACAACAGAATTATAGTGATACAGGAAAATGTCCTCAAATTCCACCACCGTGAAATAACTATTGTTGGTATAGATAAACTTCATTTCAGATACTTCTGTATGAGTGAGAGAGAATGAGCATGAAAAATATTCCTGTAAAGATAAAATAACTCTATATACTAATTTTAAGGGGAAAATTACACTGAAATTTAATTGAATTTCATGAAGAGGAACCAAAATGAATCTGAAGAAATACTAAACTTTGGAAGAATGCTTTTTTGCTACATGAGATTTCCTAAAATATAGCACTAAGATTGAGAACAAGGTTTGAGAAGCACTTTCAGAGGATGAGGTCATAACCTTTTTTAATAAACTAGATGCTTAAATTTTAGGCAGCGGTAATCAAATTCCTTGGTCTAAAAGTTGAAGAAATAAGGAAATAACCCTTATTTTTCCTCCTATCATCTCCTCCACCTTCCAAATCCATCCTTACCTGTTGATCGAGATGTTTAGACACTGTTCCCACATTTTTCTAGTCTTAGTTTATATTTAATGGATTCAGCACCCATTAGGTTTATCACAACTTCTCTATTTTTTAGTTTTTTATTTTTATTCATCTCTTGGCCGGCTAGATTTTATCAAAACATTTTTCATAATGCTAATGAATATCTCAAAACTTAAAGCCAGGGAAATAAATTCCCTGAAACTTCTCTCTTCCCCACCTCTGATCTTCTGTCTGGACTTTCATTGGCCAAAACGAACTGATAGCCAGAAGGTATCGGGGCCTGTTGATGTAATCCTTAGAAGTCACCACTGGAAGTCAGGGTGGAAAAGAAGAACAGATCTGGAGCAGGAAACAGACACAGTCCAGCGCATGCGAGCAATGAAAGAGTGTTGCTGGTGAGCAAGCAAGATAAGGACTGAAAAGGTCACTGCCAGACATGGAGGTCCTCATGGACTTAGAGGAGACTTTGGGTGGAGAGTGTGTGGAAGTCAGAATGGAGTGGGCTGATGCGTGAATGGCAGGTGGGGAAATGAAAAGATTTCACCATGTCTGACTAAGAATGGGAAGAGAAAAGAGAGTGACCGCTGAAGGGGTGATGTGCAAATGAGAGAGATGGTGTGGATAATATTTCAAAGAGTTCATTGATGTGCTCCTTGCCACTCCCACATGCTCTACACTGAATGACTTTCCCTTCATACCCTGAGGGACTTTCCCTGATTCCAGCCAATCCAGTTAGACAAGAGGTCACTATAAAGCCAGATAGACAATGGCAGCAAATTATGGCTCTTAAGTTCAAAATGGACTTGTCTGGGTAGAAGACTCAGATGCGTACTTGCAGAACCAGTTCATCCTACCTCCACAGTTGAGATAAAAGACCCCCAGAGATGCTTTATCCACAGCCATCCATCACCTTGGGTTGAGTCTGACAGACCCCCGTTAGTTAGGAGAGGTAATACTCACGCCTCATGGCAGGGTGAGACTCAGGGAGAATAGTCCCCCATACCATCCTGGTGCAGCAACTGTGCAGTGGATGGATTTCTATCATATTGACAGCCCACAGAATGTCATCCCTACATTACATTTTTGTTACATTAATGACATTATGCTAATTGGACCCCTGCTAAGTGGACCTCGGAAGATTCCTTGGTCTCTTTGATTATTGATGTGGCCCTCAGGACCATACATAGAAAATAAGAACTATAGAAACTGTGCTCTACATGAATTAATTGTTCCTCTTCCCCCATCTCCCTCAACACTACTATATATGGAGATTATTAGTAGTGACTAATATTTTAGGTTACCAGGGGAAGTATGACAAATTGATGTCACTCCACAATAATATGATAATATGATGAGACTTTGTTTCCTGTGTCAGAGGCATGAACTCTTCCTGAAGAAGAACCTGAAGGAAGGAAGAATGGATGCTGTGGGGCAAGGGGGTGGATAGTACTAGATATCTTTCATCTGCTCTTCCAGATCTGCTATCTGCCCTCCTCTGCTCTTGTGGGAGGCTGAATAATGGCCCCCAACGATATTCAGGTCATAGTTTATGGAGCCTGTGAATGTCACCTTACATGGCAAAAGGAACTCTGAAGATGTGATGAAGTTAAGGATTTTGAGATGAGGAGATTATCCTGGATTATCCCACTGGGCCCTAAATGTGATCAGAGTACTCCTTTAAGAGGGAGTGAGAAGGAGATTAGATACAGAAGAGAATAAGGCCATAGGAAAGAAGCAGAGAGAAGCAGAGACGGAAAATGTACATCACTGGCTTTGAAGATGAAGGAAGAGGCCATGAGCCAAAAAAAAAAAATAATAATAATAAATGCATGGAATGTCATTCTAGACTCTGGAAATAGCAAGAGCACTGATTGTCCCTTGGAGCCCCTTCCAGACTTCTGGACTCCAGAACTGCAAGAAGATACATTTCTGTTGGTTAAGCACAATGTTTGTGTTCATTTAGTATACCAAATATGAAAAACAGGAAGAATAGGGAAAAAATAGAACCCTGTTCTCTGCCCTCAAAATCCTGGCCTGAATGGACTATACAAGGTCTCCTTTGCTCTCTCATTTCTGGTTCAGTTTGGCCCAATTGGTTACTCTTATATAATAGGGCATATGATTATACAGGAATAACTAGAGAGAAAAATGTTTAGTTGGGTTTATCCAGGGATGAGGTTTTGTATATTATGTTCAGGGATACAGTAGTTGGCTTCTACTGGCTCTCAGAAGCCAACTGTGTGCATCTCTCCCCAACCCTACGTTCAGTGGCATCATGGTGATGACTTAAAATCAGCCAGCCACGGTGGGAAAACTTACACCAAGGAAATCAGCAAATGCTACACATCAGCCACCCACTCTAATTGCTTGTTAAATATTTATAAGCATCCTACCGAATGAAAAGAGAAAGATATTAAAGAGATTATGGTGTTGGGAAGAGAATTACTAAAATTACCAAAATTACCATTTAATTACTAAAATTAAAAAAAAAACATGACATATAACGGGGCTGAGGGTTAGAAAAATCTATTGATACACACAAAATGTAGGTCACCTATAGTGATCAGGGGAGGGAGATGCCATCAGGAAAGACACATGTAGGGCTCCTAAGGTACTGATCATGTTGTATTTGTTAACTGTGGTGGATACATTGGTGTTCATTTTATTATCATTCTTTAAACTTACAGCTATGTTTTATGCACTTTTTTGTAGGTGTGGTACACCTTTAGATATACCTAAAGTTGGTCTACAATTTTTTAGACTAGTATATAGACTCAATTGTTTTATCAGAGACTGATATCATGGAATGATAAAGAACCCAAGTTTTGGAGGCAGACTCAAGGTCCAAACCTAAATCTTGCTGATATTAGTTTCATGACATTGTACACATGATCCTTCATTTCACAAATATTTTTTGAGTGCCTATTATATTCCAGACATCAGCCTTTGTACTGGGGATACAATGATTCAGAAGACAGGTGGGCCAGAATCACAGGTATTGTTTTCTGTTGTTACATATCTTACACTTTAGCCTCTATGACCTTCAGTTTTTGTTTGTTGGTTTGTTTGTTTGCCTACCATGGAGCCCAACACAGGGCTTGAACTCACCACCCCAAGATCAAGAGTCAGATGCTTAACCAACTGAGCCACTCAGGCGCCCCTATGACCCTCAGTTCTTACAGAGAACTTGGAATTGGGGAAGATCATACAGAGATTAGCATACAGTACGGTACTTAGTAAATGTTCCATCAGTGGTGGTTATTTTACAATTAACATGCAAGAGAAGTAAAATGATCCTTCATTTATCTGGTAACAGTTGGAAAGAAGATGTTCCATGTAAATGAATTTTTCCAGACTTTAATTCCTTGTTGTCTTGAATTTTTTTAACTAAGGTATAATGTATGTATAGTAAGTGCATAAATCCTAATTAATGACTCAATAACTTTTCTATCATTATGCCCATATAACCACCATCTACATCAAGAAAAGAAAATATTTCCAGAAATGTTTCACAGAAATGCCTAGAACTTTTTTATTTTAGACATTTTTATGGCTAAATTTCTGAAAACTCTGACATGCTTTTTTGTCTTCAGGAAGGGAGGACCAGAAACATAACTTAACTATGTCTTGCTGGCTATTGCCAAGGGGTGATACAATTTCTTGTGTTCTTTCTTTTATCTCTTTCCCTTCTGTCTTTCTTTTAGATATACAAATATAACATGAGGTTGGATAAGTTTATGTCTGATTTTTGGTCTTTTCTAGCTAATACCAGGCCTTTTTCTTAAAAGTCCACACTTTCTCAATGTATATTATTTTTAATTTATGGTAGAGTCATATATCTTACTGATAACTATATGTTAAATAAGAATTATACTGGCACTAAAGGCAAATAAAGCCCAGTGAAGGGCTTTTTAGTGACAAGACCTTAGGACAGCCATGTCAGGGTTTGAAACAGATGTTGTTTGTTTTTGACAATTTTTTTTTCTCTTCCACGAGTTTCACATATTTTGGACCTGAAGTAGAGTGCTCTTACATTTGATTTATTTATGCAAGTGGCATCCTTTCAAGACTGGTAGTAATTTGGTTCCTTGTTGTGGATGAGAAAGGAGGCACAGTATGTAAAGGTCGGCCTCACTCCAGGACACCTGTCCTAGTCCAGGTCTTGTCCTCCCCGGTACTTGAGATTTCAGAAATATCTCTTGTCACTTCTTTAGGAAGTAAAGTAAATCTGAGATTTGATGATTATCTGAACAGGCAAGGCAGGTAATCCCAGCAACTGCTTCCTTAGGGCAAACCGTATGGTCCAATACAGATACTCTAGAATGACCACTTGATCTTGACTCTCTTCCTGCTGTTTGGTGGTCATGGATAATTCTAGACTTCAGACCACATTAGGGGATGAATTACTGGAGTGGGATGAATGTACTCCGTATGCAACACAAATTCATGGGTGGGTGCCAACTGCCCACATGTGTCCCCCAAGGCCTTTTGTGCAGACTCAGCCCAGCAAATTCATTTTATTCTTAAACAGAAACTGAATGAATAAAGGACTATTGGGGCTAGATCTTTGGAAGTGTATGGATCTCACAGCCATCCAACTATACATCCATTCATCCATCCATCCGTTGACTGCTTGTTGTGCGTTGGGCACTGTGCAGGGGCTGCATGTAACTCCCAAGAACTCCTGGCTCAGCCCTGCCTGCCACCTCTGAATGAATGTACTTTCTTGGCTTCATTTTATTTCTCTTTTCTCAGAGCCCCATCGTCTCCATGCAGTGTGGACCCAGTTTAATCTTGGCTTAGAAATAAGCTCATTTTTCTCTCCATTTATAGAGAGGATTCTCCACAAGAGAGAGGCGGTGTTGCTCGGTGGGCCGTGAGGGAGAGATCATTGCACTGCCTACGATGGCTTTTCTCCCCTCTGCAGACTCTGCGAGTCCCACTTGGACTCCAGAGTCCCATTGAGAGCATGACAGCAATGTTTATGTGCAATTCTAATGCTGGTTTTAGCAGCATAAGTGCTTTTTAATGCATAGCATTACAGCGAGTGGGCCCTATTCTCTCAGCCTCTGAATAGCTGTCTAGAGGGGTGTAATTCCCAGTTCTGCCTCCAAGCACCGTTATTTACAAGCTCAGTTACACGTTTACGTCAAGTGTGGTGAAAGCCAGGATGGAGATGGGCTGAGTTTAAAGCAATTTGGCAAGTCTTTATTCCCTGCATAATCACTCAGATTCCTCAGCCGCCCTTGACCAGAGCTTCCTGTTCACATATGTCAAAGAGAGCCTGGAATTTTGGGGAGATCGACTGCAAAAGTAAAATTTCTTCTTTCTGCCCCTCTCCCTCTGAGGTTCTCCCATCAACATCTTAGTTACCCTTTAGAGCTGCACTGAAATTAAGATTCCCACACCAAATCTGTTCACTGCTCTCTATTTCCACAGCTTAACCCTGCCCCAAATTCTTCAAGTGCCCAAACTAAACTTGCCTCCCCTTTCCATCCCCCAATCTAGCCTTCACCCTGCAACCAGACGGTTTTTTTTTTAAGTGTAAATCAGATCTTGTCTCTAGGCTGCTGAAAACTCTCCGATGACTTTCCATCAGGTTCAGAATAAAATCTATCTCATAGACCTCACCTTCTGCTTTCTCTGTCTTGCTCACTACAATCCAGGTACAATGGCCTGGCTTCCTGACTAGTCCTCAAACACACCAAATTTAGTTCTACCTGAGGGCCTTTGCACATTCTGCTACCTCTGCCTTTCCCATAGCTGCCTCTACACTGTTCAGGTCTGGGCTCAAGCTTCATTTCTTTAAGGAGGATTTCCTTGAACACACAGTCTAAATAATCATTTCTTCCACCCAGTTACTCCCTAAACCATTGTCTTTTATTTTCATCAAAGCAATCAACATCTTAGGAAATAATCCTATTTATTTGATTGTTTATGTGTTTTTCTATCTACTCCACTAAAATATAAAGTCTATGAGAGCAGGAACCTTGACTGTCACAGTCACCATGGCTTGGCACCTAGTAGGTATTCCATAAGTGCTTATTGAAGGAACATATTTTCTCAACAAAGTATTAAATAATTGAATCTGCCTTGTTGTTATTGCCATCACTTTATTACTTCTAGCTGCTGCCTTTTCTATATAGTCATTTTAGGACAAATGAAATTAGGCCAGTATTATTTTTTTTATTTTTCCTTTTATAATGGTATTTGTTTATTTTATTTATTTTTTTTAATTTAAAATAGTTTATTTTCAAATTGGTTTACATAAAACACCCAGTGTTCATCCCAACATGTGCCCTTTTTTGATGCCCATCACCCCCTCTCCCCCCCCATCTCCCTCACCCTCAGTTTGTTCTTAGTCTTTGAGAGTCTCTTATGTTTTATCTCCCTCCCTCTCTGTGTCTTTTTTTTTCTTTCCCCTCTTCCCCTCCCCCTGGTTTTTGCTTAGTCTCACCAAGTCCACCTATTCGTGGAAACATATGGTATCTGTCTTTTTCTGACTGACTTATTTCACTTAACATAATACCCTCCAGTTCCATCCATCTGGCTACGCATGGCCAGATTTCATTTTTTCTCATTGCCACATAGTAGTCCATTGTATATATGTACCACATCTTCTTTATCCACTCGTCAGTTGATGGGCACTTAGTTTCTTTCCATGTTTTGGCTATTGTCGAAAGTGCTGCTATGAACATTGGGGTACACGTGCTCCTATGCATCAGCAATCCTGTGTCTCTTGGGTAGATTCCTAGCAGGGCTATTGCTGGATCATAGGGTAGCTCTATTTTCATTTTTTTGAGGAACCTCCACACCGTTTTCCAGAGTGGCTGCACCAGTTTGCATTCCCAACAACAATGTAGGAGGGTGCCTACTTCTCCACATCCTCGCCAGCATCTATAGTTTCCTGATTTGTTTATTTTAGCCACTCTGACTGGTGTGAGGTGGTGTGGTTTTGATTTGTATTTCCCTGATGATGAGTGACATTGAACATCGTTTCAAGTGTCTATTTGCCATCTGAATGTCCTCTTTGGAGAAGTGTCTATTCATATCTTCCGCCCATTTCTTCATCAAGATAAAAAGCTTCTGCACAGCAAAAGTAACAACCAACAAAACGAATAGGCAACCAACGGAATGGGAAAAGATCATCGCAAATGACATATCGGATAAAGGACTAATATCTAAAATCTATAAAGAACTTACCAAACTCCACACCCGAAAAACAAACAACCCAGTGAAGAAATGGGCGGTATTTGTTTATTTTAATCAAAGTTTGCATTCTCAAAATTTAGTGTTAACTAGTTCTATAAGGTATTTAATCTTAAAAAAATTCCAGGTCCTGTCTCCATTTTTCTTTCCTCTTTCCACTTTCTCTTATTTTCGCTGATTATCTTAGGATTTATCCCCATGTTTCTAAATAACATCTCTCAATTGTTAATTTATGACATTTTCTGTTTTAGACATTATTGGTTGACTTCCCTTTCACAAAGATGAGGATTTACTGACCTTTCTATGAGAGATGGGGATTCAGACCCCTTTTCTACTTTCTGGTCAATTGTATACATGCTCCCTCCTCATCCCTGAACTTCCCCTTAGAGTTAATCTTAGTTTGGTTAGATTAGTATTCTGTGTGGACATTATTATAACAGTTTAAACACTGTCATAGCCAAGCCATATGGTAACATATGAATATATTTCCTTTCTTGCACAACCTCTGATCACCAAGCATGTGCCCAGATATTCCTTCCTAACCAGGATCTATTTGCCTCCGCCCTGCAGGAACCTTTGTCAGAGAACTGGAGGTTCCTCCTCCAGCTTCAGAACTGTGACTCGACTTGGAGAGTCCTTTGGAAAACAGAAGCAGAAAACCCTGCTTAAGCCAGTTTCCTACGCCTTAATATGTTGACTCATTCAAATGACTGAATCTAGTAAACTAGGTGTGTTCTTTTGGCTGTCTCATGTGCTCCTGTCATGGCACTGTCACGCAGCGTCCCTCTCCGGGGGGCTCTTCTCTGTGGAAGCCTGAGGTTGCAGATGGACACCATGTTATAGGCTGTTTTAGAAACTGAATTGTGCCCCCCAACCTCAAATTCACATCCTGAAGCCTTAACCCTCAACGTGACTGCTTTTGGACACAGGCTTTTAAGGAGGTAATTAAGGTTAAATGAGGCATAAGAGTGGGGTCTTTATAAGAAGAGGAGGAAACACCAGGGAGGTCCAAGCACAGAGAAAAAGCTATGTGAAGACACGAGAAGATAGCTATCTGCAAGTCATGGAGAGAGGCCTCAGGAGAAAGCAAATCTACTAGCACCTTGATCTTGGATTTCTAACCTCCAGAACTTCAAGAAAATAAATTTCTGTTGTTTAAGCAACACAGTGTGTGGTTTTTTATTATGGCAGCCTGCACTGACTGATACACTTTGTGATGTCTGTAGTGTTTTGGAGCTAAGAAGGGCTCACTCTAGCAGAGAGGGGCATGTAACCCTGCCCAACTTGCCCAGCGCTTGCAACTTCTCCAACAGCCCCAAGCCCTTTTGGGGCCATATTGGGTGTACGTACGTGCTGTGTGGAATTTAGAACCCCGTTCTTACTGACCTACGTGCTACTCAACTGCTTTTTCTACAAAGGTGCAAGTATTTCACTTTTAGGATTCATCTTGATTCCTAAGGATTTACATGCTGAGTTACTTGAAGTTGAAAGAAGCCAGAATTTGTGTGGACTTCATGCCTCCACCCAGGTTGGAATTTACAGCGTTATAAAGGCTTTTCATGGTCTTTGTAAAGTTTTAAAACTGTTAAATTTTAACTTTAACAACTCAGGTTGTAGGTTGATAGAGACACCCTATATGTATTCTCATAATGAGCAATGAATTTTCTTCTGGAAATGGATAGAAGCTCATTTCTGCTGGCTGCGGGTTCATCTTCTTTTCTAAGGAAGCCATTTTTCATTTGTCATAGGACTCGAAATTTTAAAAAATTGTCTGCAGTTGGATAGCATAGCTGTCTTAATCACAAATAAATTGGCTTCTGAATGCCATTTACATATTTTTCTCATACCTCAGCTTGAGTTGATTTTTATTATTTGCTTTATTTTTATCAATGTAATACACGCACGGTTTTAAAATTGCATTTTAGAAATGGGGAAAACAATGGTCCTTTATCCTAGCCCTTCCCATCCCCATTCCTGGTTCCCCAGATGCCAGCATTTTTAACTTCTTAAGGCTGTTTCTTCTATTGGTTGTTTCTATAGTTCCAGATAATGTGCTTCTACTATTATTTCCTGATTTATCCACTGTTGACATTATCTATCGATTATGGTGTTAAGATTAATAGCTATTTAACTTTCTTAGGCTGTCCCCTCCTCACCTGTCCACTTCCTCCTAATATAGTTATTTCACTATTTTTGTTAAATCCATAATCGGTAGTTTACAGCATTATGACACAGTAAATATGCCCTCTGCAAAGCAAAGGAATGCACCATGACTACATTTTCTCCCTTTATAGTTTTTTTGTTTTGTCTGGTATCTCTAATTGCCTTCCTAATGTCCTGCTGTTTTTCTGGCGTCAACACACCCACACGATTTCCAAATGCATCATCATGTTGGGTATTGTATGGAGTCCCCTTTCTCCTGAAGGCCCCTACTCAGGGTCTTCCCTCCAATGAGCACCAGTTACTGTCTGGTCCTGCAGCCCAGTGCTGTCCTGGAATGTTCCTCCATGGCCCTGCAGGGTTGATTCTACTGCTCCCCACATCTGGTTACTTCCTTATCTGGTTTCATTCCTGGTTCTATTCAAGCACATTCTAAGAAAAGAAGTTGTCCATATCTTTGCATGCATGAAATGTCTTCATTTTCTCCTCATTCTGACTGATCATTTGGCCAAATCATAATTCTAGATTGAAAAATATTTTCCCTCACCATTTTGAAGACACCACACCACTGTCATTTAGTGTGCAGTACCCACTGTTGAGAAGTTTGATGCCATTCTGGTTCTCATTTTTTGGTAGAGTTTCTTTTTCTTTCTGCTCCAAAAATTTTTAGGGTTGTCTTTTATTCCTAGGGCTCTGAAATTTCATGATAATATGCCTTAATGTAAGCAGTTTTTAAATTCATTATTTTAGGTACTTAGTGGGATTTTAACTAAAAGTCTTTACTTTCATCCTTCAGCTCTGGAATATTTTCTTGCATTTAAAATAAATAACTTTCTCTCTGTTCTCTTCGGGTTCCCTTTGAGAACAACTATGGATCAAAGGTTGGGCTTCCTGTATTACATCCTCTATAGTCCTTAATTTCACCTAATTCTCCTCTCCTTTTCAGAAAATGTTCTCCATTTTATCTTATAACATCTATTGCCTTTGTACTTTTGGCAATATTTTTAATTTCCAAGACCTCATTCTTGTTCTCTTAAAGTTCCTTTTCCTCATGGCCATCTTCCCGTACATTTTTGAGGAAACTGATTAGAATACCAGTTTGGATACCTAATTGTTTTTTGTTTGGTTGTATATTTTTGTTATTGCTTTAGTTTTAGTTTTAAATTCCCTGAGTAATCCATCTTGCCCATATTTAGCCTTACTTTTGGACACAATAGTTTGTTTTTTTCCCTGCTAGAAGCCTTTTTCAAATGTCTGGTGACTCTCCATCATCTGTTCATACTTAGGTGGTGATGAAAGGATAACTGGAGCGAGGATCATTAGGTCATGGTCTCTGCTCCAGGCAAGGTTGCCGAGACACCCTTAACTGTCATTACAGGGCCATCTAGAGAGAAAGCTCTGATCTTCAGTGAGGTAGACACCTGATTACTGACATTCTGCAAGTAAGGTGGTGGGTGATGGATGACTGAGGTTCACTGGTATGTACTCATTTTGGGGGTTAATTTCTTGTCTTTGAGCCCATACCTCACCCCATACCATGGCATCCCAGTCGCACTTTGCGGTTCTGAAAACAAACAAAATGGCTCTCTGCTTGATGCATACTTCAGACTGTATCTTCTCTATTTACTTTTCAGCATCTAAAAATGTACTGAAATCTCTTATCACTATTATCTTTTCACCAATCTCTTTGTCCCGGTGGGTTCATGTATTATATTTCTTTAGATGGGGTCTTAGAGGAAGAGTACATAATTCCTCACCTTTAATCAAAAGGCAGCTTTTGGTATTAATGTTTTGAAAATACATAGTAATTGCACAATTCCATTTCTATGAAAAGTCCAAAATAAGGAAATCCATAGAGACTGAAAGCAGATTACTAGTTACCACAGGCTGGGGGAAGGCAGAATGGGGAGTAGTGCTGCTCTGAGAGTGATGGAAAGTTCTGGAACTAGATAGTGGTAATGGTTGCACAACACTATGAATGTACCTAATGCCACTAAATTATATCCTTTTAAATTGCTAAAATGGAAACTTTACGTGACGTGTATTTTATCATAATAAAAAAATACATAGTAAAAAATATGTAGTGACCATAAATAACTTACAAAAGATTTTTACAGAGGGTATTCAGACTGTGCTTCCAAAGAATCCTGGTGCTCTATGATTAGTGCTAATGTGGAAATTGAATAATAGCAGCCTGCCTCATTCATATTTGAAAAAAAATCAATTCCTGAGTAGAATATTCTCAATTTTGAGTTTTCTTCCCACACATTTTTCTTTAACTTCTGACACCTGATGCCATTTACCTATCTGGAGGCCAAATAAAATATTTTCTCTTATTTACTGTAAAAATAAATATAAAGAATTATTTCAAGTTGAAAATACAAGTATCTCTTGTAGTCCTACAAAGAAACTAAGCCATCCCTAATTTTTCCTTTTTTGTTTATTTGGAAAACACAATACTCAGTTGTTAGTAAACAAAAAAGCAGCTTTATATAAAGAGTTATTGTACAAATATGAACTATTTCATTAGTTAGATCAGAAATGCAAATAACATCTTAGCTACTCAGCAGCATTGGGTGTTTGGAAGAAACAGGCCCACAAAGCTGAAGTGACCTTGTCACCCTAGGCATCCTGGGATGAGGACCCTATGACTTTGACCAGAGGCCAACACCCATTCCTGGTGACCCCTCTGACCAGTCCAACGAGTGCTGTCTTTAGATCACCAACATGCTGGTTTAAAACCAGCTAATGTTGACCGAGCACTTAATATACTAGAGGTTTATAAGGACTATTTTTTTTTAATCCTCATAACATTATTGTTCCCATTCTACAGATGAGAAAACTGAAGGTTGGAGATGCCAAGTAACTTGCTCAAAGCTTCATAGGCTGTAAGTAGTAGAGCCTGAAGGCAAACCCAGGCAGCTTGCTCTAAAGTCTGGTCTTGTAGCCATTAGGTACTATTCCCCCTTTTGCAAAGTAGAATTATCCCATTTCAGGCCCTCTGGTCACTGGGCAGTTAAGAAATGCTAAAACAAAACAACAACAACAACAACAACAACAAAAGCCTCTGGAGGAGCAGTTGTCAGAAGACCCCAATTTTCCTTGTAATGTCACCTTCACGTATGGGGTCAACAAAATAGAATTGTCAAGAGGAGAGGGGGCCTAGATGCAGACAAGGAGAACTCAGCAGGAGGAACTCACTGCTCATGGGAGCATTGGCCTGGTGACCTTCCTGGCGCAGTTCTCCCTGGCTCTACAAAGACGGGGCTGTGGCAGGGTTGTCACCATCTGCCCAGGTATGCTCAGGCTGCTGATCCAGGTCAGTTGGCCTCAGAGTCCTGTGATAGGACCTGAGGAGTCAGTGAGGGACTGGTTACTTCAGGGCATGTGTGAAGGGCTGTTCTGGCCAAGGTGCAAGTGATAGACTTGTCACAAGTTTGGAGAGAGGTCCAGCTACTCCTCATGCCCTCTTCACAGGTACTGGAAGAAAATACTAGAAATCTCCTACTGCATTATCTCCATATGTAATGGCTCAAAATGAATTACTGATGATCTATATTTGACTTTAATCTAGAAATTTAAGAAATAGATTTACTCTTTTAATTTATGGAATGACACTGGCACCCTCGCTGGTCCACTTGTCACAGGGTTACTTGTCATAAAGGGTTCTCCTGGTTCCCTGATGGAAGCCAGAGGATGCCCCATGGGGCCCTCACTTATCAGACACGTCAGCTATGTTATGTGATCAGCTGTGCCCAACTAAACAGAAGTATGGGCTGGATCATCATTACCAACAATGTAAGCACACGTGAGCCACGAGAAAGGACAGAGTCAATGGACACTGTATGTCCAAGGTCAACAGCAGCTTTCATACCAGGTCAAAACAGTGACAAACTTGTCAGTTCTGACAAGAAGCTGGCACTAAAAATAAAGTTGAAAAAGACTATAATAATAATTTTATACTCATTATCATTTAAAACAAACCTGACTCTAGGAGTATATTATAACTTTAGCTGGTACCTCATGGTAAAAGTATCATATTAGCCAAAAATGCATCTTTAATTTCTTCAGTGGTGTTTAAAGTTTGGGGAGACATGATGTCAAGCTAAATGAAATTTCATTGGACTAGATAAAAGCCAAAGGCTTTTATTTATTTATTTAAATAGTTTATTTTCAAATTAGTTTACATATAACACCCAATGTTCATCCCAACAAGTGCCCTCTTTAATGCCCGTCACCCCTCTCCCTCCTCCCTCACCCCCCTCACCCTCAGTTTGTTCTTAGTCTTTGAGAGTCTCTTATGTTTTATCTCCCTCCCTTTCTGTGTCATTTTTTTCCTTCCCCTCTTCCCCTCCCCCATGGTTTTTGCTAAGTCTCTCAAAATCCACCTATATGTGGAGACATATGGTATCTGTCTTTTTCTGACTGACTTCTTTCACTTAACATAATACCCTCCAGTTCCATCCATGTTGCTACACATGGCCAGATTTCATTTTTTTCTCATTGCCATGTAGTATTCCATTGTATATATGTACCACGTCTTCTTTATCCATTTGTCAGTTGATGGGCACTTGGTCTCTTTCCATGATTTGTCTGTTGTTGAAAGTGCTGCTATGAACAGTGGGGTACATGTGCCCCTATGCATCAGCATTCCTGTGTCTCTTGGGTAGATTCCTAGTCATGCTATTGCTGGGTCATAGGGTAGCTCTATTTTCATTTTTTTGAGGAACCTCCACACCGTTTTCCAGAGTGGCTGCACCAGTTTGCATTCCCACCAACAGTGCAAGAGGGTGCCTGCTTCTCCACATCCCTGCCAGCATCTATAGTTTCCTGATTTATTTATTTTAGCCACTCGAGCCAGTGTGAGGTGGTATCTCAGTGTGGTTTTGATTTGTATTTCCCTGATGATGAGTGACTTTGAGAATCGTTTCATGTGTCTGTTGGCCATCTGAATGTCCTCTTTGGAGAAGTGTCTATTCATATCTTCCGCCCATTTCTTCACTGGATTATTTGTTTTTATGGTGTGGAGTTTGGCAAGTTCTTTATAGATTTTAGATAATAGTCCTTTATCCGATACGTCATTTGCAATTATCCTTTCCCATTCCGTCAGTTGTCTATTAGTTTTGTTGGTTGTTTCCTTTGCCGTGCAGAAGCTTTTTATCTTAATGAGGTCCTAATAGTTCATTTTTGCTTTAAATTGCCTCACCCCAAAGGCTTCTTTTGAGGTTTCTTAATACAGAACTACAGACATAAGTAAATTAACAAACCTTTAAAGGTGCAGGCTCAAATTTTTAATTGATAGAGGGTGAATTAAAGGGGAGTTGAGATCTCGCCTCAGCTGGAATACGCCCTAAATCGTTAACAAGAAACACCACAGCCTTTCTCACCTGATAGTGGCCCACTTAGGGCAATCCTGCCCCTCCTGGGTTATACACACACACACTCACACTCTCTCACACACATACATGCTCTCTCTCACACACACACACACACCTTCGCCCTCTCACAAACTCATATACACAAGCTCACATACTCTCTCACACACACTCTCCCACACGCTCACATTCATACAACCTCATACACACTCGCACACACTTTCTCACACACACCCTCGCACTTTTACCTCACACATTCACACACGAACTCACCCCACACTCACATACACACTCACCCACACTCTCTCATTTTCTCACACACACTCATACATTCACATTTACACACACATTCTCACATACTCTCACACACTCACATACATGCTCTCAAAACTCTTTCTCACACATTATCTCTCTCTCCACACACACACACACACACACACACACACACACACCAGGCTGTTATGTGACTCCTGTTCTGTAAACACATTTCTCCCTAAACCTGCACATATACCACTTTCTTCACTACTGATATGTACTTTTATTTTAAGAATACTATGCTTCCAAACTCTTTTAATAAAGGAACTAGAAAAATACTTATCAAAACCTCCCAAAGATAATACAAAAAGGAAATACAGGCTAATCATTCTATAAATGGTGATACACAATTTTGAAATAAAATATTAGCAAATAAAATACAGTAGTTCTTTAAATAAACATCCCATGAAAAAGTAGAATTCATTCGAGAATGTAAGAAGGGTTAAATATTAGGAAATCTTCATATAATTCATTGTATCAGTAAGTCAAATAAGAAAAACAAAGTGATCATCTCAATAGATATAAAGAAAGCATTTGGTAAAATTCAGTATGAATTATAATAAAAATTACAAGGAAAATATAAACAGATAGAAATTTTAACTTGATTAATGTCCAGGTATATTTGTACTTATATTTGTACATGTGTAAACATGTACGTACACACAGATGCTGATATATATGTTCATAAATAACACATACTTCAAAAGCCAGAATTATGCTTAATGTTAAAGCACTAGAATACTTCCCATTGGACTAAATACAGTATCATGGTTTTAGGTTCTATGACTATATATGGGGAAAACCCAACAGAATCAATTGAAAACTATTAGAAACAGTAAGAGAATTTATTAAGATAAATGGCTGCAAAGTTAATACAAAAAGTAGTTTTCCCGTATTGAGATAATAACCAATTAGAAAATATATTAAAATGAAAATATCCCATTTACTATCACGACCAAAATAATCCTTCTACTCCCATCCACTCAAGATGGAATAAATTTTGAAGTAATTGTAAAAGACCAATATGAGGAAAAATTTCTACTCACTTCTGAAGAAAAACAACAAGTATTTTAATAGAAAGGAATGCCTTCCTAGTGAATGGGAAGATAAATGAATGAAGTTAATTCCTCCTCTGTGGATCTCTACATTCTGTGGTATACCGGTCAAAACATCTGCATCATTTTGTATTTAATAAATCATATTTAAGTTTACCTTTAAATTAAATAAGGCGGGAGAGCCTTATTGAAAAGGAGGAGCTTCCTTCTAGTGCTTTGACATTAAGCATAATTCTGGCTTTTGAAGTATGTGTTAATTATGGACATATATATCAGCATATGTGTGTACGTACATGTTTACACATGTACAAATATATGTACAAATATGAAAAGGAGGAGTAATGGAGGAGACTAACCCAACTACATACTAAAATATATAATCAAGCTATAGTAATCAAAACTTGATAGGATTAGGAGCACCTGGGTGGCTCAATCAGTTAAGTGTCTGACACTTGGTATCAGCTCAGGTCTTGATTCCAAGTTTCTAAGTTCAAGCTCCACATTGGGCTCTGTGCTGGGGACAGAGCCTACTTAAAAACAAAAAAAAAACAAAACTTGCATAGGATTATATAGAAGATTTAATGGAACAGAGAATTGGAAAAAAAAGATTCAATACATGTGGGAGTTTTGTATACGATAAGAGTAGCATTTCAACTCAGCAAGGAAAAAGATGGATTATTCAATAAACAGTGTTGGGACAACTGGCTAGCCATTTGGGAAAAAATAAAACCTGATATCTATTTCATTCCTTACATTAACTTGAATTCCAGATGGGGCAAAGATTTAAACATTAAAAGATAAAACCATAAAAGTACAAAAAGGAAACTTTCTGTAGAGGGAAGACCTCTCTAAGCACGGCACAAAACCCATAAACCATTATGGTAAAGATTAATAAGGTGGACTATACACATTTTAAAGCCTCTAAATTTAGCAGTAGCTATTAAAATTTAAAACTAACATATACTTTGACTTAGAAATTACATTTCTAGGAATTTATCCTGTATCTATACTCAGAAAATGTGGGACAAGAAAGGAAAGAAAAAGAAACAAAAGAGAATCATATGCGTAAGATTACTTACAATAGCAAAAGAGCCCTTGCAATAACCTAAACGTCCATCAATAGGGGACCAGTTAAGTAAAATATAGTACAAAGGATGAGCCACATGTTGTCACTAAAAAGAACATGGTAAGTCTATAAGTGCTACTATAGAAAGCAATCCAAAACGCTATTAATTAAAAGGAAGCAAGATATGGATCACAAAAAGGTCATTACGCACACAAGTTTTCACATGAACATCCATACTACTTTGTAATTCATAAAGACATTATATCCGTCATCTATCAATTATATCTCCTTTCTCCCCAGATCACAGCCTCTTTCTCTACCAGCTTTTTCCTCTCAGCAGGTAGAACATGTTCCAGAGTAGCGTTCCCAGCCCTTTTGATAGCATGGCACAGGGAGATGACAGTGTATGCGTGACATGCCAAGGTTGAATTACATGAAGTTGCACATGCCAGAAGCACCCTGTGGTGGGGGAGCTCTGGGGCCCAAGCTGGGGTAGATGGGGCAGTGATCAGTGTATGTATACTATAGCCCATTCCCAGTACACTTGTATACTGTGCAGGAGTATTTCCTCAAGAGCCCTGGCAGCTGAAACCTTGGGTTATAGATAGAAGAGATTGGTTTGGGAGGGAAGTGAAAGGGGAATCTTGTCCAGGCACATTCTACGTCAGTGGGAAAGACAGGGCAGCGTCAAAGGAGGAGTCGAAGGGAGGGATCTGAGGGCTTGCACTCAGGTCAGGCAGGTTCTAGACCTTGGAAGATATGCCAGCTGCATCCTTTTCCAGGGATTGCAGACACAAAGTTTCTTGGGGGCAATTAGGCTTGTCCTGAGATGAGCAAGTTCTGCCAAGATGAAGCATGGAAAAAGTGGTGCACGTGGAGCTAGACAGATAGAGGTGGGACTTCCAGCTGTGCTACTTTCCAGAGATGTGACCTTGGACAAGTTTCATCATGTCTCTAGGCGAAGACACCTCATCTGGAAAATTAGGTTACAAATTTACTTGCAGGAAGCAGGAGAAGGAAACAAATGTGTGTTGCTTTCGCTTCAAACATGGTATCCTCTTTTATTTTTGTGACAATCCTGCCTTCAAGACAACACTTACAAGTAGGTATATCAAATTTCACAGGTGCTAAGAAGGTTCCTTAATCCCTCCAAATCTCCCCACATGTCCCTATGATCACTAATGCCTAAAACTTCTTCAACCCACAGAAAAGTCTTATTTCTCTCTCCCTTTCCTCCTTCCCAGTAACCCTCCTTCCTCTAATTACAGGGGGAGAGAGTATAATATGTAAGTTTCTGGGAGGAGAATAAACATACTAAGCCCCATTCTCCATCAATGGAAATAGTCATTACACATCATGAAAAATGATGACTTCACATTGTTTTCTGAGTTTTGGTGGAGCAGGTAAAGTGTACCTGATCAATGTACCTGAAGGCAGGATTGTTACAAAAATAAAAGAGGATGCCATGTTTGAAGCAAAAGCAACACACATTTGTTTCCTTCTCCTGCTTTCTGTAAGTAAGTTTGTAACCTAATTTTCCAGATGAGGTGTCTTTGTCTAGAGACACTCAGGCTGAATCTAAAACCCAGAAGGCGATATCTACCTTTAGCAGAGAAATTCCAAACAAGGCACCAGGAGCTAAAAATCTCAAGTCCTGGAGAAAAGCTAAATCTCAGGGTCAAGAAACCAGCAAAATTTATTCTCACTCAAGTGAGTTGGGCAACTCTCCAGGGCAGCTGTTCTGTGTGAGGTGCTCCGACAATCTAGACTTTCTTCCATCAGAGACTCAGCCCTCTCAGCTCAGGACCTCTACACTGGCCAGGAAGGGAGAGAGCTTGGAAAGACATGCAGGGACAAGTGATCCATGTCACTTCTCCTAAGAAGAGTGTAACTGTTGGGGGTTGGGGGTGGCAGAAAAGTCTAGAATTGGCGAAAGGAAAAGAGAACCAGATGCTGGTGGTACCGATGAGAGACTCGGCTTTCCAATTCCAATAGAGGCCAGCTCTGTTGAATCTCAGCAGGGCCCAGGAGTGTGGACAGGGCTAAGCTTTGGCATGAGGGACACACATGGGGGCAACTTCCCTCAGCAAACTTTTACGCAGTTTCCACTCCCTCCCAGGCTCTGTGCTAGGCATACAGAAATGAAGGAACATAGCCTTGCCTTTGGGGAGCTCATACTCCAGAAGCAACTTTGAATCTCAGCATAATATCTGGGTTTATCACATGAGCAGCAAGGCATATTTTGAATCAGGGCCCCCAGGAGGCTGCAGCTGCCAATTCCCAGTGTGATCTGAGGAAATTTACCTCAAGCCAGGACACTGGGCTGTGTCTGGCATCAGTTGCTGACCACCAGGCTCAATATCATGAGCCCAGTCAGTACTGAAGCCCAAGTGCTACTGCCCTAAGCCTAGTTACAGCAGCAGCCAGGTGAGAACAAAATTTCATCAACTGGAGAAGCCAAGGAGAATAGCTATACAGCATCATTCAGATCTCAGAACTCAGGGGGGCCGAAACTTTCATCTGTATTGGCCAGTAGTTCTCAGATTACGGTCCCCAGAATAGCAGTAGCAGCGTCGCCTGGAAACAGGTTAGAAACACTAATTCTCGTAATTTTGTTGTTTCCTTTGCAGTGCACACTGTACAGACTGTATGTTAGCCAACTTGACAATAAATCATATTTTAAAAATAAAATAAAATGTTATTGTATTTAAAGTGTATAAAATATGAATATATTTCATCAAAAACTGTAAATTATGATCAATATAATAATAATAAATTTTAATTAAAAATGCTAATTCTCAGTCCCACACCCAATGAATTTAGAGTCTGGGTTTTAACAAGCTCTCAAGGTGATTCTGGTGTATGTGCAAGTTAGAGACTTTTTTTTCTTTTATAGTAATGTCAAATTTAATCGGCTAAATATACAAATTGGATTTGTGTATTTACTGCACAGCAAACAGAAGTTTCTTGAACTGATCGATGGACAGGATTAAGAATGCTTTTAGGTAGAGAGACATACTTGAGAACTATATTATTTGGGCAGAAATGTGGAACCTGTTTAATTTCCCGTAAAGGCTCCATACATACCTTCCCAAACCATGGTAGAGCCTCACACTAAAGATTATAGATACTCTGATCCTCCTTTCACTTGCCCCCAACTCTCCACCCCCACCATAAAATCCAGCATACCTTACTGCTTTGCATGGTACTAGCATTCAGGCTTTCTCCTATCTGGGTAGGACAAATTTCTTGAAGATGGGAAGAAACATCAAATTAATATTAATATCAAATCAAGCCCCCTCAATAAGAATCACTCTGGTGTGACAGGTTCCATCTCCAGTCCATGCCATCTCCCAATTCAACATATTAATGCTGTGCTGACCTTCCTAACCCTATCTTGCACGATCAGCCAGGTACCATGAATAATAAAACAGACGTAGAACCAGCAGAGAGAAGCATCCCTTCCTTCACCTAGGACGAGGGTCTGAGCCAAATTCTGCTGTGGCATGTCCCTTTGAAGCAAGTTTGGCGCATTTCAGGTTTTCTACTTGGTTGAAAGCAGAGGCCACCTGACTTTCCAGGAAAACCCAGTTACATCATTATTGGATATTTTCTTGTCCTTCACATGCACACACACAATGTATTCAGACCAAACCCCTCAAAGAAAGGGAGAGTTCCATTTGGTAATGAAGAGCATTACCTCATGACTTCCCCATTGGTCAACTGCCTGAGTAAGCTTAATACAATTTTCAGTAAACAGACCTCACTCTTACTTTCTCAGCCACCCCAATGAAGACTTGGGGATATCTGAGAGAATACAGCTTGGGAAAAGTAAGCTGTAGAAGTAGTAAGAATTCCCCTACAAATCTTTCTGTGTGATGCGGCAATGTATCTAACTTGTCTGCATGTTAGTTTCCTCATCTGTAAAATGGGAGTAGTAATAAGAACTCAAATCAGTTTGACATAGAAGTTGTTGCTTAATGAATAACTATTGATTGACAGAAAGAAAGAAGTAAGGAATAAACAATGCCAGCTACAACCCAGAGTCACAAGGCTCAGACTTACACAGCCAGGGGATAAGTCTTAGAGGTCTGACAGTTCACACGGCCCTTCATTCCAGACCTCATCTTGGCCAGGACGTCTGAGGCATATGGCTTCTCTTCCTGGTTCTGTTTTTACAGTTCCCAATTCCAGAGTCCCCCTTGTCACCCAGGAAGCAAGCAGCTTTTTTGGTTCTCCTCCCACAGGTTGGGCAAAGGTATGGCCTCAGTCCACAGCTGCACTTGGCCTCCTCGGCTCTCTCACTAATGGTGTACCCTTACCTTCATTCCAGGATTCCTCTTCCCTCAAGCCTCTACTGTTTCTTGGGAATAGCTGGGGTTCCTCCCAACCCATCCTCACCTAATCCTTGCCTTTCACTTTGGGGAGAGTTTTAGGATCTGTATCTCTTGAGAGCTCTTAGTAGACACGGTTGGTTCTGAGAAAGACATTGAAGATAAATGCTCTGTCTTTAGGAGTTTCTTAGTAGTCAAATGCAATTAAATACCCCAATAACAACGACTAGATTTAATTATTCTTTGAGCTCTACATAAATTAACTCATTCATTATTCATACCAACAATGCGAGGCAAGGAATATTATCACCGTTATACAGATGAAGGAATGAAGGCACGGAGATGTTACATAACTTGTTCAAGTTTATACAACTAATAAGTTATAGGGCAGGGCTACAAACCAGACAGTCTGTGACTTTAACCACTGTACTAGGGTTGCCTCTTAATGTGCTCCTGCATCTTCTCATCCCTGCATAATCTGAGCCTTTGCTGATGACAAGGAGGCCTATCAACATACCCAAATCAGTTGGGAATAATGATTGGTGAATCTAAAATGGAGCAGGGAAGCTGGAAATGCTCAAATTCTCATTATTTTTCAGACTCTCTGACAATTGCTTCCTGGGAATGTATTGCATAGTGGGAAGACCACAGACTTGGATTTAGAAAGATCAGGATGTCTTATCTCTGTTATGAGTCCTGTTTATTATGTCCTGGGGCAGGTTATGTAAGCTCTCTAGCCTCAGTTTCCTCACCTTTAAAATGTAAATAATAACAGTAATTTATTGGCCCTCAGTCCAACAATTGGCCTTTTAGTTCTATTCTGTACTGGCAAAGCAGGAAACCTAAAAATGACATTTTTTTCAGGCTTCTATGCTGGCTGCAGGCAGGTTAGTCTCTGCCAATAGAAGATGCTGGAGGGAGATTAAAAAGCAATAAGAAAAGAGGGTCATTTTTCTGATTCTGGCTCTGGGAGTGGGTGTAGCAGGCACATGCCCCAGAGGGTAATTATGATCTGTTGCAAGAATGGTAATGATCATCATAACAGCAGGGTGAGATGATGATGGGAATGATGACTGTAAAACCATGGTGGGGTGTCTGTATATGACTTTTCTGGAGACACTGCAGAAAGAGAATGACATGCTCAGGGATTAAATCTCTCAGTTCAAGTTCTGGTCAAGAAACTGAGCTTCTGTGATGGCCTAAAGGGATCTATTATCTTTTCAGCCACAGGAGTCCCAAAATTCTACCCCACAGGTTAGAGATTTACAATGTAATTTCAGTTCATGAGCTCATCAGATTTTTTATGTGAGAGTTTGAGGATTGCTTGGGAAGGAGTGAATGGGAGCCTGAGAATTGGAATGGAGCCATCTGGATAGACTCATGCAAATCTGAGAAACTCCTGATCCCCCAAGTCCCTTTATCAGCAGGAACAACCCTTCCTCCCCTGAGAAGACTAGTCTTCCTTTACAAGAAGATCCTTTTTTAAAAAAAAAAACATTTTTATTTATATTTGAGAGACAGAGCACAAGCGGGGTAGGAGCAGAGAGAGGGAGACACAGAATCCGAAGCAGGCTCCAGGCTCTGAGCTGTCACCACAGAGCCCGAAGTGAGGCTCGAACCCACAGACCGCAAGATCATGACCTGAGCTGAAGTCGGATGTTCAACTGACTGAGCCACCCAGGAGCCCCCCCCATTTTTTTAAAGTTTATTTATTTATTTTGAGAGAGACAGGCGAGAGTACTATTGTGCACATGTGGGGGAGGGGTAGAGAAAGTGGGAGAGAGAGACAATTCAATGCAAGCTCCACACTGTTAGCGAAGAGCCTGACTCGGGGCTTGAATTCATGAACCACAAGATCAAGACTTGAACTGAAATCAAGAGTTGTACACCTAACTGACTGAGCCACACAGACACTCCTCAAGAAGATTCTTTTAATAACTTCACCCACGGCAGTTGCCTTAAAAGAGGTTGCTGTTCTCAAGAGTCACTCTCTCCAAACTTCATGGCCTCCAGACTCATAACCAGTATCAGAGTCAGAGTCTAAGGGCAAAAGGTTCTCAAGGCCAAAGTTTAACATCTGACCTTGAAGGATACAGTTCTATATGCCTAAATAAGTGCAAGATTTTGTCCATTTATATTGGCAAAACTCTGAGAAGTATACATGGAAATGGATTATAAGACTGTTGGACCAAGGAAGATGAGCAAAATATTGGATTAGGCCAATTAAGATGCATACCAGAGATGGATAACTACATGAACTATATATTTCTCCTTTGGGGAAAAGATTAAAAGTATATTGGTTTAGGGATGCCTGGGTCACTCAGTTGGTTGGGCATCGACTTCTGCTCAATCAGGATCCCACCAGTCATGAGTTTAAGCCCTGCGTCGGGCTCTGTGCTGACAACTCGGAGCCTGGAGCCTGCTGTGGATTCTGTGTCTCCCTCTCTATCTCTGACCCGCCCCCCCATCCCGCTTGTGCTCTTTCTTTCAAAAATAAATAAATATATTTTTAAAGTATATTCGTTTATATAAGGGATAGCACATTGTATTAAATGGAAGCATGCATTTCTTGATATTGTTGGCGAAAGTTTAAAAAAGTAGAAAAGTATATACAGATGCTGAGTAGCCAAAAGGGTGGATGTTCCAGATGTTAATCTTGGGCCCTCAGTCCCACACTTGTTCTTTTGTACTCTTCTATATACAGCCAAGACTAGAAGCTTGAAAACTATACTTTCAAAACCCTCTTGCCAGCTGACTTCTGTGAAAGGCCACCAAAGGGAGGCACTGGCCAGAGATCGGAAGACAGGTAGAAGACTGTAACTATTTCTCTGCTTCTGGATCTAGGAGTGACCATACTGGAACTGGAGGCTACTGCAGGTGACCATAGTGTCCTGAAATAGTGTGGACTGCTGCAGTTGCAACAGCAGGTAACCACAGGTCCCTACAATAGTGACAGTGGTCACTACAGCTGAGGCTGTTTCTGTAGCAACAGTGGAGGGTGAGGCATCCATGCTTTGTGCTGAGTAGCAGCAGTGTGGTTCTACCCAGCACACGGGCACAGCAGTAGAGCCCCATCAGCCTCAGTAGTGAGAACACGCCAATGGGCTCTGGGTAGCATCATCTTCCCCTTTTGTTCCTCCAGACCTTATAACTTTTGTAACCCATATTCTCTGTTTCTCTATTGTAATCAATTTCCTCTATTTTAAAAACCTAGGTGGATTTCTGTTTTCCTGACTGGACACTGCCTAACACAAAGAGAGAGAAATAGGATTTTCTTCCTTATATGGTTGTTGTGAGTATCGAAGAAGATAAACAAAAGGAGTGCTCAGTACAGCATCTGACCCAAAAGGGGTATTTAAAATATAACCCTACAGTCTCACATTTAGTTGTTCAACCAAAAGTTGTTAAGCATCAACTTTGTGCTTGGAGATTTTGCTGTTACAAGTCCAGGACATCTAAGGTGGGCACAGAGAAAAGAGAAGAAAGCCATGCTCAAGGAGTCTTTGAGATAAAGATGGGAAATGGTAGTTATTAAACTATTGTATCTCGGTTCCAAACCCTTCTATACGCTGATCTTTGATGCTGGTGCTGGAATTCTGGAAAATACAGGTTTTGTTTGTCATAAATGAATGATTCCTATTAAGTCCTACCAATAGGAGATCCAGGAGGAAGACAGAACTTGTTCTTTCTTGCTTGCCTGCTTGCTTGCTTCTATGAGGAAGTTCCAGCAATGGGTCTTCACTCCAGGAGCAGTAGGTTCCAGTTTCCAGCTTCTTCCAGCCCTCCAGACATAGTCTCAGTACATCCCCGTGGAAGCATAAATACTATCCAGGCACTATTCTTGTCCTCCACAATGCTCCTCCCAGCTTCTAGTTTCCAATCCCTTAGAGCTCCACACTGTATTCTCCTAGCCTCTGGGGTATGCGGCTTCTTACTGCAGCATTCCTTTTAAGTCTTCCAGTTACTATTAACTGATTCCTGATATTAAATTTCCTCTGTTAAAATAACTAATGTGGTTCTGTTTTTCTGACTGGACCCTCCTGACATAAGGGACAGTGTGTGGGAAATGTCTAGATGGGGAGTTGAGGAATAAATACTGACCCTGAACCACACAGTGCCAATATTCACATTCTCCACAGCTGCAGAAATCAGGTCTAAACACTTCATCTTTAAATGTGAGTGTGTTGGTGATTAAATCAAATACTCTGAGCTGATTACAGACACTAGGAAACTAATAAAAATGAAAAGCTAAAAACTTCATTTCAAACTATAATTGTTTTACTTTCAAGTAGTATTAGTACATCTCTTGCATTAATATATACTAATATATGTGTATTAATATAAATTAATATAATACAATTTGCATTGCCATGATTATGCTTTTAATGATAATGAATGCATTATCATGGGCTATACTTCATCAAAAAAAACCACCCCAAAACTTAGGGCTTAAAACAATTTTGTCATTCATGATTCTGTGGGCTGGCAGTCTGTGCTGGGCTCAGTTGCATGATTCTTCTGGTCTCAACTAGACTCATTCATGTACTGGCAGTTGGCTGCCAGTCAAACGGTATGAAAAGAGCGGAAGAACCCATGTGGAAAAAAGACTCAGAATTCCTTTACATTAAATGTAGTTCTCTGAACAAGGAGAACAGGATCCATTGAAAGAGCTTGAGCTCTAGACCACTAAGGGGAGGCAATGGGAGGAAAGATATCCAGGAAAAGGTTTCCAATCCTCCTCATGCCTTTCTAGAACACTTTTCTCTCCACCCTCAATTTCTTGTTGCTGAGTTCTCCATAACCTCCTCCGGTGGCCACTTGGGGACATACACCTGTTCTTTTTTTGCCTTTCTGCACTGAATTGATGACTTCCTCCCTCTATACCTCTCTCCCCATGTTTACAGTCATTCTCTTAAAACCCTTCTCCCCCTTTTGTCTTTTTAAACCCTTATTCTGACCCTAAGAATGTGGCTTCCCTTTCCTCCTCTCTTCCCCCTCTCCCATAGGTCCTCCTACAGGCCTCCTGCTCCCTACTTTTATCAGAATTGTTTGTTATCAGAAAGACTGCATTGCTTGGAAAGGGAAGAATGGTGCATATCTGGGGTGGATTTGCATGAAGGGAAGGATAGAAAGACTAGACCAAAAAAAGAGCCAGTTTTAGCAACTTCTCACATTCTTGGAAATTCCTAGAAGCTTCCTCACAAACTAAGGCTCAAGGAAAACTCTGCTTTTTTACTGTTACTGCTGTAGTTTTACTTTCTCCCCAATTACATTTTGTTGATAGTAGAGCAACAGTAAAGTTCTGTACAGTGTTTTTTTTCTGCAAACATTCAGTATATTAATTACATGATGAGTTTAATAATCTTTGTGGATTCTAACAATTCTAATACATTTTCCACAAAAGAATTTATTATTTTTATTTCCAAACTGATTTACAAACCTTTTTTGTTTTTGTTTTTGAAAAACAAATTATAAGTTGGAGATACTCTTGTCTTAGCCTACATTCCCAAGAATCTTAGATAAGAATTCATGCTAAAATGTTTCATTACTACGTGTTGTCAAGATAAACCAGTGAGGGAGTGGGAAAGGAGGACCAAGGAAAAGAAGGAAGGGAAGCAAGAGTGTCATCCCTCAGTCAAGATCTTCTCCCAACGGGATGAAAATCCTCAAGCACCTTAGGTGTTCTGGGGGTCTCAGGCAAAGTGAGTTTTAAGGTAGCTGAGGGAACTCCTCTGACAAAAAGACGCAAGTTCTAGCTGTTAGGGATGAAAGTATCCGAGGAAACAGCATGCAGGAAACAGTAAAGGACTCACCAGAATATTAATGGAGCACTGGCAGTTTTTACTACCTTCCCACATTACCTACTTCTGTTAGTGTTTCACACGTTTGCCCTTGTTTGTTGAGTTAATAAATAAATAAATGAGTGAATTTGGCTTCATAGATATAATCTTTGCAAAGAAATAAGATCTTTCCTCTCATCTCCAATGTGCTCTTCAGTTTTAAAATTTCTTTCTTTTGTCCTACTTTTCCTCCTTATGTTTTTGTAAATAAATAAATAAAATACAGTGAACACTTAAGGAGTGCTATTAAGGGCTAGTACTCATTTGATTTTATTTAGGGGGTGCTTGGAATGATCCAAGTATTTTATTTGATCCTCCTAACAGCTCCCTTGAGGTTAGTAGCATTGTTATCCCCACTTTAACTGCACACAGATTAAATAACAAACTAACAAGTGAATATAGGCCTACCTGACTTTCCCCTCCCCTTCCCTAGACTTTTTACCCTCTCCTTTCTACACACACACACACACACACACACACACTGATTTTAAAACCCATTCATTTTAATGGGAGTCATTTACAGATATCAAGAGTCCCGGGGAGTTTATCAGAGAGGCAGAGAGGCGCCTTGGTTAAAATAACACTGTGCAGTAGAACAGAAAATAAGATGTCACGGCAAACTAAACATCTTTACTTTCACAACAAACAAAAGAGTTGCCTGAATGTAGACTTGAGCTGGTCAGAAGTTGCCAGAACCTTTAGCAGGAGCCAGGTGTCAGTGCTCACCTGAACCCCACAGATGCCCAAAGCATGGGGCGGGGAAGCTGGGTGTCCCCACTCTGGTCATTCCCCGGGCCTGTCTCTACAGTCCAGTCAACTCAGATATTTGTCCAGAAAGTGAAGATGTTTAGTTTGCCATGACATCTTATTTTCTGTTTCACTGCACAATGCTATTTTCACCAGGGCAACCAAGCTCTCTGATAAACTTTGAGAACATCTGAGCCAGCTTGACAGTGAAAAGACTCTGAGTTTTATATATTTATATATTTCACTTTATTCCATGTTTAGTATGACTGAGTAACCAGTTCAATAAAAAAAAAAAAAGGTGGGGTGGGGAATCAGTATGGATTGTATAAGAAAGCAGGCCTGGTTCCTGCAGACTGTCTCCCAACAGTTTCAATATTCCTTTCAAAGTACAGATCTTAACACAGATAGATTAAGTGAGATGGGCATCCGATACTTCATCCCAATTCACATTATGGCTCTGAATAGGAAAAGCAAGAGTGCACCTCTTCAGATAGTCAGAAGGCGCGTGCCTCCAGGGACCGCACTAACCAGGCAATGCAGAAGCAATAGAAGATCTCTTGTGAGGCTCATTCCTCACTGGCACCAGAACAAAGACATCAAAAACCTGCAACCAGCCTTCTTTCTTAAGGCTGGTTCTAAGACCACAGGAGCTAGTGGTACTTCCAGGGGTGTACCAAGAGTCAAAGCAAGCCCACCTCACCCCTGGCTGTCTGAATTTTCACTCCCTGGATGGTGGTCTCATCAGTGTCATCCACCTTCCCTTCTGGTTTTCAGAGGGCTCCTTTTTCACCTCTCATTTCATTTAGAAAAGACTGAATTTGAATTTCATCTTATCTCCCTGTCTTGCAATCTGGCATCTGAGTGATATAGAATTAAAACACCGAGAACTAGAAGGGGTCTGAGAGATCATCAAGCACAATTCCTACTCAACGCAGAGATCCTTCTTCTGGAATACACACAATGATGATGGTCTCACTACCTTATATTGCAGGCCTATAAAATTGTTCCATAGTACCTGCCTGTATAGAGTTTCTAGCTGTGTGATTTTACTTGAATAGTCTTTGTCTTAAATCTGTCTTCTTACGTCTTTATTCATTTAACACCTATGATGCTGTCTATTCATATCACCAACTCCAAAACACAATGGCTGTTTCCTTCTGAGATTTTGAGCGATTCTGTTATAGGCTGAATTGTGTTCCCCTGAAATTCATACGTTAGAGTCCTACTCCCCAGTACCTCAGGATGTGACTTTATTTGGAGAGAGGGCCTTTAAAGAAGTGACTGAGTTAAAATGCAGCTGTTAGGGTGGTTCCTAATCCAGGATGACTGATGTTCTTATAAGAAGAGGAAAAAGACACAGGGGTGTACATGCACAGAGGAAAGACCGTCTGAGGACACAGCAAGAAGATGGCCATCTGCAAGGCAAGGAGAGAAGCCTCAGAAGAAAGAAAACCTGTTGACACCTTGGTCTTGGATTTCTAGTCTTTAGAACTGTGATAAAATAAATTTCCGTTATTTAAGCCTCGCAGTGTGTAATACTAGTTATGATAGTCCTAGAAAATTAATACAACTTTCACATCGAACTTCTATCTAGACCAGAAGTTCTCCTTGTTGGTTTTTTATCCTCAGAGATGAAATCATTAAAGCAATTTAAAAAGTTATCAGTCTATACTTCCAATATGATAAGACTTCCCTTATGAATGCCATTACTAAGAGCTACACATAAAGAAATCTCTGTCTATTCATCCATTCATTCATTCACCACCACTTATTCACCACCTGCTATAGATCAGGCCCTGCACTAGGCACTGAGATCTCAAAAATGAACATTGTCAGCCCCCGTTGTCTAAATGCACATGTGATTACACAGCAGCACTACATTGTAATAAATGCCAATCTGCAGGTATGTGTAGGTGAGAGAGAGCATAGGAGTGAGTGGTTAGGGGTGGAGAGGGAGAGAGCAGAGAGGTGATACACTAAATAATTCAAGTACAGAAGAATGACCAAAAGTTGGCCAGTGTGTAAGAAGGGTAAGGGCTCTCTGGTGCGCATGGAGGGAAATAAACCCAGAAAAATCAGGCAGGGCCAGATCAGATGGGCTCTTATGAGTCCTGCTCAGGAGCTTGGGTTTTATTTCCCAGGTAACAGAGAGTCACAGAAGGATTTTTAGCAGGGGAGTAGTTTCCTTGAATTCACATGGTCACCAGTTCACCTGATCTTTGAACAGTGTATTCAGCCTCCATCCTCCAGCACAGGTAGACAGGACACACTCCCACAACCATGCTGCTTCTGTTTGCTCTCTTTTAAAAATTATCTCACAGTCACTGTAAAGCATGTAAGCAATGCAGTGGCTTACAGAGATAAACATGGAAGAGATTGGCCCTCTCTCATGCCTCACTCTCTCTCAGAGGCAATTTGGCGAGCATCCCTCCAGTGCTCTTTGTGTGTATCTGCACATAAGTATGTTTCTATCTATACAAGGCTTTTGAATACCTGAATGAAAACATACCTTGTGATCTCACATAGCAGTATTCTTGGAGACCTTTCCATACCAATTCTTACAGACATTCTTCTTTTTTACCATCAGCATAATATTCCATGTTATAGCTCTACCATAATTAACTTAGCCATGCCTTCCAGATAGACATTTAAGTTGTTGCAAATACTTTTCTATTAAAAAAAAACATGAAAAAAATGAATATTTTGGTGCAATTTTTATCTTTACTTTGCAGATGAAGAAACTGAAGCTTAGCTTAAGTAAACTAAGTGAGCACAGATAAGACATTGCAAAACCGGTTGGGAACCTAGATCTGACTATTCCTGCGTCCAGAATCTTCATCTTTGTATCATAACTAGCTCCATATGTAAACATCTTGAATTGCAGGTTTATAATTTTCATCATACTTAGAAAATTATTCAGCTGTTAATTCTTCAGTTATTTTTATGCCTTCCCCAGCTTTTTTTTTTTCTGATGCTGTAATTACCCATATACCAGACCACTTGATTTGGACCCACAACTCAATATTCTGTTCTTTTTTTCAATCTTTTCTCTTTCTGTGTTTCATTTTGGATGCTTTCTATTATGTCTTCAAGTTTACTTATCATTTTTCCTGCACTATTTTTTGTTAATCTCATATAGTGTATTTTGCATCCCAGACACTGCATTTTTCATCTCTACAGTTTAACTTAGGTCTTGAAAAAATTCTTTCATAGCTGCCCTCATCACATTTTCTACCACCTTCTTGAACACATGGGGTATATTAATAATAGTTGTCCAAATGTCTTTGTTTAGTAATTCTATCATCTGTGCCATCTCTGGAGCTGTTTTTAATAAATTGATTTTTCTACTTATTATGGATTATAGTTTTCTGCTTCTTTGCATGCCTGATAATGTTTTATGAGACGTCACTGTGATTTTTATGTTGTTAGATACAGGAATGGTTTTGTATTCCTTTATGTAGTTCTGGTTTTTAGTCTGGGACACTGCTAAACTTCTTGGAAACAATTTGATTTTTTCGAGGTTTGCTTTTTAATTTCTTTCAGTGGGCCCAATACACCCTTAATCTAGGAATGGTTTGACCCCTCTACTTAAGCAATATCCTTCAGAAGACTCCATGCAATGTCCACTGTGCTCAGAGCTTCTGCCACTCTGGCGTGGAAACCAAAGCCACTCACTCATGTGAGCTCTGTGAGCTGCAGTAATTGTCCTGCCTGCTCATCTCCAGTGGTTCTTCCCCTGCGCTTGAATGGTCTCCTCACTCAGATTCCCTGATCAGTACTCAGTTGAAGATGCAAGAGCAGTCTCCTGAATTCTCTCTAGCTTTCTTTGTGCAGTGTTCTCTTCCCTGGTATTCTGCTGTCCGACTTTTTGCAAATTTGGATCTCCCTGAACTCTGAATTGTTTCCTCAATTCAGGGAAACTACTGGATTCTGTGTTTCCCTTTCCTGTGCTGAAAACTCCAAACAGTAACCTGGAATAATTATAGAGCTTATTTCAATTGTTTCCCTTCTCTCAGGGATCATTGCTTAAATTTCTATAAAATATCAGACCAGTACTCCTCAAAATTATTAAGGCCGTCAAAAAGAAGAAAAGCATCAGAAACTGTCACACTCTACAGGGGCCATGATGACTAACTGTAATGTTGTATCTTGGATGGGATTCTGGGGCAGAAAAAGGACATTAGGTAAAAACTAAGGAAATCTGAGTAAAATATCAGCTCTAATTAATGGATCAATATTGATTCATTGGTTGTGACAAATACATCATGTGAGATGTTGACAATATACTAAATAGATGCAGGATGTACAAAACCTTTCTGTATTCTCTCTCCAACTTTTTTGTAAATCTGAAACTATACTAAAGTAAAACGATTATTTATTTTATGTATGTATGTATGTATTTGTTTGTTCATTTATTTTGGGGGAGAGAGCAAGAGCGAGCAGAGAGAGAGGGATAAAAAATGAATCCCAAGCAACTCGATTCAGGGCTCAATCTCACAACCCTGAGATCATGACCTGAGCCGAAATCAAGAGTCGAACACTTAACTGACTGAGCCACCACGGGCCCCAAGGGAGTTTAAAAGGAATAATAAAACTAATTAAACACTGGCCTACTTCCTATTATCACTATGCACCTGCAATTGTAAACAATGTCAGTGATAAAAAAAATCTCCTCCCGACTGGGGAGCATCACCACTCAACCCCTCATTCTCACCCTCCAGCCAGGTTACCCCAAGTTTGATGCAGCATTGGTCACTCTAATCAATGCTGGTAAAGCTGTGCAAATGACATCAGGTCCCTATCACCAGTCAAACTTAGGCCTAAATATTCCTGACTATCCAATAGAGATTTACTCCTTAATCCTACACCCAGCTCACACCTTCCTGTGCTAACAATCAATCATACCATCAATGACCACTTAATTCCTCAATACACATTACACATTATTATGATTCTCTGTTTAAGAATCACTCGGAGCCATGGTTCCCAGCTCCGACTACACAGCAGAATCACCTAAAAAGCTTTAAGAAATCCAGCCCCAGCCCCCCCCCCCCCATCCAGACAGCTACATCAGTCTCTGGGAGTGAGGCCGAAGCGTCAGACTTTTTTTGAACTCCCTATGTGATTCCATTGTGCAGCCAGCATTCAGAAACCTACACAGAGCTCTTCAAAGTTTCCCTGGGAGAGCCCAATTCAGACTGTCTGGGACGTGACCTGGGAATCGGGTTTTTTAACCAAGCACTGCAGAGATTATTTTTTCATCCAGCAAGCTTGGGAACATTCCTTCACAGGACCAGGTACGGAGCCCAATTGTGCCACAGCCTCTGAGTGATTCCATTGGTAGTTCCGTGCTCTCATTCATAACTGTACATTTTTAAAGGTGCTTTTAAAAAAGAAAAGTCACAGACCTTTGAATTTGCTGTTATTAGAGTATATCTTAAAAGAAACTTGGTTACCTAGACATGTTTTTTATCTACCTGGTCACTGTAACAACCAATGCCACTAATCCACACTTCCAAACACACCTAGGAGAGAATGTACTGCCCTAGTTGAGAATCCCTTGGCTGATACTCAGAGTCCAGCTCCAAAATCTCTACCAAGCAGATACTGACTTAAATTTAGGGATAAAAAGCTCATTATTTCCATAAGCAAGCCATTAAATCTCTGGACCGCTCTGGACAATAGAAAATGGCAAGATGTAATTTTCCCTCCTTTCAGAAGATGGAAGAAATGCCGGTCCACACACAGCCTTCCAGAAGCTCTGCCATTTTTGTTGTCTCTGAGGTGGAGAAAAGCATTCAGCACTGTCTCAGTCTGTTCAGGCTGCCCTGACAAAACACAACAGACTATGTGGCTCAAACAGAAATGTATTTGCTCACAGTTCTGGAGACTGGAAGTCCAAGATCAAGGTGTTAGCAGGTTTCATCTCTCCTAAGGCCTCTCCCCTTGCCTTGCAGATGGTCGCCTCCTTGCTGTGTCATCACATGGTTTTTTCTCTCTGCATGAATGTCCCTGGTATCTCCTCCTGTTCTTACAAGGACCCTTATCCTATTAGGTCACATACCTGTGTGACCTAACCTCAAGTACCTCTGTAAGGTCCTATCTCTAAATATAGTCATGTTGGAGGTTATGGCTTCAGCATATGAATTGGTGGAGAACACAGTTCCTAACACACTCTCTTTCATAAGTTCCCTCAGTGCTGAGCTGTACACATGAGCAGGAGACCTGCAGTCACTCCAAGGAACTGACGGTCCTCCTAATTATCCCAGGCCTTAGAGCTTGGGGACACTGTGGGTCTTCCCTCTCCTTGTGGACTTCCGATCCTTATTTGCTGCCTATATGTCTTACTATGTTCACCCCGAATAGGCTAAAAATGCACTCTGAGAATCCCATGGAGACCCATCTTCAGTTTAAAACAAACAGGATAGGAGCACCTGGGTGGCTCAGTCGGTTAAGCATCTGACCCTTGATTTCAGCTCAGATCATGATCTCACTTGCTCTCTCTCTCAAAAACTTTTTTTTCATTAAAATAATAAAAAAGAAAACAAACAGCATAAGAAGTTACTGTGGGGTCTTATTAGCAGACAAGTCCTCAATTCTAAGTAGAATCTTAGTAATCCAACTTTGGTGATCCAAATCTTTTATTTTCTTGCTTATTTCCTTCAAGTTTCTTTTCTTTCTTTCCAGAATTATGTTCCAGAAACGGGACACTTTGCAAATCAATAATTACTCTTGGTGAACTTGGATATAACTCCCCCAGAAATGAATCGGGTTGGTTTGGCTGGTCTTTGGCAGTGAAAAGCTTAAGGAAGCACACGTTTTGTTTTACATTTCAGGTTACTTTATTTGTTTGCTTAATTCTAGGGAAACAGATTTGAGAAACACTAATAACAGGTAAGTAGGTAAACATAAAATGCTCAGACAAAATAGCAAGTCACCCAACACAAGATGAGCAAATGGAAAATGCAGTCAAAAACTAAAATGAAGTAAAGGACTTAATGGAAAGGACGGGAACTATTTGAGATAATATTCAGCCTGGCAACTGTTCTCTTTCCACCCAAAAACCCAGGTGCTCTAACACACAGCTCTTAGAAGAAGGCATTTCAGGTACACACAGAAAGGGCTGAGTTGGAGACTCATGCTCCCAGGATTTGCAGGATTTCAGCAGCAACAATAAATAGGATAAGAAAGTCCACAGAGGAGTTGAGTATCCCCTGCAATTACTACATGAGCCCTCAAGAATCCACTCGTCTCATCAGTATTGATCATGAAGAAACAGCATGGGATGCAGAAGCAAGGTGGCAGTTGAGGCAAAACTGGGACAAGGTAGAACCGGAAGCTCTAAACCTGTCACAGAGAGAGAGAAAGGTATGATAGGAAGGATGGAAGGGTCACACCACAGAACCTTGCAAGGTCAGTATTTATGTAGACAACCGATATGAGTGTGTACACACTCAGGTTCAATATTTAGGAAGTTGTATGTTGTTCATTTCATGCTGTGCTCTCAGGCCTTGAGTTTTTGTAAGAATTCCTGCATCACAGGGAACCTTCCAAAGAAAAGTTGCTGAAGAGAAGGATCTTATAGAAGGTGGGGTGAGGGGGTGGCATTTAACTATTGCATTGAAATCCTGGGTCCAGAATATAAATATTAGGTATGGAATCAACCATTCTTTTTTTCTTCTTCTTCCCTCTTCCTCTGCCCCAGTGTCGTAACAGAGCAGGGGGCTCAGGCCGGAGGAGGGATAATTACCCCAGCCAGAGAAGGAGAGGGGAGAGTTCTGAGGCTGTTTCACAGAGGAAAAATTATATGTTCAGCCAAAAGCATGTTTCATTCAAAAGGTAAATCAGAGTTACCTGAGGTAACCCGATGCAAAGCGCTCCTTGAAAGATACCTCCCACTTCTCAGATGTCAAATGATCCTATTTCAGATTTATCAAAGCAGCAGGGATTAGCGGAGCCAAACACCCTTCAGTTCAGCTCCCTCCTTCTCTCCACTTCTTTGTTTGTCTAAATAGTTGTTTTAGTGAGTGAGAAGAAAGAATGGGAGGTAATTAGTGTTTCTTGTAATATTCCGTGTTTAGTTTTGTAATCCTTCTGTCAGGTTTATTTTCATGTTAAGCAAAGGAAGTCTCGATGGAATATTATAATCTCTTCTTAGTGTTAGCAGAAAGCTGTGGCGTTTAAATTAATAAAGAATTTTTCAAGGAAACTAAAGCCTTCCTTGAGAGTGTCAGTTTAAAGAGCATGTCATTCTTCAGAACCTGCCTTACCCCACAGTGTTGAAGGCTGGAGATAAGAACCTTTCTAAGAAGCTGGGTAGGAGTGTTAGGCTTGAATTGTGTGATCTGCAGACATGCCCCAGCATTCTGCACCCACAGGGCCTTACACCCATTCTGCCCCTAACCTCTGCCCCCGGGCCACTCTCATAGCCTCCTGATTTGACCCCCACCTCCTGCACTGCCTGTGGCTACCAGCCCTGCTGAGTGCCTCTTTTGATCCAAAGTCCCCAAAACCTTCAACCTGGCCCCCAATGGCTAGGTCCTGATCCACCTTTTCTCCCTCACCCCAATCTTCCCTGAAACACGCTCATTTCAAGTAAACTATCACTTTTCCCCTTATCCACTGTGCGCTCTCCTGTTTCTGCATCCACTCCATCTCTGCAAGGCCAGATCTGGCCCATCCTTCAACGAGGGGCTGCCTCCCTCGCATGGTTTCCTCCCAGCTGGAAGTGCTCTCTCCCACCCTTTCACCTAGACTCCATCTCTATCGTCTAATAGCAGTGGCCACTTTTCACCTTGTATTATAGATTTCTAATTCCTGAAATAATACATGAATATATTCTCCTTGTAAGAAACTGGAATATTTACAGAGAAAGCTTAAGACCTCTTCACCCCCATCCTCAATCCCGTCTCCTCTCCCCGTAATCACTCTGATGAGTTTGTTGTGTTTTCTTCTAGATTTAGATCTACATCTATATATCTATATGCTTTTCTAACACAGCATTATTTTTTTGAGATCTCCCCATGTTGACACGTGCATGTAGACTTAGAGACTGGCTTTTCGTTATTCTATGGGATTTCATCAAATAGCAACACTTCACATTTCACTTAGCCTGGCCTCTAGTCCTGGACATTCTATTCCCTCTGCCTGGGGTATTTTCCTAACAGCTGGCCCAGCTAACTAACATCCAGGTGTTGTTTCCACTGTAATGTCTTTTCTGACCCCCACCCTGAAATGAGAATCCCTGCCCTCCTCTCTCACCACCCTTTAGCTCATGGTACCAGGAAGACTGGCATCCAAGCTCCTCCCCACTGTCATGCTGAGTAGCTGCTCCTTCCTCAAAAGCCCTGGTATCCAATGGCCAAGGCCCTGGAGGCCCAACTTCCACACTCCACACTTATCAATGTGTTTTCCTGACAAGGACAGCTTCCTCTCTTCCTCTAAGAAACCAAGGTGCTGACTTTGAAAATAACATATTCAGCACGCAGTATATACTTCTGTGTTCTCGTGTGAGCTCTACAAGCCAGGGTGACCATTCATTGCTGTGTCTCAGGAAATCAGTGCAGAGTATGACATATGATAGGTCCTTAATAAATACGTGCTGAGTCAACATGTCTTAGTTCTCATAAATGACTGCAAGTTTCTTTTTTGACTGCAAGTCAAAATTTGTATCTGATTCATTTGATACTCCCCGCCCAAAACTCTTACATGAGGATTTACCAAGCAGGGGCTTAATATTAAATAAGTGACAAAGCAACAGGTCGGTCTGGCCATTTCAGACAAAGGACCGCTCCTTTCGGAGAAATGAATGGAAGTGAACCAGAAAATCAGTCAGTAACTCTTTGGTAATAGCAAGTAAAAAAAAAAGAATTTGCAGCGGGGTGGGAGTGGGTAACAGGGACAAGACTGGCTGTTGAATCCATCCAGCAGGATGCAGGGATGTGGCTGGGAGGCTGTACCTATCCTGGGCTCCAAATCAGCACAAGGTTCTGAATCTGGGCCTAGTGTGTTTCTCAGTGTTGGGAGCCTCTCCTCCTGAATGGAACCAGGAGTTCAAGACCAAGAGTGTGGTTTATAAAGACACTGAAGAAGAGAGTGCCTGGCCTGAGGCTCTGTTGGTCTGTCTTAAGTCAATATATGGAGCCTTGTGGCAGCTCTGAGCACCTCTTTAAACTGTTCTCTGAGCCCTACCTTGGCCTTAGACCTGCTCCGAAGTCTCCAGCACTTTGCACTGGCTCTCAGAGAAACTCCCATAAATCTCAGGAAGGCAAGTGCTAGTTTTTTGTTTGTTGTTTGTTTGTTTGTTTATTTTTTAACTAAAGAGAGTGTGAGTGGGGAAGGGACAGAGACAGATGGAAAATCCAAAGTGGGCTCTGCAGCACTGACAGCAGAGAGCCCAATGTGGGGCTCAAACTCATAAACTGTGAGATCATGACCTGAACCAAAGTCAGACACTTAACTGACTGAGCCACCAGGTGCCCCAAGCACTAGCTTTCAGAAGAGTTTTCTGAAAAGGGTCAGTTAGGTCTTCAGGAGTCTTCCTTTACCAGGTTCCCATGTGCCTGGTCTCTGGGCTATCCAGCCCTGTACTTTTCCTCAATGAATCCAGAAGGTAGCCCCCTATTGAAAACCTTCAGTGACTCTCCAGTACTCCTGGGATAAAGTTCTAATTCAAGCTGTCTCTGAGCTGGTTCCTACTTCATCTTGCCACACTGCCTCCTGGTTGTCTACACTTCAACAATTCTAGATTCATAAAGATCCTTGGATGAATCATGTTCTCTCTTGACTCTTTTACACATGTAGTTCCTTTTGCATGGAACACTTTTCCCCTACTCTTCACATCTCTTCTTAGGTCTCAGCCTCCTTTGAAACCTTCCCTGGCTAGGTAAGGTCATCTTGCTGCATAATTCTATATACCCCTCTCACCCCCAATGGAGCCCCTTGAGTGTTAGTGCCAGCTTAAGAGAGCACTATAAGATCTCCAAGGGCACAGACCATACCTGTCTGCATCGCTTTGGTTTCCCAAGTGCCTAGCACAGTGCCCGACATAGAACAAGTGCTCGCTAAATAGTCAATGAAGAAATAAATGGAAGAGTGCCTTCCCTTGTCCCGGATCCTACAGTGCCTTCAGGGCCAAGTTCTTCCAGAATTCTTTTGTTGGCTAAAAATCCCTGGGGGTTTCTGATTTAGAGTCTTTTCCTTGAGGGCTGCACTATGTTTTAAGAAAATGCCTATTCCCAGCTGCACAGTTTAGGTACATAAAATTTGCGTATTGCAATAAATACTTGGCCTCATGAATTTCGAGCCTGTTAAATAACAGAACTTAAAATGCTAGGTAAGCATGTAAAAGAAGATAGCATCGTAAATACCAGAAAATTACAGGTTGGTGATTTTTTTCCTTTGATCTTGTAACTTTTTACCAGATGAAAGAGTGATTGCCTCAGAGATTCTTGGGTAGAGTTTTTCCCTGCCTTGCTTGTTGCTGATCAGTTTGGGGTAAAGAGGCAATCACGCACTGTGGGAGACGCCAACTAGAGTGGTGGCTTCCCAGTTCACAACAAACCTCTCTTCTCTAGGAATTTCTGCAAACAAAAGGGTGGACATCAGTGACTGCATTCAGGCCATGTGACAAAAGGAAGAACTGACCCTGACCAAAGCAGAGCCAACTGGTGCCTTTTCTGGAATTTGAATCTTGAAGGTGGAATATAGTTAACATAATGGTAGCCCCTAAAGAGATGATTCACAGATCCTGCCACTGAAGTCACCCATAGCTCTTGCCCTTCCTAAGATTTGAATTCATTCTTTCCTTGATCCTGTGAGCCACCCCAGGGTCCTTTTAATACATTATCTTTTTGTATACATTAATACATCCATAAACTTATCTACCTATTGTAGGTTAACGTTAGCATTTTGTTACTCAAACATTCTCTCTTTCTGAAGGAAGCTGAGTCCCATCCTGACCTAGAGACACATGAAGCTTAGCTGGATTGGTCAGTGACCATCTGTCACACAAGATTTCCTGGCATCTGGGCAAGATGGGGAAGTTCTAGGGGCTTCAGTTCTCCAGAGCTCAATGGAAGGTTTGTTTTCCTACAGAAGGAGCATTTGCCTTGCCTTTCTGACAACTAGTTGGTTCTAAAAATAGAGCAAACAATGAATGTAATTGCTGTTTTGAGTTTGCTAATCGGCATAAAAGAAAAAAATCACCAGTGGTTAGGATCACCAGTGCCCCATCATGTCAATCACATGAACCAAAGCAGTCCCCTAGACTTTAGGAAATTAAACATCTGAATGTTCTGAAGAAAGATAGCCATAACTATAGAGCTATGCCTTGCAAGGAAATATGACTCAAGAGGCCTTAAAAATGACATTCTAGCTATAAAATCACAAATAACTATAAAGAGAAAGAAAAAGAAAAGATAACAGTGTGGTTTCAGAGGGAACTCCCTGATAAGCTCAGATTTTTAAATATGAAAGAACATGGTCCCCACCCTCAAGGACATCGCAGTCTGGTGAAGAAGATAAATCTTTTAACCAAATAACTCAAACCCAAAGAGGAAAGTACTGAGAGCCCTAGGAGAGGGACAAGCCATTAGCTACTGGGCATGGGAGGTGACAGCAGCTACTTCCAGCTGAGGGAGACAGTATCTTGTCCTGGTCACTATTTGTTTCATATTGACTAGGTTGGTCTCCTCACCACACTCTTATTCTCTCATGTTTGGGGGCATGTAATATGTCCTCAGTAAAGACTCTATTGCTTGAGTAGCTGATGCATCATCACCTTGGAGATAGCTAGCATTAATAGAGCCTTAAGAAACCACTGTTAATTTATTGCCTGCTAATGAAAGGCATCTGTGGACATTACCTCATTCCATCTTTAAACTATGTTTAGGGTAAGTTGTATTCTTTCCACTTTATAGATGAAAGAACTATCATTTGGAAGAGATTCAAAGCCAGATACAGAAAATATCCTATTCCACTCTCTGCTTCTTGGGAGATACTACAGAATGTTGAGTCCAATTCCTCATTTTACAAAACTACAGCCAGGAAAACAGGTCCTCCAGACTGGCTGATTCAAGTGAGTCCTCAATCCACAGGTGCAGAGAGGAAGACCTGGGTGGTGCAACTGTGGCTGCCTCCTCTGATGAAAAGAGACATTATTAAGAGTAGTCTGAAAGGTCAGTCTTTACGTGGTGAAACTGAGGCAAACCTGACTCCAGCCAGGCTTCTGGTTTCCTGGGCTCTCAACCTGCCCTCCAGAACAGACCAATACTGTGCCTTCGTGTGCTGTGTCTACCACTTTAGTCACTAGTTCTCATCTATCATCTAAGACTATTGTGTTTGCATCAGACTTCCAAGTCCTTGAGACCAGCAACCCTAACAGAGCAAGTGCTTGATACATGTTTATTGAATAGTAATCTTGCTGTTTTGAAAAGATGCAAGGCACTTTTTTTTAAATCAGTATTTTGAAAAAGAGTTCATTTTGTAAATCGTCTTTGGAATGCTACACGAAATGTATGCTCTAACCCCAGCTTGGAAAAAACTAAAATCTATTTCTTGCTTTGAGTTTTACATTGGTCTTCTAATCTAGTACATTACCCAAAAGCTTTCCTGTCAATTTGATATGAGATTCTTTCCGTAAAGACAGAAAACATAAAACTCTGAATAAAAATATTAGAAAATTGTCATATTGCTCCAGCAACTGATGAATGGTTATGCAAAATGTGGTATATTATTTGGTCAAAAAAGATTTAAGTACTGATTCATGCTACAGCCTGGATGAACCTTGAAAACCTTAGGCTAAGTAAAGGAAATCCAACACAAAAGGTCACATATTCCATGATTCCTTTTATATGAAATGTCTAGAATTGACAAATTTATAGAGACAGAAAGCAGACTAGTAATTGCCTTGGGTTGAGGGTACAGGGTGTGTCATAGGTAAAGAGCACAGGGTTGCTTTTAGGGAGGATGAAAACGCTCTAATGTGATAGGTGCACAACTCTACGAATATATTAAAAACCATGGAATTGTATACTTTGAGTAAATCGTAAAGTATGTGAATTATATCTCAATACAGTTGCTACCAAAAACCTAAACCAAAAAAAAAAAATCACAGTCTTATTTTACTTGTTCCCCTTGTTAGTTCTGCCCCTCAGTCTGAGTTCTGACAGAAGAAGCTTGACAAATAGAAAAGGACCCTGCACAATTCTACAACCCCAGCTTCCAGCAGGAAGTATCGCCTTTATTTTGCTCTGATTAGTAACACAAAGCATTTTCTGTCTTCACCTGGAGTGATGGGTAGGTAGGCAGACTGCATCATTTAGGAGGTGCTAGGATCCTTAATGAAAGGCCAGATTACCACTAACCACTCAGGACAGATTGAAAAGGGCCCCTGGTTAAACCCAAGATTGAACAGACCAGAGAGATGAAAAATTGGGAGATCAAATCTGCAATCCACAGGCCTTCAAAACACCCAAAGTTAATCTCACTGCTGTGGCATTCCTTGTTTCTTCTCTCTTTATTAAAAAAGACTTTCTTTCATGTGGTCTTAACTTAAAACGCGACTAACAAAATAATTGCCACTTCTGTATTTAAATTTTTTTTGTCCTAGACTACAAAAGACAGCTGAGTTTCTCCTCACATCATAAATCTTGGGCTTGTTATTGATGAATTCCTCCAGCTGTGTGTGTGTGTGCATGTGTGTGTGTGCACACGCATGTGTTTTAAACAGCTCACATCTCAGTAATTCTGCCAACTTGCCGGAAGCTCTGTTAGGTGGTCATAGAGATCAGGAGTCAGAGGCTTCCCTGATAACTTGTTGGACAGCAGCTTTCCAGGCAAGGAGGGTGAGGTGGTGGGATTCAAGCAACGTGAATAATAAAGCTTTGAGGCTGGGAGGGCGGCTAGCAGAGGTGATGCATAATTCATCAGGCAAATTAATCAAGTCCCCTTTCCTATGCCCATTGCAATTACTGGGAACACGCAGAGTCATCAGCTTCTCGCCTTCCCTCTGCCACTTCCCTGGCCCTGGCAGCTCCCAGGGAAGCTGCAGGCTTGAGTCCTGGCTGCTGAGGCCATGTGTCTGGTCAGAGCAGTACCTGGGAATGTGGGTCCCTCTGTCTTGGCTGAGCCAGGTTTCCTTGGACTCTTGCAGAACTGGGGGAAGCATACGCAGGGGTTTGGTGTGCAGTAGAGCAGAGAGTGGGGACAATTAGTTTTTTTCATGCTTGGCTGAGCCTTAGTGTAGGGATGGACCGGCTTAGAGGGTGAGGCAGATCACAGATAATAGAAGCTTCATTTCCAACTGACCCTCCAAGCGCTCTGCCAGGCCCAAGAGGAAGGAACAATGCCGACCACCTCCAGGAACATCAGTGCTGAATGCGGAAGGCTCCAACGAAACAAGGAGGGAAAAACAAAAGCAATAGGGCCTTGCCTTGAAATGGTTTCTATAGTCTCCACCAAAAGAGAAAAGAAAAAGAAAAAGGCTCCAATGAGGACAGAAAATAAAGTCTGGTAATGAAACATATTTCTCACACAAGCAAGAAGCAGACATACACACATACACACATTCATACACACAGGCCATTGTGTGGCCAAGTTCCTTCTGGTCCAAAAGAAGAAGAAAAAAAATTTGCCTCAAATACAGCCCTCACTACATGACCTTCTAGCTGTGGTATAAGACACAAGAAGGGGCCACGACATGAGTGACTTGAGAATAATGCCAGTCAACAATGGAAGAAGCAAACAAAAAAGTTTTCTGCACAGAGGAGGAAATGAAGCACGCCTATCATTGGTGCTTTTAATCTTCTCTTTATGTTATCTGTTACTATGTAATAAACTGCCCTAGACCTTAGTAGCCACAAACATATTATTATATACGTTTCATGGATTTGGGGTCTGCATTTCAGGCAGGGCTAATCAGGATATTCATTGGCTCCATGTAGTATCGGTTGACATCACCTGACAGGAGTCTGCTGGTACCTAAGCTGGTTTGGAAAGTTGAAGATGGTTTTACTTAATTATCTCATGCCTAGGAAAGAGACGGCTGGAAGGCTGACTTGGCTGGGACTGTTGACCAGAGCACCCTCCTTAGCCTCCCAGCATGGCAAGCTCAAAGATTCCAGAGAGAATGTTTCTGGAGATGGGAAGTGGAAGTTGCCACTTATTTCTCAAGCCTCAAGTCTAGAAACTGGCATAGCATCACTTCCACCATTTTCTGTGGGCCAGAGCAGTCACAGAGCCTTCCAGAGGAGGGGACACAGACCTCACCACTCCATGGGAGGGATATTAATGAATATGCAATCATGTGTAATCTGCCACATGTTTCCTTATTGTGGGAAGGCAGAAAGAGAAAAATTAGGTCACAGATGGCTCCCAGTGTGGTAAGCGGCATTTGGGTACATTAAAACAAGCAAAGGGAATCACTCTCAATCACCCAAAAACTCAGGTCACAAGTTTCTGGAAGGGCAGACCTGGGTATAGCTCAGATAAGATAAAGGGTATATATGGCATAGGAGGAGAGACCCCCAAATAAATTTCCCAAGTCCTCAGTTTAACTGGTTTCCTTCTTTTCTGAACTTGCCTTAGACTCATGGCCAAGTTCCTCTAAATGTGCACCTAAATGATCATTGTTTCTCAATGGCTACAGACTCTAGAGTATTTATACATTCAGTGTATAAATAAATGAATGAATCTAACTAGGCTTCCTAAGGGCAGAAATTCATCTTAAACTTTTTCTTTGTATTCATCAAGAGCTATGTGGTGCATGAGGAGTACACATGTTGGCTTTATTGTTTTTGTGTTTCTTTTCCTTCAGTTAATTCTGACTCCTCCATCTGAAGTTTATTGGAAAAAATTTCACTACAAGGTAGCTTGTTCTCTGTAAGCCTTGTTATGTCCATCCATTATCTGTGGATGTTTTCCTTCCACTTCACGGGATGGTACTATGATCCGAATGTTTTTGTCCACCCACAGTTCACATGTTAAAATCCAAACACCCCCTACCCCACCCCCCACTGCCTGCCACCAGAGTAATATTAGGAGGTGGGGCCTTGGGAAATGATTAGGACATGAGGACAGAGCCCTTGTGAATAGGATTAGTGCCCATATAAAAGAGACTCCAGAGAGCTCCCTTACCCCTTCCACTATGTCAGGACACAGCAAGAAGCTGGCTGTCTTTGAATGAGAACACAGGCTCTCACCAGACACCAGATGTGTCAACAGTTTGATCTTGGACTTCCCCGCCTCAACTGTGAGAAATTAATTTCTATCATTTATAAGTTATCCAGTCACCCAGTCTATGGTATTTTGCTATAGGTAGCCCAAATGGACTAAAACAATGGTTTTCTCATCTTTCTCTATGTTTTACATTTAGAGGAAAGGGTTCAATATCTCCTGTTTATGAGACTTGGTTTCATGGGAACCGTGGAGGTTTCTAGGCCCTGTTCAGTTGTGGCAGCCTGGGCAGGGATTCTGACGACACAGCCACAAGGGGAATGACTAGCAGAACTGGGAAATTCACCCCTTTTGTTAGTGCTTTGCATCTGTCAAATGCCAATTCAGACTTCCATCAACAAGCATATTTAAAAGGATATGTGTTAGGGAAATTTGTTATCCATGCAATTTCAATGAGAGCCAATTCTATTAACTCCTCTGAAGCCCATGCATTACAGCTGGGCTTTCAGGAGCAAGCATTGAATAAACTTTTCAGCGATTTCACAACACTTCCATTATGGCTGTTGCATTATGAAGCAGATGAACATTTTCTTGAACAATTAGACGGGGTTGTGTAGAATAAAGAGTGAGTTTTGCCTGAGATCACGGAAACCTATCTGCTTAGGTGATTCATTTTCTTCCAACAAGGCAGCCCATAATAAGCTTTTCTTCTGGAGCCTTGTCTTGCTTCCCATTTCAATTAGCGACAATGACTGGAGAATGGGAAGAATGTCTTCTTCATGTCCTTGTGCTGCAAACAAGGCTGGCCAATGAAGAACAATGAGGGAGGGAAGGGGAAGCAGGGGGGTGGGCAGCCGCGCAGCTGCAAGAGAAACCAGCCTGCTTTCCCAGAGAGACGCCAGCAGTACAGGGGTAGGGTCTGGAGGAATCAGGTGGTAGAGCTAAGATGGGAAGGAGGCTTTAGCACGGGTGTAATTCAGCAGGAGCCAGGTCACTGCAGGCAGAGTGACAGGCACAGCAGGACACTAAGCATCACTCCATAACTGAAGGCAGGTCTTATCCTAAGGTGTTATAGACCTTAAAATTCTGGGCCTATTTAACTGTCACTTTCTACAAATGATTTGTGTGTATATACATACACACACACACACACACACACACACACACGTGTGTCTTGACGCAGTCTGGTCATTTGTTGTTTTGTATACGGTTTCATCATTTCCTGCCACCAGGCATGTCAACTGATCGCTCTTTTGGAGGTGAAGATGAGAGAAGTCCAGTATCATTGAATATTCATTCATTCATTCGTTCATTTTCTCACTGAATGAGCACTTGCTGGCATATACTGCATACATTCATTTTCAGGCACCTCAGCTATTGGGCCATGCACTAGAGAGGCAAGGTTTTCTCCTTTTTGTATCTGCTTTCTCCTCCATCATATTTCTCTTACCCTCTATCTCTACATACAATTCATCTTTGGCAAACGTTAACAGTTTGCCTCTCCATTCCGAACCCTGTTTTAGGCACCTGCAATACAACAGTGACCAGAACACAACTCTGTTAGTTTTGCAGAGCCACTGTAACAAAGTGTCACAAACTGAGTGGCTTAAAATTAAAATTTACTCTCTCACAGGTCTGGTGGCTGAGAAGCCTGAAATCAAGGTGGCAGCAGTGCCATGCTCTCTTCAAAGGCTGTAGGCAAGGAAGGCAAGGATCCTTCCTTGCCTCTTCCTAATTTCTGTGGTTTGCCAGCAACCCTTGATAGTCCTTGATGTGTGGATGTATTGCCCCAATATCTGCCTGTGTCATCACAGAGCATTCTCCCTGTGCCCATTCAAATCATCATTCCTGTGTGTGTGTGTGTGTGTGTGAATGTGTCTCTTCTCTTTTTCTAAGGATACCAGCGGTATTAGATTAAGGGCCCACCTTACTCCAGTACAACTTCATCTTAACTATTTACATCTGCAATGACCCTATTTCCAAATAAAGTCACATTCTGAGACCCCAGGAAGGACATGGAATTGGGGGTAGGGGGACACTATTCTACCCAATACGCTGAAGAACAGCGTATTCTGGAGCTCAGAGTGCAGAGGGGAAGGAACACAGGCAAAAAGTAACTGCAGACTTCATTGATCAGTGATATGAGGACAGTCTGTACAAACCCAAAGGGAGACATAGATAAGTGAGACATCAGCTCTGGAAGTTGGTCTGGAAGTTGATATGAAGACAAAGAAGACAGAGATAGCCAGAAGCTGGTTCCCAACTGTTACCCCTGTAGATCTTGAGGGAGCAACGCAAGAGACACAATTGTTATTTTCTTTGGTGAAAAGCCAAACCTGTGAGGTGGGTCAGACTGCTGGTGACCTGTCATGCTGCCTTTGTGCCTGGGCCCAAACCAGCCAGGTGGCCACCCCAGCTCCTTCCTCCCAGTGCACTCCAGAACTTAGCCCTCCACAGTGCACCCCTCGTGGCAAGAAGCAGCAAAGCAGAAGGGCGCCTGGGTGGCTCAGTTGGTTAAGCGTCCAATTTTGGCTCAGGTCATGATCTCACAGTTCGTGAGTTCAAGCTCCATGTTGGGCTCTGTACTGACAGCTCAGAGCCTGGAGCCTGCTTCAGATTCTGTGTCTCCCTTTCTCTGTGTGCCCCTCCCCTTCTTGTGCTCTCTCCCTCCCAAAACTAAGTAAATAAGTATTTTTTTTAAAAAAATAAGAAGCAAAGCAGAGCACATGCAAGGGAGAAAGAGGCTTTCTCAGCAAGTCTAAATCCTTGCAGAGCTTTTCCAAGAGGCAAACCAAAGCCAAAACACCACACAATGACTTGGGGTCCTTAGCCTCTTCCTAATCTTCAGTCCCCAGCACCATGCACCCACTCTTGGTCCCAGTTTCTCCCATTGCTCTTCTTCCTCCTCTAGGGTGCAAAGAAGGTGGCAAGAGCCATAAGTGTTCCCCAGATATCAACAAGATAAATCAAGAAAAGGAGCTGTTTGAGTTGAGTTCTATAAAATGAGAAGAGGGTTGAGGGCTAGGCTGGGAGAACCTACTGTACAAAGTCAGAGTTGCAGCATCATTGCTACCATGACCAACAGTACACCAAGAGGCACATATTCCTGGGGTGTAATTTTGGTTAGAAAAGGGTTCTCAGGTGGAGAGGTGCTTTGGGCTCTGACTCCAGCCACCCCAGTGTCTCCAGTACCCTATGCTACACAGACAGAAGCCTGGGCTACTTTAAAAGTCCTTTTAGCAAGGATGTTTTATAACTGGCCTGGGAACTGTTCTGATGTATCCCAAATAACAAAATATTTTACAAAAGCTAGATCCTATAGTAGAACCTGTGCCTAAACATTTACAGATCTCAGAATCATCCAGAGTGAGATAAGCACGACAAAATATTGTTAGTATCGGTCACTGGGATTCACCCAATAGGTTGTACACACAGTGTTCAATAAAGTACCAAATGTGGCAAGTTAGATGCTCAGGCAATGGCTGTCACTCACTGCAGGGCCAGAGGTTTGTCTGTTCCCACTGCCTTCCAATCTGAGGATACAGTCTAAACCGTGTAAGATAAAAATAGGTCACTCCAAGGACAAAACAAGCCTGGGCAGGCTGAAAAAGAGAGACAGACTATAAGGTCTAACCTAGAAGCACATCTCTAATATACTTCTACCCAAAAGAGAGTCTGACTTGATCCCACCTTGTATTACAAAAGGCCCCTTCCTATACCTCACACTGTAGGAAAGATAGAACAACTGAACACCCCTTAGAAAAAATACAATACTTATTCTGCCCCTTCCCAGGGGTAAAGAGGATTGGGGCATCTGAGTTAACACCACTGTACGTCACATACCAGCATCTTAGCCTCATGAGAGGTATTTATCCTCTTGGGGCACACCCATCCCGGACATCATGAGTAACTAAGCTATTTAAGGATTTCTCAGAGTCCTCTGTAATAAAGTGGTACCTGCTCCTCGGTTCTAGAAACCCAGGTGTCTTCACTTCCCATAGGTATCTTCACCCTGTTTCAGTGATACCAATTTTTCCTGACACAGATGCTCCATCCAGATCCCTCAGACTCAGATGCTACTGCCTCTGGATTCAAATTCACAGACAGGGTCTTGTCTCTTCTCCAAGATGAGATATTAGGTACCCCACCTCTCTGCAGACCCCACTGTCCGTTTACTTTGCCTAATGGTAGCCATCACCTCCTCCTACTCACCATCACTGTCTTCTTGCCAGGGGAATGTTGGAATCCCTTGGGTCCTTTTGGAGCTATGCCTGTTGTCCTGTGTCCTCTGTGTGAATGTCATGGTGCCAGACCTGAGTGCCACTGGTAGGAGATGAGCTAAGTGCTAACACAGCACTGGGACAGACCGATCTTAGTCTCCAAGAGCATTCCATAACTTGGCAGGAGTCCTGAAAGGTGCACTCTTTTCCTTAATTTCTGTGACATATAACACTTTAATAATCAGAATATTGAGGGGCGCTTGGTTGGCTCAGTCAGTTAAGCATCCTACTTTGGCTCATGTCATGATCTTACGGTGGGTTTGAGCCCCATATTGGGCTCAGAGCCTGGGGCCTGCTTAGGATTCTGTGTCTCCCTCTCTCTCTGCCTCTCCCTTGCTCACCTCTGTCTTTCTTTCTCAAAAATAAATAAACATTTAAAAAAAACAATCAGAATATTGAGTGATGACCTTATACCAGAAATTAACATATCAAATAAACAAGCTGAAATAGTCTGAGAGACATCGAAATAGTCTGAGAGACATCGTTTACAACTTTAAATCTGAGGAAGTTTTTTAAAACCTTAGAAACTTTTAAAACACATGTCTAATGGATCATTAAAGACCTGATAAAGACAAAACATAGAAATTATTTCCTTTTGGGTAAAGAGAAAACAACTTGGTTTATATTTTCTTATCAAGATAAGACCAACAATCCAAGAAAACTTTGTCTTTTGAACAGAGAGAAAAGCAGAATTTTGAACTCTTAGAAACCTTAGTCACCAGTGAAAACTTAGTAGTAATCAGTAACCAGCTTATCTCCCGCCAGTGGCAGTTGTAAACTGTTAAGCCAGAATTCTTTGGATGGCAAATTTATGAATCAATTAAGCACAAAGCATGTTTTCCAGCAGACCCAAATATCCTTAGTTTCTTCACAATAAGCAGTCAAAGCAGAAAAACCTTATGTTTAGTAATCAATGCTTTAGTATTTGATCTTATTTGGAAAAGACCTAGATATCCAATGAATTCAATCTAATTCATCATCCGAGCAAAAGTTTCAGGTTACCAAAGACTTTGAAAGCTATGTTAACAATTGCCTATGAAAACTCTGAGACCAAATTAACCATCATTTTAAGTCATCTTTTTGCTAACAAGTTGCAACAGAGATGACATGACCTTATTTGACCTTCAGTAAATCTGGGTAGAATAAAAGTTTCAGTTAGTTAAAGTACCAAATTATGTTCCACCTGGGTCCACTTAAAAGTCAATCAATTTGTTTTCCAAAACAAATCGCAGTTTTTGCCTAAGACCCTGGTGGGGAAATTTGAAGTAGGCAGTGTAAGTTCAAGAGGTGCTCTTTGCTCCTTGACACCAAGAGTAGAAGGACTAGCCAGAAGCACACAGGATGGTATAGGAACCAGTTAAGGAGGATGCGCCCAAGGTGGTGCAGAAACAGAAGGAGGAGGAAGAGGAGGCAGAAGAGGCAAGATGCCGCCAGAAGGCAGAGAAAAAGGACTCCAGGTTCTAATGCTTGGTTTGTCAGCTGGGGCAGATGATCCAACGCCATGTTTTTTCCTACCAACAAGTGAAATTATAGGCAGTCCATGTCAGGCTGGAGAAGACAGGGAACTCAGTTGGCTCCAGTTAACCTGTAAACGAATGAGGGAGAAGCCCCTACAGCTAATAGGAGGAGGAACCGTGAGAGTTCAGCGTCTAATATGTCAGGATTCTGACATATTATGGGACTTCTGACCATTTGGAAAAGCAAAGGAGGTCAAATTGGTAAATAATATTAGAAGAGAGTCCCATGGGAGGTACATACCTCTTGATCTGGGAGTTTGTCGAAACAACAGACCAGGAAACATCAGGCTTTTGGAGTCAAATTTGTTCCAACTTTTAAGAATATAGCCCAAAGGAGAGTCCAAAGGAAGAGAGGGGGTCCTCTAGTGGGAAAGACCAGCTGCCGATTCCCAAAGAGGCATCCAGCCAAAGGGAATGAAGCTCCTACTGGTAGTCGCAATTTCAGTCAGGGCGGCTCTCTGACCTGAAAAAGGACCGGACCTAATAGGACGCCACAGACTCTTCTGGTGATGTCCCACCATGGACAGGAGTCACGGGAAATATGAGAAGACTCTTGGGATGTCCCACCAAGAGGGTCGGTCTTGGCAAGTGGCATGGCACTTCCTGCTGGGGCGTCTCCTGACAAGAGAGCCAGAGACTGATTTGGCCAGACTGGGTCAGAAAAAAATGGGGAGGACTCACCACTCAGAAGCTCGGGAACACGTGAACTGTGTGCCCACAGATCAAGATGGCTACGGGATCTACCGGAACAGAGAAAAGGGGGCGGGGGCTGAAAGAAGCGGAAAGGCTGAGAGTCAGCCAGCGTCAGGAAGGGTCCCGACTGAGTCTGTGACGTGCGGGGATTCGCCCCCGGGGGGAGCTGCCAGTTGCACCGGACTTTGAGTGCAGACCTTGGAGAACCCAGTGGGAGAGTAGAGGAAAGGGGTCCTTTGCCCTCATGGGCACTGACAGTCCGACCTGTTCCCCTCAGACCCTGAGACCACACCAGGGAGCCGCCCTGCCTGGAGGCCTTCTGTTGTCCGAGGAGCACGTGGGTTAGACTGTCAAAGGCCCAAAAAGAGAAAGGAGAGGGGGAAAGGGTCCCTCCCAGGGGCGAACGGGGAAATTCCTCACTCTTTGAGGCAAGGGTGGGCCGGCTGGTTCCCCCTTGGGACTTCATATCCTCACAGAGTAACCTCCGCCAGAAGTCGTCAGTCCCTCAAAGAGTAATAGAGTCAGTCAACCCAGGGAAAGTCCCGAGAGATGCCCAGAGACTCCGAGAAGAGTTCCAGACCAGCAAATCTCCTCGTTCAGGGTTCCCCTGTATGTGGGGTGAGCCACCAAATGTGGTGCCTAAATGGAGTGTTTCTCAATCAGATGGGGGCCCCTAAATGTGGGGCCATGATTAGGTGGAAGCAGGTGGCACAGGTGAAAGAATCCACCTGAGGCAGGACAAAGAAGATAGAAAGAAGTTTATTGAATACACCACAAAGGAGCCTCCAGCATGACAGCAGAGGAGAGGCCGTCTGCCCTGAGAGGGGCACTTTAATGCAGTGTCTCCAGCTGTGTTCAGCATTCCCATCTGAAGGGAGGTCATCTCTGGCCTGCATGTCCTGGAACCACAGATTGGGTCTCAGGAGTTTTGTTCTCACTGTGTTATGCTGAGATGGTCCAGGATCCCATCTATAATAGGCCCTCGGAGAATACCACTTAGTTTGGCAATCTGAGATGAGACTATACTTGTCCCCTTGTCTGCAGCTAAACAGAAAACAGACGGCCATAGGCAGCTTGGCTCTGGTCTAAAAGGCAAGAATTAGGAGTGAACAGAGCAGTGTATTTTTTACTTTTGGACCCACATATTGCCTCCATTGGATTGTACATTTCTTTGGGATGATAGAGAATAATTATAGACTGTTTGATTTTCACTAACTAAAACTCTTTCTATAATAACCAAGTTCCCAAGTCTCTCCTTTGATTGGAATGAATCTGCCCAGAGAATAATTTTTCTCCTACTATCCATGCAAAAATAGTCATTTTTTGACTCCCAATAGGATTCATGGCAAAAGAGTTTGTCACCACAAAACCTGAGGTTTTGACTCTCAGGTGGTATTAATAAAAAGCTGATGCATTCTAGTTGTCCTTCATTGGTCTGACTTTTTGAACACCCCCCTCTCCTCTTCCTCTCTCTCTTCTTGTCTCTTGCTCCTGTTTTTGAGAGTAGGTTTCTATTGCATATATATTGAGTCAGAGTGTCCTAATCCCTCTGAATGTTCCTTGGCCCACAGGAAAGGACCCACATTTATTTAGAGCTTCTTCTGCTTCCCCTATGCCTGAGGTCATCATGCCTCACTCAGCACCACGGGGTAGTTTTTCCAAGACAATAATACCAAACCTTCACCGACTGGCATGTAATATGCTTGGCAGTTGACTCCTTTTCTCAGGCAGAAGTAGCTGAAGTTCTTATGTTGGGCGGGAGTTGAGGGCAACAGGTAGAAAGGAAGTAATAATAGCGTGTGGTCATTTCAGACTTACCCTCTTCCATAAATGTTCACTTCTGCACAGTTCATTATCTACCATTTTTGTGCAGTGCTAATGCACTGAAAAATACTGGTTTCTATTAAGCCTCCAATATTGTGATCCCCAATTTTGATGGGACTGAAAAACTGGGATCCTACTTACTGAGTTTTGGTGAAGCTTTTCTGTAACAATTTTGTAGCCTATGGCACTGTGATGCAGATGTACTTCTCCGAAAATTCATCACCATTTGGTCCATTTTGCAATAGAACTCTTATGATTCTCCCTTCTGTGGCTCTCAGATTCTTGAAATTCTCCCCCTAAACATTCTCACAAGCCTCAACCCCACCCTGGAGTTGGGCCAACAGATGGAGAATTTTTTTGTTTTGTGACTACTATGGCAAAATCTCTGGAAGCGGTGAAGGGTGTTGTCCAGCCCCCTTTCCAGGCCAATCCTCAGACTCTTGAGTTTCCTGAATGTCACTCCCTCTCTGCAGCTAAGGCCCTGCTGATAAAGAATGTGGAATTCATTGTCCACTAGACCTCCCATCTAATGCTGCCCTGCAGCATGCAATTTACTGCTGATAAGTGAGAAGCTGTTATCAGTCCATACTCAAAATGCTACTCCATACTTACTTCTTAAATGTATTCTTGATAGCCCACTTCAGCTCTAGGAACTGCAGATGTGAATGGGGATATGAATGAGTTAGTGGCCTCACTGTCAGAAAGAATGAAGGAGGTGTCTACTCTCTGCGGTTCTCCTGGCGTAGCCTTCCACCCCACCTACCCACCAATCTTCCAGACCACTTCATATGTGAGAGGCTATTGGGGTCAGTCAAGGGTGGACAAGGGTCGAGTGGCCATTCCATTCACATTGGCAAACTGATCACTCTTCACCCAACAGCTCAGGGCCTGGACCCAGCCCTTCTCTTTCAGTGCCCAAGGCTGCCCTCTCAATCTACCCTCTGGGAAGAGCCCCTCCCTCTGAGCTGGAAACCTCAAGTTAAATCAGTGAGAAGCTTGACAAATCACTTATTATGCCCATCAAACACCCAAACTCTCCTTAGTTCTCCAGGACAGGTGAGGCTGAGGCCTTAGCCTGGTGATATAAGACACAGCAGAATAAGCATCAGAGAAGAACCAAATCACCAGCACCAGAAGTGTTTTCATGCCTCCTAAGTCCTTCCAACGTAGTATGTAATGCAGAGACATGAGTGCTTTGAGGGGTTCCTAATCTCAACCACCATCTCCACGCTCACTTCAGGTGCCTCCCCGGCTCTCGGGCTGGAACTGTGCTCTGCCCAGGCACTGGATCCTTCTCTTCACCAGATGGCCCAGGGAAGGTGGGAGGTTGAGGAAGGCACCTAACATCGAGAATCAACCTGTTTGTACTTGTATCTGCTTCTTCTGAGCCCCTTCAAGTCTCCCACCACCTCCAACCATCCTTTCCAGAGTGTGTCAATTTCTGGTCAATTAGTATCACCCTTTCTCGTTTTCTAGACTGTCGCAAGTCTTCAAAATACCTTTTCCTGTCATTTCTAGGGCTTTTAGGGTGAGAAAAGAAGGCTGAAACATGTGTTTAGTGTGCAGTCTCTTCACTCCATCTTAGGGATGCAGCAATTGAAGCTCAGAGAGGCTAAGTAACTTTTCAGGTTCACATAGCTAGTGTGAAGTGTGGTGGTGCTGGTGTGTGTCATGCAAAATGAATATCTGTTGGGATAATTGATGGTGACAGAGAAGGAATAGAAGTCCCTCTTTTATGTTTCACTCCAGGGGTCTCCCTAACTTCAAACTATCTGGATTTTCAGTCCAAGAAAAATTAGACCTGGCTTTCACAGTCATCACCAGGAGTTTCAAGCTTCCAATACTTCTTTTATAGAATACTTAGTCTATTTCATTAAAAGTAGTGTCTCTTAAAAGCATCACTTTATGATCTACGGATCAGCTTTGTGCACATTGCGTGCTGCATTAGGAAGTAGCATAGTCCAATCTGTTTGATTCCAAAGATACCTAAATTTGGAATTGAACCTACCCATCTCCTACCAGTTGTCTGATTTGGAATTTTGTAAAATGAGGGTTTTAACTGTAGTTTTCACAGTTATAAGTTGTGATAGGCTGTCACTAATTAGTAGTTACTGTATGCACTAATGGGATGGTCTCTTAATAAAATAATAATACACTAAGTATGAGCAAGATTTCTGACCACCTTGGATTTTATTTTGGAACTTCGATCCAAAAGATCTTTTTGCCTTACTGCATTTTTCCTGCAAAATTCCTGCTTCAATTAACATTGCCCTTTAATCCATGTTGTTTCTGTTACTCTCAAAACTTTTATCTCTTGCCCCTTGGAAGCTGAAAACTCCAACCATGTAAGCCAGGTGAAAACAGTTGACTTCCAAAATCAGCGAGTAAACATTACTTAATTGTTGCAGATTCTAAGGAAGTAAGAAAAAAAATCACTTTCTCCCAACAAAACCCACCCTAATCAAGGCTTGTCTACATTCCACACAGTGGTGCATTAGTAGGAATTGAATACATGGAAGCTGCTGAAGAAAGGGAAGCTATGGAAAATGTTTTCATGAGAAGAAATGGCAAAACTTATGGGGGATATTGAGAATGTAAGTCCTTGAACTGAGACTGATTGGAAAAAAAATTATGAAAAGATTGTCTGCCTGAATAATAGAGTGACTAGCGACCTTGAACACAGAAAGAGTGTAGAATGGGAGTGAAACAATGAAATCTTTTTAGAACAGAGAATAATACTCATAAGAGGCAATTTTTAAATGAAAGACAGGATGTTCTATAATAGAAATATTGGGGGCCTGAACTACCTTGTAATTCATAGAGAGGGGAACACCAGTGGCCTTGCCTAGAAGCCCAGGGCTAAGAGAAGGGAGAACAGCTTGAAATAAGATTATTAATTTCCTTGGACTGAGGCCAGTATGACATCCTCTTGCAAAGCTTGGCCAGATTCTTACAAGATCAGTTTGAACAATAAAATCTAATGAATATGCAAAAACAAAAACCAAGGCACATCTGGTTATACCAACAAGATGTTGAGTTGCTTGCTCTTTAAAACAAAAACACCGTGTTATCTTGCCTTCCATAGACTTTGTAATATTTTCCCTGATTAATAAAGACGTTGTCCGGCAAAAGCAATTGAGCATGCAATATTGTAGGGCTATGATGGCAAAATAAATAAATAAATAAATAAATAAATAAATAATAAACATTATGTGACATCAGGGTGAAAAAAGGATGATTTTGTAGGCATCTGTTCAAATATAGTTTGGGAATCTATAGTAGACTTTCTTGTTTCTATCTACCTAGCATCCTTCCCCTCCTGTAGAGTACTCTGTTCTTCTGGGCACCCACCTCTCCCTTTAGAGGACTGTTCCTACCCCCTTTTACAGGAGCCAGTGGGATTGCCAGGCAAAGACTCCATGTAATAGTTTCCCACTCCCCTCTCTTCTCTGGGTTGGAGGTTGATGGGAGTTTGTCTTTCTCCATTGGTCACAAGCTTTAAGGGGGTGACTTAGAATTGCTAGTGGAAATTTTTAGTTTTTGTTGTCATTGTTGTTGAAACATCTTATTGGCAGTTTTGTCTAATGAGTTTTCTTTTAAAATAGCCTAATGAGTTAAAAGGGGGGAAAAGGCAATGAATCCATGCTTGAGTATTCATGTATGAATGATGAAATTTAGAGGTGTGATGAAGACATAGAGGAAATAGGATTCAAAAAATAAACCAGGTTGGAAAACCAGAAGAAGGAACATTAATGACAAAGTAAAATTAAAGACATTGTTCATTGTTCATTGTTCAAAGAAGAAGAAGAAGAAGTTCATTGTTCATTGTAATTGTACATCAGAAAAGAGATTCTAAGTCTCATCTTCTAATATGTGAAGAGTTATGCTATGGGTAAGGCACTAGCCTTGTTCCAGATGATTTTTGGAGCAAACCTGTCATATATTTTTGCTCTTAGGGATCTTATCTACAGCCATAGCTTTAGCAACCACCATGGTGGCGGTTCTGGCAATCTAGTGCTGTGCAACAAGCTACCCCAAACACAGTGGCTTAAGACAACAAACTTTTCATAATTTTATAATTTTGTGAGTCAGGAATTCAGGCTGGACTCTACTGGGTCATCTTCTGCTGCCATGATGTCAACTGGGATCAGAAGGTGGTAGTTGGTCTAAAGTATTCAAGATGGCTAACCTCACAGATATGGTTTGAAGGCTGGACTCAGCCAAGCACCTCTCCCGTCTCCATGTGGTACCAGGGCCTCGCCATATACTTCCTCTGGTATAGTAGTCAGCCTTCTTATGTGATAACTCCAGACTCCAAGAGCAAGAGTGCTAAGAGACAGGAAGTGGAAGATACCAGTCTCTTAAGGCCTAGGCCATAAACTGGTACATTATATATGCATTTACAGTGTACAAGATGATGTTTTGATATGTGCATACACTCTCAACCACAATCAAGCTAATTAACATACCCATCACCTCACATAATTATCATTTTGTTTGTGTCTGTATGTGTATGTGATAAGAATATTTAAGATCTACTCTCGGCAAATTTCAAGTATACAATACAGTATTACTAATTATAGTCACCAGGTCATATATTAGATTTCCAGAATTTATTCATTTCTCATAACTGAAACTTCGTACCCTTTGAACAACATCTCCCCATTTCTCCCACTCCACAGTCCCTGACAACTATCATTGTACTCTCTGCTTCTGTGAGTTTGACTTTTTTATATTCTACATGTATGTGAGATCATACAGTATTTGCCTTTCTGTGTCTGGCTTATTTACTTAGCATAAGGTCATCCAGTTTCATCTCTGTTGTCACAAATGACAGGCTTTCTTTCTTTTTTAAGGCTGAATAATAACCCATGTTATTGGGTTATATGGGTATATACACATACACACCACATTTTCTTTATCCATTCATCCATTGATGAACATTTAAATTGATTCCATGCCTTGGCTATTATGAATAGTACTGCAATGAACATGGGGTACAGATATCTCTTCAAGATATTGATTTCATTTCCTTTGGATAGATACCCACGAGTAAGATTTCTGGATCATATGGTAGTTCTATTTTTAATTTTTTGAGGTATCTCCATACTATTTTCCATAGTGGCTATACTGTCCATTGTTTTTAATTTGTCATGGTATTTTCCTTTTTATAAGTTAAATTTGGTTCCTTTTTCAGCTTCTTGGAGATTCTTTATAAATTTTTATTTCATACTCAGATTTTCAGGCTTGTCTTTGATCTGTTTAGATATAATACATTCGGCTGTTCTATCCTCTGTCTCTAATAACTCGAATATCTGAAGTCTTTGGGAGGCTATTTCTGAGATCTTGTGTTTCTGCTTGTTCTCATTCAAGTTGCCTTATTTCCTTGTGTGTTTAGCTATTTTTCTCTACAAGTTGCTTTGAAGGTGAATAAAATAAAAATTGTGTATTATTTTTCATCATTATGTAGATTAAATATTTTGTTAGAATTTTGTCTACTCACTTCCCTTATGATTTGTACATATATATTATATTCATATGTGAAACAAACCTACAGGGTTTTTTTTATTTTTTTAATGTTTCTTTATTCTTGAGAGAGAGAGAGAGAGACAGAGCACAAGCAGAGGAGGGGCAGAGAGAGAGAGGCAGACACAGAATCTGAAGTAGGCTCCAGGCTCAGAGCTGTCAGCACAGAGCCCAACACAGGGCCCGAACTCACAAACTGCATGATCATGACCTGAGCCGAAGTCAGGTGCTTAATCTAATGAGCCACCCAGGCGCCCCTACAGTTTTATTTTATGGTGCCACTCATTAGCATGGTATATAGCTAACCTTCCTGATTACCTGTCTTCATCTATATTTTAGCCTTATTTTCCTCACTTTTTCTGTAGAACTTTTTTCTCACCAAAAGGATTTGTTCGTTTGTTTGTTTTTCAGGCACCTAAGGTCATTACCCACCCAAGGTCACTTTAAAATCAATCCTCAGCTTGAGATATTTTGGTCTGCCAAGGTAGTTTCAATTTAGGCAAAAATTTTTTATTACAAATTATCATGGATATATTTCTCCTTTACTTCCTTGCTAGTTCACTGCTGCCTTTAAAATGTATTCTGGTATTTTATCTATCATTATAAATTGTTTTCATTGATAGAGTGGGTCAAGAAACCTAGTCCGCCATACTGCCAAGAAAATAAGGAGTCCGCTCTCATATATTGAGACAAGACAAATTAGTACAAGTCTATCCAGAAAGGAAATCTGGTAAAAATCTCTCAAAATTAGAAGTGTAGCTAATGTTTGATTACAAACTCCACATTGGAAAATGGTTTTAAGATATATTCATCCAAGTGCACAAATACTCATTTCAAAGATATTTACTTAAGTACTGTGTGAACTAACAAAAGACTGTGAAAAAATTATTGCTAGTAAATGACTGAAGAGACAAATCATTGCACTTCCAGATGTTAGAGTACTAGGGGCCATTTAAAAATCAGGTCTTTCTATACATTCTGACATGGTTTGCTTATTGCATTGAGTGAGAGGAGAAAGCTGCAAAATTGTGTAATGAGGAAATTATATTGCATAAAACTGAGTAACTGGCCAACTGGGTGGAAAGCAGACTTCCTTTTCAATGTTTACCTTCTTAGACTTTTAGAATTTTAAGTCATCTTCATGTGTTATTTCTTTAAAAATACATTTATAGAAAGGAAATATAAAGTTTCTATTTCTGTAATACCATTTTTCTTAAATCAGGAATAGGCATGGGATTTCTTAAAATTGCTTTTCAAACACTTTTATGATTGTACAGTAAAACCTTGGATTGTGAGTAACTTGTTCTGCAAGTGTTCCGCAAAACAAGCAAACATTTCTAATAAATTTTAGCTTGATAAACGAGCGATATCTTGCAATACGAGTAGTACATAACGCCGAATGTCACATGATCATAACTCAGCCAATGGTTCTTGAAATTCGCCGTGGTATACAGATTTGGATTTGGATTACAAGCATGTTTCCATGGAAATTATTGTGGAATGAATGAATTATGCTCACAAACCAAGGCTTTACTGTGTATTTCTTCATTATTCAATACTAAATTAATTAATATCACAGATTAAATAATTAAATTTTTAAATATTGAACTGTTCTTGTATTTTCTGAATAAAGCTATTTGGTAATATTGAATTGTTATTCTAACATGCTGCTAAAATTTTATCTAGTCCTTTTTCATATATTATTTCTATACTTAAATTCAAAAATGAAATTAATCTATACTTTAGTGTCGCAAGTACATTCTTATATTTTAGAATTTGGGTTATCCCCAAAAGAAGAGATTGAGAATGCTTTTAATTTTTCCCTGCAGTACAAAAATTTAAGCAATATAGCAATTTTGAAGTTTTTATTCAAACCCAGCTAATAAATCTAGCATGAGTACATATAAAGGTACATCTTTTATTTCTTCTGTCATTTGTGTTCTTTCAGTGTATTTTATGTTTTCTTGGGTAAAGTTTATAACTTACATTTTTTAAAGCATTTACATTATCCAATATGATATTCTGTGTTTTGTATATTATTTGTTATTCATAAAATGAACAAATGTTAAGTGTGTATATAATACATGTACCTGTATGTATACAACCATGTGAGTGACATCCAGTTCATAATAAAGAATGTTTCAGGGCCTCCAGGTGGCTCAGTCAGTTCAGTGTCCAACTCTTGATTTCAGCTCACGTCATACCCCATGCTGAACATGGAGCCTGCTTATAATTCTCTCTCTTTCTCTCAGGGTACCTGAGTGGCTTACTGGGTTAAGCTTCTGACTCTTGATTTTGGCTCAGGTCATGATCTCACAGTTCATAAGTTCAAGCCCCATGAGCCCTGTGTCTCTGCACTGACAGCAGGGAGCCTACTTGGGATTCTCTCTTTCCCTCCCTCTCTCTCTCTCTGCCCCTCCCACTGCATGGGCACACCACTCACATGCACACACTCTCTCTCAAAAAAATAAATAACTAAAGATTTTTAAAAATTAAAAAAAGGTTCTCTCTCTCTCCTCTGCCCCTCACCTCTCTAAAAAAAAATAAGAAGAAGAAAAGAAGAAGAATATCATTCCAATAAGTCAATAGCTTTGCCAGTTAATAACTACCCATCTCCTGGGGTATAATCAAATGTTTGCATTTCTATCATCTTAGATAATTTGTAAAGATTTTGCTATCATTGTGAATGGTGAGAAAAAGCAAACAACTCAGACAGGCTTCCCTTTGTGATTCCAGGCCCTGGAAAAGACTACAAGTCCACAGCCCACCCTCAGTCAAGGCCAGTGGTTGTCAAGATTCCCCTGTTAAAAAGCCCAGACTTCCCCTGGCCAACAGCCCCAGCCCTTCATGGTGGCCAGCTGCCTCATGTTCAAGTTTTGACACAATTCTCAAAGTCCTTCCATGTGTCCCCTTTTTGAAGTTTCCTCTAGCTTCTGCTGTGGGCATCTAAAATATGCCTGGATCTTACAAAAAACCTAATGGCCAGGGGCGTCTGGGTGGCTCAATCGGTTAGGCATCCGACTTCAGCTCAGGTCATGATCTCACGGTCTGTGAGTTCAAGCCCTGCGTCGGGCTCTGTGCTGATGGCTCAGAGCCTGGAGCCCGCTTTGGATTATGTACCTCCCTCTCTCTCTTCCTTCCCCTGCTCATGCTCTGTCCCTATGTCTCTCAAAAATAAATAAATGTTAAAAAAATTTAAAAAAACCTAATGGCCAATAGACAGTATCAAAGCTGATACAGAGTAAAATGATCTTCAGGAATTTCATTGCTCTGTCCAGTTTGGTTTGGTTTTGCCATTATTGCTGTAACGTTTAAAATACTTTATAACCCTACTCCCTCCTTTTTTGGACCTACTGTCAAAGTTAAAATAACTGTTAGAAAAATCCTCCCTTTGACTTAGCAAGATTCATGCCAAATTAAGCCAGAGATTAAAGGCTTCATGTAGCCAATCTAAGTGTGTGTGTGTGTGTGTGTGTGTGTGTGTGTGTGTTTGTGTGTTGGGGGTCTGGGGAGAAAGGGTAATACTGACAGTTTTATTCAACAATAAATTCCAACAATGTCCTTGTCCCTCTTACTCTGGACTTTCAGTTTTTCTGGAACTCAACTGGGGATATCTATCAACTTACTTCCTTCTTGCTGGTGCAGATTAATGGAGTTTGTAAGCATGGATTTTGAATTTTCTATTAGTTTTGTCCAATTTGTTTTCTACTTTTCAGAACTTCTTCAAAGTTTTCAGTTTATGTATGGTATCCTGCACAGTTTCCCAGAGCTATCACCGCTGTTTTTGTTTGTTTGTTTTTTATTTTTATGTTGTGTTTTTGTTTTTGCATTTTAATATAGTTTTAGGATTTTGACAGGGAAGAGAGGTAACTATGTTGATTCGATTCACCAACTTGAACCTAAAAGTTTGACATGAATGTATTTCAAAAACTAATCTAATAGGGTCCCCAAAAAACAAATGCTCCATTAAGAGCAATTAGATAGATATATTCAGACCTTTCTAGAAAATGCTTGGCTCTTGGTCCTTTTGAACTGAAGGAAGGGGATCAAATTGAATCTCATCTGATCAAAGCAACAAACCAATTCTTAAAAGAAATATACTCAAAGAAATTTATCAATATTTCTCATACTTTTGGAATCTTTAAGAACTCTCCAAAGCAAGGAGTCCTGATTCAAACTCGCATTTTTATCTCCTAAAACTCATCCAAACAAGCAGTTTCCCATCTTGTATCAAGTTTCACATTGTCCTTGATTTTCACACCACAAAAGATTAAAGATAATACCACTAATTATGATATTTAAAAAGAGCCCTTCCTGAGAATGATCTGCCACTGGTATTGTCCTATATAAAGACTTTGAGTAATGGCTTTGATAATTTATACTCATTAACAGGAGAATGCAGGAGATTAAAGGTAGCAAGGGGGAATAGCCTCTCATTTTTTGCAAAACTTGTGCAACCTTTTATTCACCTAATAAAGCCATTATTATGTAATAATAAAAAAGGAGGTGTGCTGCATATATGAACTCAGAGAGGGAATAAAGACACAAGGAGCTATTTTCTCTCAAGAGTACTGTAGTGTCATAGATTAAAGGTGGAAAGGCAGCCATCATTTAAAGCAGCTCACATCTCCAAAGGATATTTATTCACAAATTGATTAGAGTTAGAAATGAAAATTATTCAGTTGGTGGGAACATTACAGCAGCCTTTAAAGTGTGATGGGGAAGATGAAAAGGAGGCTCACTTACCCTTTCCTTAGCATGCAGACAGAGATCAAAAAGACCAATGTCCCATTGATAGCCCTAATGAGCCTGCACTTCTATTTGGCTCTTCAGTTATTTCCAGTGACTTGGGAGGCATGTTCTTTCTGACAAAACTGACCATCCTGTTGCTAGAGGCAGCATCACATTTCAGAAATCTTTTCTCTTTTTTGGGTTATTTGACTGAGTTTCCCAAAATTGTCATGGAAATTAGTGATACCCACTCAGCAGAACAGTTCCCCCAAAGACTTGCTTCTCCTCCATTGCTACTTATCCCAAATCTTTATCATTATCTTCTGCTCACTTTCCCTCTCTCCTCTCATCAAACCCACCAGCAAAGCCTGTTGGCTCCATCCTGAATCTAACCACTTCTTCCCTTCCATTTCTTCAACTGAAGTCCAGCTAATCCATTTCCATTGTGTTTGACCCTGTATCTGTCAGGAACTGAGAACTCAGAACTGTGACACTGTCTAGGACAAAAGGATGAAGTCAACTCATGTGATGGCAAATTGAGAGTCAATGAGACTTTTACTTTTAGAATGTAATTAAAAGGAATGATAAATATAGAAATCAATAGAGTCCAGGAAAAAAAATGTCAACACTTCTTTAAAAATTGAAAGCACTATTTCTCCAAAATGAAATTTGTTTCTTATTGCATTTCATCAAGAAAGTGAAAGATTCAGTGACTATTTATGCCTGATGCCAAGTTCACAGTTAAGTTGCCATGGAGCAAACTCTGTGTACCTGAGGATAGCTCATTAAAATAATACTTTGAATAATTAAAATCATCCTTTGTGAAGAAGACAGAATTTGTTGACTTATTCTTATAGAAATTCCCACATTCATGTCTGCATCTTCTGCTCCAAGATTTTCAACACTTATGCCATTATTTTATGCACCAGTAAGAGAGAAATATGCCCAAGGTGGGTTGTAGAGCTGAGGCATGGAAAGTGCTATATGTCCTCAATGAGAGACTAAAAACAAGAAATCTATTTGCTTTTATTAATCTTGGCTTTGGATTAAAGAAGGAATTTGAACCATAATCTGGGACTCAAGCAAATTTTCAGTCTAAATTCTCATTATCAATGTGACCCCAAACACTTCGAGCAGCAAGTTTAAAGTCATCTCAGGTTGGCAGTGCCCCCTGGTGATGGGCAGATCATTTCTGGAAAAGCTCTACTTACTTCTAAGCTAAAACATCATCCCAGTTTCAGATATGTTAAATTGTCTAAAGGTGTGCATCTTAGACTAAATGAAATCCTTTGCCTGTTATTGGCTTGTGGCCCAGCATGTTTTCTAGGGTCAGTTCCACTCCATCTTGTGTAACTGCACAAATTTAGTTGTGCAACACCTCAAAAGTTGGTGAGTTGGAGGCATAGAGACATACAAACAAATACAGAAAGCTTTATAATATAATATAAATATAATAAAGTAAGTTGAGCAAAAATTTCATCAGCTATGAACCTTCTCACATTCTCTATCATTCTTCATACACATATGCAAATGAAAATGAAGCTGACTGCAAGAGGGACACACCAAAAAATGAGTCATGTCTATAAAAAGAGCAAAAATGTAATTTGATTGGGAATACCATCTAATTCCCAGAGAGATGGCAGAATACCAAACAATGGTAATGGTAATACCAAACAATTCTGTTTTGGCAGAACCATTTGGTCAGGTCTGGCTTCATATGGCCAGATGAAAGATGCTCAATGTTATATTCTCTTATCCTTCATAACCTTAAAAATAAACCAAATTTAAGTAAATTTGAGTTTTCCCTGAGGATGGAATATTATTCACCCAAAATTCATATATTCTATCTACTCAAAAAATTATAGTGTCTACAATATAATCACTTCCTTGAAATCTGAGCTCAAATTTCATCTCCTACAGGAAGTCCTCAGCTACCTATCACACAACACCCTGATTACAACTTCACTTACTCTCTCATCAGAACCTATCACTTTAATTTTTGTCAAATTATTTCACAGTTAGTAGTAGGTCACTCCATAAACATGTCTTAAGTGGCTTCTGGTGAGAATCTTCCCTTCTTCCAATCAGGTTCTTTAAGGAGAGAGTCCCATTTCTGGCACTCTCTCCTCTTGTTCCCATTTAACATAGGACTCCAAAGTCAGGAAGCCTTAAATAAATGCCCATAGTGCCACATAGATGGTAAGTTTAAATTTGGAATTTCCTCAAAAAAAATGCAAATAGAACTACCCTATGACCCAGCAATAGCACTGCTAGGAATCTATCCAAGAGACACAGGAGTGGTGATGCATAGGGGCACGTGTACCCCAATGTTCATAGCAGCACTTTCAACAATAGCCAAATCATGGAAAGAGACAAAGTGTCCATTAACTGATGGATGGATAAAGAAGATGTGGTACATATACACAATGGAATACTATGCAGCAATGAGGAAAAATGAAATCTGGCCATGTGTAGCAACATGGATGGAACTGGAGGGTATTATGCTAAGTGAAATAAGTCAGTCACAGAAAGACAGATACCATAAGTTTTCATGCACAGGAGGATTTTGAGAGACCTAGCAGAAAACCATGGGGGAGGGGAAGAGGGGAAAGAAAAAAAGACACAGAGAGGGAGGGAGACAAAACATAAGAGACTCTGAAAGACTAAGAACAAACTGAGGGGAGAGGGGGGTGACGGGCACAAAGGAGGGCACTTGTTGGGATGAGCACTGGGTGTTGTATGGAAATCAAGTTGACAATAAATTATTTAAAAAATATTTGGGGTTGCACATTTAATTGACAGGTACCACCAAATGAACATGTGAAGTTTCTTGAATTGGATAATGCTTATGATGGATAGAGTGTTCCAAAACCTCCTGAGCAGGATGATGTACCATTATTATATAATCATAAAATAAGATAAAGAAGTTCTAGAAGAATATAGAAGGAAAACAGCCTTCTATTTTCTTCTAGAAAAGTAAGCACAGAATTCAACAGATGCTTCATTGGAAAAGAATATGAAACATATGAAAGGAAGTCAATCTCACTCAAAGAAATGCAAAGAAATGCAACCTTGAGCTAACCTTCTCAACTACAAGAGGGGCACAGAGGAGAAAGAGTTTGGGAACATACCATGTTGTCAAGTCTATGGAGAGCCAAAGCCTCTTCATTCTTTACTAAAAGTTGTCCCAGTGGAGAAATACCTGAGGGGTGGCGGTGGGGGGGGAAGTGGAACATTTCATGGTTCCTGCTTTTTGTGTCCTATATAAAAATTCTCTGCCTTGGAGCACCTGGATAACTCAGTCAGTTGAGTGTCAGACTCTTGATCTCGGTCCAGGTCATGATCATGGTTTTTGGATCCAGTAATGAGTTGGGCTCTGCACTGACAGCATGGAGCCTGCCTGGGATTCTCTCTCTCTTTCTCTGCCCGTCTCCCACTGGCTCTCTCTCTCTCTCTCTCAAAATAAATAAAAAAAAACTTTAAAAAAAAACCGTTCATCAATATATTGTGGGAGGTTTCTTCATTTTTAGTGCTGTATGGTATTCTTATGTATGCAAATACTTTACAATTTATTTATTTTTTGGGGTTATTTACAGATTGGGGCTATTTTGATAAATGTTATGTATTTGTGTAACTGTCTCCTGCCCCAAATTCTAGCTGAGTCATGCATAAAACACCTATATTTTCATCCAACTATCATCCAACTAGAAAATGTCCCACACTACACAATTTTTGTAATACCTATTTAGTCATATCTTCAGCAATGTTTTCTGGGTCTCTAATAGTATTTAGACACATAGTAGTTCACAAAGGAAAGGAATATGTTTTGGTTTGTCACCATATTGTATTGTATTAACTATTCTTTTTTTTTTTTTTTTTTTTTTTTTACCATGGCAGGGAGAATCAAGCATCTTCCCAACATTTGGCTTTTTGTATTCATTCCTAGGTTAGAAATTTAAGGTGTTTCTAATCATTTTTATTGTTGAGTTTTATTTTAAACACTAAAGGAGTGAGTTGAATATTGCAAAGTTTAAACATTGTTACAAGCCACTTTAGGCATTTTTTTAAAAAAATTATAGAGGTTTGCCCTCATGCTCTAAATATCTGGGTTTACGTCTTGCTAATTTTTAGTTCTGGTTAATATCTCAAGGTCAATGTATAACATGCATAAAGGCTTTTTGTTAATGATAGTGGAAGTAATTCATATTTCTAATCATCTTTAGAATTTGGAACTTGTATTGGCTCCTCTTCCTTTCATACTTGATTAGATTTTCATTCTTTTTCCCTCATATGGTGGCTGATGAAGCACTCAGTCGAGGAGGCAGCAGAAGGGTCAGCTCAGCCATTTTCTTGTTCACTTATGCTTCCATTGTTAGCAACGTCTTCAACCAACATCTTTTATTTAATTAAAATCATATAATATGATCTTTACATTACATAACCAGGCACTCTTACACTGCAGTGTGCTGCAGAAGGCTGAAAGTGAAGTCATGAGTGAGAGCTTTTTCTCAATGCCCACTTTCTTCCTTCAGACCAAGGGGATTAATTACAAAGAACCAAGGCCTCCCTAAGCAGATAGTAGGGCGTGGCCTCGTTAGGGATAAAACGAGAAGCCAGAAAGCCTCAGGCTTTCTCAAGCCCTGTCCCATCATGTCTCTCCCTCCCCAGCATCTCCATTTCTCACTTCATATCCCCTTCTCAACTTTCTCTTTCTTCCTACTGACTTGTTTTTACTGCTTGAGGATGCTCGTGACCAAACATGATCATGTCAAGGCTAGTGAATTTTATATCAGTTGAAGCTATCCAGAACATCATCCAAATTTGCAGGAGCCAAATTTCAAATAGCTGAACTTGAGTCAGAGGCCCTCCCCTGGTGCAGTGAACTCTGACCGAGCCTATGCTTATAGGTGGGTGAGATAGAGTCTCAAAGAAGGGGATTTAGGAATGCGGAGACATTCTGAAAAGTGGCTCTCACAAATAGCCCTAGCTAATGTATCCTGATGCAGCCATTTCACTGGAGGAATTGTCTGTTCCATCCTTTGGCTATATGATTCGGTCTCCCATGGAAAGGGCTGGAATGGGAACATCAACACTCATTTCTGTGGTTTTTCTTTCTCTCCATTCCTGTAGTTGACCACCAAATTGACACATCATTTTGTTCATCAAGTTGGTGAATGTACTAAATCAGCCTGTAGTTAATTCTGCTAGCCTCCGTGCCTTCTCCTCTTTATGGTTACTTTGCATATCTTTGTTCTTGTCCATCAGGTATTGACTTTATAATTTAACTCTCAGAGCATAACACTGTTAACTTCACTTTCAAGTTTGTGGAGAACCAACAACAGAACCAAGTTCTAAACACTTTCTTTTCCCAAATTACTTTGTTGTGCACATAAATCTTCAAGATAGGTTATAGATACTGAAGTAAGAAAGTGTTGCAAAATGGTTAAGAAATATGAACACAGTTAACGCCCCAAATTCATGTCATCTCTTGAATGCAAAAAAACTAAACAAAAAAAGAAGAATGGAAATGGCCAGTTTACCTTAAATAATTATGATAACCCATATGCTACGTATGCTTAACATTCAGGTGTGAGATATAGAGGGAGACAGAATCGGAGATCACATTGAAGTTGGAGATAGAATAGAATAGACAGAAAACATAAGCTCAGAAAGTAGGAGCCACTATGTAGGGTTTCCGTTATAATAAGGGAACACCTCTACTCAAGATAACTTAACAACAAAAGCTAGAGTTTGACCATGGCAGACACACTTGACAATTCAGAAAGAACGAAACACTCACCAAAACTCCTGCTTCAGTTTCCTACTTTGTATCAGAGCCAACAGACTCATGACCTTGTTCAAGTTAAAGAAAAAAAGTGATTTTTTTCCCTCCTCATCAGAGAATTAAATGATAAATAAAAGTGTTTAACTCTCCTTCAGCCTAAAATCGGGGAGGGGGGGGAAGAAAAACTATTTTGTCTATAGACAAACAGGAAAGACGAGGAGAGACTTCAAGATTTTGGAGCATTAAAAGTGATGCAAAGCCCATTTAATGGACACCCCCAGAGCTTTTTTTTCCCCCAAGCACCGCAATTGATTGCCACGAGATTATGATGCCATTAAAATTCACTCTGCCCATAAACTAATGCTGCGGAAAATGCTGGCGTTTATAGCAGTTCCTACAAGGGACATATTTCAGTGTGAAAGTAAGTCCTAATGTAAGAACTTTATCTCAGTAAAGCAACATCTAGGAAGGGGGGAAGGAGGAGGAGGAAGAGAGGCCGTCTGGGAGTGCTAGGAGTTTTATTTCTCTCAATAATGGGTGTATGGATGCTAAATTTCAAAGACTTTTTAAAATAAATCTATTGGCCTTTGACAAAATCAATCCAAACCCCATAAACCAAGAAGTCATCCACTTGATATTAATGAGCCCACATTTGCATTTATTTGTCTCTTACACTAGACAAACCATTAATTTCATGTTTATGCTTCCTTTGAAGTCTGAATGCTCATAGATAGATGGCCTCATCGAATCTCCTGCTGCTACATTAATATTTCGCTATAAATGATAAATTTTATCATTTTCCACAACACCCCTTTTTACTTTAAGAAAGCTGTGAAAATACAAGCAATAAGTCTTAAGGTCTGAAAGCACAGCTTTTTTTTTTTTTATACTCTTCAGCAAGGATCATTAAAATAGTGATATCTTTAACATCAGGGTACCTTTGATGGCCTCTAAGACTTGGAAGCCAAGATGATGTATATCTTATCAACTAATCAACCTTTCTTGGATAAAACATGGTTCAGTTGACTAGAGCTGACACACAGGTCCATTTTTGACCAACACTCAGAGTCTAAAGTTTTTTCAGAATTTTTCTGACAACATTTTAGTTTCGAATATGAGCCTAATTCATTGGTTTAAAAGGAAAAGTATTTTGAAAGATTTGAAGTAGAAACATTTACCAGCAGCAGGGCATATAAACGGCAAAGGACCAGGTGAGAGGGTCAAGGGGTTCTAGATTGGATAGATTGATGCTAAATGAGATACAGTGCATTATGTCATGGAAATGGCCACAACCAGTTCAGTTACTCCGTTTGATGATAATAATGATGAAGATTATGGAGAAGATGATGATGATGAATACTTACTGAGTACTTCCTACACGTCAGACACTGGGCTATGAGCTCTGCAGTCATCCTCTCAACAATCCTAAGAAGTTTTTCCTGTTATTCCCAGCACATAGATGAGGCAACAGAAGCTTAAAGGGGTAAATAGTTCTTCAAAGGTGTAACTGCTCCATAGAATGGTAGGTCCATTTGCTTCTTTGCCATTGGGCTATTACAATCACACCCGCCAGGATCTCCCAAAAAGGGTGCTATAAATGACTGAAACCTTTCATTTAGATGGATATTGATGCTTTTAATTCTGCTTTCATAATAGAGGTAAGAAGGAGATCACAGTCAGGAATTTCCAGGTAATTAACTTCAGTGATAGTCACAGTCTGAATCAGGGGCATGGAAGAATTGGAACCTGTGCCCAGGAAATTTTTTTGGAAATCTCACCTTGCTCCTTGCACATTATTCCCTTCGCCTGCCCTTGAAGCAGGCTGTTTGCCATTTCTGACAGAGCTCACAGATCCAGTCTCGCCCACTTTTCCCACTCCTGTCACCTAGACAAACTCGCCCTTTGCTTACACATAAAGTCTTTGTCACACTTCATGTTTTGCTTTGATGTTGCATTAAAATAAATTTGTAGCTTTTTATATATCTTAGAAATATGCATTCACAACCAGTTTTTCAGATTAATATTACATGTTCCCTTTGTGAGGAGAATGGGGAGGAATCCTATCTTTGACCAGAATCCCCTTATTCAAACTGATTTAATAAAAGAAACTATTTACATTAGTGAAAAAAAATCATCATAATAAAAATGTTTACAAATCATTATGATGTCAGGCATTTGATTTGCCTTTTTTTTAAATTTGTAAGCCACGTCTGTGATTAAGGACTGCAGTGAAATGTTTAAAATGCAAAAATATAAACTGTGTAATTAAAATAATGCATTGATGGGGCACCTGGGTGGCTCAGTCGGTTAAGCGGCGACTTCAGCTCAGGTCATGATCTCGTGATCTGTGAGTTTGAGCCCCGCGTCAGGCTCTTTGCCGATGGCTCAGAGCCTGGAGCCTGCTTCAGATTCTGTACCTCCCTCTCTCTCTGCCCTTCCCCTGCTCACGCTCTGTCTCTATGTCTCTCAAAAATAAAGAAACGTTAAAAAAATAAAATAAAATAACGCGTTGACCGGGAATGAGAAGGGCAGTTCGTTAGTAAAGTGACTGAAAAATCCTCCTCTATTTGGAAAAGGTGGTCAAGGGAATAAGGAGTTCAGATACTGGTGGGCTAGTCCATATAAGACTTAGAACAGGGACATAAAAAAGTACAGCCAGACTTCCTGCCCACAGGGAAGGCTACAGGAACAGCTATGTTGAGTCTTTATGTAGCTAACCAATGATTTGGGTGAAGGAAAACCATCATTTGTAATGAGAAAATACTAAGACTCAGGGAACCTGGTGGCTCAGTCAGCTAAGCATCCGACCTCAGCTGAGGTCATGATCTTGCATTGGTGGGATCAAGCCCCATGTCAGGCTCAGAGCCTGGAACCTGCTTCAGATCCTCTCTCTCTCTCTCTCTCTCTCTCTCTCTCTCTCCCCCCCCCCCCGTCTCTCTTTCGAAAATAAAATGCCAGGACTCATTTAGGGGCTTTTGGTGTCTATGTGATCTGCATTACCAGCAGTTGAAGTGTATTGAAGTTCACTAGGTGCCAAGTACTCTTTTCAGTGCTTCACATCTGATCCTAAAACTACCCCTTAAATAGACACTACCATCATCCCCATTTTACAGGTAGGAAAAGTAAGAGCTGGGATGATAACTAACTTGCCTCAGGTCACACAGCTACTGAGAGATGGAGCCGGATTCAAATCTATACAGTCTGATCCCAGAAGTCCCCAAACAAGTCAACTTCCAGAAAAAAAAACTAGTTTCAAAATATACCAAGGCACTTTGTAAGGCTGCCTGACAAGTGAACATAAAATTTTAAATAATTAAAATCGTATTTATTTATTTATTTGAGTGTGGGGGAGAGGAACAGAAGGAGGGAGAGAGCAAATCTTTTTTTTTTTTAACATTTATTTATTTTTGAGAGACATAGAGACAGAGTATGAGCAGGGGAAGGGCAGAGACAGAGGGCGACACAGAATCCGAAGCAGGCTCCAGGCTCTGAGCCATCTGCACAGAGCCCGATGCGGGGCTCGAACTCACAGACTGTGAGATCCTGACCTGAGCCGAAGTCAGTCACTTAACCAACTGAGCCACTCAGGTGCCCCGAGAGAGCAAATCTTAAGCAGGCTCCACGCTCACCACAGAGCCCAAGGTAGGGTTCAATCCCCCGAGCCTGAGATTATGACCTGAACCGAAACCAAGAGTCAGACGTTCAACCAACTGAGCCACCCAGGTGTCTCACAATTAAAATAATAAATAAAATAATAATTATTGAAATAAAATCTAAAATTATTGAAATAATAAATTTCAATACACCTGAAGGCATTGGAATTTCCTTGCACAGATCTGAATTTGTCTCCACATGGAGTAAGTGTGAAAACTTGGAGGCTTAGGTTCTCAGCAAGTAAAGAAGCAACTTTTCTGGCTAGGTCCTGGCCTGAGACCTTCATAGTTCATTAGTGTTGACCCAGAAGCACAAGCCTTTATTGATCTTCATGGGTTCCAAGCCTGAGAGAGCTACCTTGCCTGCATTTCCCCTTCTTCACTAACAATATGAACCAAGAAATGCAGTAAATAAGAACTTCTTTAATTTGTTCCCTCCATCCACTTTCTTCTTTTCCTACCAACCATTTCAAGTTCTCCATTGGATTTCCCGATTCTGGAACCAAGGCTGACATTTGCTTTAGTCCGTTCACTTTGGAAGGAAGAATAAAGGAAAGAATGGGAAAACAAAATTTAATTTTTTTCTGAAGAAAGAAATGGTAACACATAAGGCTCAGTGGATGCACAGGAGACAAAGTTCTTTTTGTTCTCTAACAATCACCCGGAGAAGCAGGTGCCATTGCGTTGGACAAGGTTGCAGTGCAGGGCCCATTGTGTGGGACATGAATGAGTGTTGGCGCCTCCGCCGCCAGAGCCTGTTCTGTGCTCAGAATGGTGCCCATTGTGCCCATGTTGCTAGAAGGACTCGGACTCACGAATGGGAAACGCTCGCTCCCACCTTCCCCCAACCTCTGCTTTGCCGTCCAAATCTACCGTTACAGATATAATGCAGACCTCTGGCATTCAGGGTCCTCTTGCCCTGTACTTCTGAAACAAAAGCTATTATGCTACACCATGAAAGCATGGCCCCAGAGAAATAAAGCCGCCTGGAAAACTAGTCTAAGAGGGAGAGTGTGAGCTGCATTTAAAGTTTAAAACCCAATGAAAACAAAACACTTCCGATTAAAAATGGGTTTTCATGCCTTTGTGTACACACATATATGTGTTCATCAGAACATTTCATCCCAACGTTCATGACAAAAGCAAGTGACCTGTCCTTGCTTTCAGAAACCAAGAGAGGTATAGCTGAAGAAGAGGGGTAGAAAACGAGGAATTCTAAGCTTGCTAGATAAAGCTTGTTCTAATTAATGGGCTCCAATACAGAGCAGGGAAGGAGGAAAGGTATCTTTTTACTAAGAAAAGGCAGGCAGGGAACATAATGTGTTTCATGCCTCTGTTCAAATAAAAGATGCAACCAGAGCATTAATTACAGTCCCTTCCTTTTAACAGAGAAGTAGCAAGAAGCAGGTGGAGTTTTTCTTTCACTGAGGGAAATTCAGTAGGCACCAAATGCTGAAGGCACTACCAAATGGCTGTGTTTGGATTTGTCACCTAACTTTATGAGAAGCCCAACATGCTTTGAAATTTCTTTTTTTCTTTTCTTTCTTTCGTTCATTCGTTCTTTCCTTTCTTTCTCTCTCTTTCTTTCTTTCCTTTCTCTCTCTCTCTTTTCTTTCTCTCCTTCCTTCCTTCCTTCCTTCCTTCCTTCCTTCCTTCCTTCCTTCCTTCCTTCTTCCTTCCTTCCTTCCTTCCTCTCTCCCTCCCTCCCTCCTTCCCTCTCTCTCTCTCTCTTTCTCTCTTTCTCTCTCTCTTTCTTTCTTTCTGTCTTTCTTTCTGTAGGCCTGCAGCATGGAACCCAATGCAGGGCTTGAACTCATGATGCTGAGATCAAAAGCCAGATGCTTAACCCACTGAGTCACCCACACGCCCCTAAAATATTACATGTCAGAGAAAGAGATGCTCAGCATATTTCTTAGGTGTAGAGCAATCTTGTGAAATCGCATGAGGCTTACCCTGGCTTGGGGCCTCACACATCCATGCACACATCCCGGGCGCTTGAGATGGGGCCTTTCCTTAAAGCTATCTAGGGTAAAACATCTCACAACTTGCCCCAGTCATCCATCCCAGTCTCAAACTCCCCTCCATTGCTTTGCTCATGTTGTCACTTCTGCTTGTTATCTCTTCTCTCCTCTCTTCACCTAGCTTGCTCTTACTCAACTCTTCGTAGCTCAGGAGATTTTTGATTGAATATAGTTTAAGTGTTTGGTTTAGGTCATTTCACTATTTAGATGTATAGTGTGTAAGATCCATATGTATTATTTTTATTTGATAATTTGACATGCTACAATTTGTAAATTTAAGGTGTACAACATGTTAATTTGATGCATTTACGTATTGTAACGTGATTGTCACATTACATCACTATTGTGCAGTATTATTGACTTTTTTTATGACACTACGGATTAGATCCATTTTCTGTAAGTTGATTTTGTAATCTGCCATTTTACTGAAATCACTGATTAATTTCAATAGTTTTTTAGCTGACTCTTTGGGATCTCCTATATATAAGATCACATCAGCATATAGCAACAATTTTACTTCTTCCTGCCTCATTTGGATGCCTTATGTCTTTGTCTTGCCCAATAGCTCTCTAGCATTTCCAGAACTAAAAGAATGTTGAGGTGGGCAACTTTGTCTTCTACCTGATGTCAGAAGTAACACTTTCAATTTTCTCTATTGATTATAATGTTAGAATCGGGTTTATTGTATATGGCCTTTATTGTATTGAGTATGTTCTCACTATATCCACCACGTTAAGGGTTTTTATCATGAATGAATGTTGAATTTTTTCAATGCTTTTTTTGCATCTGTTGAGATGATCATGTGATTTTTATCTTTCATATTATTGATGTGATAATTTGCATATGTTGAATCATCCTTGTACCCCAGCGACAAATCCCACTTGGTCGTGCTGTGTAATCCTATCAATGTGTTCTTGAATTCAGTTTGCTAATATTTTACTGAGAATTTTTGCATCTATATTCATTAGTGATATTGGTCTACAGTTGTAATATCCTTATCTGGTTTTGGTATCAAGGTAATGCTGGCTTTGTGAAGTGAGTTTGGAAATGTTACCTCTTCCTCAATATTTTGGAAAAGTTTGAGAAGGGTTGATATTAATTTTTCTTTAAATGTCTGGCAAAGGGGCACATGGGTGGCTCAGTTGGTTAAGCGTCCAACTTTGGCTTAGGTCATGGTCTCATGGTTCATGAGTTTGAGACCCACATCTGGCTCTCTGCTGTCAGGGCAGAACCTGCTTCAGGTCCTCTGTCTCCCTCTCTCTCTGCCCCTCTCCTGCTGTGCTCTCTCTCTCTCTCTCTCAAAAATAAATAAAAACACTAAAAGTAAATAAATAAATGCTTGGTAGAATCACCAGTGAAGCCATCTGGACTTGGAGTTTTCTGAGTTGGGAGTTTTTAAATTACTGACTCAATCTCCTGACTCATTTTTGGTCTTTTCAGATTTTCTATTTATTCTTGATTCGGTGTTGGTAAATTGTGTGTTTCTAGAAATGTATCCAATTCTTTATTGGCATATCATTGTTCATAGTAGTTTTATAACTGTATTTTTGTAGCATCAATTGTAATATATCCTCTTTAATTTCTAATTTTATTTATTGATGTCTTCTCTCTTTTTTTCTTTGTCAAGTTGAAGGTTTGTCAATTTTGTTTATCTTTTCAATGAATCAGCTTTTCATTTTGTTGATCCTCTCTATTGTTTTTCTGGTCTCTGTTTCCTTTATTTCTGCTCTAATTTTTATTATTTCCTTCCTTCTGCTAGCTTTGGATTTAATTTGTTACTATTTTTCTAGTTCTTTGATGTGTAAGGTTAGGTTGTTTATTTGAGACTTTTTAAATTTCTTAATATATGTGTTTATTGCTATAAACTCTCCTCTCAGAACTGCTCTCGCTGCATCCTACAAAATGTGATATGTTCTTTTTTCCTTTTCATTTGTTTCAAGATAATTTTTTGTTTCTCTTTTGACTTTTTATTTGACCCATGGTTGTTTAGAAGTGTGTTATTTAGCTTCTACACACTTGAAGATTTACTCACTTTCTTCTTTATTTGATTTCTAATTTCATGCCTTTGTGGTCAGAGAAGATAGTATGATTTAAGTCTCCTTAAATTTGCTGAGATTTGTTTTGTGGTCAACCACATAATCTATCCTGGAGAATATTTTATGTGCACTTGGGAAGAATGTGTATTGCATGTTCTATATATGGCCTGTTAAGCCCATTTGGGTTTTTGTTGTTGTTGTTGTTGTTGTTTTATTTTTTTTTTGTTATAATAGTTTATTTTCAAATTGGTTTACATATAACACCCAGTGTTCATCCCAACATGTGCCCTTTTTAATGCCCATCACCCCCTCTCCCCCCTCCCTCATCCCCCTTACCCTCAGTTTTTTCTTAGTCTTTGAGAGTCTCTTATGTTTTATCTCCCTCCCTCTCTGTGTCTTTTTTTTCTTTCCCCTCCTCCCCTCCCCCTGGTTTTTGCTTAGTTTCACAAAGTCCACCTATTCGTGGAAACATATGGTATCTGTCTTTTTCTGACTGACTTATTTCACTTAACATAATACCCTCCAGTTCCATCCATGTTGCTACACATGGCACAAAAACAGACGCATAGACCAATGGAATAGAATAGAAAACTCAGAAATGGACCCGCAAGTATATGGCCAACTAATCTTTGACAAAGCGGGAAAATGTATCCAATGGAAAAAAGACAGCCTTTTTAACAAATGGTGCTGGGAGAATTGGACAGCAACATGCAAAAGAATGAAACTAGACCACTTTCTTACACCACTCACAAAAATAAATTCTAAATGGATAAAAGATCTGAATGTGAGACAGGAAACCGTCAAAATCCTAGAGGAGAAAACAGGAAAAAGCCTCTTTGACCTAAGATGCACAAATTTCTTACTCGACACGTCTCCAAAGGCAAGAGAATTAAAAGCAAAGATGAACTATTGGGACCTCATCAAGATAAAAAGCTTCTGCACGGCAAAAGAAACAACCAACAAAACGAATAGGCAACCAACGGAATGTTGTTGTTTTAAATTTTTATTTATTTATTTTAGAGAGAGAGAGAGAGAGAACACAAGCAGGGGAGGGACAGAGATGGAGACAAGGATCCGAAGTGGGCTTTGCGTGGATAGCAGAAACCTTGATGTGGGGCTCAAACCCCACGAACCATGAGATCATATCCTCAGCCAAAGGCAGATGCTTAACTGACTGAGCCACCCAGGTGCCTCAAGCCCATTTGTTTTAAAGCACAGTTCAGTTCCAATGTTTCCTTGTTTATCTTCTGTCTGGATGATCTATCCATACTGATAGTGGGGGATGGAAGTCGTATTATCGTATTGCTATTTCTCCCTTAAGATCTGTTGGTGTTTGCTTAATGTATTTCATTGCTTGGATGTTGGGAGCATAAAAATTTATGATTGTTATACCTTCTAAATATATTGACCCCTTTTATCATTACATAATGAACTTCCTTGCCTCTTATTACCATTTTTGGCTTAATATCTATTTTGTCTGATATAAGTATGGCTATACCACTTTCTCTCCATTACCATTTTCTCAGAGTATCATCTTCCACCACTTCACTTTGAGCTTATGTTTATTTGAAGCTGAAATAAGTCTCCTAATAGCAGCATACAGTTGGGTCTTGTTTTTTAATCCACCCAACCACTCTGTGCCTTTTGATTGGTGAGTTCAATTCATTCACAGTTAGGGTGACTACTGATATATGAGGACTTACTATTGCCATTTTATCTTTTGTTTCTAGTTGTTTTGTGTCTCCATGGTTTCTTTTTACTTTTGTTTCTGTCTACCTTTTAAAGTTGGTGGTTTCCTATGATTATTTGTTCAATTTCCCCATTTTTATGCTTTGTGTCTTTGTTCTATATTTGTGTTTTGTGGTTACTATGAGGTTACTGTAAAATGTCTCATAGACAAAATAGTCCTCTTTCTGCTGATAGAAACTTATTTTCACTTGCTTATACAGAATCTGTAATTTTCCTCCTCTCCTTTATACTTTTGTTATCACAAACTATTCTTTTTCATGATGTGAGTTCATTTCCAAATGGTAGTGACTATGGTCTTTTTTTTTTACTTAATGTAGTCAGCCGTCTGAAATTTTTATTTCTTTATTTTTAATATAATTTATTGTCAAATTGGTTTCCATACAACACCCAGGGCTCATCCCAACAAGTGCCCTCCTCAATGCCCATCACCCACTCTCCCCTCTCCCCCACCTCCCCACCAACCTTCAGTTTGTTCTCAGTATTTAAGAGTCTCTTATGGTTTGCCTCCCTCTCTATCTGTAACTTTTTCTCCCTTCCCATCCCCCACAGTCTTCTGTTAAGTTTCTCAAGATCCACATATGAGTGAAAATATATGATATCTGTCTTTCTCTGACTAGTTATTTCACTTATAATATATATAATACCCTCCAGTTCTATCCACATTGCTGCAAATAGCCATATTTCATTCTTTCTCATTGTCAAGTAGTTTTCCACTGTATATATAAACCACATATTCTTTATCCATTTGTCAGTTGATGGACATTTAGACTCTTTCCATGATTTAGCTATCGTTGAAAGTGCTGCTATAAACATTGGGGCACATGTGCCCCTATGCATCAGCACTCTTGTATCCTTTGGGTAACTTCCTAGCAGTCCTATTGCTGGGTCATAGGGTAGTTCTGTTTTTAGTTTTTTGAGGAACCTCCACATTGTTTTCTAGAGCAGCTGCACCAGTTTGCATTCCCATCAATAGAGTAAGAGGGTTCCCATTTCTCCACTCCTCGCCAGCATCTATAGTCTCCTGATTTGTTCGTTTTAGCCACTCTGACCAGCCTGAGGTGGTATCTCAGTGTGATTTTGATTTGTATTTCCTGATGATGAGTGACATTGAGCATCATTTCATGAGTCTGTTGGCCATCTGGATGTCTTCTTTGGAAAAGTGTCTATTCATGTCTTCTGCCCATTTCTTCACTGGATTATTTGTTTTTCAGGTATGGAATTTGGTGAGATCTTTATAGATTTTGGATACTAGCCCTTTATCTGATATGTCATTTGCAACTATCTTTTCCCATTCCGTTGGTTGCCTTTTAGTTTTGCTGATTGTTTCCTTTGCAGTGCAGAAGCCTTTTACCTTGATGAGGTCCCAATAGTTCATTTTTGCTTTTGATTCCGTTACCTTTGGAGATGTGTTGAGTAAGAAGTTGCTGTCGCTGAGGTCAAAGAGGTTGTTTCCTGCTTTCTCCTCTAGGATTTTGATGGTTTCCTGTCTCACATTCAGGTCTTTCATCCATTTTGAGTTTATTTTTGTGTATGGTATAAGAAAGTAGTCTAGTTTTGTTCTTCTGCATGTTGATGTCTAGTTCTCCCTGCACCATTTGTTAAAGAAGCTGGTTTTTTTCCATTGGATACTTTTTCCTGCTTTGTCAAAGATTAGTTGGCCATACATTTGTGAGTCCAATTTTACGTTCTCTATTCTATTCCATTGGTCTATGTGTCTGTTTTTGTGCCAATACCATACTGTCTTGATGATTAGAACTTTGTAGCAGAGGCTAAAGTCTAGGATTGTGATGCCTCCCATTTTGGTTTTCTTCTTCAATATTACTTCGGCTATTTGGGGTCTTTTGTGGTTCCATACAAATTTTAGGATTGTTTGTTCTAGCTTTGAGAAAACTATAGTTATTTTTAATACTCTTTTCCCCTTTCACTTTGATCTATAATTGTTTAACACCCCATTCTAACATAGAGTTAGTTAAAAATTTTCTGATTCTGCTGCCCACTTAACACCTTACTCAAAGTGTTGTGTACTTTCGTGATATTTTTTCGGGGAGAAGAGCTCCTTTCAACATTTCTTATAAGGCAGTTCTAGTGGCGATAAACTCCTTCATCTTTTGTTTGTCTGGGAAAGCAGCTATTGTTCCTTCCTATCTGAAGGCTAACTTTGCTGGATAGAGTATTCTTGGCTGGCAATTTTTATCTTTCAGTACTTTGAGTATGTTGTTCCACTCTCTCCTGGCCTGTAGAGTTTTCTCTTAGAAATCTGCTGATAGTCTAATGGGGGTTTCTTTATAGATTACTTTTTTTCCCCCTTGGTTGCCTTAAAGATTTTTTCTTCATCATTGACTTTTGACAGTTTCATTATAATGTATCTTGGAAAAGCTTGTTTTGCATTGAGATAGTAAGGCAATCTATTACCTTCATGGAAATATATGTCTAGCTCTTTTCCCAAGTTTGGGATGTTCTCAGCTATTATTTCTTCAAATAACCTCTCAGCCCTCTTCTCCTTTTCTTCTCCTTCTAGTATACCCACTGTTTTTTTTTAACAATTTATTGTCAAATTGATTTCCATACAACACCCAGTGCTCATCCCAACAAGTGCCCTCCTCAGTGTCCGTCACCCACTCTCCCCCCTCCCAGACCTCCCTCAACCCTCAGTTTGTTCTTAGTATTTAAGAGTCTCTTATGTTTTGTCTCCCTCCCTCTCTGTGGCTTTATTTTTCCCTCTTCCCCTCCCCCATGCTTTTCTGCTAAGTCTCTCAAAATATACCCACTATTCTTATGTTGGCTCTCCTAATGAAGTCTATAGCTCTTATAGGGTTTCTTCAGTATTTTAATTTTAGTTACCTCTCCTCTTCCATTTAAATCATTTCTAGAGTCTTCCATCTGTTCTGCTCTATTACCAGTCTTGCTAATGCATTCTTCATCTCATTTACTGAGCTCCTCAGCTCCAGAATTTCTTTTTGGTTCTTTTTTTGAATTTCAATCTCTTTGGTAATGCACTCCTTCTACTAATTAACTTTATTCTTGAGCTCATTGAATTGCCTTCTGAATTTTCTTGTAGTTTACTGAATTTCTTCATGACAGTGGTTTTAAACTCTCTGTCAGTTAGATCTCAATTATCTTGGACTTTGAGTTTGGTTGCTAGAGAATTATCATTTTCATTTTGTGACACTGTGTTACTATAACTTTTCAAGGTGTTTGAAGAGATGTGCCTCTGCCAGTGCCTTTGAAATAGTGAACACCTTTCTTATTTAAGTAAAGCTTTGTTTACTTTATTTTTAGCAGTTTAACAGTTTGGAGATTAGAGGCCTTTCTTTTATCTTCCAGCAGGTGGCGCTATAGCACAAGTTTTGTTTCTGTTGTCTGAATTGCCTCCTAGCTGTGTTTGGGAGTGTGCACTTTCCCTGCTCCACCCCCTCTGGCAGTGCCACGTGGCCGCCAATGCCTCTGAGGTTCTTGGTGCAGTTATAGCTGCTGAGGTCACCAAGGTTGCAGGCATTGCTGGGGGGAAGGGAGTGTCACAGGCACAGCCCCAGCTGCTGGAGTCACTTGAGCATGGTCACAGGTGTTACTGCCAGTGTTGCTGGGATCATAGGCAATGCCACCGGTGCACCCCCAGTTCTGCCACCTCTGTGAGGTTCTGTCCACCCACCTTCAAAGGGATGGATGTGTGGATCTCAGGCATCCTGGTGTGCTGTGCAGACTATCTTTTCTTGGCCTATTCGTTGTAACTTAAAAACAAAGGGAACTATTCATGCCACCACAATGCTGATCTCGTTCCTAAGTTTTAAACAACACCATGCCCTTCTACCCTGAGGCTGGATGACATCCCTTCTCCCACAGGCCTTAGTCCCATCTGACATCCTATCAGGCTCTATTGAAAGTCTTCCCTGCCTCTCTGGGAGCTCCTCATTTCACCTCCAGAGTCCTAACGATATTACCATAGCTGACGAAAAGCCCACATTTGGTGAACATTTGACAAGCGAACAATTGATGGCTGGAAATTCTTTCTTATTCCATTTCTAGTTCTCTTTAAGCTTTCCAAATCAATCCAGAAAGCTTCCAAGCTGAGGTGGTGCATTTAGAAGCTTTTAAAATTGTTGAAGCATGCCCATAATTGAGATGGAACACATCTGTCACAAGAAGTGCCTAAGCAGAGACAACTCAATGAAACAAGCAACTTTCATATTAAAAACAATTTTGGCAGCTTGTCTTCAAAATTAAGGATTTTTTAAAAATATTTAGAGAAGTAGAGTCTAAAAGACGATTCTTTCTAAATATTCCAGAAATAATTTATCATTTCCTTCCAAGCTTGGTTTTCCTAACAGGATGATTATCTATCAGCCACTTGAGTCAGGAATCTGGGAGGTTGCACCTGTTTTCCTAACCTTCACATCCAACCTATAATCCAAATCTTGTGAATTTCGTCTTTAAATCCTTCATGCCTTTATGCTTTCCCCTTCATCTCCATTACAGCACATGCCTCTAGACCCCCATCTTCTCTCCCCTGCCTCTTCTTCCCTCAAATATTGCTCCCAACCCTCAATCCCAATCCCTTCTCCATTTGACACCTTGAGCGAACATCCTCAAGTGCAAATCAAAGCATTTTCTCCCATATGATTTTTTTAAACATTTTCTTGATGTTTATAGTTATGTCTTTAATCAGACCTACTAAATAAGAAATTTCCAAGGGTCACAGGAAACAGTTTTAGTAGGTCTACAGATAGTTTACAGTTGGGAACACATAACCAACAGACATCACACACAAGGACTGCTAAGCTGGGATAACCAAACTGCTAAGATAAAAGACAATGCATTTCTTAGTTCTAATTGCAAAGTTATAAAAACTTTTCCAACAAGGCTCAGCATTCTGTTGTTGAAGGTGAGATGGTAATGGATAAAATGCGTCTACGTATGGATTGCCTCCAACAGCTCACCCACTCCCCACCCAATTCAGGATTGTACAGAATATGACTTCAACCTGTCTCTACAGCTTTATCTTCTATGTAGTCAACCCCCAAACAACTAGACTCTTTCCTGTTTCCTTTAACAGCTCCCTTAGTCGCACGTCACTCGTGCTTTTCCAGCCATCTGAAAATCTCTCTCTCCAGTAATTTCATGCCTGAAGTCCCTGAGACTGACCATTCAAAAATAGGTCACTCATGGGGTGCCTGGGTAGCTCAGTTGGTTAATTGTCCATCTCTTGATTTCGGCCCAGGTGATGATCTCATGGTTTGTGAAAGTTCAAGCCCCACATTGGGCTCTGGGCTGGCAGTGTGGAACCTGCCTTGGGATTCTCTCTCCCTCTGTCTCTGCCCCGTCCACTCGTACTGTCTCTGTCTTTCTCAAAATAAATACATAAAAACAAACAAAAAAAAAGGTCACTCTTCTGATTTCCTTCTTACCAAAGTATAAAATGAATGTGATAAAATGGTATTTGTAGTTATCATTATGCCTAAAGAAAGGGAACAAAGTGTGTTTGTTTATGTTGGTCAGGTATTGTGAACAAGAGGCAAAAGTAACAAATCTATACTGGGCATCGAGTACTTACACAGGAATAATTTAGTTCCAGTGTTTTACCTAGCTTACTAAGGAAGATAAAATAATAGAGCCAATGAGATTTAGACCCCTGCTTCTACTAGGTAGGCCTTAGGTGTAAAACAGCCAATGAAAAAAGAATTCTAGCTTCTGGAATAACTACCCTGGGAAGAAAAACATTCTAAGAGAAATGAGCCCTGGTCCCAAAGCAGCATCCCTGCACCCTGTATCTTGCATCCTACATTGAAAGACATAGTGCAGTTTGTGAAAGTGGAGAGTCCAGCAGCTTCCAAGACCTGATCTGAGAGGCTATCACCATCAGGTCTGTCAGCAGCTGCATCCCATTCCAGACAAGATCCAGAGAGAATTGGAAGAGTGCGCGTCGGTATCTTCACTTCCTTCTGTGTTTGCTACACCAACAAAAAGGGCTTATTTGGGTTTGGTTTTGTTTAAAGGTTCTGACATTAAGAGCGCTTGATTAGACTGGGACATGTGGGCAGATTGGAGATGATGGAATAGTACATTTCCTCCAGCTCCAACTCCCCTATATAACCTTAGCAAACAGCCTCATTGACCCTTCCTCCTCCTCCTTCCAGGGAACTCAATACTTCCACTACAGGGTGTCGGAGCTGCAAACACTCTAACCTGTTAAATCTGACTTCTTACAACCTGGCCTCTTCTTAGGATAAGGCATATCTGAAAGCACATGTGAAATACATGGTCTTCCAGTAATGTTATGGAGTGACATCTGCACATCCCACCTGAGTGCCCAGAGCTATGGAGGCTCAGCCAGTCCATATTCACCCTGCTGTGTGCTGCACTAGGCTGGGGCCACAGATGAGACAGTTAAAGAGTTTAAGTCCAAGCAGTGACAGGAGTGGAGGACCATGGGGCCTGGGGGACAGGATCCAGTGTGGACAGATAAAAGGGTGACAGGATGCAAACAATGGCAGAGAAAAGCACCTGTATGGAGCCAAAGAGGAAAGACTTCCCCAAGGAGGAGTTACTCCAGCTAAGCCCAGAAGGAAAACCTGGGGTTCTGCAGGATACCTTAAGCCCAAATACAGACAGGAAATGGCCCCATGTATCTTCAGAAACAACTTCAAGTGTTCCAGAGTGAATTCCTGCTGATTCTCTGAACTAGAACTGGGACAGATGGATGGCTCTATCCCTTGATAAAAAAGGAAGAGCTCTGCCACATTTAGCTCCACTCTCACTACTGAGATGTACTTCTCAGTACTATTTTTACCACAGTATTTATCTATAAGTTTATCAATATCCTGCTCGAGAATTTACCACGCTCACTTTTGTCCTTTGGGACTAAAGTAATCTAACTCTCAATGCCATCTCCATGTGTACATGTCCAAATTATTTTTTACTCCCAATCTTATCTTTTTGTTTCAGCCAAATCTTTGCCTGACTGATCCCTGCTCCAAAACTTCTTCTTTCCTCCTCTTTATCTTTCATTAGACTGTCCCCAGCATTTGGAAGGGAAGGAGGAAGGAAGCAAGGAAGCAAGGAAGGAAGGAGGGAGGGAGACACGCAGAGGACAAAGTAGTAGAGAAGGAGACAAGACAGAAGAAGGAAAGAGAAAGGGAATAACAGGTTCTGACTGAGTTATCTAATCCCTTCCAGCAGATCTTTTGTGGTTTTCCTCCCCACAGAAAGGAGGCAGATCAGTTGGTTAAGTACTGAGTGTTCTTCCTCAAAGTATCTTACCTGATCTGGCCAGTTCTGTCCTGTGATTTCTAAGTCAGCTCTACCCTTTAGAAAATGACATCAAAAGAAAACAAGTTAACTTGTAGCCAGAGGCTCAAGAAGCAGGACGGGTCCTGTTAGACTCTCCATCCTTAACCCAACACTGGCTCCCTTTTCTATCTGTGTTTTATTTTCTTCATTCCCAACCCTCAAAGCAACCACATGTGCTGAGCTGAGCAATAAACTGAAATAGAGAAGCAACATACTGGGTTTCTGTGATGTTATCCCCAAAGCAATAGTTTTTCAAGTAAGCTCAAGAAACTGAACCTTATATCCATGGCCGTTCTTCCTTCCTTCTCTGATTTGGCACTCCCACCAAAATCCTGCCCCTGAAGCCTCCTCATGTGTTTATACATGATGGCAAAGCACCAAATGAAGGTACAAATAATTCGATCTAAAGCCAGAGCCAATTCTGAATGACTCGTCTTAACAGAATTAACTGAATTTGCCACATGTTCTGATGTTCTATAACCATAATTACACTTCATAATTTGTTGCAGTACAGTCACTTGGGGACAGAAGTGCTGAATTAATTGTACCATTTTTGTGACCCCTAGACTTTCTCCATTAAGACCAAGTTAATTTCTCAACATGTGAAGATTCATTTTTTTTGTACAAATAACATTAGTAATAAACCCAGGGCATCAGTGAGCAGTGTGCACAAATGGCTGCCATCAAACAGCTACGTGATCACACCCTAGTTCCACTTAAACGCAATTTATGTCAAATACATTAACAGAGACGCGATGGGTATTTGATTTGTTTTGGCTTTGTGAGGAAATAGCATAATTTCTCAAGGTTTGGGATATGTTTTTATGATGAGGCAAAACTAATAAGTGGGAGTGCTCACCAGGAGGGTCATTTATGAGGTCTTGATGCATTTCTGGAGGACAGATTTCTCTGTGGAGACACCTGGGGGCTCTCTTGTCTGAGACCCTACAGATCAAGAGGTCATTAGGCATGTGCTGTTGTTGAGGACATCTCTTCATCCATTCATAAATATGTGAACAGCAGGTGGACAATCCATGCCAACCCCTTGGGCTGATGCTTTGACCCCAATGTGTCTGTGAAGCAGGCAGGACTGTGGCCTGGCAGTCTAGTGGGGAAGGGCACTTCAGCTGAGACTTTGAGCAAGAAGGTCATTTTAGAACATCATTCTGCTGCAGACTGAGAAGCTACCCATGCACTGGCCAGGTTCTTCTGATCAAACTCCATCTATTTCTCCACATACGATTCAGGATGGGAAAGGTTCCCAGTAACCAAAGAGATGGACTTAAACTAATCAAGACAAGTATTCTGCACTCCATAATTTCTGAGGGATTGTCGAATTTTTCTTTAAATGATGTGCTATTTTTCAAAGCTAATATTAATTTGATTTGGTTTTAGTGTAAGTGAGGAATGGGGGGTGTGAAACTTTGAGCAAATCTAAATTATTCATGGCCTCTTTTAAGTCAGCTAGAACTAGTTTTTCAGATGCTGTCTACTGTTTAGATTTTTTTCCATTGATGATCTTGAGTATGAATGCTGGTTAATTCTAGGACATTACACTGTGATAAAATTTATGTTATTCCTACTTATAAATTCTACTTAACTCTAAACAGTAAAGGTTAGTTTGTGTCAACAAAATTATTGATGAAAATGATAAATCAGAAATAATGCAGCTTTAAAAGTGATTTAAACATACATTATCAAGGAATCAATCATTCAAGTGTTACTATATCAGACATTTGTAAAACATTTGGGACAGGTTAGCAATCAGCATACTATTTTTTATTTCCCCTGAAAAATGGGGAAATTAAGCTAGATACCTGATACATGGCGAAGGTCTGACATTACCATGATCCAGAGGTTTCTAGGAAGGATGTATTGGCATCTAGCAACCACAGCCTGCAGGGTGGAAAACACACAAATGTTTAGAGAGAGGAAAGAATGCTGGCACTAGGCATTCTCAGAATATACTCCAAGCCATTAAATCTTAGATTTGAAAAATGGCCCTTTTTAATGGGCTGTGCTCTGACTGAGAAATATCAGTACTCTTTTAAAATGTAGTTTCATGTGTGATGAGCAAATCTGCATGTACGTACTCAAAAGCCAGAAGGAGGGGCATCTGGGTGGCTGAGTCAGTTAAGCGTCTGACTCTTGGTTTCAGCTCAGGTCATGATCTCACAGTTCACGAGTTCAAGCCCTGTGTCAAGCCTCACATCAGGCTCCATGCTGACAATGTGGAGCCTGCTTGGGATTCTCTTTTCCTCTCTCTCTGGCCCTCCCCCACTTGTACTCCCTCTCCCTCTCCAAATAAATAAATAAACATAAAAAAATTTTTAAGCCAAAGGAAATATGGAGACACTCAATGTCTTACTAAACTTCTTTGATTGCTACAGATCTTTGGGGGATTTTTCAGATCATGGGGTCAAAACTGAGGATGAAGTTCGTTTTTCTGTCATCTGGAATGAAATGGTTTGTAAAGTAAATTAACAGCGCAGAGACCAGATTTCAGATGAAAATTTCACACTGAGTAACTATTTTTAAATACTCTTCAAACACACCAGAGGCAGTCATTTATATAAAAGAAATGATAAGCTAATTACATTTCAATGTCACTTACCAAGGTTAAACTCCCCAAAACTCCAAGCACAAATGTAGCCAAGAATACAGAAATGAACGTGACCACATTCCTCCCATCCTCCGGTACCCAAACCAAGCCTTTCCTTCTCCAAGACACTGTACACCTTGCTCCCAGGGAGCCATTGGCTAACATGTGCTGAGCACTCACTTACTTGGAGATCACATACTTATTTTCCTGGATTCCCCCTGGATTTCCTGGGCTGGGAGCTCTCTGAGAAAAAGGACTGTGGCTTTTATCTCTTTGTCTAAATGTGTACTCCTGACATGAAGAAAGAGTCAATAATTATAGCAAGAGAAAAGCAAAGAGTATGAGGAAGAAGATAAAAAAGAAGAGGAAGAGGAGGTGGGAGAGGAGGAAGAGAAGGAAAGAAAGAAAATTCCACACAAAGAAAAAGTAGAACCACTTTCAGGTTATATGAAAACATAGCATCACATTATGGAAAATTATGTGCCAATGTAAGGAGAGATAAAATAGAACAGGGACAGCAAACGAAAAACCTCTATGCAGCAGGTGGATACTTCTCTGTGCTTAGTGATTTAACATAGCAACCTAGACCGCTTGGGGTAAACAACCCATGTGGGGCACAAAACTGAGTAGCTACTGGAAATAAGATACAAAGTGGGGACTTAGTCATAAATGAATATGAGAACCTAGTTACTTCGATCTGGAGTACGAGGACTGGGCCCAGCCTCCTAACTGGGGCCAAGTTAATGGCACTAGCTGTCAGGCTTAAAGAAGGACAGAAGCAATAAGCCAAGAAAGTCACTATACTTACTTTTACTATCCATAAATCTTCAATTATTTTGATATTTGCTAATTTTCCTTGAAATGATGCTAAGTCCTGGAATTGTAATACAACTAGTATATTTAAAGATGGGAGGCAAAATGTTGCTAGTTGGGTTGTCAGAAGCAGACATCTGAGATGGAGTTGAGGTACAAAATGTTTCTGAATCCAAATAAAGGGATTCAAAGGGAGGAAGTAGGATTGGGCTGAAGGAGAAGTCAAACTGAAATGCAGCTCTAATGAAACCTTAGCCAACTCAGTGAAGAGATTTAAAACAAATAATGCTTGTCATTATTGCCCATGTCAGGTCAAAGAGGCTAAGTTTTACACCTGGCTTTGCTCAGTCATTAGGAGCAGGCTGTCCCATAAAGTTTTGACCTGAGATAACGTGGCTCGCTAGCAAGAGAAATTTTACTTCTTCCTTTATGATTTGGATCACTAATTTCTTTTTCTTGCCTGATTGCTCTGGCTAGGAATTCCATTACTACAATGAGTAGGTATTGTGAGAGTTGGCATCCTTGTCTTATTCCTAATCTTAAAGAAAAAACTTTAACTTTTCACCATTGAGTATGATGTTACCTGAGGGCTTATCAAATATGGTCTTTATTATGTTGAGGTGCATTCCTTCTATACCTAATTTGTTGAGAGTTTCTATCATGAAAGGATGTTGAATTTTGTCAAATGCATTTACTGGATCTATGAGATGATCACGTGATTTTTATCTTCCATCTGGTAATGTGGTATATCACATTTATTGATTTGCAAATGTAAACTCTCCTTGTACCTCAGGGATAAATCCCACTTGATCATGGTATAGGATTGTCCTGTTGCATCAGTGAGTTGCTACTGCCCTCTAGTGGTTGTAAGATGATTGGTTTTCCTCCAAAAAAGAATAGTCCTTGGACTGATTACTTCCTGGGGATATGGCAATATCGTCTTTAGGTCTCTCAACCATGTAACCAGCGAGCTTTATTGTCACATACAATTTAGGATGCCACAAGAAAAGGGCAGACAGGGAGTAAAACATGAGACATATATCTTGCTAATTTAAAATAGAACAAATAGGGGCGCCTGGGTGGCTCAGTTGGTTAAGCATCCCACTTCAGCTCAGGTCATGATCTCGCGGTTCATGAATTCGAGACCCATGTCAGGTTCTGTGCTGACAGCTCAGAGCCTGGAGCCAGCTTTGGATTCTGTGTTTCCCTCTCTCTCTGACCCTCCTTTGCTCGTACTCTGTCTCTGACTCTCAAAAATAAATAAACATTTAAAAAAATCTCACAACTGCAATCAAAACCTGAAAATACCTTAAATATATTAAGTGACATAAAACAAGTTCAATTGGTGGATAGACTCTATGTTCTTTGTAATTTTTCAAAATCTTCCTTGGCACATCTTAGCATCAGTCAAGATTTGAATAAGAACTAAAATAGTTTTCAACTTATCCTTACATTATAGCAGCATCTATGTCATCCATTTCCACAATTCTCACCACCTAGCACGTGGTCTAATATAGGAGGCACTCAGTCAAGTTTTTTGAAATGGGAAAATGCGTCCACATAATTGCATTTGTCAAATGGCCCATCTCACAGGCAGAATATCAACCACTAATATTTAAGTACTTGGCTGTGTGCTGCACACAGTTGTAAGCACTTACCATGCATTCCTTATTCAATTTTCATGACAATTTTTTGACATAGGTACAGTCATTACCATTTCCTCTTTACATATCTGGGAACCTGTGCAGGCTTCAAGTGGGCTGCATGACTCCCCACTTGAAGTTAGGCATGACCATGTGACTTGCTTGGGCCAATGAAATGTAAGGGGAAGTGATATGTCATTTCCAGGCTTAAGATGATCCCTTCCAAGGTGATCAAGGAAGCAGATATCAAGATGAACCTCCATCAGCCTGGTCTCTGAGTAAACCATGTAACAAAGGCAATCAAGGTGTTAAGTTCTTTACATAGTTCATCTCATTTAACTGTCAAAATATTGCAAGGTAGATACTACTATGCCTGTTTTATAGTTGGGCATGTAGCCTTGGAGATGTTGCACAGTGTGACCTAGCCCCCAGCTGCTGAGTGGTAGAACCTGTAAAGGTACATTCAGTCATCATTTATCACTCGTCTATTATTAGCAAGGGCTGGAGAGGAATGCACAAAACTAATACTATGTGTTCTTAATCAAGGAGGTTGCCATTTTACTTAGAAAGGCAAATAAAGATAAACACCCATAAAAAAGGGAAGCTGGTGGTCTGTGATGGCCTGAATATTCAAAGATTTTATGAGAGGGCTGGAGGGGTAATCAGCTTTGGTGGGAAAAATATATTTGTTTGTGGAACATGGAGAGGGTATCTCAAGCAGAGCTAACAGCATAAGGAAAATGGAAAATGGAAGTAACAAAGAGCATTTTGTCAGGGAAAAAACCAGGCCGGCTACAGCAGAAGGTTCAAGTTGAAATGGAACAGCAGTTAAAATCAGGCATGGCAAAACCAAAAGAGGATGGGACATGAGTGTCTGATGAAGGATTTTGTTCATTTATTCATTTGTTCTTTGACAAAGATTTCTGAACACCTGCAATGCACCCAGTACATAATAGGCCTCCATTAGGAGAGTCCCTAGGAGGTGGTAACTCAGTGCCCAACCGTGTAGAAGCTCACTGGCATCTGCAGGCAGAAAAAACAAAGTGGCAACACTAAACTCAATTTTGAATCCAATATTTTTGCTCCTCTGTTACCTGTAGAGGTCCTTACATGCAGCTGAACCACCATCCCCATCTTTAAAGAAGGCGATTAGAGACCCCATGCTGAGCAGCTCACACCCTAAATGAATCCACTGCTGGGAAAAGCATGTTTGGATCAACTTCATGCCGTGAAGTAAGATGGTAATGGCCAGGTGAGGAGGAACCCCACCAAAGTGTGTGTCCACAGTGGGTGCTTGGATGCAGTACCCTGGGCTTAAGGCCTGACTTGGAATTGGCCTTCATAAAGTGTCCCTGGAAATGAGGCTAATAACCATATCTTCCACTTAACATCACTGTGCTATGCACTTTGCATTACCTCATTTAATTCTCACTGCACTGGCTTTGTCTTTCCAGATATGAAGACTGGGGTTCTGAAAGGCTAAGTAACTTGTCCAAAAGCAAACAGCTAGTGAGTAGTAATGTAATTCTAAACTTAGGCCCTTAATCATAGTACCTGAAATTGAGCCTGTGCTGAAAACTCCCCATAGTTATGGGTCCAGAAAAGAAATTGTTGGTGCACCTGGATGGCTCAGTCTGTTGAGCGTCTGACTGGCTTAGGTCATGATCTCGCAGTTCCTGAGTTCAAGCCCCACATCAGGCTCTGTGCTGACAGCTTAGAGCTGGAGCCTGCCTCCAATTCTGTGTCTCCCTCTCTCCCTCTGGCCCCCCCTCCTTACATCTGCGTATGTATCTCTCTCTCAAAAATAAATAAACATTAAAAAAAAAAAAGAAATTGTCTTTCGCCAGACAGATGCCAGGAAGCACTGAAAGTTTCAGAACATCCTTACCTCACAAACATGCAGACAGAGCACTTTTCAGGACAGAAGTTTGAAAAATCAACAAGTAGAAGATGAGGAAGCGTGTCTCTCTGGTTTCATGACTGAGAGTTCTGGAATGGAATTCAAAAATAACAGTCATGGAAGTAGGTAGTAGGACTTAACATTGAGGACCTACTATGTGCCAGATATTCTTCTAAGATAGTGGAATTAACTCCAGTATATTAGGAATCACAATACATGTGAACAGATTATATTACTATATTTACCAATTAACTGAGGGAGATTACAAAATTAAATTTTTTTAACAGCAGCATAAAGTAAAACTACAATAAAGATGGAAAATAAAGGAATCAAAAAAGATATAGTATGAAAATATTACCAAAAAGAAAATGAGGCAAGCAATATTCATTACATCAAAAACTATTTGAAGATTAACAAAAGTAAGGAGGAACGACATAATAATAAAATGAATATTCAAACAAAAAAACATGTGATACTAAAGGCAGCAAATATGTACCTGACAGCATGGACTCTGAAGCAGATTGTATTTTCCAGAGCTGGCTGCAAAAATATCTCCCATTCCACATGTTCTTTTGCAATGTGACCCTGCCACTCCTTATCAAGAGGAAGAGGCTGATTTCCCTACCCTTAAATCTGAGTTGGCTTTAGTCACTGGGTTGTAACCAATAAGACTCAACAGAAGTGACGCAATGAAGACTTTTGAGGGTCAAGGTCAAAAGAAGCCTTGCAGCACCTTGTCTCTTGGAATGCTTGCTCTCCAAACACTCCCCCTTGGGGGCGCTCCTTCTCAGAACCCAACTGAAGGCCATGCTGTGAGAAGTCCATGACCATGGAGGGGCCATGTATAGGTGTCCCCAGATATCACCTACAGCCTTTGAGTCACCACTGCTCAGACCCTAGACATTTGAGTGAATAAGTCTCCAGGTGATTCCAGCACTCAGCCACTGGAGTCACCCCCACCCACTTGCGATCTCACTACTGAGGCTCCACAGATTGCGGAGCAGAGACAAGCCATCTCCCAGTGTTTCCTGCTCAGATTCCTGATACAGACCCATGAGCATAGTAAAAATGGTTGTTATGTTATGCCACTAAGCATGCTGTTTTACAGTGAAAAATAACCAGAATAAGTTCAAAGAATAAATCAAGTAAAAATGAGCTACATAGGCTCAATATGTATAAAGTAAAAAGTTATAAAATTACAAAGAAAATTAAAGAATTTATAATCATGGTAGGAAATGTTAACGCAATTCTATCAAAAAATAACAGATCAAGGGGCACCTGGGTGGCTCAGTTGGTTAAGTGTCCGACTTCGGTTCAGGTCATGATCTCACAGTTCACGAGTTTGAGCCCCACATCAGGATCTGAGCTGACAGTTCAGAGCCTGGTGTTTCCCTCTCTCTCTGCTCCTCCCCCGCTCAAGCTCTCTCTCTCTCTTTCTCCTTCTCTCTCCCTCTCTCTCTCTCTCAAAAATAAATAAACATTAAAAATAATAATAGATCAAGCAAATTTTTTAAATTGTAAAAAATAGGGGTACCTGGGTGTCTTAGTCAGTTGAGCATTCAACTTTGGCTCAGGCTGTGATTTCACAGTTCAGCGATTTGAGCCCCATGTCTGGCTTTGTGCTGACAGTGCAAAGCCTGCTTCAGATTCTCTGTCTCCCCCTCTCTCTGCCTCTCCCCTGCTCGCACTTTATCTCTCAAAAATAAAAATAAAGAAACACGAAAAAGATTTTTAATTGTAAAAATAAAAAACAACCCAGTTAGCAAACTGATCTAATAGATAAAAGGAAAATACTGAATCCATAAAATGAATAATACAGTCTCCTTACAAATCCAAATGCAACACTTTTAAATTATTTTTAATTGACCTTAATTTTGTATTAAATCACAAGAGAAGTCCCAAATAATTTCAAAGAATAAACCAATAAAATACAGAAAACATTTCTTGATATAACACAACTAGGAATGAATAATAACAAGATGATAAAATACAAAATAAATAATATTAAATATATAAAATACTTATGTATGTATACGTTTATAAATGTATCCATAGATAATTCATTGTTTAAAGAGGGAATCATAATGGAAACTGTGAAATGTTTAGAACTAAAAACAATAAAGCTCTACCTGGAAAACTTATAAGAAGAAGCTGAAGTACCCCTTGATGGCAAATTTAAAACTTGAGATGCATTCTTTTTAATTATAGGAAAACTCAAACACAAGTAGAGAGGAGTATAATGAACCTCTATATGCCCATTGCCCAACTTCAAACAGTATTAACATTTGACCATCTTGATTATTTTATAGCAAAATATATCATCTCATTTCATCCATAAATCCTTCAGTCTGTATCTCTAAAAGATAAGCATCTCTCTTTTAAGCAAATCTTTTAAGCAAATCACAATTCCATCATCACACAGAAAACTAATAATAATTCCTTAATTTTTTTATATAGTTAGTTAACTAGTTTGAAACATGATTCTAAGCAAGATCCTTATATTTGGTCCATATGTGATATCACATTTATGTGTCTCTTAGGTATCTTAATCTATAAATTCAACTCTCTCTCTCCCTCTCTCTCTCTCTCTCTCTCTTTTCTTGCTAATTATTTCTTGATGAAGCCTAGTGTTTTTCTTGCAGAATTTCCCACAGTCTGGATTTTATCGATTCTCTCTCCATGGGGTCATTTAACATATTCCTTGTTTCCCTGTACTTCCTATAAACTATTAGCTACATGTTGAGATCTAATTAGATCAAGATTTGAATTGGGGGCGAAAATAGATTCTGGGTGGAGATGTGAATTCCTAGTATTTCAACTCAGGAGACTTTAGAAGCCACTGGGGATCACGCCCACCTCTGCTGGATCACAAAGGGCTGCTAAGTGGCAATCTCCTTCATGATTATATCACTCTTTAGTAACTAAAATTATTCTAAAAAGAACTTTCCTTCGTCAACTATTTAGTTACCCTAAGGTATATAGTTTGTATAGGAAAGGCAGGATAAACTCTGATACTTTCCCTTTTTAAAGAATTTTCAGAGTAATGAGTTGATAACCTAAAATCAAAGATTACCATGAAGGATATTTTTAGCATCATTATGAGTTCATGGATTTTAATATATATGATGTATTTCAATCCACTGCAGAGATTATTCTTTTTGATGGTCATATTGTCCCATCTTTGGCCAGTAGGAATAAACCCCTTTAATTAGGCTTCAGGGTCCTATTGTTGTGACCCTGGTAGTCTTTGATAGCTTCTTTGTTATCTATTGTGACAGACGTTCCAGGCTAATTTTGTACATTTTCTGCCCCAGATCTGGACTCAGCCATTCTTCAAGAAGCCCTGATTCCTTTCAGTGGGAATGATATTTAGAGAAATGCATTTTTTAATGGACAGATTGGAAATAAATTAGTTATGTGGTTATTTCAAGAAGCTAGAAGCAAAAATTGCTTTAGAAAGAAATGGAAGAAACTACTAAAATTAAGGGCAGAAATTTGGAACTAACAGATGGCTCCTTGAAAAAAACTAACCAAATTAGTTTAATAATAATAAAATAGACCAACTTTTAACCACGACCTTAACCAGAGTGAACAAGAATGAAAAGGCAGAAATAAGCAATACTGTACAGGAGAAAAAATGAAGAAAACAAAGCTATCGCTGCAATGGACTAAAAATTATAACTTGAATATTACAAATAATTCAATTCAATGTATTGGTAAACAGATATATTAGAAAAGTTCCTAGAAAAAAATCTCAAAGAAATTGAAGAAGAATAGGAAGCCTGAATAAACCAAAAATTATGAGAGAAATTGAATTGGAAATCCAAAGGCTCTTCTTTATTCCCAAGACCCAGAGCCAGTGGTGTTTGGTCCCAATGTTAAGAACTATGTGCAGCGAGACTTTAACTTGTCTGTTACCATATCCCCAGTGACTAGACAAGGGGCTGGCAGATAGTGAGTATTCAAAAATACATGGTATGTAAACAATCTTCCTCAGACATAAACTGTCTCGAACAATAGAAAAACATAGAATGATGGAAGCTACCTCACAGCGCAGGGTAAGTATACTCTCTGTATGAAGGAAGGAAGGAGATTATAGATCAATCTCACTTATAAAACTAGATGGAAAATTCTTAGGTAAAATAGCATTAAAACGACTACAACAGTATATTATGGTAAGATAGGGTATACCCCAAGAAAGCAAGGAAATCTGTGAAAAGGACATACCACAATGCCAGATTAAATGAAAAGCTCTGCGATCATCTCAGTAAATGCAAAAAATATTTGATGGCATTCAACATTTATTTAGGATTTAAAATTACCCTAATTTCTAATAAAATAGAAACAGAAAATAATTTATTTAATCTGAGACAGAGCATTTATCAAAACCTAAAACAAAGAATATTCCTTTTTTTTTTGAATTTTTTAACCGTTTATTTATTTTTTAGAGACAGAGTGTTAACAGGGGAAGGGCAGAGAGAGGGAGATACAGAATCGGAAGCAGGCTCCAGGCTGCGAGCGGTCAGCACAGAACCCGATGTGGGGCTCGAACTCACAGACCGTGAGATCATAACCTGACCTCAAGTCGGCCGCTCAACCGACTGAGCCACCCAGGTGCCCCAACAAAGAATACTCCTAATGGCGAAACATTAGAGGTCGTCCCTTTAAAGTCAAGAACAAGGCACCAACACTATATCATTGCTTCTATCCACGTTGTATGGAATAGTAGCAGTTCGATTCTAACACAGGCATAAGAATTGAGAAGAGGAAACAAAGCTATCTTTATCTCCAAATAAGAGAATTCAGCAAGCTTGCTAGAGACAAGATTTGTATATAAAAATCAGTTGAAATTCCATACAATAGTAATAATCAAAGAGAAAAGATAAAAGGAAAAGATTCCATTCATGATACCAAAATATTAAACTCCATAAGGAATTTTGGAATAAGTAGAAGTGCTTTACGAAAAAACAGTTATATTATTGAGGTACATGAAAGGAGACCTGAATAAACAGAGATGCTCCATGTACATAGACAGGAAGACTTAATCTCATAAAAATGTCAAGTCTTCCCCAAAGTAACCTATAAATTTAATGTAATTCCAATCAATATCCCAACACAGGCTTTATTTCTGGAATGTGACAAGCTCGTCCTTAAATTCACTTGGAAGGGTAAAGGGCCAAGAAAATCAATGACTCTTGGAGAAGAGGAATGAGGTGGGTGGGCAGGGAGAGGTGGGTCTGTGAGGTGCCAGAGGGGCGAAGGAGGAGGTCCTTGGCCTACCAGATAGCAGACTTTCCATGAAGGCACTGTAATTAAGGAAGAGTGGTACCGGTGCCAAGACGGACAAGTAAACCCAACTCTGCCCATTACTAGCTATATCAGCAAAATTCTTACCCTTCTGAACAACCTCTTTAATCTCATCTGGAAATTTGGCTTTATAAAATCTATATCAGAGGTATGTTATATAAACTACATAACATGTAAAGTGGTCAGTTCAGTAGGAAACAGTAGGGACTTAATAAAGGAAATTTAGATATACATCGGAAACCCAAAATAGTAATTCAGCTGTAACAAAATGTTAATTGGGAAATTTGCACTCCAAAATGTTTTGGTTTCTCCTAGTCTTTGGGGGCCCTCTTTGCTCTACTGCTAAGCCTGTGTCCTGTGTTAAAAAAAAAGAATCTACAAGTTCCTGAGCCAGCCACTCACCTGCTACAAGGTCTTGACCATCATTTTGTTTCTAAGGCTGGTCAGCACCAAGCACAGCTCTTCATTTGCCAGGGTCTGCCCTGAGAGGAGGCCAGCTCCTACTTCAAGGCTTCCGGCTGGTCCAGGGTTTCACCTGCGTGAGGGTTGGTCTAGGTGCGAGAGATGACGCGAAGTCAGTCTCTTGGAGTCAGCCTCGTATCAGGACTGGTCCAGGGCTCCCTATGTAAGGGCTGAGACAAAAAACATAAAGACAAGACGAAGACAAGACAAATGACACAGAGACAGCCTCTTATTTGGACTGCTCAAAGTTTATTCTTTCTTTAGGGTTTTTATGCGTTTTCTCTAAACACAGCAAGCACACATCCTGCAAAGATTGGCAGGATGAAATCACTCCAATTTCTCAAGGTTCTTAGTAAAATAAAAAGAAACTGATTAAAACAAACTTTACAACCCATAAAACTTTAAAGAACACTTGTTTCTCAAGGTTACATGGATTGTTTAAACAATTAGTATATGACGGTAAAAACAGCACACCTGCAGTCAATGAATAACTAATGGATACATTCTGGTAAATATCATGGGTTGAAAGGATAAGAACAAGGTATACAGATATCAATTAAAGGCTCTAACTACAATTAGAGGATTGTGCAAAAAACATGTTTTTCTCTAAAGTTACTCTCTAAGATTATTTACTATCTACTGACCATTAATAATATCTTAACCCAAAAACTACAGCAATTACCACATTCCTGAGGGTCGGGCTGCACTCTTAGGTTTAATAGAACAATTAGAGATTTATTTTATTTTTGAATTACTTCTATAGTACCTGAGGCAAACTAAAGCCTCTTAAATGATTTTCTTACTATTTTCGTGATGATCAACATTATATCTCTCTATATTCTAAACCTATTAATAGGAATAAAACCAGCAGCATTAATTGTCTAGCGGAGGGGATGCCATAAGACCCTTTTTACTTCATCCTGCAGCTGCTGCTAGTAGGGACTTTTCTTCAATATTATCATCACCCTGAGAGCAGGGATTCTTACAGACCCAATGTACTTATCATAGGCCTGGCATGAATTTATCTCCTGATGGCCCTTTTGCGGCTGTGCCTGTCTTAGGTTGTCCCTCCACTGAGGAATCTTACCCGTCACTGGCTAACTGGCCATCCTCTTAGGACCAAGCAAAGTGAGGAGATCAAAAGCCATAACTTTTATGGCCTCAGGCCTAATACTTGCCTTAGGACACCTCTGCCCGCCAGCGGGGGTCCAGGCTCCCAGCCACCTGGGCCTTGGGCCTCACTTCTTCTACCAGGGCCATGGCCTCTTGGTCCCCAGCATTCATTCTCCTCTGAATCAAGACGTTCTCAGAGATTTCTTTGCCCTGGGCACGGAAATGTAGGGCTCAGTAAAATCCTTTCCCAGGACCCTGGGATAGCCCTCACGGTGGGGATCCCAAAGTCCATCTTCCTTGCAGCTATGGGCCAATAAGATGCTCAGGATAATAGGAAAATTGCTATCTTTAACTACAACTAGCTTTTTTAATACTAGAGGGTACTGCGTGAAATTCTTAACAAGTGGTCAGAAGTAATTTTATTTGACTTGATTTTTTTTCTTTTTTTGCTTGTGTGTATTTCCCAAATTTTCTATTTGTTACAATTAACATATTATTTTATAAGCTTAAAAACCTAAGATACTTTAGAGGTATCAATATCAGATGATATATTTAATTTTTTTAAGGGAAAAAATGTAGTAGTACATCTATTCCTTGCGGGGGGTGGGGGGAGCCATTGGTTTTGTCTGAATTTCTTGGGCAAGGTCTCGTCCACAGCCCAGGCTCCAGATTTCATTACTGCCAGTGCCTTCCATTTCTTGAGACATAATTTTCCTCAACAGAGTCAGAATTGGGTCAGAGAAACCAGGACTTTGTTACTAAGGAACAAGAATTATAAATGATTTCTTTTCATTGTGTTAGTTTAAAACTTATTACATGGGACACGAGAGCCTTCAAGAGCACAGAATAAAACTGAGGTTATTAACTCTGAATATCCAGTAAAATTGGAGGCCAACATCAGCCAGTATTTGGGCAAAAACTAAACACTTCCCACGGCCACTCTGAGGCCAAAAATTGCTTTTTACAACTCTCCTTGTCACTAAAGGTGGTAAGCGGGACTCAGCGAAAGCATCCTTACTGGAATGTCTAGACCCCGGAGGTTCTTTTTTTTATGTTTATTTTTGAAAGAGGGTGAGTGAAAGGGACACAGAGGGTCTGTAGCAGTCTCCACACTGACAGCAGAGACAGAGAGCCCAATGTGGGGCTTGAACCCACAAACTGCAGAAAAATCATGACCTGAGCCGATGTCCCACGCTTAACTGACTAAGCCACCCAGGCACCCCTAGACCCTGGAGGTTCTGAACCCTTTTTTCCACTGCCACACACATGTGGGTCATACTCCAAGAATACACTCTGATTTTGGGGTGTGTGGGTGAGTCTTGGTTTCAGCTCAGGTCATGATCTCACAGTTAGTGGCTTCAAGCTGCACGTGGGGCTCTGAGCTGACAGTGCAGAGCCTGCTTGGGATTCACTCTCTCTCCTCCTCTTTCTGCTCCTCCCCCACTCGCACTGTCCCTGTCTCTGTCAAAATAAATAAATAAAAAAATAAGAATATGATCTGACTCCATAATTAGAAGCAGCATCAAGATAGAATAGGCTGTGGTTTATGTCGAACTCTCAGCAGTTCCTTCCTCTCCCCCTCAAGAAAGCACATAAGAAGACAAATTAGATATATTTTAAAGGGAAAACCCTGAAACCGTTCTAATTTTCAAATGAATTCAATTGCTCAAAACTTCACACTTTTCCTACAGTAACCATTACTGAGGTAAGAGCAGAGATGAGCACTGCTCCAACTATATGGCCGCAGGCGTCCACTCTCCTAGCGACCGACCTTCTGCAGGCAAGAAGCACCTCTTCGCTGCAGCCCCAAGTTTCCAGGAACCATCTCTCTCCCTACACCCAAGGCTAAGCCGATCACTGCCAGCAGGCACCACACATTTTTGTATCGCTTGGTAACCCTCATCATGATGTCTACACTTCGTGAAACTCTTTCTGAAGGCTGGAGATCAAAATCGTATCCGGGTTGAGTTTAGGGTTTCCCGGTAAAAGAGGAAATAGGAATCCTTTGGTTCAGCGGCACTTTTAAAAAGAAGTTTAATTGAAGTCTGAAATGTTGCATAAATGGAAGATACAAGTTTTAATTGAAAAATAATTATAACCACTTAATCATTTTTAAATGAGGGCTATAATTGCAGTCAGCGCACAAAAGCCACATACAGACACTGAGATTTCCGCAATAAAGCAGGGATGGTACAGCTTGATTTGCTAATAGCACTTCCACTTCTCCTCCCTTTTGTCTCAAAGATTAATTCAGGCAAGGGCTATTAGTGCTGTTAATTGGTTCTGCAATTTAGACCTTGTGCCTGTGAATGAATGACTGATGTGGTCGCTCAGCCAACAAATGGGAGCACTCCGTCAATGCTCCCCATTGTCCAGCGGGGCATCGTCCAGGCTGCCCAGCCTCCCTCCTGCCAGCCCATGGGGACAAAAGACCCAGTGCCTCTTCTAGGTCACAGCTTCAGTGGGACCAGAGATAGGTCAACAAGATGCCTTTGAAATGAGGCTGACTTAGTGAAGCTAATGGCTATTCAACTAGCGCTCACCAGAAGGAAGACAGTTTGCTGTTTTGAGCTCCCCTCTCACTCCAGTATGAGGCTGCGAAGGACTAGGAGGCCCCGTTGTTAGGAAGCCTGGCAAAAAAAAAAAAAAAAAACACCAACTGTACCATTAGCTTGAAGATAAATATACCCCAGAGCTTAGGGAGAAAACCTTCTTTAATTGCCGCAGCGCCTTCCTGGCATGGGCACCACACCCCCAGGGAGGCTCTGGAGAGTTATCAGGCCCGATGAGGGACCATACTGATTGCACCTCCCCCTGAGGACTTCGGAGATAATTGCAAGTTGAAACACCACCAAAGAGGCATCCTGATTGAAGACTCACTCAGCAGCAGTCATTCGCAAAGCCACGTTGGATTTCGGTATTCAGAAAAATTTCATGCTCTACAAGAGAGCCCCTTCTCTACAGCTGCAGGCCCTCCCTCTCGGTCACAGATATTCAGATCAATGCTTTTCGAGAAGAAGACTTTGGCCTACCAGCCATTTTGACTCCCTAGAACAGCCCAGGCCCAGAAGTGCCAAAGCAGATGAGAGACGGGAATACCCTGAATGAGGGGAGGGAACCAACAAGGAAAAGGATGTCTATGACCCACTTGCCACTGAGCATGGACGTCCGTTCAATTCTGTGCAGATTGAGTACTGAGGATACCTGGTTATCCTTCTACCTGCGGGGAGCATCCATATTCAGTTTGGGTCCTATTCACAAAGTGATTCTTCTCTCCAAAATAAAAATTTTAAATCTCTTCTATCCGTGCTGCAGTAAGTGCATCATATGCGGGGCACCTGGGTGGCTCAGCTGGTTAGGCGTCTGACTCTTGGTTTCGGCTCAGATCATGATCTCCATGTTTTGTGAGTTTGAGCCCCGTGTCAGGCTCTGCACGGACAGCACAGAGCCTGCTTGGGATTCTCTGTCTCCCTTTCTCTCTGCCCCTCCCCTTCTCACACTGTCTCTGTCTCTCTCAAAATAAATAAATAAACTTTAAAAAAATTTTTTTAAGTGCACCATATGGGGAGAAGATCCAGGCCTCCTCTGAAATGAGAGAGAGGAACACCACAGTCCCAGGAAGCAGTTTCTTGAATAACAAGTTACTGAGTACAAATTTCCAGCCACGAGCTCAGATGTTTAAGAAAACAAGTTTGTCAGTTCTTTAATAATTGAGCATAATTTTTACTTCAAGCCACATTTCACTCAATGACAGAAGTTTGGATCTTCTTCCTGTATTTTCCTGAAGGTCGAATCCAAACTTGGGAGCTTTCTCTGGTACCAAGGCATCAGAGATGTACCATCTGTAGTAAACTTAAAAGCGATAATAAATCAGCCTTTTTTTTTTTTAGGATTATCATGTCGCAATTCTAAATAATGTTAATGAAAAAATCCCTAAAAATATTTTTTTGTTGGTTCAATGTTTCAACAATCACTGTGGTCACTTGAGTATTAATACTATAATACATAGGCTTCAAATTAGCATATTTTATTACTTCAATGTCAATAGACATTTTCTACATGGAAGTTAATTCAGAAAGCACCTCAGGATTCAGCTCCTACACTGTATTTTGCAAAACATACTGAAGGGAAGGAAAATCCTGAGCTTTACTCTCGCGATTACACTAGGCCCCTATGCGGAACGGAAACACGATGTAAAGAGCTGGAAATGTCTCCCAACCACCACCATCACACCTCATGTAAGGATGTGCCTGGGCACAAGAGCTGCCGAGACACACAGAGAGGGTCCCCAGAAGCCTGGGCTCTGTCAACAGGCTGGAAACATCAGCTCTATTCACTATCCCAGGTGAAGACATTCAACAGCTCCTTAATGAAGAGAAAATTGAAATTGATCATGGAAGCCACGTGTATATGCTTAATAATATTTATATTTAAGTTAACAGTTTGGTAAAAAATTGAGTTCAGTCTCATTAACAAACCCCTTTTTAGTCTTTCCAAACATCTCTGAAATATGTTTCTTACAGATGAGAACTGCCTGACTTCCAGAATCAATGAGTCGACTCCACAGAGAGGTGAAACAGGGCAGCAGCACCTGCCCCCACTAAAGGCCATGTTAACAACCTTATTTCTGTCTGAATGAGATTCACACTGCACTCAAACTCATCTTAAAAAAACAAAGGGGCACCTGGGTGGCTCAGTCTGTTAAGTGTCCAACTTCGACTCAGGTCATGATCTCGAGGTTTGTGAGCTTGGGTCCCATGTCCATCTCTGTACTGACAGCTCAGAGCCTGGAGCCTGCTTCGGATTCTGTGTCTCCCTCTCTCTCCGACCCTCCCCATTCATTCTCTCTCTCTCTCTCTCAACAATAAATAAACATTAAAAAACAAAACAGAGGGGCGCCTGGGTGGCTCAGTTGGTTAAGCGGCCGACTTCGGCTCAGGTCACGATCTCACGGTCTGTGAGTTCGAGCCCCGCGTCGGGCTCTGTGCTGATGGCTCAGAGCCTGGAGCCTGCTTCGGATTCTGTGTCTCCCTCTCTCTCTGCCCTTCCCCTGCTCACACTCTGTCTCTCTGTCTCTCAAAAATAAGTAAAAACGTTAAAAAAAAAATTAAAAAAAAAAAAACAGAAACACCATAAAACCTCAAGTTACACAGAAGATAAGACTCTAATTTGAAAGTACTCTAATTTGAAAAAGTAATTGGAGGCATTAATCTTATATATAATGGGGGGGAGGGTAAAGACCTCTGCCCACCAATCTAACATTAATTTCACTAAAAGAAGATATGAAAACACAACCTTGTAATGGAATTATTAATCTGATAAAAATTTTACTCATCACCATGAATAAGTAAATCAAAGGGGAAGAAATAAAAATGTCTACAAATACAGGAAAAAGTACTCTCATTGGGGGACAATAATCAAAGCACTGTAGGTGAAAATGGGACATCACTTCCACCTATTCTTTCTTGAAAGTAATACAAATATTAATAATCCTCAATTTTCAAGAATATGGAAAATTGTCATTTAAACATAATATTTGTAGTAAGTATATAAGCTAACTTAACTTTTTTTAAAAAAATGTGTATTTATTTTTGAAGAGACAGTGTCCCTTGGCATGAGGGACGGGCAGAGAGAGAGAGAGAGAGGATCCCAGGCAGGCTCTATACTAACAGCAGAGAGCTCAATGCAGGGTTTGAACTCACAAACTGTGAGGTCATGACCTAAACCAAAGTCAAACGCTTAACTGACTGAGCCACCCAGGTGCTCCGATCATCCAACTTTTTGAGAGAACAATATGCTAAAAAATTTTAATGTGTATTTTTTATATTTACACTACATATTTCACTTCAGGGAGTTTGTCTTAAGGAAATAATGAAACAAGTGGGAAAATATTAATGTTCTAAGATATCAATATCATTGTTCTTTATAATAAAAACCATTGGAAACTGAACAGATATTGATATGGAATTGATTGAATTAATTATAATATACTCACATAATGCAATCCTAGGCAGTCTTTTAAAAGGTTGAGGGAAATTTTGATGTAATGGCATAAAACATATTCCATGATATATTAAATTAAAAAAAAAAGTTACAGAATACTGGATGTGACCAGTACATTGAATCGGCGCCACTGTGGACATAATAATAATGCAACTTTATTTTGGGTCTTTTCTAGTCACTGTAAAATGTGACTAGTGGGTGCACATTTCCTCTGCAACTAGATGATAACTCTAGGAGGCCCAGGGTTTTCCTGTTCACTCTTGGTTAGACAAACCTACAATCACTTTTTTTTTAAGTTTATTTATTTATTTTGAGAGAGAGAGAGAGAGAGAGAGAGAATGCAACCAGGGGAGGTGCAGAGGGAGAGAATCTCAAGCAGGCGCCATGCCAACAACGAGGAGCTCTACACGGGCCTCTCTCTCATGAATCATAAGATCATGATCTAAGCTGAAACCAAGAATCAGACACCTAACAGACCTAGCCACCCAGGTTCCCCAAACCCACAATCACTTAAGTTATAATGACTGTCTTAATCCAATGGTTGTTCCATGATATTAATCAAAACTCCCAACTTGATTTATTATCACTTATATATGATACCTATTAAGATATTAATCATTTGTTTTTTAGCGTTGCTTTTGATGTTTTGCTCTAAAATTAATGTGTCTCAGGTCAGAAGCCTATGACTGAAAAGGAGGATGGTTTGTCCTCTTTGCTCTTCCCCACATAGAACTCCTCTCCACTCCCTTCCGGCCCCCAAATTTTCCCAAGAAGAACTGTCAGCTAAGTCTGCTTCCTTGGGGTGGGATGGGAGGAGAGGTGAGGGGATAGGGAAGGCCTTATTTGAACTGGTCCAGTGGTAAACTCGTTGTTCGGTCAAACACATTGAATCAGGAATAGTAGAGCAACCGGACACCGGAGAGAATCTAATCGGAAGCCCAAGAGAGGTGTGGGGCCGTTGGTGTAGCGGGCCCAGCTCTGACAGAGGAGGGACAGAGGTAAAAGGGAGCAGAAGAGAGCCCAAATAGCAGGAAAGGAATCAACAGCAACTGGGAGATGAGAAAGAATGGCCTGTGCTAGAAATAGTAGGTAGCTCAAGGAATTAGGAAAGAGGGAGCTTAGAGAGGGGGTGAGGAAGGGAAAGACGATGACTTCCCAGCCCTTACTCGGCCTTATATGTATCACTACCTCCTGAGCAGGCTGTCTTATTTGTCCTGTAACAAATGGCCTCACTAAGGCTCAGAGTTGAGTCAACAGCACAGCCCAGCTCAGCAAGAAGCAAAGCCCAGGACTCCTGATTCCAAATCCCCTGTTCCTTCCAAATGTTGATGGTTCTCAACAACCCAAAACACCAGTATCAGGCTGGCTGCTCAGAGTCACCTGGAGAACGTGTTTAAAATTCATAATCCACAATCCCTGGCTTCATCCCAGACCTACAGAATCAGAATCTCTGGGAGAGAGGATCAAAAAATAGGACATATTCACAAGCTCCTTAGGTGACCCCATGGTGATGCTGCCGAGTTGGGGAACTAGTATATTAGGTGTATCACATGACCTCCAATATATATCTGTAGGGCGAGGGGGAATGAACCATTATTTCCTGAGCACCTGCTTTGCTTTACTCTATTATGAGCATCTCCTGGGCACTGCTTTAAGTATATGATCACGTGTTGTCCTTCTTTGACAAGATGATAAGACTGGGATGCTCGCTGGGATGCTCGCTGACAGCAGTGAGGTGACATGTTGAAAGAGCCCTTAGCCAGTGAGTAGCAGACGAGCGGGGACTCAGACCTCAATCCGTGGGACCCCTGATTCCCAGTCTTTGTACCTCGCCACCCTGCTGTGGTAGGGAAGACCTTATGTTGGTGGGAGGAGGAAGGAGAGATACTGCAGATGAAAGGAATACTTAGGGAGCAACTTAACAGAGAGGCCTGCAGTAGTGATCCAGGCTGGGGAAAACCTTGGCTGGAAAAGCGAGTGGGACGAAAAATGAAGAACAGGTCCAGGCGCTGCGCCTGTAGATCCGCCCAGCATTTCTCAAGTCCCCTGCCTAGTGAAGACCAGGAGGCTTTAGGAAGCCTTTATTCCAAGAGACTGGCTCCCTCTTGTGGCGGCTGCCGCTCATCACTGAATAAACTGGGAGGAGGCAGCCTGTTAGAGGCCAGGTGGCGATCTGACAGCACACTGGAATAACCGGAAAGCTATAAAAACATACCTATGCCCCAGGCCAATGAAATAAGAATATCGGGAGATCTAGACCTACCCTGTCCAACATAGTAACCTCTACCCACATGCAGCTACTGAGCACTTGAAATGAGGCTAGTTCGAAAGTGTAAAATATATGCTAGATTTCAAACACTTGGAACAAAAAAGAGAAGGTGAACTATCTCATTAATAATTCTACATTAATAACATGCCAAAATAATATTTTGGATACAGTGGACTAAATGAAGTACGTTATTTAAATTAACTCACTTATTTCTTTGTACTTTAAAACGGAGCTACAAGGAAAGGTAAAATTGTCTATGTGGCTCACATTTGTGGCTCAGATCATACATAAGATTTCCAGATTAAACACATAAAAAAATGTTGGCTGCCCAGTTAAATTTGAATTTCAGGTAAACACAAATAAATTTTTTAGTATATTTAGTAAATTATTATACAAATATGTCCCATGCAATATTTGGGACATACTAATACTAAAAATCAAATTCATTGTTTACCTGATCCTCCAGTTTAGCTGGGTATATAATATAGAGGGAGCCCCCTAATATGTCTGCTGGCCAGCACCAGTCTAACTCTTGCCACTCAGAATGAGGTCTGAGGACCAGCAGCATTGGTCTTACCTGTGAGTTCGTCAGAAATGCAGCATCTTAGGCCTCATCCATAGCTGCTGAACCAGAATCTCCAACTTAACAAGATCCCAGGTGATTCATGAGGACACCAGTGTTTTAGAGGCACTGAGCTTGAAAGCCACCAGCAAGGCAAAGGGGTTCAGGAAAAGGAAGATAGGTCTGTCTGGTGCCCTCAGCCGAGGCAGACAGTCCTGGATTTCAATCTCTGAACACGCCCACCTCTCTCCTCTAGCCCCACAACACTCAACACATAAAAGTTCTGTGGAGTGGGGCACCTGGCTGGCTCAGTCGATTAAGCGTCCGACTTCAGCTCAGGTCATGATCTCACGGTTCGTGAGTTCAAGCCCCATGTCGGGCTCTGTGCTGGCAGCTCAGTGCCTGGAGCCTGCTTCAGATTTTGTGTCTCCCTCTCTCTCTGACCCTCCCCTGCTCGCACTCTGTCTCTCTCTCTCCCTCAAAAATAAATAAAATTTAAAAAATTTTTTAAAAATTAGTTCTGTGGAGTAACAAGTTTAAGTGTGAATATGTGAGCAAGTAAATGAACGAATAAATGAATGAGTGGCCGAATGGATAAATAGTGTGTGTCTGAGGTAGTGAATAAAATTCATAGCAACTAGGATGTTCGAATGGCAAAATCCGTGGTGAACCACGGACTCTAGACTTGGGAGGCAGCTGGCTTTAGAAAGAAAAGTGACCCAAAGGGACGATCCCATGAAAGGAGATGCACTCCTCCTGGCTCCCAAAACCCACCATCTGCAGCCTAAGAAGGATGAGGAGGAAATCCTTCCTCTCTCCAAGCCAGCTGATCTGGAACTTTTGTGGGACCTAAGCATGTACTTCCTTGCTCACCCCTGGTCTGACTTATCTGACCAAAATGATGTCCCCTCAGAGCACAGCCAAAATCACAGGAAATGTTGCAGATTTCCTTTATTTTTGTAAAGTGGGTCAGGTTTTAATTATTTCTTTTTCCAAAATAGTTATTTCTTTCTTGATCTTTCTTTCACTCTATAAATATCCTATAATATCCTAAATATCCAACAATAAATCCCTTCTGGCTTACATCACCTGGAGTGGACTCTGCGTTTTGCAGCTAAGAACCCAGACTAAATAAATCTCAAATCCATTTGCTTCTCTCCACTGGCGTTGCCACTTCTCAGGTCCAGGACACCACAAGTTGTCATATGGCCCACTCGAAAGCCTTCTGGATTTCCTGCTGTTAGTCATCACCCTCTAATCAATTACATTCTCCATAAGCAACCAGAGTAACCCTCTAAGATGCAAATACGGTCGTGTCCCTCCTCTGCTTAAACCTTTCATTGGCTTGCCTTTTCCATTGGGTTGGAGTCTAAAATTCCTAATGACATTTCCAGACCTTTCATGGCCTACAAGGCCTCCAGGTCCTGGCCTCTGCCCGACTCCCCAGCCTATCTCTCACCATTGACCCGACTTCACTCTGTGCCGCAGCAGCCATTCCAAACCTCCGTTAACACCTGGTCCTCACCATACTTACTCTTCATTCTCAGCCTTTGCACAAACTGCTCTCTACCTGGAATATTCTTTACCTGATTGTTTCCACCCTTCTGTGGCTCACTTCCAATCACCCTTCAGGTCTTTGTTAGTTGTCACTTCCTTCAGGAAGTTCCCATAACTACAGAAGGCAAAAAAAAATTATCTGGAGCATCACTCCGTACTTCATCTACTTTGTGTTTTTAGTAACTTCTTAGTTTTCTGTTTCCTGCTCTAGACTGTGAGCTCTCTGATGGCCGAGACCATGTCTGTGTGATTCACCATTGAATCCTTAGCCCCTCCAGAATTACGATGCTTACTAATTTTTTAATAAGTAAATGCTTTAATAAACACACTTGCACATAAATTATACCTGATCTCTCAGTGCTTCAGTTTCTGCATTTGCAAAATTAGGATATTTCGGTTCCTATCTCCTAGAGTGGTTATGAAAATTAAATTAGGCAATACCTCTAAAGTGGCTATAATAATACCTGGCACAGTGTAAGAGCTCAGTAAATGCCAGTGGTCGTGATTATTATTTCTGCACATAGGGATGATCTGTGTGAGTCAGTATTGTGAAATTGAAGGAGCAGCTTAGTTTAACATCTGGGTGTGGATGGTATGGAACAGGAAGAGCTGCAGGGACACAGGATCCCAGAGGCCTGGGCGATGAGAACATAGGACCCTCAGAAAATCATAGAACTCTAGGGAAGGGCTTTGGAGACCCATGAGTTATAGAATGAGTAATAAAGCTAGTCTTAGTTAGATCTCAAGAGGCTGAATGTACCGGGTACCACAGCATATACACAGATGTGCGTATCCATACCCAGGAGAACAAGTCTTTAGGAAAAAAAAATATATAGTTTCATTTCAAACTGAGAAAAACCTTTTTTTTTACTCCATTCACTTCACCTTACAAAAAAATATATACATGTATATATGTGTATATATACACATATATATTATATATAGATATATATATTTGTACAAAATAAAATTGTATCTGCAGATATATATATATCTAAAACAATGTATCTTAGCCATCACGATGCTTGGGTTCTCATCTACAAACACTTCTTTTATGGTTGCCGATGACACCACATGTTCCCCAAGAATACTAAATGAGTAAGTAATTTACACGTGTGTAGCTATAGTGTTGATTCCAGTGGTGCCCAGAACAAAATACCACCTGTCTTGAAAGAGTATTAGAGCTCCCATCTCTAATGAAATAGAAAATTGCTTACAGCTTAAATGCCAGCTTTTTCAACTTCTATCCTGAAGTTTTCAAAAACCAGAAGTTTTGCTTTCTCAAAAATCATATCACACATTAAAAGTAAATGTTGCAAATAACCTAAATATTCAACAGTGGGGAGAAAGATTAAACAGACACAATACCTCCACATAATTGAATATTAACATTTATGCTTGCAGTGAATTTTTGATGAAGTAAGAAATGTTTTCTTACGAATACAAAGCTAAATAAAAAAGCATGATAAAAACTGTCTGTAGTAGGATCTCAGCTATGTAAAATAATACGTATTCAAGGAAAGAAGACTTGAAGAAAATAAAGCCATGGTACTTCTTAGAGGTAGAATCACAGTTTATCATTTTATTCTCTATGCTTTTATTTCTTGGATTTAAAAAAAATTTGCTTTTATTTAAAAATTGTTGGAATTTCTTTTAGAGCAGTTATAGGTTCACAGCAAAATTGAGGGGACAGGACAGAGATTTCCCATTTGTCCTCTGCCCCCACACATGTGCAGCCCCCATTATCAACATCCCCACCACGGTGGTACATTTGTTACAAACAGAATACCTACACTGACACATCATGATATTGTACTTTCTATGGGTGTAGACATGTATCCACCATTCCAGTATCACACAGCGTACTTTCACTGCCTTAAACATCCTATCCTTCACTAATTTATCCCTCTTCAGAATCTTTAAACATTTTTATTCTTTAACATTTTCTTTTATGAAATTGTTATGAAATGTCCTGTCATTTAAAGAAACCCTTTGGTGAAGGTAAATGCAAGTGGAAGCATTCATTTTTCCCTTGACACAGAGAGGCTTTGGGTGTCTGTTCACCTCCCCTGAACAAAAGCACCCAAAAGTGGACATGCAGTGTGTGTGCTGAGTATCAGGAGGAGGCAGGGAGGCTTGAGGGCCTGCAGCTAGTCAAATAGAAACCAGCTGCCCCCACCTTGTTTGCTCTCTTGCCTCATTCTCTTCCTGAGAGCAGGAGACAGAAAGTCCCACTGCTTCCTGATTCTGAGTCGGCTCAGATAAGGTGTGAGCTGGTGAGTAAATGAAAACTTCAGTGATCATCACCCCGACCACTTCCCATATAGGGAATTATTGCATACACTAACTAAAGGTGATTTCATTTTGTATTTTAGTATTTTTTATTTCCAACATTGAAAGTCAGGAGGAAAAAAATCCTCCCCGATTGATGTACACAAGCTCTTTAGTTTGGAAAATAGTCACTACATAGGACTTCCGGGGAGCATTCTGAGACCTCGCTGCACTCCCTTTTATCAGCCCAACACACAAAACCTTCCCAGGAGGACTAGCAGTGTATTTTCTTCTAGCATACCTCTACTCTCCAAAGTGAGATTTTGAGTTCAAATTCTTAAATGATTTCTCACATCACCGTATTCCGTCGGTTGTCTTTTCACTTTCTTAAAGATGTCTTCTGATGCACAAAAATTGTAATCTTGATAGAGTCGAATTCCTCTGTTTTCTTTTGTTTGTGTGTTGGGTGTCATCTCTAAGAAACCACCGCCTACTCCAAGATCATGATGTGTGTCTTATGTTTTAGTCTAAGAATTTGATAGTCTCAGCTCTTACACTTAGATCTTGGATCCATTTTTAGTTACTTTTGTAGATGGTGAAGGGTAGAACCGCAGCCTCCTGCTCCTGCATATGGATACACAGTCATCCAAAACCATTTCCTGAGTAGACTCCTCTTTGTCCTGTTGAATAGTCCTGGCACCCCTATCTGAAATCAGTTGACTGTAAAGTGAGCTTTTATTTTCTGGACTCTCGGTCCTGTTGTATTGATCTATACATCTATCCTTATGCCTGTATCACACCATTAATGAGATTTATAGTATGTTTTGAAGTTGAAAAGTGTGAGCTCTCCAATTTTGTTCTTTTCCAAGATTGTTTTGGTTATTCCAGGTCTTTTTGGATTTCCATATGAACTTTAGGATAAACTTATCATTTCTACAACGAAGTTTGCTGGAACTTTTATAGATCTTGCAGTGAATCTAAAAATGAATTTGAGGACTATTGCCATCTTAATAACAACATTAAGTCTTCCAATACTTGAACAGGATGTTTTCCCATTTATTTCAGTCTCCTTTCATTTCTTTCAATAATGTTTTATAGTTTCCAGAATATAAGTTTTATACTTCTCTCATTAAATTTATTCCTATGTATTTTGCTCTTTTGGAAGCTATTTTAGATGGAATAATTTTCTTAATGTCATTTTCAGAGTTTTTATTGCAAGAATATAGAAATGAAATTAATTTTTGTATACCGACCTTATATTCTGCCACCTGCTCAACTCGTTATTAGCTCTATTTGTTTTTTCATAGATTTGGTCATTATTAGTATTTTCTATATTTAAGATCATGCCATCTGCAAATGGAAATAGTTTTATTTCTTCCTTTTCAATCTCAATGCCTTTTATTTAAGGTTCTTGCCCAACTGCCCTAGGTAGAACCTCCAGTAAAATGTTGAATAGAGTCATGAAAGTAGGTAGACATCCTTGTCTTGTTCCTGATCTTAGAGTGAAAGCATTCAGTCTTTCACCATTAGCTAGTATGTTAATTTCAGTCTTTTTGTGTATGTCCATATCAGATTTAGGACATTTGGAGTCATATTTTTACTTTCTAAAAAATTCCTTTAGAATTTTCTTTGTTACCTATCTGCTGATGGAGAACTCACTCATTTTTTAAATGTTTTCTCTTTTTCTTCATTTCTTGAAAGATGCATTGGCCAAATATACATAAAATTATAGGTCAGCAGCTATTTCCTTTTAGCACCTTGAGATTCCACTGTCTTCTGTCTTCCATTGTTGCTGTCAGTCTACCTGCCACTCCTTTGAAAGTAATTATCTTTTTCACCAGCTGCTATTCAAAGTTCTCCTTATCTTTGATTTTCAGCAAAGTCATGATGTGTCTAGGAGTGTATTTCTTTTATCTTACTTGGGAATTTGGGACCTCTTAAATCTGTGCATTGGTGTCTTCCATCAGTTCTGAAAAATTCTCAGTGATTATATCTTCAAATATAGTATCTGCTACCTTCTCCCCCACTTCTTAGATTGCATTAAACATATGTTTGTATTTTATCGCTGTATCTTCTAAGACTCTTACCTCTTTTTCTTTCTTTCTTCCTTTCTCCCTTCCTTTCTTTCTTCCTTCCTTCCGTCCTTCCTTCCTTCCTTCCTTCCTTCCTTCCTTCCTTCCTTCCTTCCTCCCTTCCTCCCACCCCCTCTTTTATTTATCCTCATACTGTATTCTGGATAATTTCTTCTGTTGGATCTATCAGTTCATTAATTTCCTCTTGGAGTATGTCTGAGCTGCTATTGTGGTCTTTTGGTTTTGCTGGCTTTTTCTCGTGGAGTCTAATTTGTGTGTATGCCTGGTTATCTATGGCTATTTGTTATATATTATGTTTTTTTTAATTATTTAAAAGAATAATTTGAGGCCCACAATAAAAAGATGGTGCTCAAGGGAGAATTTGAATTTCCTTTATGGCAGGTGTTTGGGGCTAGTATGAAACTACCTTAAGTCAAATTATCTATAATACTAGAGATTTTCTTAAAGCTGCAATTCTAAACTTCGGAATCATCATTATCGAGCATTTGCACTTTTGAGGTCCCGGTCTAATGTGAGAATGTGTCTTATCCACTGCACATATCCTACCAAGTTATCAAAACATAGGTCCTAATTTTGATGTCTCAGCAAATGCTCTCATTTAAAAGTGATATCCATGCTCATTTACATCTCAGGGTCCTGTTTTTTCTTTACTTTTGGTCTGGTAATTCTTTATTATCTTGTTACTTTATTATGTTTTCAAGAAGCTTTTTCTTAATTTTTTGAGATTTATAAATAGTTTGTAGTAAAAGATTCAATCAAATTACCTAGCCCACCATTTCTTAAAATAGGAAACCTTCCCACCTGGCTGGCATTTCTACTATGTCTACTGCCCATCCTAAACATAACAGACCAGTTTTCCCTATACTTTTCAAAGCATCCTCTCCTGAAGATTCAGAGATCTAGCTTCTTCTTCCACTCAGTGATTCTCAGTGCTACCACTTTTTCTCTCCAGAGCTGGATTAAGGCCAGGCTAACCAGGAAACTGATAGTGGTAACAGTCCATAGAGGACTGAATACCATAACCATAACCATCACTGAATACATTGGAAATACAATGTCAACTAAGTGAAGTTTCCTTATACAACTCCTTACCTTATTGGTGAAAAGTTAAATAGATCCTCTCCCTCCAAAGCAGACTATGCCCTGCAGTAAAAAAAATTTTTAAACACATCTCTTCAGCACCCACATTTTTCTCTTACTTTCTCCAGCCCAGAGCCAGACTGCTAATGGTTGCTGAAGCTCTCTCTATGTTACAGAATTAAAATTACAAAAACGAGTCATGCATGGCACAGTGCCATTTACTAAGATTTATTTTTTAAATTGTAAACTTTTTAATAAGCCTACAAGGAGATGTCTGATTCAGAAAATAATAAAATTACAGGGGAGAATGAGACCTATAAAAAAGTGAACATTTTATGGAATAGTTTCAGGACAACTTTAATCAATGAAAGTGAATTGCTCATAAGAATAAGTTGTCCGTAGCACTTCTAAATAAATGTTGAACAAATATTTAAAGACTTTAGGTTGGACAGAGGGCTCTAAATTATTAGTCCTTGATTTCATCTTTCCCTGGCTTAGCTGCTCTCTAAAAGACACTCATAAACCCACTTTAATATAGTTTTTCAAAATTTTTCTGTTAATCAGGCTAGGCAAGGGAATTAAATAAAAATAAAGGAATAAATACAATGAAGCAACAAAAATTCGAAACTTTCCAACCCTCTTATAGCATTAGTCCTGCATTACCACTCCTTATCATTTTCTCAAGTAATAACCAAGTCCCATTAAAAATCAGTTCTCTGCTTTTATTCCTGACCAATAAGTCCATACAACTACTGATTATCTCCTTTATCTTACGGCAGATTAGGAGCTCTTTGTGCCTCTTTCTCCAGGTGTCAAGTTGCAGAAAGGTGCATCTATGAAAGATAGCTTCGGGTAGGATATTATGTATTTCCTTATCCCTATCTGATCAGCACAAGCTGCATTTGTCAGGACCCCATCAGTTAAAAGTTTTAAGAAAAACCCAATTCAAACTGGCTTAAGCAAAGGGAAAAGTGGGATGGTGGTGTTGAAAGGAGATTTGCTGGCTCACATAACTGAAAAAATGTAAGAGTAAAGCTCTCTTCAGGCATGGTCTCGTAGAGAGACTCAGCATTATCAAGATTCAGTATCTCTTCATCTCTCCTTTCTATTTTTCTCTAAACTTGGCTTTATTCCAGATTCCAGAAGAAGGTCCCAGCATCTCCAAGCATTCACCAGATGCAGTGCCAGAAGTCCCAGGTACAAGTCCCCCTACTTTCCCAACAGTTCCAACAAAATGTCCAGAACTGAGTCTCCCTGACCTGGTTTGCCTCATGTGCCCTTGTGATCCAGTCACTGCAACCAAGGTGAAAGGTGCTGATCGGCCAGCACTCAGTCACATGTCTGCCTCTAGAGAGGAAACTATTACAATGGAACCTAATGGAGTGATAAGGATACAGGGTTGTTCCTCAAAAGAGGAAGGTGCTATAACTTAGGTGACAACTTTCCAGTTTCCCTAAAACTCAGAGGGTTTCCCAGGACCTATGACTTTCAATGATATAACCTGGATGGTCCCAAGCAAACCAGGATGTCTGGTCACCCTAGTGCTGGTATCAAATGATTCGAAAAGCTAATCCTGAGCCACAGTGTCCTGTGACCTATATATCTGAAGCAGTATAAGATTCTCCCTCAAAATTTATGGCTTCTCCCTCTTTCAGGTCTCATGGATGCCCTTCCTGCCCTGTCCTCTGTGGTTGAGCACACACTGTCAGTCATCACTGTTTTACAATGTAGGGTAGATACATAAACTACAAACTCAGCCTCATGCTGCTCACTCGGCTGGATCCAAATGAGCCTGATTTCACTCCATCCAGAGTTTCAAGTGCCCTTCCTGTTGGTAAACTCTGCCTTGAGTGTCGCTCACTAGGTTTCTCGATCACTGTACTTCCCCCAGGCCCATGTCCACATTCTTCTCTCTTCTCTTGCTTCATTTCACTTCTTTTTACTTTTCCCCTCTCTTCTATTTGATCCTAAAGACCTAGGGTCACCCTCTCTTTGAGCCCAAGTCTATTCTTCAACCTTGTAGTAATACTCCTCTCTCATCACTCCTACTTGCCAGTCTCTCTCAAGTTACTTAGAACTGCTTTGGCCAGTAATTCCCAAACAGGGAAAGCACACAGCCCAGGGATGGGCCAAACAATCCACTAAGGTACAGAAAGATAATTTCAGACCGTCTATTTACAATCACTTTTGTATTATCTTCTTTTCATTCCCATGTTAGGCTATGTTTTACAATGCAATACATAAATGTAGTAGCATATGTAGATCATTTATGATTATATATATCTGGCAAATAGAATTGTACCTTATTCATTTCTATATTTCCAGTGCTTAGGGTACTACCTGACTTAACAATTGCTTTTCAGACAAACGCAGCCATGAATGAATCAAGTCAATCACATGAAATCAATCATTTAATCAATCAATCAATGATGTTTCTTAGTCTCTGTCTGCAAAATATTCTAAATGAGTCCCTTGTAAGATCACAGTCATGGTCCTTAGGGCCTTTAATTGTTTCCCTTGTCATCTGTGTTTGAGGTGAATGATTTTTCACCAAACACACCACCCCCACTTCCACCCACCTCAGCCCCTGTCCCCTCAACCTGGTCATCTTGAGTCCTCAAGTTCTCCTATCTTTGTCCACCTACATCTTCTCCCACAGTCAGCACCTCCCCTCAGGATCACCAAAATTCCCACCCTCACTTTCAGCTCAAGAGCCATGTTTCTGGCCCCTATATCCTGGCATTGCTCCCTTTCAACAACCTTAGTGGTAAGCATCTCACTGGCTATAGGACAACGCCTAGCACTCCAGCTGTGGACTTCTGTACCTGTACTGGTCCATGCTAATGGTTTTCCTATCTGAAAATAAATGAGGAAAAAGATGATAATGGGGAACATAAATACAAATATATATGCCCTAGCTATCCATGACTATGCGTTATCTCAGATTGTGGTTTTCTATATTTTTATATTAAAATAGTCTTTTTCTTGTAAATGAGAGTGATTTTTATAATTAGTTGTTGCCTTACTGGGAAAAATCAAAATCTAGTAATCCTTTTTGGGTCCTGGAATCCTTTATATGAAAATTTGCTCATTCATTCAATTCAAAAGTCTGGGGATAACCAAACCAACAGCAAACAGAAAGGGTTTTGTTTGATTTGTTTTTAAGGTCAAGAGAAGAGAAATTGATTCATGGGATAAAATAAAAATAGTTCAGAAGAGGTTACAAACTAAGCTGTGCCATTCAATCATCATGTCTTAGCACATCACTTTCCTATTAGCAGAGTTTAGAGCCGGGGGCCAGGGGAGCATGAGGAGCCCCGAACACTGAGCATCAGTGAGGAAGTGACAGGCTCAGAGAAAGATAGACAGTTGAGGGCAGGGCAGTCAAGATCATCTGTGATGTCATCGCACTGGTACCAAGTCCTGATTCTGTCTTAGAACGTTTTCCCTAAAGGGGCCTCCCCTATTTCAGGGTATTCCTTGATATTGACGTGTGCTGGCAACAGGAAAAACAGGGACATTGTGGATACTGTCCATATTCCTTCTGCATCTTGCTTTATCACCAAAGGGCACAAAGTTTGGGTTTCCCAATGGACACTGTTTGGCAGACAAATAGGGACCTAATTCTTGTCTAGCCTGAGAGAATGCATAATGTTCAAATTGTTTTCCAAATATGCTAGGTATGTTTTTATTAAAAATCCATATACTATTACCACACAAACTGGGACCCAAAAATATGGCCAGATCTAGAGAGCCAATGAATGCTGGGCAGTATTGGACACCCATACTTACAGGCTTTGGAATAACATCTCGAGTCTGAAATAGCATGGGGCACTTGGGTCATTTGTACCCCCGTCCACAGTCAGAAAAGTATTATCTTGTTACTCACACAAGCCAAACCATATGGAAATGAGTCACTAAATAGCCAATTCCTGTCCCTGAAACACCCACATTAGGCTGAAACTCAGGGCTCAGTGATCATTGTTCTGAGTCATATCTGACTTGGCAGCATGAGCTCATGCCAAAAACATGCTGAGTTTCTCTTACAGAATCTGGAATGGACATTTCACCCAGAAAGAGTAGGTTGACTCTCTCACTTCTGGAAATTTTAATTTGTTTTTTTCAATCAGTGCTAAGTACCTTTGGACATAATGGTGTGTAGCCCGTTGTTTTCAAAATATTCTTATATAGTAAATAAAAACTATTCCTGGGGTGCCTGAATGGCTCAGTCAGTTAAGTGTCCAACTCTTGATTTCAGCTAAAGTCATGAACTCTCAATTCATGGAATTGAGTCCCACTAACAGCATGGGGTCTGCTTTGGATTCTCTCTCTCTCCTCCCCTCACTCATGCTTTCCCTCTCTCTCTCTCTCAAAATAAATAAATAAACAATTTAAAAAATATTTCCCTTATTTCTCTGGGAAATAGAGGCCCAGTTTTCGTGTAAATCAATGTTAGGGTTAGAGAATTTCTTCATATGTCATCATTCATACCGAGATAGCTTTGCCTCTGATTCCCAGATTTGGTTTAAATGAAAATCCTAGGAAAGGCCAAGATGGTGGAAAGCATGGAAGTTTTTTTGCATCTCTCATCCCTGAAACACAGCCAGATCAACACTAAACCATCCTGCAAACCCAGAAAACTGATTTGAGAATTAACACAACCATCTGCACAACCTGTACCACAGAACTTGGCAGGTACGCCATGCTGAGAGGAGAACTTGGGGACAAAGAAGCCACAGAGGGCAGGGAGCTGTTTTTGCTGGCAGAGAGAGGATGGAGACAGGGGGAGAAGATGAGAAAAGTATCCCCCCACACACCAAAAGCAGCTAGAGAGAAAGCAGAAAAGTGGAAACATCCTCAGGGACTGAACGAAAAAAGGGAGAAAGGAGAAAGAAGAGGGTTTAAATTCCATTAAGACTATAAACACGGGGAGTGCAGAGTCTGAAACGCCACAGCTCAACACCAGGCGGTGCTCTGGAGGGAAGGCTGAATCCCCAGGTGCAGAGAGCAAAGTCCAAGGGGTCTGTGGGCCACACGGGAAGTGGCAGTTCCCCTGATGGGAGGACATTTAATAGAGGCTGTGGAGTGGCTGCAGCAGGTCCCAGCAGACCCTGGAGAACAACCACATTCGCTGGTGCTGGAACAAGGATGTTAAGGGGGGAGCCTGGTGCCAGATGTGTGTTGTGATTTTCCATAATCCCTGAAGTGCTGCTGCTACACAATCATGCGAACTTTTTCTGGGGCAAGCTGGCACCCAGCCACAGTCTCTGGGCATCAGCAGCAGTGCAGTCTCATAAACGTTCCTGGGGGTAGACCAGCACCCAGCCATTGCTCAGTGAGACCCTCCCCCAGAGGATCCGAAGGAGTCAAAGCTGCAGTCCCTCAGAAGTGACGGGTAGGGAAACACAGCCAAATCTGAGATATAACTCAGGAGGGAGGTGCCACCTGGCAGACTGATGGCTTGGTCATGGACAGTGCAGAAACAGGGAGTGGATAGAAGCCGGAGACAAAGGAGGGATGCTTAATTACCAGTCATGGAGAACACAGAGTTCTGATGCCATTTTCACCCCTCCTGTGCATACGCATACACACCTACAGGCACCATAGCCATCGACCCCAGTAAGCTAAGCAGCGCCATTTAGTGGAGAACAGAGCCATTACAACTAAATCCCAGCCAACTGGGCCAACAGTGATCTTGACAACCGTAAGTCTCTCCGCCTGCTTTGCTTATGGACTATAAAGAAAGTGCTTTATAGCTTGACTTTTATGAAAAACCAGATGTAATTTCATTGCTACTTCATTCTGTTTGCTGGTCCTTTTATTCAATTCTTTTTTTCTTTTCTTTTCTTATTCTTGAATACAGAAAGAGACAAAAATGTATTTTTATTTTCTTTTTTTATTAAAAAGATTTTTCTTTAATTTTTTCTGTGATAGTTTTTATTTTTTTGTAACTTTTTAAAATTCTATTTTACTTTCATCATTTCATTTTATTCTATTTTACTGTATTCTTTTTTTCACATTTTTAAACGTTTCCTTTTTTTCCTTCTTCCTTTTTGCTTTTTTTCTTTGTTCTTTTTTTTTTCTTTTCTTATCTTCCCCTTTTCCCTCTAATCTATGAAGCTTCTTTCAACAATCAGACCAAAACGCACTTAGGATTCAGCATCCTTTGTTTGATTTCTTTGTGTTATTTTTAACATTTTTTATTTTGAAGCTTTTTTTTTTACTGTATTAATTCCTTTTCTTCCTTCAAAATGATGAAACGAAGGAATTTGCTGCAAAATAAAGAACAGGAAGAAACGACAGCCAGGGATTTAATAAAAACAGATACAAACAAGATGTCTGAACCAGAATTTAGAATCACGATAATAAAAATACTAGCTGGGGTTGAAAATAGATTAGAATCCCTTTCTGCAGAGATAAAAGAAGTCAAGGCTAGTTGGGATGAAATTTAAAATGCTATAAATGAGCTGCAATCTCTAATGGATGCCACGGCGGCAAGGATGGATGAGGCAGAGCAGCAAATCAGTGATATAGAGGACAAACTTATGGAGAAAAATGAAGCAGAAAAAAAGAGGGAGACTAAGGCAAAAGATCATGAAATAAAAATTAGAGAACTCAGTGACTCATTAAGGAGGAATAACATCAGAATCATAGAGGTACCAGAAGACGAAAAGAGAGAAAAAGGCGGTCGAAAATGTAAGTGAGCAAATCATACTGGAAAACTTTCCTAACTTGGGGAAACACAGAGACATCAAAATCCAGGAAGCACAGAGGACTCCCATTAGATTCAACAAAAACTGACCATCAACAAGGCATATAATAGTCAAATTCACAAAATCCTCAGGCAAGTAAAGAGTCATGAAAGCAGCAAGGGAAAGAAACTCCTTAACCTAGTAGGGAAGACAGATCCAGTTCACAGCAGACACATCCACAGAAATTTGGCAGGCCAGAAAGGAGTGGCAGGATATTTTCAATGTGCTGATTTGGAAAAATAGGCATCCAAAACCTCTTTATTCAGCAAGGCTGTCATTCAAAATAGAAGGAGAGATAAAAAGTTTCCCAGACAAATAAAAATTAAAGCAGTTCATGGCCACTAAACCAGCCCCGCAAAAAATTTTAAAGGGGACTCTCTGAGGGGAGAAAAGACTTAAAAAAAAAAAAAAGAGAGCGACCAGAAAGGACCAGAGAACACTACCAGAAACTCCAACTTTACAGGCAACATAATGGCATAAATTCATATCTTTCAGTACTCACTCTAAACGTCACTGGTCTAAATGCTCTAATCAAAAGACATAGCATAACAGAATGGATAAGAAAACAAGATGCATCTATATGCTGTTTACAAGAGACCCATTTTAGACCTAAAGACACCTTCAGATTGAAAATAAGGGGATAGAGAACCATCTATCATGCTAATGGTCACCAAAATAAAGACGGAGTAGCCATACTCATATCAGACAACCTAGACTTTAAAATAAAGACTGTAACAAGAGATGAAGAAGCACATTATATCGTAATTAAGGGGTTTATCCACCAAGAAGACCTAGTGGTTGTAAACATTTATAAATATAAATAAATTAATCACAAACATAAAGAAACTCATTGATAATAATACCATAATAGTAGGGGACTTCAACACTCCACTTACAGCAACGGACAGATCATCTGAACAGAAAATCAACAAGGAAACAATGACTCTGAATGACACACTGGACTGGATGGACTTAACAGATATATTCAGAACATTCATCCTAAAGCAAAAACTTTCATCCTAAAGTGCACATTCATCTTGAGTGCACATGGAACATTCTCCAGAACAGATCACATACTGGGACCCAAATCAGCCCTAAACAAGTACAAAAAGATTGAGATCATACCGTGTATATTTTGAAACTACAATGCTATAAAACTCGAAATCGACCACAAGAAAAAATGTAGAAAGATAACAAATACTAAAGACATCCTACCAAAGAATAAATGCGCTAACCAAGAAATTGAAAGGGAAATTAAAAAGTACGTGGAAGCCAATGAAAATGATAACACCACAGCCCAAAACCTATGGGAAGCAGTAAAGGCAGTCATAAATGGGAAGAATATAGCAATCCAGGCCTTCCTAAAGAAGGAATAAAGGTCTCAGATACACAACCTAACCTTATACCTCAAAGAGCTAGAAAAATAACAGCAAATAAAACCCAAAACCGGCAGAGGAAAGGAAATAGTGAAGATTAGACCAGAAATCAATGCTATCAAAGCAAAACTTTAGAACAGATCAGTGAAACCAGTAGCTGGTTCTTTGAAAAAATTGATAAACCTCTAGCCAGTGTGATCAAAAACAAAAAGGAAAGGACCCAAATAAATGAAATCAAAAATGAAAGTAGAGAGATCCCAACCAACACTGCAGAAATACGAACAATAATAAAAGAATATTATGAGCAATTATATGCCAATAAAGTGGGCAATTTGGAAGAAAAGGACAAATTCCTAGAAACATATAAACTACCAAAACTGGAACAGGAAGAAATAGAAAATTTGTACAGACCCGTAAACAGTAAAGAAATCGAATTAGTAATCAAAAATCTCCCAAAAAACAAAAGTACAGGATCAGATGGCTTTCCAGGGGAATTCTACCAAACGCTGAAAGAAGAGTTAACACCTATTGTCTTGAAGTTGTTCCAGAAAATAGAAATGGAAGGAAAACTTCCAAACTCTTTCTATGAAGCCAACATTACCTTGATTCCAAAACCAGGCAAAGACCCCACTAATAAGGAGAACTATAGACAATTTCCCTGATGAACATGGATGCAAAAATCCTCAATAAAATGCTAGTCAACTGGATCCAACAATATATTTTAAAAAAATTATTCACCACAGTCAAGTCGGATTTATACCTGGAATGAAGGGCAGGTTCAATATCCACAAAACAAGCAATGTGATACATCACATCTGCCGGGGTCGGTCCTTGTTCCGGCGAATCTAGGGGTCCACGAAGGACGAACAGTTAGGCGAAATGAGGTGAGAGAGCCACGAGAAAGATGGAGTCTGATGACCAAGCAGGCAGCCCTGGGAATTATGGCGTCTCTGGCATCTCTGCCCTGCCGGTCTCAGTGTCTTTATTTAAAGGTTGTGAGTTACATTACAGCAATGAGTGACAGCCCACCAGTAAGCATAGTTTGAAAAATAATGTGTTATATTGGTAAAGCGGCACGATTTCCTCAATCTTGTGAGTTGTTTTCAAGTTAGTTAGCATATAAATTTAAGGCTGGGGGAGAGGACAGGAAGTTACCTGGGCCTGCCTATGTTAATTATCTATAAACAGGCAAGGAGTCATTGCCTATTCTTCCAATTACAATGGGGGAGGTACAACCCGTCTGGCAAGGACAGAATTCCCAATGCTTGTCCTTTGCCCGTGAATGAGTGAATTTACATAATAGGAGCCTAACATTCACACAAATCACACCAATATTCAGCCAGCTCATAACTGCTATCAATCTATGCAACCCATCCCCAAGATGCAACTTTAAGGTGGTCAGGCTACTCTCCTTCAGATGCAATCCATCAAAGCATCCTGCTCCAGGTCCTTCCTTTTATCTAAATGCGGTAAAACAAAAGAGCATTACATTCCTTAGGCCAAGGAGAGTAGTTGTAAGATTAGGCGCCAGTTTGGCTGGCGAGCTTTTGCTTCAACCTTTTCCACACAGAAAGGGGTTTCAACCTGCGAGCCCAAAACAGCTCCCAACACACATCAATAAAAGAAAGGACAAGAATCACATGATCCTCTCAATAGATGCAGAGAAAGCATCTGACAAAATACAGCATCCTTTGAGGTAGGTATGGGAGGGGGAAGAGTGGGTGACGGGCACTGAGCAGGGCACCGGTTAGGATGAGCACTGGGAGTTGTATGGAAACCAATATGACAATAAAAAATTTTTAAAAAATAAAACAGAGCTTTGCTGAAGCAAAAAAAAAAAAAAATACAGCATCCTTCCTTGATAAAAACCCTCAAGAAAGTAGGGATAGAAGGATCATACCTCAAGATCATAAAAGCCATATACAAAAGATCCACTGCTAATATCATCCTCAGTGTGGAAAACTGAGAGCTTCCCCCTAAGGTCAGAAACACAACAGGGATGTCCACTCTTGCCACTGTTATGCAACATAGAATTGGAAGTCTTAACCTCAGCAATCAGACAACACAAAGAAATAGAAGTCATCCAAATCATCCAGGAGGAAGTCAAACTTTCACTCTTCACAGACAACATGATACTTTATATGGAAAACCCGAAAGATTCTACCAAAAAATTCCTAGAACTTATCCATGAATTCAGCAAATTTGCAGGATATAAAATCAATGCACAGAAATCAGTTGCATTCTATACACCAATAATGAAGCAATAGAAAGAGAAATCAAGGAATCGATCCATTTACAATTGCACCAAAAACCGTAAAGTACCTAGGAATAAACATAACCAAAGAGGTGAAAAATCTGTACACTGAAAACTATAGAAAACTTATGAAAGACATTGAAAAAGACACAAAAAATGGAAACGTATTCCATGCTACTGGATTGGAAGAAAAAAATTGTTAAAATGTCAATACTACCCAAAGCAATCTACATATTCAATGCAATACCTACCAAAATAACACCAGCATTCTTCACAGAACTAGAACAAACAATCCTAAAATTTGTATGGAACCAGAAAAGACCCCGAATAGCCAAAGCATTCTTGAAAAAAAAAAACCGAAGCTGAGGCATCACACTCCTGGACTTCAAGATGTACTACAAAGCTATAATCATCAAGACAGCATAGTATTGGCACAAAAACAGACACTCAGATCAATGGAACAGAATAGAGAACCCAGAAATGGACCCACAAATGTATGGCCAACTAATCTTTGATGAAGCAGTGAAGAGTATCCAATGGAATAAAGACAGTCTCTTCAGCAAATGGTGTTGGGACAACTGGATAGCAACACACAGAAAAATGAACCTGGACTACTTTCTTACACCATACACAAAAATAACTCAGAATGGATGAAAGACCTAAATGTAAGACAGGAAGTCATCAAAATCCTTGAGGAGAAAGCAGGCAAAAACCTCTTTGTCCTCGGCCACAGCAACTTCTTACTCAACACGTCTCCAGAGGTAAGGGAAACAAAAGCAAAAATGAACTATTGAGACCTCATCAAAATGAAAAGCTTCTGCATAACAAACGAGACTAAAAGGCAACTAATGGAATTGGAGAAAATATTTGCAAACGACATATCAGATAAAGGGTTTAGTATCCAAAATCTATATAGAACTTATCAAACTCAACATCCAAAAAGCAAATAATCCAATGAAGAAATGGGCAAAAGACATGAATAAACACTTCTCCAAAGAAGACATCCAAATGGCAAACAGACACATGAAACGATGGTCAATGTCACTCATCATCAGGGAAATACCAATCAAAACCACAACGAGATACACTTCACACTGGTCAGAATGGCTAACATTAACGACTCAGGCAACAACAGATGTTGGCAAGGGGACAGAGAAAGATGATCTCTTTTGCACCGCTGGTGGGAATGCGAACTGGTGCAGCCACTCGGGAAAACAGTATGGAGGTTCCTCAAATACTTAAAAACAGAACTACCTTACAACCTAGCAATTGCACTACTAGGTATTTATCCAAGGGATACAGGTGTGCTGTTTTGAAGGGGCACTTGCACCCCAGTGTTTATAGCAGTGCTGTCAACAATAGCCAAAGTATGGAAAGAGCCCAAATATCCATCAACGGATATAAAAATCCGGATATAAAAATGTATATATATACACACACACACACAATGGAGTAGTACTTGGCAATCAAAAAGAATGAAATCTTGCCATTTGCAACTATGTGGATGGAACTGGAGGCTATTATGCTAAGCGAAATTAGTCAGTCAGAGAAAGACAAATATCATATGACTTCACTCATATGAGGATGTTAAGATACAAAACATAACATAAGGGAAGGGAAACAAAAATAATATAAAAAAAGGGAGGGGGACAAAACAAAAAAGATTCTTAAATATAGAGAACAAACAGAAGGTTGCTGGGGGAGTTGTGGGAGGGGGAATGGTCTAAGTGGGTAAGAGACGTTAAGGAATCTACTCCTGAAATCATTGTTGCACCATATGTTAACTAACTTGGATTTAAATTAAACAATAAGTAAATTAAAAAATAATTAAAATTTTAAAAATATTTTGAACTTAAAAAAAATCCTATAAGTTTCCAAGAGTCCTCGACAGCTGACCATCTGGAGAGAAGTTTAGATATAAGGAATGTTCTTGGCTGCAAGATTAAGTGTACATCCAGCAGCCAAAGAGACAGAGCTATAAGGAACATGATTCACAGTCATTTAAGAGCATTTTAGATCAAAATTCTCTCTTCCCAGTTGAGGCTTCACAATTGCCCAGTTACTGAGAGTTCAGTGCTCCCGTGATGGAACACATCACCAAGATCCAATCCCTGCTTTTTCTGCTAGTCACGTAACTGAGATCTCTCCTGGGTGGTTGGTTCGCCTTTCCCTGAAAATCTAAATGAGATTGTTCCTCGTTCCACTTTGGGTGAGTCTACTTCCCTCTCCAAGATTTCTCATAATCTTACATTCTCATGCCCATTTCAGATTCCAACTCCCTGCCCATACTGAAGCCTTGTTTTTTGCTCTGCCCTTCCAGAGCTGTTCTTCCCTCTCCACTCAAGTGTCAACCCAAATATGGAACTCTGCCCTCAGATGTTATTTTTTTAGAGCAGTTTTAGGTGCACAGCAATATTGAACGGAAACCACAGAGAGTTCCACATACTCCCCACCACCCCACATGCCTAGCCTCCCCCACTACCAATGTCCAGCACTAGAGTGCTACATCAGTGAACCTACACTGACACAATATTATCGCCCAAAGTCCATCGTTTACACTAGCATACACTCTTGGTGTTATACATTTATGGATTTCCATAAGTATATAATGGCATGTCCACCCATTGTAGTATCATACAGCATAGCTTCCCTGCCTTAAAATCTTCTGTGCTCCTTCAATTAATCCTCTCAGAGCCCTGAGCTCCTTACAATCACTGGTGTTTGGTTTTTTGTTTTTGGTTTGTTTTTTGTTTTGTTTTGTTTTTTCTGCCTCCTTAGTTTTGCCTTTTTCAGGACTTCGTATACTTGGAATCATACAGTATGTAGTCTTTCAGATGGGCTTCTTTCACTTAATAATATGCATTTGAGGTTGCTCTATGTCTTCTCATGGGTTTATAGATCATTTCTTTGAGCACCGGATAATATTCCACTGTCTGGATATACCAATTTATTTATCCATTCACCTACTGAAAAACATCTTGGTTACTTTCAAGTTTGGACAATTATAAATAAGGCTTTTACAAACACATGGTGTAGGTTTTTGTGTGAACACGTTTTCAACCCATCTCGGTAAATACCAAGTTGCACAATTGCTGGATCGTATGCTAAGAGTATGTATTGTTGTAAGAAATTGCCAAACTGTCTTCCAAAGTGACTGGACCATTTGCATTTCTACCAGTAATGGATGAGAGATCTTGTTGCTCCACATCCTCGCCAGAACTTGATGCTAGTGTTTTGGATCTTAGTCATCCTAATAGGTATGTGGTAGTATCTTGTTTTATTTGTAATTTCCTAATGATATAAGATGTTAAGCATCTTTTCATATGCTTGTCATCTGTATGTTTTCTTTGATGTGGTACTGTTCAGATATTTTGCTTATGTTTTAATCAGGCTGTTCATTTTCTTATTGTTGAATTTTAAGAGCTTTTAGTATATTTTGGGCAAGAGTCCTTTATCCAGTGTTTTTTGGATACAAAATATTTCTTCGAAAATATTTTCCCTTTGCAAATACTTTCACTCTCTCTGTGGCTTGTCTTCTCCTTGTTTTGAGGTTGATAGTTATCTTTTTCAAAATATAATTCAGTCATCTTCTGGTCTCTATTGTTGCAATTGATATAATGACTGTGATTCCTTTCTTTCAGGTTTTTTAAAGGTTTTCCTCTTTATCTTTTGTACTATGCAATACTAAAATGCGCCCAGATGTTGATTTGTCTTATCTACATTTTGTGGAACTCTTGGATATCCTCAATATGGGGTTAATGCTTTTCATCAATTCTAGAAAATTATTAGGCAATAGCTTATCAAATATAGTCCTTCTCTCATTCTCTTGCTCTGAAATTCCTATTAGATATGTTAGAGGTTTTCATTCTATCCTCCATGCTTCTCACTGCTAGTCATGTTTTCTATCTCTTTATTTCTGTCTACATTTTGCATAATTTTCTCAGTTCTATGTTTTAGTTCTATTTAATTTATTGAATTAAAGGAGCAGTGAAACTTTGGGAAGGCCTCACAGATGAAGCCCTTTCACCTCCAAGTACCTTTGCAGCATGACCAACCTGCAGGGCCTTCCAGGCAGCGCCCTCTGCCTCTGCACCTGCTTTACCCTCTATAGAGGGGAACCTGGCTAATCAGGAAAAGAAACTCCCTCTGAAGGTAAACAGTGAGTAGAGTGTACATATGGTGGAAAACAAATGGTTCTTGGTACCATGTTGTGGAAATTATCTCACTTGGGTAGATAAAGGAGAAGGGCGAGCTCAGGTGGCACTGTTGAGTCCCCTCCTCCATGACATGGCCCATTTGTGACGTGTGCACCAGCCTCTCCGAGAAAACTCCATCTCTACACTCTGCACTCTCAGAACTGGGGTGTCCTTCTGTCGTGTGGCACTCTGTCAACACTGCACCCCATCATGGCCGTGACCGCCTGCCAGGGCTTGGGGTTCATAGTCTCACTGATTGGGATTGCAGGCATCATCGCCGCCACCTGCATGGACCAGTGGAGCACCCAGGACTTGTACAACAACCCGGTGACCGCTGTATTCAACTACCAAGGGCTGTGGCGATCCTGTGTCCGAGAGAGCTCTGGCTTCACTGAGTGCCGGGGCTACTTCACCCTGCTGGGGCTGCCAGGTAGGACTGGGTGCTGGTGGGCTGCCAGGGAGACTGAGGCCTCTGGCTGGGGCACCACAGAGGGACCTGCTGGGGAATGAGGGGCAACAGCTACCACCACCAGAGTCAGAACAGGAGCGCAGGAAGCTCAGGGAGAGATTTCTGAGCGGTCAGGGCTCCTGTTCTCCTAACTGGATGGTGCCCAATTTTCCCCAAGGGCTACACCTTTTAAATAACTCTTATGTGAGCAATGGCATTGGGACTCCATCACATACAGAACAGGACTCAAGAGGCCCATACTTTAGCCCCTTTCTTCCTTTAGCCCCAAGATTCCCCCTCCCCGAATTGGGGACTGTGAATCTTGTAAACAGAGTTTCATCTCCAGGCCCTTTGGTGCCTGGGCCTGGCTCCCAGGGAAGCCTAAGCCCATAGCAGCAACAGAAAGGGGCAGAGGAAAGAGACAGAGAAAAAATAACAACCGAGTGCTGTGTTTTTCTGGGGTGCACTGGATGGGCCCCTTTCGGTGGCTCTAGGCTCCTGACCTCCAAAAAATATTGACCACGTAGAATCGGATTCAGGGTCCTCTCCACAGAGGACTTTTGGGGTAAGTGAGCTCTTCCATGCAGGCAAGGTGTGTGGGCTGTGACGCCCATCTCCCCAGATTGGAGTATTAGACAAGCAAGGATTGTGTGTTTGTTTGCCTAGTAGATTAGTAATCTTAACTTGAAGAAAAATTCAAGTTTCCAGAGTAGATGTTAAAAATGTAAAAAAAAAAAAAAAAAGAGTAAATGTTAATAGTGTCTTTCACTCACATAGCAGAATAAGACAATGAATAAGCTTATCGTTGTTATTTTTCAGTTCTTTATTCCTTCCATAAATATACATCAAAGTCTTGAGAGGGACATTGGTCCAAGATGAGAATTGTAGCGAACAGCAGCAACAGAAAACGGGGCTTTCCCCTCCAGAAGATTGCCATCCAACTGCAGGGTCCAAACTTAGACACATGGAGAAGGTAACAAGTAAAGACTTAGGCACACACAGAATGCAGAGCTCACTGTAACCTCAGGGTTCTTGGGGCCAGCACCTCAAAACTATGCAAGTACACCCCAGGCTGGATATGACAGGGCACCAAGCAAGGACAGAGGGCCAGTACTGCAGAGGTGAGATGAGGATGAGCCTGCTCGGGAAAGTCTCCACGAAGGAGGAAAAACCACAAATGAGCCTCAACAGTCAGGTAGGATTTGGAAAGGGGCAGCAACACAGAATGAAAAACAGCATGAGCAAAGGCCTGAGTCCTCCCTGGGGGAAATCAAAGAGTGACCTTGGCTGGAGGAGAGGGTTTGTGTGGGCATGGTTATGCAGGGCATTGGATGCCAAGCTTTGAGAGATAGGGAGGGACTGGGTATAAACAAGGACATGAGCCAGTTCAGTGGGTGGCCAGCTGCGCGTTCAGTGGTGTCTCCCTCCACTAGAGACTGGAGGGAAGATGAGCCAACTCCCATGTCCCTGTATCCTGCTGACCCAACCTTAGTCTAACCATCTGTCCTTGGGATTCTCCTTCACCTCAATGCAAAAGCTCAGGTTCTCTCCAGAGGCTAGGGCCTGGGTCCATGCAGAGCTGGAGGACCTGATGGAAGGAATCAGACTAGAGCTGACCTCCTGCCACACAGAGGACCCATGTGACATCTGAGGAGTTCATGCTGCTTCACAAAGGGTGGATAACAGTGGTGGATCCTGCATTAGAACTTGACTAAATAATTGGCTTGCATCTCTCTCTCTCTCTCTCTCTCTTCTCTCTCTCTCTCTCTCTCTCTCTCACACACACACACACACACACACACACAACTGGGGGAAGAGTATAATCCAAATTCATAAGAATAGATGCTGTTTAGGTGAATAATAGCACCTTTGTGTAATGGAATACTAATATCCTAGCATTAAAAGACTAATTTACTAATATCAAATTAAATGTTTACTATTAAACATATTAAATGATGTTTACAAGGAGCTTTAATTATGTATGCAATTAAGTAAAAAGTGCAAAACATCAAATTATATAATCTCTTAATCATGTGAAAATATATATACAGAGAAAGGAAATACACTAAATATTTTGTCTAGGATTTGAAATTAGGAGTGATTTGTTGAAATTTTCTCTACCTCCAAATTTTCTTTTTTTTTTTTTAATGTTTATTCATTTTTGAGAGACAGAGAGAGAGAGCGCAAGGAGGGGTGGAGCAGAGAGAGAGGGAGACACAGAATCTAAAGCAGGCTCCAGGCTCTGAGCTGTCAACACAGAGCCTGACACAGGCTCAAACTCAAAGACGGTGAGATCATGGCCTGAGCTGAAGTCGGACGCCCAACAGACTGAGCCATCCTGGTGCCCCTCTACCTCCAAATTTTCTATTATGAGCACCGAAAGGAGGAATCAGAAATTAGAGATATACAGTGTGGTAATATTTTTCAAGAAAGAAATTAATCGATGTGTCAATTATTTGTCTCACTAGTCTACTCATTTGATTGCTATTTGACCACCATTTTTGCCAAATTACCATATAAGGTGTTAATATTAGTGTTACTAAAAAGATGTAAGGAAAAGGTGTTTCTCTCACATTTCTCATGTTTTCTCCAATATCAGCAAAATAATATAAACTTCTAAACATTAATAACCTGAAATGGCACTGCCAGAACCATATTTAAACGTGAATACAAGGACGATTTCCCCGAAGAAATCAGTAAAGCATTTTGCTCCATTTTAAAGGTTTTTAAACAAAGCTATATCAACCCCATTATTGTTAAACAGAATCAGACCATGAATAATATTCATCATTATTATTATTAGATGTTGTTATATAATTAATTATATGATTATAATTATAATTATAAAAAATAGTATTAGTATATATTGTTATAGTCAGACCATGAATTGTTATTATTATTAGAGACATATTTAATGTATTTTAAACAAAGCCTCTTGCATGAACAAGGAAGCCAGATTTTCCTCTTTGTCAGTGACACTTAAAAAGCAATTGTCCATTTTACAGCACAGAAAACCCAACAGAAAATGACAAATTACATCTTCCAGATGTTTTTAAACCTAGCAATATTTATTTCACATTTAAAAAGTATGTAGACTTACATTTTCTCTCTACTCATTCAGTATTCTACAAGAAGAAGCAGCATTAGTTTATCGTTTAAAATTAAATTTTTCCGGGGCGCCTGGTTAAGGTCTGACTTGGGCTCAGGTCATGATTCCGAACCCCGTGTTGGGCTCTGTGCTGACAGCTGACAGCTTGGAGCCTGGAACTCTCTTCAGATTCTGTGTCTCCCTCTCTTTCTGCTCCTCCCCCGACTCATGATTGGCTCTCTCTCTCTTTTCCTTTTTTTAAAAATTTTTTTAATGTTTTTATTTATTTTTGAGAGCAGGAGAGACAAAGCATGAGTGGGGGAGGGTCTGAGAGAGGGAGACACAGAATCTGAAGCAGGCTCCAGGCTCTGAGCTGTCAACACAGAGCCCGACGCGGGGCTCGAACTCACAGACTGTGAGATCATGACCTGAGCCGAAGTCGGCCTCTTAACCGACTGAGCCACCCAGGCGCCCCTCTCTCTCTCTTTTTCTCTCTTTCTCAAAAATAAATATCAGAAATTTTTTTAATTAAAAAAAATAAAATTAACTTTCCCTTTTTCCAAAAAATAAAGTCACTGTCACCATTCCAAACAAGAAAGAAAGCTAATTCATTATTACCGAATAACTTTCTTTCCCTGTCTTGAAATCTTGCATAAAAAGATTTCCGTAGGGAAGACGAGAGGAAAAACTGCCATGTGAGAATAGATAACTTGTAATAACCTATTTTTTTTTCCATTTTCAATCGACTATTTTGGTGGTACTGTAGTCAAGGTCTGGGTTGGGTGTTAGACAAATGTCATAAAATGAACAACTGGAAACCAAACCTTTACAGATCTCTTTATGAATAAAAAGCCTGCCTCTTGGATGAAATAAGAGCAAAATGGATTCTGTCCAGAGAAACTGTGGCAGAATCATTCCAGAACTATTCTAATATTTCCAATCTAATCCCCATCCAACAGCAGAGATCAGAGGCACTTTTTCTGGTTGATCCCTCCCCACCTTTTGGACTTGACCTTGTAACTCAGTTCAGGGAAAACAGACACACCAACACTGTTTTACCGTAAGTGATATAACTCTTGCTTACTCTCTTCTTTTGAGTTTTCTGGCGCATGATTTATTCTCTACACTGATCACAGAACCTAGAGCAAGGTACACACTTGAGGGGAGTGTTGCCTCCATTCATAGTAGGGGGAAACCTTCCATATTTGCTTTCTGTGTTTGCTGAGTAAAAAGCTGCAGGAGCAGTGGCTGGACGCACTCAAGATAACATCGAAATGTCCAGATGCACAGGCTTGTTTCCTGGAGAACCTGTATGGGTTAGACACTGGTGGGTGAGAGTGTTTCCCGGCCTGGAAATCCAGAGTTGGGGAAGCCATAATTACAATGGTTCGAATTCAGACACCAGACACACATGGCCCCCAGGAAGTGGTAACAAAATTGAATTGGGTAGACAAAATGCAATGGCTAATTTATAGCCAAGTCTCTCTTTCTCAGGATTATATAATTTCTCATATTTTGACCAAGTATAGTGAAAACTTTTCCGCAAAATGTGGAAGATGGCATGTGAGATCTGGGAGGGCTCTGAAGTATTGTACTTAGTCTGTAAATGGTAACTGTGACCCGTAGGGGCTGAGTAGTTTGCCCCAAATCACCCAGCACAAAGCGTGTTAGTAATAGTGTCAGGAGCAGATCCCAGGTGTCTAGCCAGATCAGTGCCTTTGGCCCAGCAGCCCTAATCCCTTCTTTGGCCTTTCTAGAAGCTTCTGTGTCTGCCACATGGTTTTCAGGTGGTTCTTGTGGCATGAGTGAAAGGATGACATGGAGGTCGGCAGGATGCCTGCCTTCTTCTCATCCTATTTCCAATACTTGTAAAACAAAAGTGTATCTCTAGGATTTGACTTCCTGTTCGGGGACGTGGGGACAACTGTGCCTGCCTCTGCCCCTCCACATGCAAGTAGAGAAAGAGCACCAGACTGGCGTGGGGACTGGAGTTCCACTTTTGCTGACTTTAAAGCATCTGTGGTTCAAGGCCCTTGGACAAGTTCCTTAATCTTTTGTACCTCACTTAACTCAAAATATATGGTGTGGGATAATAATACCTACTCCACCCATTTCTGTAAGAGCGCAATCCACAGGAAACGTAGTTTATAAGTTGTGAGGAGGAAATGTGAAAGTCTGGTTGAAGACGGAGACTCCTGGGGCCTTTGTTTTAAGTGATGTCAGCCTAAGCGACATCACTCTAGGCTGAGCAGAGCCTATAAGAAAAGCCTGTGGTTGCTGTCAGCGGCGCGCCGGACTCGTCCCGTTTCTCCCCAGGCGGTGGCCCGCGTGCGCCCAGTCACGGCTGAGCCCGGGACGTGGGAGGCCGTCAAGGCCCTCGGGAAGGGTATCCACTCGGGCTACTCTGCTCTCAAACCAGCCGGGCCTGCGCAGCTTGGCAGGACAAGTGCCTCTTGGGGCCGCTTCCCTAACAAATGAAAAAATAATGCCCTTGAACCAAGAGTGAAACTGAACAATCTAAGGAAAACACCGTGAGCAAACACCAAGAGCTGAGAGAAACCATCTGATTAGGGCAGCTCGGCTCAGGAGCGCTGCTGGCCCTCCCACACCCTGCGCAGGAGGAAGGCGCAGCTAGACCTCGGGCGGCGGGAGCGTGGGGCCAAGGCCATGTCCACCACCACGTGCCAAGTGGTGGGCTTCCTCCTGTCCCTCCTGGGCCTGGCGGGCTGCATCGCCGCCACGGGGATGGACATGTGGAGCACCCAGGACCTGTACGACAACCCCGTCACCGCAGTGTTCCAGTACGAGGGGCTCTGGCGGAGCTGCGTGAGGCAGAGCTCAGGGTTCACCGAGTGCAGGCCCTACTTCACCATTCTGGGCCTTCCAGGTAGGCCCGGCTGGCAGCACTGGGGCCCTCAGCAGGTGAGGGCCGGGGAGGGGTGGCCGCGCTCCCTGCAGCCGGGAGGGACTGAGCCTCACTCCCCACCGCCGGGTGTGACCCTTGCAGCTCAGAATAAAGGGTGTGAATAAGAGAAGTTGGCCCCATGACCGAGAGGGCTGTAGTCATACCAGAGAAAATCGGAGAATTCATACTCAAGTCAAGGGAACTGTGGGGCATGAAAAGAATAGACCTGTTGTAAGGGCAGCTCACGATACTACAGTAGACTAAAGTTCCTCGAGGGAGAAAATTGTGTGCATGTATGTGCGTCTGACTTGCTCTTGCCTGCACGTACATGGGAGCGAGGAAGTAGGATGGCGAATATTTTCTTCTAGCCAAGAACGCTTATGGAGAGCTAATTTCATTTCATTTTCAATTCAATTCAATTTTGCTTTGAAAAGCTGAAGTCTCTGCAAGTGCCAGAAAATATATATTGCCATTAAATTATAAATATCCTTTTGCTTTGCATTAAGAGGTTCTAGTATGCACTCCTAAGAAACAATGTATGCCAGAATAAGTTATAGTTATGTTATAATCATTTCATAATGTAAATATAATTATAAATGTGACATCTTTTCACCCCTGAAGATGAAGTTAAACCCTTGCTTTTAATACCGATAATTATTATTTCAAACATGCCCATAGGAACTTTACATTCTAGATATTGTGGGAGCTACTTGTATTTAAAGCAAGAGGGTGAAAAAAGAAAATAAAAGGTCAGTCTAATCAGTGGCTCCAAGGAGTGGCCAAGATATGAGTTTGGTGAGGAAAGGAAGAGTGTTCGATTTGCTGCTTTGAAACAAACATCTTCTGAACAAGTAGATAGAAATAAATTTGCACGAAACTGTTAAGAGTCTTTGAAGCACTTGAAATGGAATGATGAAAAGCAATTCAACTAATTTATCTTCATTTTTGGAAAGAAATAGAAGATGGGTGACGGAGTAGAATTGGGGTATTTCCTGCATTTTTGGAAGCCGCTTCTATTACAGGACCAGTAGGATCACTGACTGAGACCTGCTCAGGGAAGCAAGGCAGGTGGGACTTGGCGGCAGGGAAGACAGCCTCGGAGGAGGGGTCGTGCTCTCCTGTGAGGGAAGAGGTCAGAAGGAAGGAGGTGAAACACCATGGATTGTTGAGCCGCACCTCATTATAACTATTAAATGAAGATAAAAGGGGCACCTGGGTGGCTCAGTTGGTTAAGCGTCTGACTAGGGCTCAGGTCATGATTTCATGGTTTGTGGGTTCAAGCCCCACATTGGGCTCTGTGCTGACAGCTCCGAGCCTGGAGCCTGCTTCCGATTCTGTGACTCCCTCGCTCTCTGCCCCTCCCCCACTAGTGCTCTGCCTCTCAAAAATATAAAAATGTTTAAAAAAAATTTATCAAAGAAAACAGATTAACCCCATATTCAAAATTGAGCATGACATCCCATGACTTCATGCTTGACAACCTCAGCTCAGGGCCACACCACACATTACCAGTCTCTCGCTCATTCTGTTTCTTTCCACACATGGGGCCCCACACCATCTTGTCTGATCAGCCCCTGTCCTTCTTGCCATCTCTCCTCCTCACTTAGGCTTATATCCTCCTTTCCTACAAGATCTCATGATTCTGATCATTGTCAAGTTCTGTCTGTCCCTGGGCACTGACAACCAAATTAAAAGAATACATTTTACTACCACCTCTCGCTCTTAGTCTTTCTCAGTCTGGTTTCTATCCTTCACCTCTCTAGAGTGTTTGTTCCTTTGACTGTGGCAGATTGGGTAGAATCTTCCAATCACTGACTGCCATTTCTCAGTTCTCATCTCCCAGGCATTTTAAGACCCAAATTCTCCCATGCTTCCCCCATTTGCAGCTTAATTAGGTGCAGACATGACTGCCTGACACACATGCCCTCCTGTCTCCCTCACCTTGCCTGACTTATCTCTTACCCTTCCTCTGGGCCCCAGCCTATACTTCTCCCTGTCCATTTACTCTACTCTGGGCTTGATCCTGGATACCCATTGCCCCCACTGCCAAGTACCCCCTCCACCACTCCACTGCCATCTCCATGAATCTTCTCATATGCAGGGTCCAGCTCAAATATGACCTCCTCTGTGAATCCTCCTCACATACCTAAATTGAATAGGATCCCACAGATCTCTGTACCAAACCACGGCATTCTGAGAGCATTGGGCACAACCACCCTCATGGCACTGCTCACAGTTGGAAAAGCTGAAAAACTCCAGGCAGCCATCACAGAGGCATATCCCAGTCCTGCCTGTCTGGACCAGGGAAACAGAATTCCACCAAAAGCAGGAAAGACATTTCCTGGGCCTGAATATGCAGAAATGGAGATACTTGAAATCGCTGTTCATGTATGGCCATGGAGAACAGGTGTGGATTTAAGAACAGCCAGGTTTCGTGCAGCAAAAATGACTCCAATGTGAATTGGCATTCCAAAATGCAAATATTTGTTTGGTGACTTAAGATTTGGCTGACTAATGTAGGGGATGGGTGGGAAGATTACAGAAGGAATAGGCTAAAAAGACCCTCAAAAACTGAAAGCAGGAACGTAAGAAGATAGAGCAGCCAGAGAGAAGGGCAGAGGGTGGCCAGTGGACACGTGTAGGGCTCCTAAAGAAGCTAAAAGGGGTAACATTAACCACGCAGGACCTGAGACCTAGAGGGCACTGAAACAGCAGCTGGGAGTATTTTCTTGGGCATGACAAGGGGCCAAGGGAAGAGATACCGGAAGCAGAGTCACTGGGTGAAACGTCCAGAGACAGAAATGGAAGGTTGAGAGTTTAATTTTGACCTAGAATTCAGGGGGATACCACCCTGCAACAGAGAATTAAGCTTTAAAGTTACTATAAAAGCATGAGGCAGATACCATTGTAATACTTCAGTTAAGAGTCATAATAATCACTGCCAATTATGCAATTCTTCCTAAGGATAAGCTCTTTTCTTGCAAAATCTCACATAACCCTTCATTCATCTGATAAAAATGTATCACGTTTAGTTGGAACTTACAGCCATAGAATAATTTAATTCCATTCAGCTAGCTGTATTATGTAACCCACAGATAGATTAATGAGGTAGATGGTGCTAATAGCAGGACTGTTTACCTGTATATGACCAGCTCTGTATAATTTATAGCCCAAGACGCCCTCTCATTGTATTCCAGTCAGTGCAGCACACTCCAAGGACAGTGCCCAGAAATACAAACAGTGACCATTTCTTGGACTGCACAAAGACTTTCTGGTTGAAGCTTCACAACAATACAGGGAAATGTGTGTTATATTTGTTTTTTACAAAAGTGGAAACTGAGGCTTAGATAGGGAGACAAGGTAAGTTGCCCAAGCTCCCAGGGACAGGAGATGGCAGATACCAGAAATGAACACAGGGCTGAAAGGCTTCCAAGTCTGTGTTGTTAACCCTGCGCATGCTCAGGCCCTACTTCTACATTCCAGCTAGGATCATAGAGATTGGCCTGCAGTTGAGCACAATAAAAGTAGAGAGTGTCTGCACCTTGGCCCATGTGTAGCCATATCATCACAATGCACAATTAGGAGCACCAGGTTTAAAGACTGGATGACTTGTGTGTCATTCCCTTCCCCACAACCCCCAGCCCTGGAGACAGTGGGGGCAGGGGAGCAAAGGGCTGTCAATGAGAAGGGTAGAAAAGAGGGAAAGACCTGGCAAATACATGTCCCTGGTCTCATGATGACATCGTAGTCAAGTAATGTTTTTTCTGTGTTCGCAAATATTTGGATTGAATTTGGGGCCATGGCAGGGCCTTACAGTTAAAGGCAGGTGAATTGGGATCAAGGGCATAGCTTGGCCAGCTACATCTCTTGATCTTGCTCTCCCCATCTGTGAAATACTTCACAATAAGGCATTTGTATGAAAGGGCTTCGCAATCCATTTACCAGATCTGGTTCTTGGTATCAGTCAGTCATTACCTCCCTGTCTACATCACCCAAAGCTCTCAAACAGGACATTTGATCTTCCAGGGTGTTTTCTTCTCCAAAATCAAACATCTTTTATGAATCCAAATTCCCAAACTAAATATTATTTAGGATCCTCTTTTTCTTCTTTCAGTCCCCCATTCTTCCCGTGTTCTGGTACATCACTGGTTCCCAGCCTTTTTGCAAGCACTAAAGGTCTTGGGTTTTCTTTAATACAACAGGCTACATTTGCCCCTTTCTCTAGCAATGTGAAAAACCAACAGCTACCGAAGAGCTAGAGAGTGTCCCATCAACCTGCCAATCATATTTACACACCCAGGAATGGGGGGTTTTAATGAAACCACATTTAACCCAGGAAACAATTCTACAAAATCTAAAGCACAAATCCATAAAGGAAAAAATACAAAAGTGCTTTTCAGCACCCTTTCTAAAGGAGCCACCTGGTGTTTGACATTAAGTGCAGTGCCTAATCCTGTGAAACCAGCTTGTCTTTCCCTAATGTCTGGTGGAAGAAACTGGCCCTAAGAGGTAGAGGGAGGTACAAGTTAGCGATAAACTTGAAATGAAATTGGGGGGAGCCTCTCAGTTTTTGGTCAAGCTGCTTTCCCTTTCTTCAAGAAAGAAATATATTTTAGCCTAAACATACCTTTTTAAATATGTGGACAAACATCAAAATGTGTCCACACTAACGTACATCTGAAGGAGATCCCACAGAGAACTGAGAACACATCTACAAAGTTGGAGAGGACCTGTACCTGAGGCGTAAACTGCAGCCACCTGCCCTACACGGACCTCGGAATCAGATCACGTCCTCAGCTTGTGATTGTGGTGGCGGTTGCTTTGGCAGCAGGGCAGCCACATGCAAAGCATCAGGCCCTAGCATGGACTAGGCAGTGGTGGCTTTCATTTTTGGGTGGGGACACACATGGCCAGAGTCACGTAGCTGGACCCCACCTCAGAGTCAAAAAGGAAGGACGATGAAGACAGACGCCTCACCCCTCACTGCCTCACCCTCACCTGCTTCTCCTCCTCATTGCCAGCCAGATCTTCAGCCCATTTTTCCTGATCTTCCCTCTGTCTTGGTCCAGGCCTTACTCTTCCTGCTCATCTCCAATCTGCTTCCCCTTTCACTCCTCATCCTCCCTCATGCATGGCTTTTTCAAATCCTCAACCATATTCTGTCACCATGTGAGAGGATTCAGGTTTATACAGTTAGTACAAGCCGAAGCCATGTGGGCATGAAGAAAGAGAACTCTTTAGGGAAGGGAAGGAAACCGACATTGGCTGAGTCTGACTTAGTTCTATGCTGGTGCCAAGTAGCATCTGGTCCTCGCAACATCTTTATGCAAAAGATATCTCTATCCAGCTCCAAGGTTGAGGAAACTCGGCTTCAGTGAGGTTAAAAGATTTGCCTAATGACACCTACCCGGCATCACATCGTTCTGTAGGGTTTCATGAGACACAAAGAACTTCCATATTGGTTCCCTGAGATCTCAGGAGAAGGTCGGCCCTCCCCCCCTTGTTCTGAAGGGCCTTTTCTCTGAGGTCTGGCCTCAGACTTCCCTCCTCTGGGCTCTCCTCCTTTGGACTCCTCCATAAGCCTCCCCTGCCTCCAATCTGAAGCCAAGCTGTGCCTAAGGTATGTGTCCTCTCTAACCATCACTAACAAAAGCCTCGGGTCCAGGCCTTTGGCTCCTGGTGATTTGCTGTCTCATAAACCCCAACCTCACACCCCAGCTAGCTCAGGGATCTCAGCCCCTGGGGACTCTTCCATCTCAACTCCCCACTCTGAGCACCTCCTCCTGAGCCTCTTGAGAGCTGTTTTCCCAAATTATTCGTTAAAATTTTGTTACGGAACAATTTAATGAAAATCTCTAGGGATGGAGGCAAAACATTAATATTTCTTTAAAAGCTCCCCCAAGAGATGCTAAAGTACAACCAGGGTTGGGAACCACACCCAGAGGCACCTTGCCCGTCAGTCCATAGCTAGTTTGGGGGAATAAGATATTTTGCAACAGGGAGGGAACACTGAGTTCCCATTTTTCTGTTTGCTTCTGTCAGCTCTGAATCCTGCCCACCCTTCAAGGCTGATAATGCCTCATTGTTCATTGGAAAGAATGCCATAGTCACACCTTTGGTGCAGGGAATCAGTCTATAGAGCCGTTGACTCACCTGTTATCAGCTGATAAGCTTATGTGCCTGTTGCTCAGAATAGCAAATAAGAGACAGAGTGGCTAAAAGAGAAACCTACCCCCTTTGGGAGCAGTTTCTCTGGGTACCTATCAATGAAGGATTAGAATTCCAGATGGTAGAATCTTCCAGCTGGAAAGGAAGTTCAGGTCACCCCCATGTGTCTCCATGGTCATTACTAGACATAGGGGAGTTCTAGCAATAAGTGGTAGAAAACATTTCCTCCTACTTTCTGGAACCTGCCTCCATCACAGCTCCCACTCTCAGAAGCACCCCTCAAGGGATCTCCAGAGCAAGGAGGAACCTGGTCTATGCGTCCAGGCCCAGAATGTCACTCTGACACGGGTCCCACAAAATATAAAACAATGTTGTGTCTTTTCCAACCACAGGCTAAGAGAAAGGTGCTCAGGGTAAGGGATCCCTGACTCAAAGCAGGTACCAGTGTTCATCAGAAATCCAGAGGTCAAGAGAGAGCAGGAAGGAAATGAGGCCTTGCCATGCACACCTGACTCAGCAGAGACAAGACGGCATCTGAGAGCCTGAGGCAAAGGCTGAGCATGACAGGCTGGCCCGGGCTCCAGTGCCCAATGGCTCCTATGGCACAGCAGTAGCAACTCCCTACACGAGGCAAGTCCATAGTGCTTTCACCTCCCACTTGCCAGTCTCACAGCCCTTCTAATCCAACAATGTCCAGCAAGACCAGGTGCCTCAGCCACAGCTGCCTTGTGATATGTTTTCAGGAACAAACATTAAGACTGCTAAGTCTAAAGAGTTGATGACCCCACCCTTGCTGAGAGTCCAGGAGAAATGTAATTTTTTATAAAATAAGGAAAAGACATCCTTTATCCTACTTAGTTAATATTGTTTATTTGGTTTTTGGTTGGTTATTTGATTGTTTGGTTGGTTGATTAGTTGGCTGGCTTTAGTTGGTTGGTTGGTTGGTTGGTTAGTTGGTTAGTTGGTTGGTTGGTTTTGGTCATTTTAACCAGATGCCTTGCCAGGTGTTTCTCAAAAGGGATAAATGATTTTGTTTTCTAAATAACTTAAGGCTTAAAATGTCAGAACAAGAGCAGTTTTTAAAACCTGTAGCGGGCTTCTGGGTGGATTTGAAGTTCACAAGGGGCCCATGAAGACAAGATGAAGAGAAAGTGAAGCCCCTTCCTCTTCCCATATGTCCAGTTTTCTGGTAGTTACATACACATTAGTATAGCCTGGAGGATATTTCCTGACGTCTAGGGCTGCCCCACAAATGTCCTCTCCATACCTGTCCTGAACCAGGCTTGTGGTATAATTGTATGTGTTAAAGAGAACTAGAACCACATAATGAGTGACTATGAGAAAGTGGTTGTATTATTACTTGGCCAAGATACTCCCAAAGTGAAAAGAAATTTGAGGTTCAGGATTTCCAGTAAAAATATGATCTTCCCAGGTTATAAACTACTTGAAGGCAGTGATTATTTTTCATGAAATTTTATACCTTCTACAGCATCTGACAAAGGGTTTTGTAGAGAATTTAAGCTTAAAAATACTTGATGAATGAATGGCTGATTTCATGGATGAGTTATATGGTTATGTAACATATGACTATGAGCACATACCAACGTGGGCTGGATGAAAACACAAAATGTAAATGAATACACAAGTACATGACACACACTTGCATTTGTTAATAAGGGAATGAACAGAATATTTGTTCCCAGTATCCCGCGGGCCCAGTAAAGCCATTGACAAGGCTTTAGAGAATAAAGGTGGCACTCCAGAGCCCTCCCATATTAGAAGCAGATCCAAGAGCCACTCCAAGGCCCTCATGGGTTCTCTTTGCCCTACTGGGGTCACTGCAGCTCTAGCATCAGAACTCAGCTGCAATCTCAAGATGCCAATGTGAATCAATTCAATTCTTCCAGGAATGAATGCTTGGATCCTGGAGGATTGATCCACACTATAAACCAATATATTTACCCTGCGAATATAGTTGCTAATAGGACCAAGACTGATTATACAGCTGCTTGTAGAATTCTCTTCTCAGCAGAGAAGCAAAGTTAAAATCAGAAGTTGCTTCAGGGAGAAGAGAATCAGAATCAAGTGGCATTGAACTAGAGTGGCTGGATACCATCATCTCCACAGAAGGAAAGTTGTCAGGGCCCCCATTCCTCAGACAGTGTGAAGACCCTTTAATGAATTGTGTATGATCTGTCTCTCCTTTTTCAATATCCTTCATTGATTCCCAATTCTTCCATCAAGACAAGTTGCTTTGTGATACACACCTTAGAGTGAATAGCTGGCAGCTCCACCGCTATTGGCCGTATTTGAGATGAAGATCTTCCTGGAGAGATTAGAGAGAAATTCCTCCCAGGACTTCCTTGTCTTCAGAGCCACACTCATAAATAAAATCTCCTGGGACAGGTTATTCCCTGAGATTATTTTTAGAGAATATTTCTTTATAGATTCTTAGCATCCATTTTAGAGGATGATATTTCATGGCTGAGTCTCCCAGTTTGGAGGATACATTCTCTTAGGTCCGTACAGATCCCTGTACCCTGATGACAGCCTGTTTTTCCAGGAGTAGTTACCTCAAAGCAATGTACTGCGATGGGAAAAACAATTTTGAGATAGTTCTGTGTTTGACCCCCAGCTCTTGCTTGTCCCTTGAAATATGTCCTTGGGCAAGTTCCTGAACCTCTCTGTCTCAATTTCTTCAATTATAAAATGAAGGTAATCATATCACCAACATTGCAGGGGTTTTTAAATGTGGATTGGATTTGTTAATGTCTGAAAAGCCACTCATAGCTTTCAATCAAAAGTAGCAATTGGCTATGATGACTAGGGTAAGACAAAGCTTTCTGCTTTGCTTCACACAATTCTTCAGTTCTGCTCCACCAGAAATACCCACACTTGGGGACTTTCCCTCTGGAAAACACCAAGACTCATTTGTCTTTCTTCTGTAAAATGCATTATGCTTGTAGTGGGCATGTTTAATGACTGTCTTTCTCCACTTCGACATAAGATCCATGAGTGCAGAGACCATGGCTGACCTATTAATTACTGTCATCCCTGTGCCTAGTTATAGGGGCTCAGAAAAAACTGTTGAGATGAGTCAGTGCACATTAAGGACACACTAGAAACCACTTTGGTTATAGCTGGAGGGGAGGCACTGGGGGAGAGTCCCAACAGGACCTACGGCTTCAATTGCTTCCTGAGAAGGGGACTGCTGATATCAACAGGTCATGTTGAAAGGCCTATGAATGATACAGCAGTCTGTTATATGTACACCCCAAAACCTACAGCTCACTCTAACTATAGTAGTCCCTTTGGAAAGAGACAAAAATATGGTGTCTTTGGTATATCACCTAGTAACCTTGCTTCATCACATGCTATAAATGAATACTGGGTTTTCCTAAAGTGGACACAACAATATGAAGCATTGAGCCCATATGAAAAGACTAGAGGAGAAAGATGTTTGGGTTAGAAGTCAAAGTCACACAGTTTTACTAGAAGCTCTATCAATAATTTTTCATGTCACCTTGGTCAAGCCATTTCTTCTTCCTAGGCCCCAGATTATCAAGCTTTAAAATGAGAAAATGAAATAGCTATCCATTGGTTGTCCTGACTCCAACAGTCCATGATTTCCTCATTCTACAGACAACTGTGTGCAGGTCTTCAACAATCAGAGGATTGTACATGGTGGTTTTGCGTTTCTCACAATTCCACATCCCCTGGCAATGACAAGGTTCACAGTTTGTGGACTTGTTATTTCTCAGGAATTTGATGCTGGCTGATTGTGATTGCTTTATTTTATTAAACTAAAGCCTAATCAATCATGCGGAGGTGGTCTTATCTATCTGCTTATCTTGCCTCTTGTCCCACAGCCATGCTGCAGGCGGTGCGAGCCCTGATGATTGTGGGCATTGTCCTGGGTGCCATCGGCCTCATGGTGTCCATCTTCGCCCTGAAGTGCATCCGCATAGGCAGCATGGAGGACTCTGCCAAAGCCAACATGACACTGACCTCTGGGATCATGTTCATCATCTCAGGTGAACAAGTAGCCAGGAATCCCCCTCTCAAATGTGATTCTGGGAATGTCAAAGTAAAATTATTCTGACAGAGGAAACATGGCTTCTCCCTACCGAGCATGGTTTGAACATGGATCTGAACTTTACACACTGGGATTCAAGATCTGAGATTAGGGCCCAATTATGCTCTACAGAGTAATCATGAATGTTATGCTCCCTTAGTTGTCACCTGACCTTATTAAAAGAGATTCTCAATCCTAAAGTAGTCATGTGACTCAGTCCCTAAAGACATTATTTTGGCAAGATTCTTAAAAATGATTTTAAGGAAAGATCACTCAATGTCATCAAAGGACCAGGCCCAAAATATTTGTATTACTAATCCCTTGTCTCAACATGCATGGCAAATCTCTTTCTGCACAGATAAAAATCCTTCCACTATTAGAGAGATAAGAGAATCTAAGTACTCTAAGAGAGTCTAACATAATGTCTAGCACATAGGGGGAATTCAGTAACCAATGCTTGGATTAGCCATTCTGTTATGGGAATGGAGTATTCTGCAGCCTGCTTATCTAAACTCATTTCAGCATACGTTGCCCCAGAAACATTGTGATGCCTTTAAAGCTGACTCTGGAACTTTCTTTGTTTTTGCCTACAGGTCTCTGTGCAATTGCCGGAGTATCTGTGTTTGCCAATATGCTGGTTACTAACTTCTGGATGTCTACAGCTAACATGTACACTGGCCTGGGTGGGATGGTGCAGACTGTTCAGACCAGGTAACCTTCCAATCTAGTCTTAGTATTCTGTGGTGAATATTGTTATAAAAATCCTATTAAACACATATGCCTAATGTGACTGTCAGTGCCTGAAAGAGCAAAAATTTATCAGAGGCAACCATGCCATATCGTAAATCAACAATGATCTGTAAATTCATAAACTTCATTTCAGTGAAATATCCTTGGTGCTATGACTTGAGGCTGAGCTGACATTTGCATTGAAATACAGCGACTGTTCACAGTATTTATCTAACATGCTTACACGGGCCCCATTGTGGTGGCAATGAAACAGGCACTATTAGGCCGGGCATGCAAATGAGCATCAACCCACACCTCCAGGCCATGACAGGAACCTGACGAGGGACAGGTAAAAGCTTGAGTAGAACTGAGCAAAGTACAGTATAGGTGAGAAGAGTAATGTTCTGTTTCTTCCTGTACAGCTGCCTCTTCTTCTCATTCATTCATTCGTTTTACAAATGTGTAGAGCACCTGGCATGGGCCAGGAGGTGTGCTGAGAGCTGGGGTAAGACAAGCTCCCCATCCTCACAGAGGTTATGGTCTAGCTGAGGGAGATGAAACCCCACTATAATTTGGTTTCTGAAGGAGGGTAGAGCTTTTAAACAATGGAAGAGCAACTCTAACACCCATATTCATTTAGCTATTTCAAAGCTAAATACGAGAAGCAGCAGCAAATTCTTAAAGGAGAAAAATCTTGTTCTGAGACAATGATGTAAATCTCATATCTAAATGACCCATCATCTCTGAAGCGGATATACTTGGTATTTCTCCAGTCACACCATCATGGGATGCAGACAGGGGGTGAGGTTATGATAAATCCATTACTGTCTGGCTCCCTGGAACTCCAGTCCCCACCCATGTTCCTGCTCTGTTTCAAGAATGAGAAGGAAGTGACCCCATAAGCTCCCCTCATCCTTCTCTATGATCTTCCCATGGTCTCTTGGTTACATGGGCGATTCAGAAGTATGCTGACCAACCCATTTTGGTTCTCCTGGGACTTTACCAGTTTTAGCACTGAAAGTCCCATGTCCTGGGAAACTCCTCCCTCATGGGCAAATCACACCATCTCCCTGGAACCTGCCCCATCCTTTGGTCAGGCAACTTCAGTCCTGAAATTGAGACTGTAGTCTCAATATAATGATTCTAGGATTCTAGAAAGATCCCCTGAATGCCTTCCTCCTGAAGTTTTCCCCTTCTTTCTGTCTTCTCAACCTCTCTACCCAGAAGTCACACAAGACAACGCAGCTGCCAAGAAAGATCTTGACAGTTAACTGATGGGCTTTCTGGTACCCCATTTGGTCCCAGCATCCCATCCTCTGCCAATGCCGTGTTAAGTGTACCCAAGGTACAAAGTGCCTGCTTTCATGCTATTCGGAGCTTTTGAGTGTTTTGTATTAGCCTAAACATTTCATTTTATAACCTTAATTATTCACCACCTTTTAAAAATAAGAAGGGTCATAGATTGGGTTACTGAGAAACTGATCCTGAAAAACAGATTCTGAGGCTCCATGTGCAAGTGAAATATTAAGGAAGGTGAGACCGGGTAGGGAGTGAGGGACCCAGGAAGGGAAGAGGGTAATTACAGTGAAGTCTGGGACTCAGCCCAATCCTGGAGCTGTCAGGCATGAAGCATACTTCGGAGTTGTCTTGACTCCCAAACTTTCATACTTTAGCACCAGGCAGCCTCTGTGCACATGGGCAAAATGGCTCTAGTGGCTGAACCAAAGCCAGACCTCAGGGGGAGCAGCAGGCAAAGGCAAAGACCACAAGAGCTGAAGAAGAGACACAGAAATGGTGAAAGGGACATAAGGGACACGGGCAAAGCACCATTAGAGTTTACTACAAGGATATTTCACACCACACACATATACGCACACGTGCACATACACATGCATGCATGCAATCGTTTTTCCGGCTTCTTGTAAAAAAAAACAATCAGACCTGGCAGTACTGGGCCCTCACTCTCTATGGCAACAATCTCTGCAGCTGCAAAACAGATGCCCTCTTCGCAAGGGCTCACCCTTTCCAGTTTATCCCCACCACTCTCAAATGTCCCAACGCTGAGGCCACTTGTCATTATGCTTGTGGGGAGTTTCCCCACTTCACTCATTTAAATTTTTTAGCCATCCCATTTAAGTTTGCTAACCTTGACCAAGAAGATCTAAGTGAAAGAAGGAGACCTCAGTCCCCATGTTCCCCTTGCACAGAAGATAGTACTAGTTTAATGATGAATGATGAATGCTTTGGAGGCAGAGCTATCTGCATTTGAAATTCAGTAGCTCCTGTGTCCTTTCTGGGTCTTTGGAAAAGTTACTTAACCTCTCTAAGCCTCATCTATAAAATGGGAGTGAGAAATCCTGCAAAATGGGGCTGTTGGAAGAATTAAATGAGATTGTGATAAAAGTGTCCATCGCAGTGTCAGTAAGGGCTCAATAAATGGTAGCAAAGGTTGTCATCATTAATATTATACAGTCACTCAACCATCTAGAGGGGTGTCAAGGACGGGGGTTCTGTCTGCACCCGGGCAAAGGGACCGAAGCTGCCCCCAGAAGATTTACCCAAGGGCTCCTTGGGAGAAGGCCCAGGAAAAAGTTAGCTGTTAAGTCCCTCGCCATGTTGGGGAGGGCCAACAAGGTGGGATGGGGTTCTTCATTCCAAGTCCAAAGGAAGTAAAAATAGCCTACAGATAAATTTTCTCCCAGAACTTTTTCAAGCCCTGAGCTCAGTCTGCCAGCTTTGCCCTTTACATTACACTTGGTCATCAGGCTTGTATTGCTTACTTTGATCCTGCTAAAATGTGTATACTTTTAAAGCACATCCAAAGTATCTCATTTTCTTAGGTTGTGAGGTCTGCACACATATTGCTGTCTTCCAGCTACTGGTGTAAAGTTCTTAGTTGGTGATTTTTAAACATACTAGTGATTCCTGGTGGTCCACAAACAGCCCCATGCTCTTTGAGGAACACAAAGGGAAAACCTCCAAGGGCAGGTATCCACTGTGCTGAGCTGTCCTTTTCAGTGGGGCTCTTGGAGAGGAAGGGAAAGTTGGTAACTTTCTAACCAACGGAAAGACCCACTGACATCCTAAATGTTTTTGGCCGCCGTCTCCACCATCTACAAAGGTCCGTGTGGAATCAGAATTATTCTATCCTCAGGAGACTTTGTTCTCAGACAATCCTGCTCAGATGTAATTGAGTCCCATGGAGGCACCCCTCACAGGGGAAGGGCACCAGCGTTGGAGTCAGACCGCCACAGGTTTGAAATCCAGTGTGGGCTGGAGCAGAAGCGCCATGAGAGTGAGGTCTTGTTCACCCCTGCATCCCAGCACCAGGGCAGTGCCAGGCACACGGTGGGAGCTCAGTAAATACTTGTCGAACAAATGAGTAAACAAATGAAAGAACGAAGGGTCACTTCACATTAGTTCTTCCTGACGATAGTGCTCCTACCCGCGTGGACGGCTGCCAGGGCTACTTGAGTTAGGGTAAGATGAAAGTTTATTGACCCACGGTAAGAACTCAAGGGGCCAAAATTCCTTCAGAAATAATAACTTCAGACTCCTTCCATATCTCTCAAATTTCTCTTGCTAAACCTTGAGACACCCCCCCGCCTCCCTGGCCATGCCAGTGGGGAGGGAGGGGGATTTCCAGAGATGTTTCTTTGAAAGTAGAGACTTATAATTAATTCCATGCCTGAGTGATGCTGGGGGCCTGTGAATCCCACTGCTATTTTACTGACAAGCTTCAGTCCCACTTCTGTTCTCCAGGGTCCCTCATTCACCTGGCTGTGACCCAACAGAGAATTCGGCAGCATGGTCGGGGCTGGGTGTGGAACCCCCAGAAGGGTTGACAGAGAGGATGGGCGTGGGCATGGCCAGGCATAGTGGCTGGAGTCTGCGAGTGGTGTCACCCACACTCACGGCCTCTTTTCCCCGCTCAGGTACACCTTTGGTTCGGCCCTGTTCGTGGGCTGGGTCGCCGGAGGCCTCACGCTAATTGGGGGTGTGATGATGTGTATTGCCTGCCGGGGCCTGGTACCTGAGGAAACCACGTGAGTCTCCCCATCCCAGCGCAATCAGACATTCATCCCAGTCCATTTTAAAGTATAATTTGCAGCCAGAATGATCAGGCTAGGTTTATGGAAGAACTTTATTAACTGAAGGATCCTGAGCCTTCTCTTTTATGGGGGACCTAAAGAACTAGAATAGGGGCATTTCAGCTGAGCAGGTTTAGAAATGATCCTGTTTGAGAGAAAAAAATATCCCTCCAGGTTCCCTCTGGCTTCGGTATTCTGTAACTCAGTGGTTCTCAGCTGAAAACAATTCCACCCTCCAGGGGATATTTGGCAACAACTGAACACTCTTGATTGTTGCAGTTTTGGGGTGGGGTGGGGGTGATCCTGGCATCTAGTGGGTGGGGGCCAGGGATGCTGCTAAACCTTGCAGGATGCACAGGCCAGGCCCTCACGACAAACAGGCATCCGTTCCAAAATGCCAAAGTCCTGCTGCAGAGAAACCCCGCTGTAGCCCCGTAAAGGGGCCCGGAGCTGGGAGTTCCCAGCCCAGTTCTGCTAACTAGTCCTGTGACTTCTAACAAGGCATTTGCCTTCTCTGGGCCTCTGTCAGCTTACCCATAAACTGCGCAGATCAGAGGAGCTGGGCTCCATCCATGTATCACCTTCCCGCTCACAAATTCTCTGATTTTTTTGGCCTAACCATGTTCCCCTGGACACTGTTTCTGGTTCAGCTTCATTTTAAGTGATTAACAGAGGGAACTCACCAGTCACTAATTACCGGCTTAATACAAGGCAGGAAATTCTGCTCCAATGCAGAGGCACAGAAGCCAGTGTCTCAAAGCCTGGGGGTGACCAACTGTCTCAGTTTGCCCAGGGCTAAGGATTTCCCGGGACCCTGGACTTTCGGGGCTAAAACAGAGACATTCCAGGGGAAATGGAGTGAGTTGCCCTCTTATCAAATACATCTGTGGTCACCAATGTTTCTTTTTCTCTCAGCTACAAAGCTGTGTCTTATCACGCCTCGGGCCACAATGTCGGCTACAAGCCCGGAGGCTTCAAGGCCAGTACCGGCTTTGGGCCCAACAGCAAAAACAAGAAGATCTACGACGGGGGTGCCCGCACTGAGGATGAGGTACAGTCTCATCCTTCCAAGTACGACTATGTGTAACTCCAAGACACCTCGGCATGGGCAGAAGAACCCCCCAATTAGAGTGCACTTGAAAACAAGGAGATTTTACCTTGACTCCTGATTGCTTTTGACTCACAGCTGAAAGTTAGAAAAACCTTGATTTCACCTGTGAAGAGGCCACATGGTCTGGGCCCCATGTCTCTGTCTCCAATGCTCCATCACAAAAACAGCAGTTATCAGCTATGAATTAGAGGCTATAGTTCACAGTTTCCAGTCCTCTATTTCTTTTTTTTTTAATTTAACCTTCCTAATCTGATGATAGAATGTGGTTTGAATTCCTATCAGACAATAGCCCATCAATGATCTATTTCCCAACTCATCCCCCAGAACAATTCTGAAAGGAAAAAAGGAGAGTCGATTAAAAGACATCATTTTCTACCATTTGATTTTAGCCTCCCCCGCCAACCGGGCTACTAATAAACACTGATGGAAGAAGAGGTGATGGGGAAAGATATTTGTAATGTCTCCAGCTCATTATCTGAGTTTTCTTACACTGTGATCTTGAACATTACCTGGACTGAAGTGATTTCAGTTTGAAGAAAGCTTTCTGCTTTTGTTGGCGTTTGCTAATTCCAGCAAGACGCCCACCAGGGCTCTCCTGGGCTCTCCGCTGCAGGGCCTCTCTCTGTTACGGCCAGAAAGTGTCTCTAGAAGAAGGAAAGGATATTTGTGGGTAATCTGAATATATTTGGCGTTCTAAAGATAGTTAGAATAAATATTAGTGAAATGATACACTGTCTCTGTGAATTAGCCTCACCCCTGCACATGAATAGAAGGAAAAGAAAAAAATAATTGCTTTGATATTGTCAATATGGACTTTGTAAAATCACACTTAACTTTGAATTCCAGGAAATGCTCACTCACCTTGTTTCCCTTTGAGCCCTCCAGGACTGAGACTATACAAGATAAACACAGTGTAACCCTGTGAAAACCAAAGGATGAAACCTAGGGAGTGAGTTGAAACCAGTTCTCCTGAAAAACAACAACAAGAAAACGATGGTGACCCTGAATGTAATGTTATGTTCCAAGTGACACACGTCCACACTTGCATGGTTAGAGGTCACTGTCAGTTGACAGTAGCACTTACTTGACACTGTGGTCACCTTTGTTACTCTGAGAGCTCTTCCCTTCACTAAATTCACCTGCAATCGTTGCACCATTGGATGTTCAAGAACTGAAAGCTCTTTCCAGCTGCACACCTTCCCCGAGTTCACATCGCTGCTGCAGGAAGCCTACATTCCTTCCAGCTATCAGAATTCTATCCTAACACCAGAGCCAGAATAGCCCCCCTGGGAACTAAGATCAGGGTAGTCTCTCAAATTACCTAATCAGGGAGCAGCAGGCAATGGAGGGAGCTCACCATTGGGTTATTATTTGGGGAAAAAGTCCTCACATCAGCAGTGCATATAAAAGTGGCCTCTAGAGAGAGGGGTGAATATTCATAGGGGTCTTCAGTCTGGACAGATTGTGTCTGGGGAAATCCAGATCACAGCTCATTCAACAGAAAGGAATTTTGTTCACCGGTAGCCAAAACAAACTCAGACCCTGCTCACTGAGACTGCAATGGTTCTAGGCTATCTCAGAGAGAGTATTCATGGAAAGCACTGTGTGAGATGGGATAAAGGATGAATAGATAATTCAAGGGGGAAAAAAAAGGGATGGGGAAGACAAAACTGAACAACCTAGAGCATGGAGATTGTAAACGGTTCTCAGGATTTGACTTGAGAGCCATGGGCACAATGGGCTCTCCTTCCCACCACCAGAAAGCCCCTGGTCAGGTCTGAGGCACTGAGGTGCATCTCATCTGGGTTTTTAATTAGCACAGTCTCTATCCAACATGTCGTTTTTGAAAGCCTCCATGGAGTTAGGTTGTGCCTTGTCATTTTGTTGTCGTTGTTGCTCTGTCCTACTGTATACGCATTGACTATTGACCTGCATGTTTTGTTAACTAAATATTAAAAATACTATTATCTCACATTTGAACAACTCCTGCTCTTTTGTCCTAAGCTTCAGGAAGTGGAGATGGAAGTCTCAGCACCTCAAAGCCGAGGGCATCTTCTTGGCGTGTTTCTGCTTTCAGAATCTGTCTGTCAGCTGTAGCCTGGCTGCCTGGATCTGATCCGGTCCAGTTAGTGGCTTCTGGAAGTTGAGAAGCCTGAATAAAAAGGGATTTCCTGAGCAGCCAGGCATGCGGTGTGGGATCCAAGGACCATGTTTGACCTGTCTGACCCTTAGTGCACCAGGCTGAAGTGTCTAAGGTCATTGGCCTGCCCATGAGCTAGTAAAACAAGAGAGCCAATGACTGTCGTCTTAACACTGTTGAGGGCTGGGTTCACCAGCTCAGTTAGCTGTACTCACTGAGGCTGAACCACGCTTTAGAAACAACATGAGCTATAGAGTCAGAACAGCCCAACGTCAAATCCAGACCGCACCACTTCCACACCACTTGTGTCAGCTTGAGCAAAGGACTTAATCTTTCTGAGTCTGGGTTTCTATAGAATGGGGATGATAAGCTTAATGCAGTCATCAACCCTCAACTTGCACAAATTTAAGACAAGCAGGGCATTGACTTAGGTAATCAGGATATCTGAGGCCAACATTGGCACAGCTGGATCAGGGAATAGGACCAAGATTCACTTTTCCCTGTCCATACCTCAACTCTGCTTTCCTCTCTGTTGGTTAGCTGCTCATATTTCTCAGCAGACACCGTCTTTCAGCTAGGGTACCTTGCCAAAGAAACGTATCTCCTCCCTGATATCTGTAGGAGAAAAAAATCTTGATAAAACTTATTGGACTATTTGAGTCATGTAGCCACCCCTAAACATCTTCATATGATCAGAGCAGTGGTATTTAGCTTAGCCAAGCCTGGGCCCCACAGTCAAAATGCAGAGACTTGTTGTATGCCAGAAAGAACCGAGAGCCCTTAGATATCAGGCAAACTCATTGCTTTGCCTCATTTTTTATACACTTTGGTTGAATGTGAACTCCAAGAAAAGCTTCAGAAGCACAGCCTCTGAACCCCTCTGACCAGTTACCAAACAACATGGTATTTATAGCACAGAGGGAGGATCTGAGAGATTACTCTGCTCCTCACAGAAAATGGGTAATTAAAACCCAAAAATGGCAAAAATGTAACTTTTAACTTTAAACCAGTGGGATTACTAAAACTGGTTAGTAGAAAACTGTCCTTGGTTATATAATTTTGAGCTATTCAGGTTTAGATTTCCTAAGATTATGGGCATTTTGAAGACTCTCATGCACAGACATAAATTAAGGAATCAAATCATAACATACTCACCATTGTTATCCATAAAATTCCCTGGGGAATCCCAAGCTATGGACTACTGAGTATTCTCCTCTGTCATCACTTTGAGGCCCAAAAGGATGGAGGTATAATGAATGTCTCCACGGGATGGCCAGTTCTTTCACCTCTTTCTAGGGTAATACTCAGCCCCGTCCTGCCTCCACAGAACATTACACAGGGTCGACCACTGCAATGGCCACAGTTTTTGCCAAAGCACCTGGCATCTCAGAGCCGACACTTTCCACTGGACAGAACACTGAACTTGGAATCAGAAACCCGAACTCCACAGTCGAACAGCCGTGTGAACTTGAAGGATCAATGACAAGAATTCACAACATGCTTTCATTATTTTTGTATTGATTCCTTGTGATCATCAGTACTGCATTTAGTGATTTTATATGTTTCACCTCCAATCCTCCACAGGTCTTGATCTCCCGAGCCTCCAACCTAAGTGAGGGGACCAAAGCTCCTAGACACACGTCAGCAGCCGCATACACACTCACACACACAAGTGAACACTCACAGATACTCGCACACACTCAAACGCTCAGTTACGTTTCTGGATCCTTGGCAGGGACCCTAATTTCTTTGATTTTTCAATTCTTAGGCATTTACAGGTGCCTCAGAGCTGCTTTTGAACTATTCCGCTCCTTGAGCTGAAGCCTGGCTGATTTTTCATACTTACCAATCCATAGTTAGAAAGGAAATAGATTATTGATTATTCTTTCATAGCTCAAATTCATATGAAATAAGATTTAAAATAAGCATTAGGAGTTGAAGATAAACCTTTTGGTTTAATATTGAGTGCCAGATACTGTATCATGGGGACAAAATGTCATCAAAGTATTTAATTTAGATACCAAAAAAAAAAAAAAAAGTTGTAACAGTGATGGTTTTTACTGAGCATACCACCACAATACTCAATAGTAAAACCAACTCCTACTTAATGACCAAATAAAATGAAATCTCTTAGCCATCCCTGCCCAGGGGTTGCTAAAAAATACCAGACTTCTTTAAAGAGACTTCCAGGGAAAGTCAGGTCCTGTGTGGAAACAAGGAACATACAAGTCCCTTCCATAGAAAATGTCATATTTTGTTCTGTCAACCTAGATCTTTGGAGGAATGTAAAGATAATGTTATATCTAATATAAAATAAGGCTAAGAATATTTGTCCTTTAATCCAGCAATGTCCCTTTTTCAAATTTCCCCTAAGGAAATGATCATAAATATTTATGCCTAAAGATATATATCAATTGTTTAGAATAGTAAACCTGGATCCAAAGAATTTTTAAAGTGGATGCTTCTGGTTAGGGGTTTAATAGTACTTTTTCTTTATATTTTTCATACTTTTCAAATTTTTTCAACAAGAATATCTTCATTTTATACCCAGAATAAGCTCCCATTTCCTCAGAAGATATTAGGAAATGAAGAGGAAAGCATTGATGGCGGAAATGACTGATAGAGAAACACCACTTTGAGTCTTAAAAAAAATACAGATAATTATGAATATTACTATTACTATCATTATCACCTGTTTAGAGCTAGGAGATCTCAGACATAGCTTCAGGTACTCTGTACACTAGCTCCAATCCTCAAAATAATCCATGAAACAGGCATTACGCCTGTTTCACAGATAAAGAAACCAAAGCTCAGTGAGGTTGTGTCTTGCCCGAGTAAGGTGATCAACTGTCCTGGTTTGTCCAAGACTGTCCTGGGTTTAGACAGTAAGTCTTGCATTTCAGGAAATACCTCAGCTCTCAGCAAACCAGGATAGCTGGTCACCCAATGCCAAGGCTACATAGCTAACAGAAAACATGACTCCACACCTCACTCTCTTTCTACCATGCTGCAATGAATCCCACTAAACAGGCAAAATACATACATAGGAAGGAAGGAAGGAAGGAAGGAAGGAAGGAAGGAAGGAAGGAAGGAAGGAAGGAAGGAAGGAACAAAGGAAGAGGGAGGCAGAAGGAAGAGCAAATCAACTCTAAAGAAAAAAATTGCTTATGAATCCAACAAGCATAATACTTAAAACAACATACGGTAACATCTTTTTTTTTTTAAGTTCATTTATTTATTTGAGAAAGAATGAGCATGGGAGAGGCAGAGAGAGGGACAGACAGAATCCCAAGCAGGTTCTGTGCTGTCAACACAGAGCTTGATGCAGGACTCGATCTCACCAACCATGAGATCATGACCTGAGCTGAAGAGTTGGACACTTAACCAACTGAGCCACCCAAGGCACTCCTGCACATTTTTAATTCTCAAGTTAAAAAAATGTCAAACAAGAGCAAATTTATTGTAAATGGTGGACAGATGGTGGGAACGGAAGAGAATATCAGGTCCCTTCTGTGCCGTCACGTTCACCGCAGCAAAGCTCTCAGGGTGCTGTGCAACATGTGTGCACAAAATTTTAAGGGCTCCAAGGCCAGAGAAGACTGTGGTGTGATACCACCTGAAAGTCAGGGAAAGCCCCAGGGCCCCCAAAGTGTACTATCTACAGGTAAAATCCTCTAGCAGTAGCAGCTGCAGGTCCCTGAGACTGGGTTTGGGCCAAGGCAAGTGTCATCTTAGCACTAATCTTACGTTGGGGCCCCCAACACTGGGGCCTGAGTCAGTCTCCACCAGCCTTTGAGAGGCTTCCCATTCCTTTCTTGTCTCAAGTGGAGCTGAGTGTGACTGGTCTTAGGTTTGTGACCAGTCCAGTCTTTCCGTCTTATCAAGGCTGCCACCCTTAGTCCTCGTTGATGATAAAAATGCTTATTTGTTTTAGTTGACAAGCCAACTTGAATTTCCCCAAAGTATTTTTTGAAAGGTGAAATATCAAACATATTAGGCACGTAGGACTTTGCTACCCATACTTAATGGCCAAAGGAGGACAGTTGCCATGGTGATGGCTCTGATAAGGACAATGGAGAGAGACTGAAGGGTGAATAAAATACCACCATGGGGCACAGGCTGCCCAGCCAGCCAGCCTGTTATGATGCTGGGAGTGTTTGACCAAGTCTTAGGAGTTAAGTCATAATTTAGAGAAAGAGAGAGAGAAACAAAAATGTCCAGCTACAAACAAACATGTTGATGGGTCGAGGTGGGAGGTCAGAATATGGATGGAGATATTTTGAATGTCAGCAGTGAGTGCATGTGACCGTCTTGTCGCGAGGACTGGCAGAGTCCTCCCGCAAATGGCTTTCGTGCAGACAGACCATCCCATCCCTCTGCAGAGGGGTACAGCTGAAAGAACAGAGAAAACCTAAGGAAGGTTCATGGAGAGAGTTGGCATCACAATGACCCTGACACCCTCCCGGGCAACATACAGCAAGACTCTACCTGGCTCATTCTCTGGGACCCAGTAGTTCCATTCCTGGGAATCTGCTTGAAGGAAATCATCCCTGCTGTGGTTCTGCTGCTAACGGAGCCCTCGTTAGAAGAATGGTGTACAGAAAATGTGAAAAGAAACTTGGTACTGTATCACTCCAGAAACATGTCTTTGCATGTCTAAGGAATACCACAGAAAGTGGTAAAAGAAAGCAGAACAAAAATAAAGCCTTGACTTCAAAAACGCAGGAATCAGTCCCATGGAAAGAATATATTCTCCACTTGGAGAATTTGTAAAAGTTCTGTACACTACCTGGGTTCCCATTCCTGGCAGGGCTGTGCCTACACAAAGGGCATCTATGTGATATGGGGATAAAGGGTCTTAGACACCAAAAACTACCAGCAAACATGTGTCTAGATAAATTGGTGACATGTCTTTCTATAGGATTTTACTTTCTTCTTGGATTTTTGAAGGCATAACAGAGATATTCAAGTTACAAAATGGCATGTTTTGAAACAAATAGTTAAAGTTAAGTTTAAACCAGGGAAGTTGATCAGTGTTTGTTCTTTTACTCTCAGGAAGTTTCTGAACAACAGCAATAGAGTCTTCTTTCTGCCTTCAATTTTTATTTTCCTTACAAGCATTTTATTGAAGTGGAATGGGTGGCAAATTTAATGGAAAATAAATTTTCCCTCTTCTGTATGTACTTTTTACTTAAAATTATTCAGATAATTCTTATTATCCTCTACTTTATTTATAAGTATTGCAAAAGTGAGATTATTGACATTTGGCTCTGAACTTGGGTGTCCAACTTAAATTCTTTTCTCAGTCCCTGTTGGTTGCCTAGTTCTTAGAACCAATGGTCCCTCAATTCATTGCAGTTTCACTAAGTATTTAAATATTTGAGACTATTATTGCTGAATGGTTCCTTAGTAATTAGTCCAGACCCAAATCAAACACGGGTTGTATTTGTGATTTTTTTTATGCATTCTTGAAACCAACATGCCAATACCTTTCATCTGAGAACAAGAACACACAGAATAGCCCTCATAGGTGTAAATGAACACAGTAGATTTCAGAAAAACATATTACACACATTACCTTGAATTCAAACTGTCACGAAAGCCCAGAGTACAGTGTCCATCCTCGATGACATGTAGTACAAATGAATCATCACTCTTTGGAAAAGCTCTTTGAAGCAAACACCAAACTTTACCTTCTCTCCTCCTCTACCAAAAAAAAAAAAAATACATAGAACAAAGGAGACAAGACAGAGGGCACAAAGTTCTCTGCCGGGTTGTTTTTAATTCTGTAAAACCAGAAAAGGGGGGGCAAACCCCTCTTAATCCTAACGGCAGGAAAGAAGTTAAACCATAGCACGCTAGCATCATGAAATACAATGCAGAAGATAATATCGTGTTTAAGAAATCGTCACAACAGATGGAGAAATTCTCATCCTTTCATGTTATAAGAAAGGGCAAAATTCATCATCGTAAATACACTATGCTCTGAATCATGGGGAAAACAGACAATCTGAAGGGAAATGCATCACACTATTAACAGTTCTCGAGTTTAAGCGCCGAGACTTGGGTAAGTTTATTTTCTTCTATTCTGTTTTTCTAAATTTTCTGTATGGGACATGTAGTTTTTATGTTTGCAATGACAGTAATTGTTTTGAAAGACCTACACATGTTCTCTTACCTCGTAGCGTTCTCAGACCTCTTAGCTCTTTCCTACTTCTGCTGTAGAGGCCAGAAAAGCTCAGTCACTTTTCCAGCCACCTTTGTCCTAGCAGAAACCATATGGCACAGTTTTAGCGGTGAGATATGAGTGGAAGTCCGAGCCCTGTCTCTGCCCTTTCTCCCTCTTCCTGCCTAGAATGCAGACGTAGTGAGTGAGTGGAGCTATAGCAGCCGTCTGGGCAGGAACGAAGTGGAAAGGCCAAGAGAATCACAGAGATGCTGGTGGTAACGCTGTCAGGCACTGAGCCAACGGTAGCAGCTGAGGTTGTTAAGACCCGATGAAAAGCATTGGAGGAAGCTGTGTGGCAGCAAGGCCAAGAGCGGAGGTTCTCAACCAGTACAATCTGTGGGCAGGTTTTGTAAATATTGATGCCCAGGCCCTAATCCTGAAAAGTTTGACTTAATTGGTCCAGGCGGTCATCTGGGCATGGGGATTTTTAAAAACTCCCCAAGTGGTCTGGCCGGGGTTGAGAACCATCTTCTGGAAGCATACAGTAAAAGAGGTCAGAGATGACACCTCACTACCCAATGATTCAGACTTCCCATTATGTGGAACCAGTCAACCCCACTGTTACTAGATTTTCTGTTACTGGAAGTTGGATGTATTCCCAACTGATGCAATTGGTCTAATTGTGTAAATACAGGAGTTTAAAACTGGTAAACCCAGTCACATAGATATTTCTGTTTCTCATTGTGGACTTTTCCCCTCTTTGAAATCAGACCCAAGCAAAGACCAGATTTATGAAGTATAGAAAAAGTACAGTTTTGTTGCCAAGATTGAGACCCCAAATTTAAGACGTCGTGCCCTCTCATTCCTTCTAGGCCTCCACCGGTATTGTCCCACTGTGGCAGAGACCATGAAGTACTGCAAAAATCTCAGATGGCATTCTGTCCCAGGCCCCAGATTCCCTCGTCCTATGTTAGTTCCTGGCTATCCCTCTAAATTGTAGGACCTTGCTACCGAAGGACCAGGTATTACCAGGTAGCTTTTTATAAATACAGAATCTCTATGCCATCCCAGACCTATTGAATCAGAATCTGAATTTTAACAAGATCCTCAAGTAATTTGTACACTCATTGAAATTTGAGAAGCCCTGCTCACAAGAAATAGCTAGAATTAACTGTTTAAAGCAGTTCTCTCTCTAACACACTCCCGTTTTGGTTCCTCAATCGCTTCTCTGCCTTTTGGCTAAGATAATGTGTGGTTCCTCTTTTGCTGTTAAAAAAAAAAGAAAGAAAGAAATGGCACTGGTTGGGATGAGCACTGGGTGTTGTAGGTAAGCGATGAATCACAGGAATCTACCCCAAAATCGAGAGCACACTGTATACTCTATGTTAGCTAACTTGACAATAAATTATATTTAAAAAAAAAAATGGGACCGTGGAGGAAGACGGAGCAGAGAGGCAAGGTTGTACTAAGGCTGGGGTGAACTGCTAGCAGGACGTCCTGCCTATGTTATCACCCAGCTTTTTCTCCCCACCCCTCCCCTTCCCTGGCTAGGGCTGGGACCCTCTCAGCTCTCTCCCCATAGGCATGCCTATCCCAGGTGACGACTCCACCCACCAGCCCGAAGGAATGGGAAAAGGAGCAAATTAAATTCCTTCTTTTAACCTTCCTGGTACCGCAAATGTGCCAATCCCACAGCAAGCTCTTTAGGGAAGAAAATTTCAGACAGCTTTGAAGAGAAAAAAATTAATTACCGCATTTCGTGTGTATAGAGAAGAAAATGGGGCCTTGGGGGAACGAAGGGGCAGGGAGCAGGGAGGAGGGGGTGGGAGAAGTGGGGCCCGTATAGCCTCCTTGGGAATTGTCTCGCAGCAGAGCTCACCACCATGAGGGAGATCTGTTTGCAGGAAGATCTGGAAGGAAGATTGCAGATGTCCGTGCAGCTGACGCTTGGACCATGACACACAGGTTAAGGCTTTAGCAATGAGAGAACAAAGTCTGACTCCAAAATTAAAAAGGGGAGGTCTATATTTGGAGAGAAGAAAGTCACTCTGAAGCAGGTGAGAGGCAAGGTACCTCAGCGTGGTCCTGGCACACTAGTTGAGCAGATCTGGTATAAAACATTTTAAAAGCAAACACAGGGTGGCACTTCTCAACTACCTTCTTCTCAGCCCTTGGGAGCATATGCCACGATTTGGGGCAGAGTCTGGAACTGGATGGCTGATGTTCCTCTTGGATGAGAGCCTCCCCTCCTCCCAGCCTCAGAGAGAAGGCAGTTAGGCAAACTGACACTGAAATCTTCAGGAGTTTCAGCAGTTGCCTCCCAAACAAGGGAGCAAGTTGAGCTGACACAGGAACCCTACCTCCACCCCATGGCCAGTTCAAACACATAGGAATGCTGGATAAAACTGAACAAACTTAAAAAAAAAATCTTTAGCCAAACTAGAGCATGGCAACCACAAGTGCTGGAAATGAAGAAAGAACTCGAAACCGGAGTGATGAGTGGGAGTTGATGCCACATGGCCCACAGGGGTTTCCACTAGAAGTGCATCATGGGGTTTATATTTTAACCTCCTTTGGGAAGCATCAGACTCCGTGTGTGTAGATATTTGAACTGAGCTCACTGCATAAAGGAAAATGGAAATACTACCTTCACTAGCCCACAAACCCTGAACAGATATGTGCCCCCTGATTGTGCACCAAGGATGGAAAAGGAATCCCCTGGGGGGAAAACGAACCCACGTTCCATGTTGTACATTGGACTCCACGGTCTACAATCAGTGCTTCTCCCAGTTTTTCCACGGTCTACAATCAGTGCTTCTCCCAGTTTTTCCTGGCTTGGGCCTTTAGCGTGGCACCAAAATTATTACCAAAACTAGTCTGGAGGAGCTCAGCTTCTAGTGTGACTTAGAAAGTTCTTGCCAGACTAACCCTCCTATAGGTAGCAAATATAAACTCTAAAAAACTGTAAAAACAAAAACAAAAACAAAAACAAAAACAAAAAAACAGCCTCCCGAAGCCACTGGAGAGCAAATACAGGGATATTCTGGAAGATAGATGACACTTGGAAGAAAGGAAAGGCATAAGGCCATTTTGGTGGCTTCTGGACCAAATGAAGGCCAAGGTCAAGAAGCAGCTAAAACTCAGTGGAAAAAACCTGCATCCCTTATGGCCTGAGGAATGAAAGAACAGAGTTCAGGGCAATCACATCCACTGTAAAATGAGAAGGGAATCTTGGAATAAACAGACCAAGAAGAGTAATGTCCAAATTTTGTATGTAAACTTTTCCCTAACTCTCTGATTCGACCCTGAACTGTGCAAGTACTGGGCTAACTTGTAAACAGTTGGCTTAGGATAAAAAAACTGCATAGAGATTTGAGATGCCTTCAAGACACAGAGTTTGTGGTAAGAGTACAAGCAAGTTAATTGTTCACACAAACAAATAAACAAACAGAACCAACACTCTTTGGAAGAACGTAATAGAATCCAGAGTCTCTGAAATATAACATTCGCAACATGCAGGATAGAATGAAAATTATTTAACATGTACAGGACATGACCCATTATTCATGGAGAAAGCAATCAGGGAAACTAACTTCAAAATAACTCCAGTGATAGAATTAGCAGCCAAGGATTTTAAAGCAGCTATTGTAACTATGCTCAAACACACAAAAGAAAATTTGCTATAATGAATGAAAAGATAAGAAATCTCAGCAGAGAAGTAGAAACAATTTTTTTTAGAACGGAAACTCTAGAACAGAAAATACAATATCTGAAATTTATAAGAATGTATTATATAAACTTAAAAGCAAAATGGAGAAGACAGGAAATCTTCAGTTAACTTGAAGACAGATCAGTAGAAATTATCTAAATACAGAGAATAAGAAATTTTGACAAAGACAGAACCTCAGGGACTTACAAGATAATATCAAAAAGAAACAAGGAAGATGAGGGGCACCTAGGTGGCTCAGTCAGTTAAGCTTCTGACTTGGCTCAGGTCATGATTTCATGATTTTGAGGTTCAAGCCCTACATTGGGCTCTGTACTGACAGCTCGGTCTCCCTCTATTTTCCTTCCTTGCTCACACTCTGTCTCTCTCTTTCTCTCTCAAAAAATAAACAAACATTAAAAAAAAATTTTTTTAAAGAAACAAAGGAAACCAGAAGACATAGGTATACTAGTAAGGTCTAAAAGAAAACTGTCAACCTAAAATTCTATGCCCAGCTAAAATATCCTTCAAGAATGAAGGCAAAATATAGTTTTCCAAGAAAGGGAAACCATGTATTTGTTGCCAACAGATCTGACTACAAAAAAAAAAAAAATGCTAAAGAAAGTTCTTCAAACTGAAGGGAAATGATGCCACATGGAAACTAGGATCTTCAGGAAGAAATGAAGACCTTATTAAATAGAACATTGTATATTACTAGGTATATTTCAAGGTTCAATGCCTGAGAATTTGAGCAGTCAGTGCACTGCATCTAGCCTTGTACCATAGCCACCACAGCAATTCTGGGCATCTGTCAATATTCCACACTCCCCCGCATCACTGGGAATATCAATTGAGTCACATTAAGAAGCAAATAACTGGGGCACCTGGGTGGCTCAGTCGGTTAGGTGGACTTTAACTTGGGTCATGATCTCACAGTTCGTGGGTTCAGGCCCCGCATTGGGCTCTGGGATGACAGCTCAGAGCCTGGAGTCTGCTTTGGATTCTGTGTCTCCCTCTCTCTCTCTCTGCCTCTCCCCCACTCATGCTCTGTCTCTGTCTCTCTCTCAAAAATAAACATTAAAAAAAAATAAAAAATAAAAAAAAGAAGCAAATAACTGTTTGTGAATAATCGTAATGGGTAAATCTTGGCAGTCTCTAAACACAATACTAAACCAGGAAATTCCTAACTTTGGGAACCAACTGAACTGAAAGAACAATTGTGAGAATTGTAGAAGATAGTTTCAGCTTTTAAAAAAAAGTCTTTTTTTATTTCATATTTCTCACCAAGCTATCAGTTTGGTAGACCTCTCTTCTTATGTTTTACTCTTCCCCGTTTTGTGTGTTAACATTGAATATTTTGTGGGACACATGTTTTTCCGTTTAGCATTTATGGGTGAAGCAGGTGTCAGTCAGGACAGAGTCAATTCCAGAGTCTTCGGTTCTCACCAGAATGTGCTTCAGAATGGGAGACTTCTCAGCTTCTGAAAGAATAAGATCAGAAAAACAAACAAACAAAAAGGAATTTATGCCTGGTACATTGAATTGATTGAAACAACCTGCTAAAATAACTTCTCCACACTAGGGTGATATTGGGAGAATTGCGTGTATGTATGAAAGCTGTAGGAAAGAAGATTTTTAAAAGAAATAAAACCAAGTCCACTCTGCTTTTAATCACCTAGAAACTCTTTCACCAAAGGATTACATAGTGTCAATTAGTCATCATCGTTAATGGCAAATAGTTCAATTCTCCCCTCTTTAAGCATATTTCCCATCCTGGATGTGGAGGAATAGCCTTTCTGAAGCAGCAGTCTGTGGGCCAGACTCTCAATGGAATGATGGTGTCTTCTGCAGTGGACGGCCTAAGTTCAGAGAGCTTATGATGAGTGTGGTTTGCACAGAAGGGCGGCACAGACAAGGGGTAAAGATACGACTGTGATCCCCACAGCCGCCTGCCCTCCGGTTCCCCTCCTCTGTCCTGATTCATGCTACAGTGGAGTGGAAACCCTAAAAAGAGGCTGCATGTGAGACCCCTCCCCTTACATGCAATCCTTTCCTACATGGAAACTCGTTCGCTTTTTTCTGAACATGAGGATTGGCACTTACTTCATTGTTTTCCAAACTGAGTTTCATGCACATAATATATTTTCAAGATTCGCTGTATTCATTTACTTAATAAGTATGTTTTTTTTTAATTTTTTCAATGTTTATTTGTTTTTGAGAGAGAGAGAGAGAGAGATCCAGGAAGGGGAAGAGAGACAGGGAGACAGAATCTGAAGATGGCTCCAGGCTTTGAGTTGTCAGCACAAAACCTGATGTGGGGCTTGAACCCACGAACTGTGAGATCATGACCTGAGCCAAAGTCGGAAGCTTAACCAACTGAGCCACCTGGGCATCCCGTGAATAAGTATATTTTTAATGTCTATTTTACACCAGCATAAAGACAATTTGCTATTAAAATACAACATTTGGGGTGCCGGGGTGGCTCAGTCAGTTGAGCGTCCAACTCTTGATTCTGGCTAAGGTCATAAATTCATGGCTTATGAGATAGAACCCCGCATTGGGCTCCATGTTGACAGCATGGACCTTGCTTGGAATTCTCTACCTCTCTCTCTCTCTGCCCCTCTCACACACACTCTCTCAATTTTACTATTAGTTAAAGCCAATACATCCTAATCAAAACAAACATGGACAACTAAGCTGGATTTTATCGAGGACCATGAATGGATACTTCTCTTCCAGAAATGTCCTCTGTGCCGTGTGGATTGGTAAACATGAGGCATGAAAACTGAACGTTCTAGGACATCCCATCTCAAGAAAAGAAAAGTGGGAAAGAACAAGTTTACTTCAAAGATGAGAGGGGATGATTCTGGATGCAGAGTTTTGATTGTCCTCTAATCTACTGCAGATTGACTCGTATCTGAATTCTAAGGCAAGTGCACTGCAAAAAGAAGTGAAAAATATTAACAAATACTTCATTAAAATCTCCATGAGATTTTAATCTCTCTACTTTGAGAGGTACTAGTAGCTTTAGTACCACGACCGGGTCGCATAAGCAGATGTGACTGACATTTCCCAGGAAAGAGTAGTGGTCTTTGAATCTTGGGGACTAAACTGACATAAAGTCTCCTTGTTTGGAGCCCAGGGACAACAAATGATTGGATCTCAAATGCCAACTCAGACAGATTCCAATTAACTGTGGTTAGAACCCTGGCATGAAGAGAATGTCGTGATCAATGAGCAATGTCTGTCATGGAGCTGGCTGGGGACTGGCAGCACACTTGCCACACACTCGCCCTCCTGAATCCCTCTGAGATGGAAGTCAGCCAACCATTCTCCGCATCACACTGAGGCTGTGCTTCTTTCGACATCGCATGCTACACGTTCAAAAATCTTGTATTTATTTTTTATCCACTCTTAAGCAAGGATATACTTATAAAAGTGCACTGTCTCCAGCCTATCTAGTCACTGTTGAACAATCTGACAAACCCAAGAGCCATTCTCATCATATTCATCGTCCCTTATGCTTCAGAGCACTTAACAATCCTCAACTATTGCTATTTCTTAAAAAGCAACAGCACTCCACCTAGTGAATTTCACTTCAGAATCTCAGTACTATTGTTATTTTTAGGATTATTCTTGTCTTCCTGCTTCGTGCTAAAGATTTTAAACATGCGTAGATTTGACACGCTTCAAAACTTCTTTTGTTCTTTCAGGGAGTTTTTGGAGAGGGTCCAACTTCATGATGTCCCTGTGAAGCAAGGTCATGCAAAATCCTTTGAATTTACTTTCACAAATATGTCTTGAGTACCTACTCTGTGCCAGGGGCCATGGCAGGTACAGAGATGAATAAAGAAGAAAAATAAAGTATCATATGTTGAAACCCTGCTGTGCTAGGCAATGTACCAATACCATGTTGGGGAGGCTGAAGTGTTTCAGCTCATTTCATTTCCATAACAACCTCCCAAAGCACCATTATCACAAACACAGCTGAGGAAACTGAGGCTCAGCAAGGTTACCTGACTTGCAGATTCACACATCGAGTAATTACTGGAGCTGAGATTTGAATGCTGTCTGTCTAACTCAAAGCCCATGGTGTTTCACTGCATAATGACAAAGACCAAACTAGAAGTATGGTTCATAGGAAAATGGAAGGAGGGGTCCTGGGAAATTCGGAGTCAGAGCACTTCCTAGCAAACTGTGTGAAAGTGGGCCAGTTACTGACCACCACTAGCCTCAGCAGCCCAGTCAACATGGGCTAATATCTACCTTGCAAGGTAATTGCAAGGATTAAAGATGATAGGTTTAAAGCACCTAGCACATGGCAGTCTATAAAGAATAGCTACTGTTATTCATATCCATGTAAATTACCATTTCTTAAAGAGGCAGGAGCCATTTTCCTACACACTGAATTCTCAGAGCTTGCATTGGGTACAAACCATGAAATGTAGGATCAAAGTTAACAAGATTTTGTTATATGGCCTTGACAAAGTATATAGTTGTCTCAAGAATCTCAGGAGAGTTGGCAAGAAGAGAAAATCCCAAATCAGAGGCAAGTTCAAAGACTTTCTTTCCTACTCCCAAGTCCTCCTTTAGTGGAACTACTGGCCAAGAATGACAAGAGGACTCACCATTGTTGAGCCTGCTTGTGAATTTGCATGACAAGTGATAAGCGACATAACCACCAGGTCTGGCCCCCTGGAATAGCTCCGGCAACTACAGTGAGAGGAGGGCCATTATCTAAACTGCTTGGAATCCCAGGCAAATCTTTACAGAAAGGCACAAATTCACACTGGATCAGGCTTTTGATTGTCTCTGGGGGGAAGCTGACTTTGTTAATGCCACAACAAATGTTTCCTTGAATGAGGAAATTGACAGGACACCTATCTCTGCATTGAAACCTGATCGAAAGCAAATCCAACCCCTTCGATTCTCTCAGGAGTCTCCACAGGTTCTAAGCTGCTTAGTCCTTTGTGATTCGGTAATTTCTATAGCAGGAAGACTCCATCCTTGTTTCTGCTAGAGATAATCCATCCATAGTGCCGCACGAATACTCAAGGAACAGGCTGCCTTGCAAATAGAGAAGGATCATTGCCTGAGCGGAAGGACTTGCGAAGAACTGAAGAGCATGCCCATGATACCCAAAGTACCCCCCTGACCACCACCAAATAAAATTGGTTTTACCTCCTGTTACCTATGCTGCAAATTCTACTTTGGAGAAGTGACAGGCAGCACTTCCCAAACTTTTTTTTACCAAAGAATCCCTAAGAAAACAAGGTAAGTGTGGTGGTAGCTTCACAATACCATGAACATACTATAAATTACTGAATTGTGCATTTTAAAGTGGTAACATTTACACTCCACGAATTAAATCTCCATAATAATAAAAACACATTAAAACCAAACAAAAGCAAGGGAAATAGCCTTGGGAAACTTGTCCTTGTGAGGCCTCAAGGGCCTGGACTCAAGTGCACGGCTCTAAGTAGGGACTCTCTCGTGCTTGTTGCGTTCTGTGCCATAGAATACCTCTGCTTGCTGTATTTGAAGGGCGTTAAAAACAAAATTCAACCAAGTAAATTTGAAAACCTAATTGGTTTTATTAAGCAATTCATGAGTTGGAGGCATCCCATCTACCAAGTAGAGAAATACTCCCAGGAGTTATACAAAATGGAAGGTTTTTATAGGAAGGAGGGTGGGGCAATACGTTATTAGCATAAGAAAAGAAAGGATTATTTCCGTGCCTGGAATTTTTCGGTTTTTTGGTGGGGAGGGGGGAGGGGAGCTTGCAGGGCTTTTATCCCAATAGTGCCAATCAGGATATTTCAGATTGACTTTTAAAAGGTCACATTGCTGGGATAGGTTGAAACCATAATTAAGTCTTGATTTGCCATTGTGAGGGGCAAATGACTTCAATTTGGGTTTCTTTTTTTAACAAGGGTTAAAGTTATTTATCAATTAAAATGCTTAACTTTCATCCCCTGATTTTCAAATAAAATTGAAACCCCAGGAAGATGCATCTTAATTTCTTGGAGGTTTCAGAACCTTGGGGCAGCACCACTTACTTGTGGGCTGGAGAAGCACAGAGGAGAACCAGGCTTACCAGGGTGTGATCCCAGGGTGTGATCCCAGGGTGTGACCCCAGAGTGTGATCCCAGAGTGTGATTCCAGTATGTGACCCCAGGGTATAATCCCAGGGTGCAGATTCTAGGGTGTGATCCAAGGGTATGATCCCAAGGCATAGGTCCCAAGAGGTGAGATCCCAGGGTATGATCCAAGGGTGTGGATTGCTTGGTGTGATACCATAGTATTGTCCAAGAGGAAGACCTTCCTCTGCTCTATGCACCTTCTAGCTGCAGTTAGAATCAAATTGACATGAGACTGATTAAGAGGAGAAAATCAAATTTAATAGTGTTCAGAGGGAGAATCCACACAGACAGGAAATTCTCAACACAATGAGGCAACATGAAGCTTAGATGAGCTAAGGAGAGGGGTAAGGCCTGAGGACACAAAGGGGAGAAAACTCATTAGCAAGAAGGTGAAAGAGGATGTTTGTAAAACCAAGGTTGTTCTATTATGCAGGTGAGCTCCTTCTGTAAAGGGGGGCTTCTGTGAGTACTTCTCTTGCTGTTGCAGGCTCTCCTTTCCAATGAAAATTTAGGCAGTTATGGGTGGGTGGGGCAGAGCACCTTTCATGCATCTACTAGGTTTTTATTACTTTTAACTCGAAATGATCTTTATGCCAAAGTGGCACGTTTTGGGGTGTCTCATCCTGCACCCTTTCAGTATAATCCAAAGGTGTGAGTCCAGGGTGCAGCCTCAATATGGGATCCCAGGGTGTGAGTGACAGGGTGTAGATTCAATGTTGTGATTCCAGGTGTGATCCCAGTGTGTGAACCCCAGGGTATGAGTGCCAGGGTATGAATCTTTGTTGTGAGACCGTGGTATGTTCAGGTCACTAAGAGCATCCATTTCCTCCTCTGTTAAATCAGCAATCCAGTACCTACTGTAACATGAGACACACCCAAACAAAAATGTGCTTTATGTCACAGGAATAATTGGCAAAAAACAAAACCATAACTACAACAGCCCCCAAACACCACATACACAGACATTCCTACTCACTAAGAGTTATCTCCCAATTTAAAAGAGCTCATCCAAGGCTGGAGACCTGAGGTAAGTAAAGAACAAACAAACAAACAAATAAACAAAAAAACCCACAAACATTTAACAAAAGGTTTCCAGGTGAAGAAAGAAAGAAAATCTCTTCTCCCCAGTCAGAGAGACTCTTTAAGGCCAAGGTTGGGACAGACTTCTACAGATGGAAGAAATGTCTTTTCTTCATTATGGGTTCAGACCACATGGTTAAGACAAAATGAATGCCTTCAGAACAACACTTACTTTAAGAGTAAAGTAAAAGAGGTAAAAGAGGCGATTTTATCAAACAGGAGACTAAACTTGGAGGACTCACGTCCATCATTACCCATTGTGAGAAGTGAGATGACTCATTTTCAGAAACACCAAATAAAAGCTATGGTGTCTAATTAACAATACGTTTACAACCTATTGGAAATATGTACACCTTCCTCCCCCACCTCAACAATGGAGTCCCAAACCCTTAGACATTTCACTTCCCGGTTCTTCTTCCCCTCTCCATTTCGAGAGCTTATTTTTCATGGGCTTATTTTTCGCAGGCTTTGCAATGAGCATGAGCCAAAGAACTAAAGTCTCTATGTCACCTCAAGGAAGGTACATTTGTTCCAATCAGACTACTTTTTGCCTTACACAGGCATAAGTGACATCCCGGTAGGGCTGTAACCTCTGTAGTACTCAGCCAATGAGGAATCGGTGGAGGGACTTGCATGCGAGGAGATAAACTGCCTGCTGTAACTGCTCCAGAGTGTGCATCTCCTCACTGTGCTCCGAGTCTCCCCGCATCCCTCCTTTGATTGGGTCAGTGAGCTTATTTCTCACACCCATCAAGCCAGAAGTCACCACAGCCTCACTTCCTGTGCCCCCTGTGCACAGGCCTAGGGCTCTCATCTTCCTCTGCTAATGGCAGTGTGGTCATCTTAATGAGGAGACAGGCAGGAACAATATATCACTTGGACACAGGCAAGCAAGGGTCCTAGGCCTCAAGGTGCCCTGCTCTTTCACATGCCCTCCTTGGAATTTTCAAAGTCCCCTCCAGGGCCTGAACTAGCCAGGGCAGCAGTACTGTCTGATAGGACTCCTTAAGCCTGGAGGAGGACGCAGAGAACTCAATCCCTGTTTCTCCCTTTCTCGGTGCTCTCTGATTCTCTACTCTGAATGAGGGGTCAATCAGATGCCCAAAGGGATTCTGGGACTTGCGGCAGCCAGGCGAGCACATCACTCTTACTAGTTGGTATAGTATTTCTCCATGGTATCATGTAAAATGGCCCCTAAAATGGTACTAACATGCTGATTTGGGGTGACATATTTTTCAAGAATAAGTTTGGGGTTCTGAGCTACCAAAAGTCCTCTGCCACATGTATGGGCCACACATTAACTCTCACCCTTCCATCCTCAGTGCCACCTCAGACTGTCAACATTGGATAGCAGCTGGTATCATTTATCCTGTGTGTCTCTCATGACCAGCACCCAGGGCAGTCCCCCAAGCCCTCCATGCCATGTGTCCAGCAGGCCTCTGGTGGTGGTCCCTCCTGTACCCTCTGAGGTATTTTGAGACTATAGTTATGCAACACAAATGGGTTCTTCCAATTGATGTCCTCTCTTGCCTCCAACTGATGTGGTGACATCCTGCTCTCCTGGTTCAGTCTTAAGCCATGGTCAAGAACATATGGACATGCTTTACTTAATAGACATACTTTGTTCTTCTCCCTCTACCCACAGCCCCTTCACCTATCCTCCCTGCAGGAAGCTGTCTGTGGAAAGCAAGCGTATGATCAACATGGAAAGGGAATCCATTCTAAAAATGCAGCGATTAAGTCTAAACATTTCAAGAAAAGACATGAATAGAAGATGGGTTATTCTACATTTATGTTATAAAATTCTAAATGGTAGATTTAACAAGACCAGAAAATTACCATTCTCATTTTCCCATATACCCTGGGCAAGATTTATATTTATGCCCATCAACAACAAAGCACCGCGACAACATTTGAGAGTCATTGGAAGATGGTATTCACAGGTGACAAGATGCAAATGGGGCATCGTAAGCAATGATGTAACCAGCATTGAATAACAGATATCAGGGAATTGCAGAGACAAGTAGATCTATGTTGCTTCAATACACACAGTCAATAGCTTTGGGAGTACTAACAGCGTTGCTACTTTTTCCTCATGATGAGGGAGATGAAATTAGCCGGGAATGGTGCATCTGACAATAAAGAACATGAAGAGACGGTGCCTGGACCTGAACAGAATGAGATGGTGCCAGGACACTACCAAGGGTCTTCACATGCACTGATGAGACAATAAACAAATTGTTTAGAAGTCCCTCCACCGATTTTTCTATGTTGCCCTCGATAAATCACTATATCATACATGAGCCTATGAGTTCTGTAATTCTTTGTTTTAATCAAATTGTTTATGTAGACAGTATGAAAAATACTTGCCCAACACCCTGCACACCCTGGAGTTTCCCTGGGCAGGGGTGTCTTTCTGAGGCAGGGGAACGGGATTTGTGGGGAAGAGCTGGGCGGAAGCTTGCTTGGGAAAGTGCATTCAAACCTAAGGACAGGAGAACATGGTTATAAGTGGAGGCTTTTGTACCTTTCATATAATCTTTATTAGCCCCCAAAAGTCTCCCCTAATATAATAAAAATAAATTGTAAAAAAGAAAACTGAGCAAAAATAATGTTTTGAACACTTTAGGTTAATGTTAGGAGGGAGTATAGCAGAGTGGTTAAGAACAGTAGCTTCTAAAGCCAATTACCCTGGATTCAAATCCCACCTCTATCATTTATAGTCATGTGACCTTGAACCTAACCAAGCCTCAGTACTCTGCTCTGCACAATGGGGGAATAATAGTAACTCTCACTGACATGGAATTTGTATAATAAATACCTCTCATTTGCATACTATTTGTACAATAAATGCTCAATCAGTGTAAACTACTATTATTTGTTTGTAGAGAGAACAGGCCAACCATATACAGAAAAAAAAAAAATCCCAGATCGCTTCTATAAAATCCAGCCAATTAATCCGTTTATCATTATATTTAGCACACCATGATTTTTTAAAAGTGTCTTTAAAAGGATATAAATTCTCCAATTTAGAATCACACTGTATCCCAGTAAAGATAGACAAAAGTCAATTCATTCCTACAAACACTGTGGTTTTTATAGAACTGCAGAGATAAGAAGAACAACTTAAACTTAAATCAAGAAAAAGATTGACTACAAAGCAACAGCATTTGAAGTAATGACAGACTTTTCCAGAACACAGAGGAATCGTGTCTTCAATGTAAAGATGGAAAGTAATTATCATCCCAGTATTCTATACCTAAATAGTCTATCTTTTAAAAATTGAGAGTGAAATCATTTTATTTTCTATTTTCACTTACTTTAATGGCACACAATCCAAGTAAAAGCAAACAGCACCCGTAAGTCTAAGCAACCAGAAGATAGGTTTTCCCGTGCCTTATTCCCTTGTCAGACTGTCACCCCTGAACCCCTTCAAGATGGAAACTGGCAACCACCTATGTGTCAAAAGAATATATTGAGAATGCCTGAATCAACACTTTGGAAAGAGAAAAATACACAAGTTAATGAGGTATTTAACCCAAGTACATTTGCTACTTAGGCTGTAGCAGCTGATGGGTAGAAATTATGTGATCATTTCTATACAGCCAGATTCCAACTGTTGAGGCTCCAAGCCCCCATAACTTTGATTAATAAAAAGTTCCATCTTTTGGGACACCTGGGTGGCTCATTCAGATAAGTGCCCACTTCTGGTTTTGGCTCAGGTCATGATCTCAAATTTGTGAGTTTGAGCCCCACATCGGGCTCTGCACTGACGGTGCGGAGCCTGCTTGGGATTCTCTCTCTCCCTCTCTCTCTCTGCCCTTCCCCTGCTTGTGCTCTCTTTCTCTCTCAAAATAAATAAATAAAACTTAAAAAAAAAAATTTTATTCCATCTTTTGCCACAGTGCCCTCCCTAATCTTTTCAGATCTCTCAGAATTTATATGAAAAATGCAAATGCACCTCGATCTGCTCACCCTAAGTAAGGCCATGCTCCTTCCTTGGGTGGCCAGAAGGCCCTCCATGCAAACAGAGCCTCTACGCTCCCTGCGCCCTGCCGTCCCTGCCAGTCTCACAGGTGAGCCGCATCCCCTCCCCTACGGAGTCCAGACTACCATTTTCTGGCTTCCTCCAGGCCACCCTGAAACTGTCTCACCACTGCAGAACTGCCTTTGACCTGGGCGGCCTCTCTCTCCCAGAACGAGCTGTCTTCCCTCCTGAGTCCCAGTTCTCTCCCGGAGCTGTGTGGGACCCTGGTGATGCAGCCTAAACTCATAATTCCTAAAGGGCTTTTCCAAAAGTCATTTTGTTTCTGCTATACATTAACCACAAAAGAACTAATTCTAAAGCAAAAAAAAAAAAAAAAAGACAATTATGGGAAAAACGGCTCAGAACCGTGAAATAGATGCTGATTATAAATATAGGCTTTAGGCATTATGAAATGAGGCAGCTCTAAATTTTCAAAGAACAAAGAGAAAGCAAGAGGATTTCTTAAGTATCAGAAGGACTTTCAGGTTATAATTAGTAAATTGACTAACCTTTTTAAAGGTACAAGTGAATTTCTAAAGCCTAAGGCATGCATGGGATTCTAGAATACCGTAAGTCTGGTAGATCGCCTCTGCCAACCTCCTGATTTCACAGGTGAGGAAACAAAAGGTTACATGACTTTCCCAAGGCGACCAAACATGTTTGTGGCTGTCAGGATTCAAATCGGGGCTCCTGACTCCCTTCTTCAGGTTCTTTCCACTCCAGTGTACGGTAGAAGCTATGTTCACAAAGGGGCAACAATCCCCAGAATTATATGAACAAATACATGGTGGTGGTGCTTGTGGATGGAAGTGGAGGTGATGGTGGTGGAGGAACCAATGGTGCTGGTGGTATGTATATGTGCTGAGGTGTAGGGGACAGTTCAAGGGCAACTCAAGGGCATGTAGGCCAAAGCTGAGATTCAGTCTCAACGGGGCACATCGAAGAAACTGATGGACTGAGGAACAGGATGAAGCAGGTGTAGACAAATCAATTAGATGTACCTATAAACAAAATGAGAGAATAGTACAGCCACTGAGGAAGCAACAATGTCATGAGGATTTTTCATTGTGGGATTGCCAGGCACGTTGGCTATTCCCAGGACAAGGAACACCTCTAACAGTGAGACTCCTCAGGAGCACACGTTGTGGAAACCCACTGGTATCTGTCGGTTATTCTTTCCATGCAAAACTCTTGGGTAGGCTTTGCCAACATAAAGGCAAGCAGGAAAGCAAGACAAGTCCCTGCTCTATACCCTATCTTTAAAGGTTTTGCTTTTTGGTTTTTGTTTTTTAATCACAAGGGAGTTACCTGGCTGAATGAGATAGTTTTCGAAGTCCTGTCCACCTGTGCTGGAGAGTGGAGAGCTGGTACAGGCTGAAAGAACCCTGGGTATCTCTTACAGAGGAGTCCTCACACCATTAGTGTGTGTGTGTGTGTGTGTGTGTGTGTGTGTGTGTGGCCATCCGCTTTGTGGCCCACAGCGCCACCGTGTGGTGGGCACTGGTTGGCTGATGTTGCATAAAATATAACGAAAGGAGTAGCAGCCTTATCCAACAGGTCATTTCTGGTCAATGAACCCTAAGCACTTTCCTCCGTCTGGGTGTGGCGCTGAACCAATGCAGAAAAAAGGCTGTTGAGTCGTAGGGGGCAAAAGAACTAAGCGACCAGCTCTCAGGTCCAAGTTCTCACCCATCTCCTCTGTAAGGTGTGACTGTGATTAGAATCGTGGGATCAGTGAGCAGTGGGCGGCTTTCTGCTGCTCCCCCCCCCACCCCTCTCATCCAGGCCGCCGATGAGTAGGAAATGCAGCGTCTGGCAATGACCCGCTATCGCTGTGGCAGGACAAGCTCAGATCATTCTCTCGCCCTGGATCAGTTCCTTCTACCCACCACGCTTTCACCTTTATTTTAATTCCCCTCTACCCCTTGGAAATCTTTTTCTTTCTGGTTCCTTGCTTAGGTTAGTTCTACTGTCTTGTCGTTAGGTAGAACAATATATGAAGACACTCCTGGCATAGGAATTGACTTGGAAGTGGCCTACTTCAGTGTATGGGATGGCAAGTGTCTGCTCTGTGCACACTCGAGGGATACAGGGGTCAGCAACACATCGTCCTCCCTCAGTGAGCATGAGTCATGAGTCAGCTAGCTCATGCTGACTGTTGTATACTTTCTTTCTTTCATGTTCTTACTTGGCAAAATAGAAGTTGGGAACTTTGGATCACTACCAGGGACTTACAGTCCCACCTTATAAGAAAAAAAAAACCTCATGAGAATCCAGAAGAGGAAGAATTGTGAGGAATGGGATATTCTGCTTGAAGTATTCAAAACATAACCCAGTTAAGGCCCAAGTAGTTTCTGTGGTTATACATCAACAAGTTAATCACATCAACTGGGGCAGGGGTAGGGCTAAGAATAGGATCAGACAATGTGGGGGTTTGGGGGGGTTAATGTTTATTTAATTTTTGAGAAAGAGAAAGAGAGACAGAGTGTGAGTGGGGGAGGAGCAGAGAGAGAGGCAGTCACAGAATCTGAAACAGGCTCCAGGCTCTGAGCTGTCAGCACAGAACCCACGAACCGTGAGATCACGACCTGAGCTGAAGTACGGCGTTTAACGGACTGAGCCACCCAGGTGTCCCAGGATCAGGCAATTTGTAAAAGGAGAAATAGAAATAACTGATATGAAAATGAAAAAGAATCCTAAAAGAACACTAAGAAATGTCCATTTTTTTGAAGTGAGCTTTCATTTTTCACTCATTTTCACTGTCCACAGCATTTAAAGAGGAAGGATTCCCTCTGGTGGCAAGGAAATGCGCAAATGAGCAAACGCTGCAAACATTAAACTGGCTCGGGTTTTCTGGAGAGCATCTGGCCATTGGTAACAAAATGCCCAAAAGCACATGGTCAGACGCCAGGGTTCCAGGGCGAGCCGGCCCAGGTCAGGTCCCGGGTGGACCCTTGCTGGCAACAGGGCTTCAAGTTCGGTGAAGGCCTGCTCTACAGTGTACTCACTGCACAGTGACTGTAACAGTTGCACCGCCTCCCTGACTGCTGTGAGGCTCGACCAGTGAATATTCATGAGCACGCTGGACCAGTGCCTGGCATATAACGCAGCTTTCATCATTATGTTGGTCCAGCAACCTCACTTCGAAGTATTTATCCTAAGGAAATCTTAATTAAGTGCACAAAGATGTATATACACACTTGTTTATCATTTCATGATTTATCGAAGGCCAGAAGTGGAAATGGCGGGTCAAATAAATTTTTGCCATCTTTACCTTGTAATACTGCGGGATCATTATTATAATTATGTTGATATGTATGGACTGATGTGAGGACATTTATAATGTATTTTCAAGAAGGGAAGTCAAGCTAAAGAAGAATAAATATAATGGAATCCTAAGAAGGAGACATATGTATTTTTTTAATCAGCGCATGTATATCTACATGTCAGCGGTGGCTGCCTCTGGACGTGGGGGTTATTCAAATTTATTTTTCTTTTTTGATTATCTGTGTCTTCCCATTTTTCTAGATCAATCTTATTGTTTGTATAATTTTAAAATATTTTAATATGTTACATATCGTGATGGTTAATCTCAGTCAATTTGACTGAGCTTAGGGATGCTTGAACAATATTCCTTCTGGGTGTGTCTCTCAGGATGTTTCCAGAAGAGATTAGCATTTGAATCAGTAGATTGGATGAAGAACACCCATCCTCACCGATATGGGTGGGCATCACCAAATCCACGAAGGACCCAAAGAGAACAAAAACGCAGAGGAAGGATGAATGAGCTCTCTCTTCTTGAGCTGGAACTTCTATCTAGCTTCTGGTTTGGGGGCCTTTGAATTCCAGGAATGACACCAGCAGCTTTCCTTATTCTCCAGCCTGAGATGGCAGACCGTGGGAATCCTCGGGCTCCATAACCATAGGAGCCAATTCCTATCATAAATCCCCTTTTTATATCTGTATCTATACCTATAACCAATTGCTTCTGTTTCTCTGGAAAACAGAGAATGTTCCGAAGTTCTTATAAATCTTGCCAAACATTCTAAAATGTATCTGAAAGTGGGGAGGAATACACAGAATAGAAATACAAAACCAATATGTTACCCTCCAAAGTAGATAGAAAAACACATTTGGAAGCATAGAACTTAATAGTGAACATTCACAAACAGAGTCATTCATGGGTAATTATCACTAGTGCACATGCAAACATATGCACGTGCATCGATTTCGCTTGGACTTGCCCCTGAAAGCAGAGCCTGAGGCAAGGACTTGAGAGCAGGTTAATGTATTTCAGAGGTGCTCCGAAGAAGCAGAAGAGAGTGAAAATATGAGACAGCAGGGAGAAAGGCCAATAAAAGGTGCACTAATAAATAGTAACTGCTACAAGCAACTGGGATTCACTCCCATCGGGGACTCTCTGAGAAAACTGAAATAAACCTTGGAATTGTCCCAACACCGCACTGGAAGGCTGGAGCGATTACTCAACGACTCCCCTCCCACACTGGTCGCTGGCTGCCCGGGCAGTGTCAGCTGTCCCTCGCTCCGGGGTCGCACCTGCAAAGACTGCGCAGCCTCTCACGGCATCAGAGACAACCCTGAGGCCAAAAAGCAGAGACCCCAAGGCTCATGTGTGATGTGGGGGCTGGCGTCAGACATATGTCGGGGCTGCAGGAGACCAAGACTTGGTGGAGGGAGACCAGGAGGTGGGGGGGGCACCAGGAGGTGGGGGGAGACAAAGACTTGGTGGAGGGAGACCAGGAGATGGTGGGGGAGACAAGGATCTGGGTTGGGACACCAGGAGGTGGGGGGAGATCAGGAGGTGGTGGGGGAGACCAGGAGGTGGGGGGAGACCAGGAGGTGGGGGGGACACCAGGAGGTGGGGGGAGACCAGGAGGTGGGGGGGACACCAGGAGGTGGGGGGAGACCAGGAGATGGTGGGGGGACACCAGGAGGTGGGGGGGACACCAGGAGGTGGGGGGAGACCAGGAGGTGGGGGAAGACAAAGACTTGGTGGGGGGAGACCAGGAGGTGGGGGGGACACCAGGAGGTGGGGGGATACCAGGAGGTAGGGGGAGACAAACACTTGGTGGGGGGAGACCAGGAGGTGGGGGGGACACCAGGAGGTGGGGGGATACCAGGAGGTAGGGGGAGACAAACACTTGCTGGGGGGAGACCAGGAGGTGGGGGGGACACCAGGAGGTGGGGGGGAGACAAACACTTGCTGGGGGGAGATCAGGAGGTGGGGGAGACCAGGAAGTGGTGAGAAGCACCACAGTCTCTCATACGTCCTTTGCCCAATCCCAGTGAATAGGAAAACATGACTTTGCTGGGAGAATCCTGGGAGTGGGATGAACCCCCGGCACTTCCTGCTCGCTGGCCCTTCCCCCACTCACGCACTCACTGGGATCCTCTGCTGCACACGTCCTCAACTGCTCAAAGGTGTGAGATACACAAAGGGAATTTACCCCCAGCTGGCCAGGGCTGCACTGGCCCCACATCCCACATAAGGCCCTTCCTAAGCAGCCTGATACCATGCCCCCTCCCCAGCCCGCCCCGCCCCCAAATGCCCTTTGCCCTCTGCAAAGCCTTGCCTCCCTGGCTTCCCCTGGTTCCTCCTCCAGAACTTCAGGCCCCGCCAAGTGTTAGGGCCTCTACCCAGAGGATAAAAGAAGCCTGGGTGGAGGGCGGGGTAGGGCAAGAGACCCAAGGCGGGGGGAGAGATAGACGGAGCAAGACTGCCCGTGAGTTGAGTTGCTAGTGGTGGAGGCTGGGTGTTGGGACGTGGACTGTTGGGGACACTATTCCTGAAACCTGTAACGATAGGGGACCCATCGAGGCTGCAGACTAGGAAGTGCAGCTGCAACTTTTCACCCAGCTCTCTTTTACTTTGCCTTTAAATTGCCCTGACTCTCCTCCTTCAGAGAGTCCTTTGAGGCTTGCCCTCCCACCCCCCCCACCCCCATCTGACTGCCGCTCACTAAACCCTTCCCTTGCTGCATACTCGAAGTCTTGGCCATTGTCTGTGCTGCGCAGGCAGACGAACTTGGGGTCCTCTATTGGCGAGGCACAGGGCTGGGTCTCTGGTCAGGCAAAAAACTGCTGTTCAACCAGGAGCAATGAAGCAGGCTGACAGGGTGCCGGCTCTAGGGCCTGGCCATTTCTGCCCAGAGAGGACTCCCGGCTCTGCAGCTCCCGCTGGGCTGGCGGAGAGGTCAGTCCCACCGGGCGGTCTGGGGGCTCCCCCACCTGCTCCCGCTTCCTGCTCCCTCTGCTCTCACAGTGGTGGGACCTGCACTGCTCTTCCCCGGCTCTCCCTGCCGATCCTTCTTCCTCCCCCTTCAGCCCGGCAAACCTCGGTTCTCCTAACTCCACCTCGGCAACCGCATCCCAGTGGACCTCACCTGCCACAATGCAGGTGCGTGGGGCGTCGCCCCACTGTGCCCATGCTGAAGCTCCAAAAATGATGAACACAAGCGAGTTAAAACCATTGTGCTATATTTAAATGTCTCCTTATGATAAATGGATGCTTTTCGCATTAAAAAATACAGTGGTGACATCTATAACCTAATTTTAGAAATAATATCAAAAATTAAATTTGTGGTCCTTTGCGCATGAGGCCCCAGTCAGGTGGCGCTCCCTCCCTCTCTCCCACCCGAGCAAGCACAGCCAGACATCGGCTCTGGGATTCTCTCACCCGAGCCTGCACTGGGTGGCCCTCGTGATGCTTCCGTAACACCCTAATCTCTGTCATTACACTACTACCCAGTACTTCTACCCCACTAGCCTCTGCCAGCACCCCAACGCGGTAGGGAGAGCCTGGAGGACCTGACCCAGAGCAAGCACGCAGTAAATGACTTTGGATCAATCACTGAATGACTGACCGAAGCATGTGTCCCCAAATGCTCTCCGAAGCACTCACATAGATCGACAACACGCCATAAAGATCAAGTGGCCCCTTCAGTCTGGAGTGAACATGGAGGTGGGGGAAGGAAAGGACTCTGGTGCTGGGGGGGCAGACCCTGAGCTGGCCCCAGCCAGGCTCTGGGGTGGGATCACCAGCCAGGGACCCTGGGTCGGCCAGGACTCCAAGGGCTGGTGCCAAACTTCTCCAGTTGCTTTGAGCGAGACAGGGGCTTCGGTTCTTCTTTCTGGCCCGGGTCCTGGGGGAGCTCTTCCAAGGAAGAGATCTCCAAGTCACTCTCATCATCCGAAAGCTGCAGGGAAGTAAGGGGGAGAAGAAAATTCTGAACAGACATGGGGACAAAATACAGGTTTGGAAGAAGCAGTAGGAAGACACTTCTGCTTTTTCACGTTTCCCTGTCTTTGAAAACCTGCTTCAGAGACCCGGGGTCAGAGTGATTTCAAACGTTCCCGAAATCCCGCTGGCCAAACCAAGGCAAGCTCCTTGGAAAGGCTCATGGCAAATCAGGCCGTTCTTGCCATTTAAACCTTGTCCAGATTTTTTAATTCCCCACATAGATGGAGCTGAACGCCCAGAGCCTTGGCTTTCCTGAGTGTGGCAGGGGCTGAAGTCCCTCTCCACCTGCCCTCAGATGGCTTCTGCAGGGCTAGTAACTACTGAAGGAGCAGGAGGGCAGCTCCCGGGGACCAGGAACCCCCAGCCTGGAAAGGGTCTGGGCTGCAGCCAACAGGGTCAAGGGCCCCACAGTCACCCCTCAGAACTCTCAGTGTCCTCCTGGCACTAAGGGCCACCTGGGTTTTGATAGAAACGGCCTATACATTTTCTCCCAGGATGTAAGGCCAAGCAATCAGAATCACCCTGGGGCCCGGCAGCAGGCTCAACCTGCTTTGGGATATTGACACTCTTTCCCAACAGAGGAAAAGGGCCAATTTATTTTAATCACCTGGACTCGCTACTCTCCCCATAACAAACCAAACACATTATGTAATAAGAACATGCTCTCCTAAAAACCAAAAAGTGATTGTCCGCTACTTCTGAACGATGGGGCTATAGCTCTGCTCATCCCAGGAGGAACCATTCTGACTGAGAAAGGTGAGGCAGGAACATGAAGTAACGAGAGCTCTAAACGTTTCTGCCTGAGAAAGTAACGGGCACGTGGGAGTCCTTCCCGACCGGAGGCAGTGAGGAGGGCGTCCGGAGGGTAATGGCCAGGGAGACTGAGCACCTGAGCTCTATGTCTGATGGCAGCTAGAGCCTTGGAGAGGCAAGGCCACCAAGACATTCTCGGTGACGAGGAACGGACTTGAATATTTAGAACAAAAGTATCTAAATATTCCCATTATATGTTGTCTCCCACTCTGATGTGCTGAGCGATGCCAGTCCAACACCCTGCCCTCAAGGAGAAGTCCGCTCCGCACTCAGCCTGGGGTGGGGTCCTCGGCTGAGTGAAGGAAGAGGGTGGAGCCCGTGGGCAGATGAACCAGAGCTCGGAGAGAGCAGCTACTGCTGGCAGCTGGGCACAGAGCCCGGTCTAGGCTCTGTCAGAGGCCGGAAATGAGAGCGTGAGTGACCAGGAGAAATGACCTATACAAGCAGTTGCTTGTATAATGAACCCAAAGGCTTTTGAGTGTCAACAGGGATACAAACGAAAAGCATTTGAAAGTGACCGTGAGGTCGCCTGTGATGTCCCACTAGGGCCAAGGCTGACACTCACCAGACCCCACCCCAGGCCCCCAAACTCAGAGCTGGCTCTGTTGGAAATGGTGGGGCAACCTCCAAGAGTCCTGCACCCTACCTGGGGCTTGCTTCCTGGCGCGGCAGCCTTCCCAGGGCCGGCGTTGGGCATTAAGAACAGATTGACCCCTCCAGCAGGCTTCTTCACTGGAGCCTCCAGCTGTTTCTCAAGGTTTTTGACCAGCGACTGCACCAGTGTTCCTGGAAGGCAACCAGAGGGAAAATTCCAGAGAATGAAGGCCTCATCCTTGTAGGTCATGACCAGGCTCTGGTGTGGATAGAGGGAGTATGGAGAAGGGTCAGGAGGAAGAAGGAAGGGAAACTGCAAAGAAGAGGTGTGAAGACAGAGAGAAGACCCAGGCCAATGGGTGCCAGCAACAACAGGCTTTGACCATTATCAAAATATAACTGCATGTAACAATATGGCTGCGGACAGAGGCTTAGAAAGCTGTTCTCCTCTCTAAATGGGAGGCAGAAGCAGAACCTCTGCTCACTTGGTACTTGAAAAGCTCCTGAGCAGACACAGCCTCCTTCAACATCTGCACGGAGATGAGAAGAAATATCATAAATCTAAATTATCACAGAAGGACTGAGGGCCAGACAGGCTTTCTGCAAACTCCATGCAGGAAGGGGGGCTAAGCAGGGACACGGATTATCAACAGACTCCTGGTGATTTGGTAAGCCACGGAGGATGTCCAGACCTCAGGAATGGCCAGGAAGCAGGGAGCTAACCATGGCCTTGTAGGATTCAACCATCTGAGAGTCTGAGCAGACATCTGGGGCTACAATACCCTTGGTTCAATGATTCGAGGAATTTGTTTTGTTTTTAAAATTTTTTTATGTTTATTTATTTTGAGAGAGAGAGAGACAGACAGAGACAGAGCAGGGGAGGGGCAGAGAGAGAGGGAGACACAGAAGCTGAAGCAGACTCCAGGTTCTAAGCTGTCCTCAGCACAGAGCCCGATGCGGAGTTCGAACCCACAAGTGGTGAGATCATGACCTGAGCAGAAGTTGGACACTTAACAGACTGAGCCGCCCAGGCGCCCCTCAAGAAATGTTTGTTAAGAGCCATTATGTACCAGGGACTGTGTTCCTCACCCCTCATTAACTGTCTTGTCCTGATAACCTCATTTTATAGCGAAAGGACCAAAACCTCTCACACAAGCACAAACAGGGAACGAGAGACAGAGCCCAAACTATCAGGGGACTCCTGACTCCCACTTCTAACACCCTTCCACCTTATCACCCCACCTGGTGGCCATCAGCACTTCTCCAAAGATCTAGTTCTGGTGGGTTCTGTTGGATGGCAGGCTTGGAATATGCTATGGACAAGATAAAGTTCCGCAGAATCCATTAAGAGCATGACTTTACAGATTGCTCAGATCTGCGTTTCTATCCCCAAGTTTCCACTTAATGACCCTGAAAAGACAAAACTCTTAAGTTTCAAGTTCTTTAACTAAGCCTTGGCTAGAAAATGCACCTGAAGGGGCGCCCGGGTGGCTCAACCAGTTAAGTGTCCAACTTGGGCTCAGGTCATGATCTAGTGGTTCACAAGTTCAAGCCCTCCATCGGGCTCTGTGCTGATAGTTCAGAACCAGGAGCCTGCTTCCGATTCTGTGTCTCCCTCTCTCTCTGCCCCTCCCTCCCCTCTCAAAAATAAACAAACATGAAAAAAAATTTTTTTAAGAAAAAGAAAATGCAACTGAAGCCAGAAGCTGTAGGCCTTTCCATCAATAGTTTTATAAGAAAATCCTAAAAGAGGGATCCTTGGGTGGTTCAGTCAGTTAAGAATCTGACTTTGGATCAGGTCATGATTTCATGGTTCATGAGTTCAAGCCCCACATTGGGCTTGTTGCTGTCAGTGGAGAGCCCACTTTAGATCCTCTGTCCTTCTCTCTCTCTCAAAAATAAATTTTAAAAACCTAAAAAGAAAAAAAAGGAAAGAAAATCTTGAAAGAAAGGGAGTTGACTTAGTTGTTTCAAGAAGAAAAATGCTCTATTAGTTATTGCGGTAATCTGTTAGACAGAAAGTGACAAGTTTAATGGATATATTCGTTCCAGTTCACCACAACATTTAACTCCTGTTTCTGGGATGCCTTTTCATCAAGTTGAATTTCTAAATCTCTTTCCTGAAAAGGGCAAAGAACTTTCTTATAAAAATGCCACTGTCGGGGCACCTGGGTGGCTCAGTCGGTTGAGCATCCGACTTCAGCTCAGGTCACGATCTCACGGTCCGTGAGTTCGAGCCCCACGTCGGGCTCTGTGCTGACAGCTCAGAGCCTGGAGCCTGCTTCGGATTCTGTGTTTCCTTCTCTCTCTGCCCCTCCCCCACTCATGCTCTGTCTCTCTCTGTCTCAAAAATGAATAAACGTTAAAAAAAATTTTTTTTTGGAAAAAATAAATAAAAATGCCACTGTGGCCCTAAGACCATTGGAAATGAGCCAGCCCGCTGTGAAGGTTCACTGTGACCTTCTGAAGCTGTCGCCCTCCATCTCAAGGTTACCTGGAAAACCACACTTTTCATTACTCTTTTGTTACAAAAACTTTTTTGTGTGAGATTGCATGTGTTGCTGGTACCCTATCTCTCAAAATGTTCACTGTAACCTAGGTTTGCCCTGGAGGCTACTTTTACTGCGGTGATAGCTAACTGGGTGACCACAGCCCCTTAATCTGGTACTCATGAACTCAAGCAGTGTAAAAGACTGTGTGGATATTTTCAAAATTAGGAAAATGGCTAAAGGCAATTCTTTCTGGGAATAAATTTATTTTTCAAGTAAAAAAAAATATGACACCAACACATTAACTTCAAAAACAGAATACAGAATCTCAGTTTTCCATGTTATTAGTTCTGTGACCTTGAGCAAGTATAAGGCATCAGAGACTTAGTTTCGACATCAATGACAATGTGTGCAGCACACCTCACCTCATGGGCGGCAGAAGGGTATTCCTGCTCTACCGGGCTGGGCAAGCATAGCATGGACACTAGGTGCCCCCCACACCTTCTTACCTCTCCTATCCACTGGAATAGCCAAGCAGAGAGACTGCGACATCCCCGGGCCGTCTTTCTTTTTCTCTCTGACACGCTCCCTACACTTGTGACTGCATTTGGAGGCCAGCTGGACTGTCTCCACAGCGACATACTTCAGCCCTCTCTGGGCCTGTTTAGCTGACCCCGCCCCATACGGTCACAAGTACGGTGAGGATCTGGGATGGGGAGACTGGAGGCGTCCCCACACTGGCCTCAGGAGCCAACCCGGCTCTAAGAGGAAGCCTATGCTTTAGCATTACCAGGCACTGTCTCCAGTAATAGCACGACACTTCACTCTCCGCTTGCCTGGTCACCACGTTCATTCTCTACTGGTAAAAATGTGGAGGACCAACGGGGTGAGCGAGCTCCTTCAACCTCCAACAGTTAAGCAATTCAATGACAACATAAGGGGCAAAGTAAAACTCACTCAGATTCTGTCCTTCTTCTGGTATCTCTGTGACCACAGGAAAATACCCGATGGGAGGGACAATCATTCTCTCCATGTCAAAATGAGTTGCCAAATCAGAAACCCAAAGAAAATCACAGGGTGTTTCCAGGACTAGAGGAATCTGGGCTGGAGCAGGGCTACCCCAGGGGTCCCAGATCACTCACCTGAGGAAGCCAGCCCACCTGAGCCCTTGTCAGGGGGCCGGGCACTCCCCTCTGAGGTTTCTGTGTCAGACCAGTCCCAGCTGTCCTCTGGCCGAGGCCCCATCCCAGAAGGGCCTCGTGGGGGCTGGAGAGATGTCCGCGGCATGGCATTTCCCTCCGAGTCCTCTTCGGAACTGAACGGGGGCGTACTGTCACGGACAAGAAGAAATGAGGGCTACACGCGCCAGAAAAACTTTAAAAGCCAAACCTCGCCCCTTGCAAGCGTGTCTGGTTTGCCCCAAGCCGGCCCTACTCCTTCCCTGGGCCCAGATGACAGCCAGGAGTCCCCCTGGAGCAAAGCGGCCACACCAGCAACTCTGTTAGAAGATGAGGACTTAGCCTTTCCGGTGTGGCAACTAAGGCTTAAGGAAGAGACGGGGAAGGAAAGGGGAGGTTTGTCCCAGCCAGGAGCAAAGGGCCCCAGCCTCTTCGTGAGGTCTCGGGATGGACCCCGACTGAGGCTGACGTCTGTCTCTGCCCCTCACCTGTCTGCAGAAGCCTGCGGGAAGCCCAGATCAGGGCTGCCTGAGGCTGGGAGCTACCGCCATGACCCAGTGGGAGTGCAGAGTCCGGGGCTCACCTCGGCCCGGGCCCTGGGGAAGCGGGGGTGCCAGAGGGTCCACGTGCTCTGGGGCGCGGAGTAGGGGTGGGCACATGAGCCAGGCCAGGACCATGGCTGCTGCGGCTCTGAAGAGTTGTCGTGGGTGGCTCTGCTGGCTTGGCTGGCAATGTGTGCTGGGTCCTGGGCTTTGGCTGGGCCTCTTTGATGGCCAGTGGGTTCTGCTGGCTTTTGACTAGAAACACAGACAGGAGTAAGTTCCAAGGCATGACCACCTGGGTCCTCCAGCCTGAAGAGGACGTAGAGAGAGGTTCCAGCACACTGGAAATGGACATGTCACTCCGTTGCAGTATACCCTAATAACCAGCACAAATATAATCACTGCCCCCGCCCCAGGTGTCCTGCTGCTGGGACCCACAGTTCCAGCAGAGACCAGGAGAGCAGCTGGCCTTCCGGGGTCATGCCATCATTCCAGGAGTCCCACAGGGGTCGGAAGGTCCGAGGAGGGGACCATGGGGTGTCTGGGTGGCCCAGTCAGTTGAGCATCCAACTTCAGCTCAGGTCATGATCTAAATGGTTCGTGGGTTCAATCCCCACATCGGGCTCCATGCTAGCAGTGTGGAGCCTACTTGGGATTCTCATTCTCTCCTCTCTCTCTGTCCCTCCCCTGCTCGCACACTCTTTCTCTCTCTCAAAATAAATGAAAGAAACTTACCAAAAAAATGAAGAGGGGCCCAACTTGTCTGCAGCTTAACCCTCCCCATGCAGTGCTAGGGGCTGATCTCGCCAAGAGCACCTACCCTCTCTACCCACCCAGGCTGCAGCTGCTGGAGTGCAGACAACATTGCAGGGAGACTCTGCCGCCACCAGAGGTCGCCACAGGACCATATGGGCCACCCAGACCCACCACATCCTCCAGTGGCCTGAGTGCTCTTAAGGCAAGCACTCAGACCCAGCCCCTCCCTTTTCTGCATTCCCGAGCAGGCATCCAGGATCAGCAATTTTTTTTATGGAAAGAGAAGAGGGCATCACAGAGTGTCAGAGTACTACTGTCCCACAAAACGCTTGCATGTGTGGACTGTCACTGTGTAAACTGTTTATTACTGTAGTTCAAGATCAAACACGTTTGGAAACACACCGCTCTCAGAGAATGCATTTACACAGAAGTGGATCTTCTAAGAAGGGCAGGCTGGAGAGAAGGGGCAGGCAGACAAACTCACTGAGGAAGAGCGACAATAATAGCTACGGTTACTGCACACACACGCCAAGCTAAGCGTGTTACCTACAGCACCCACCTGGCCCCAGAGTGTCGTTCTCCCTCCAGGGGCCCAATTGAGGCCCACAATTCCACGCAAGTCAGTGGTACCTGCAAACCCAGGTCATCGGCCGCCCGAAATCCAGGGCTCTTGCCGCTCACGGCCTTGCTACATCCCACGGCTTTGCCCCAAAACAAAAGAGGCACAACCTAAGCAGAGATCAGAGGGGAGCATTCCCACAGCACTCATGGCACCGAGAAAACAGACGTGTGGGCATATAGCTGGCAAGAGAGGGCTACAAAATGCTGTGAAGACACAGGGCTCACGTCTCTGTGACATGCCCTGGAGAAGGCAGGGCCCCAGGGCCAGGGAAGGGGAGAGAGGCAAGGGGACAGGTCTCACTCCGGCTTTCTGACCACAGGAGCAAGGGCCGGAGGGGAGGGGGCGCCTGGAGGGGCGAGATGCCTTTCCTCTTTTGGAAGCCTGTCCTCAGAGGATGCTTTCATTCTTCTCCCCTGCCTCACTGTCCCCTCTCTCCTCTGAGCACCCCACCACTCCTGTGCTTGGCCCCATCAGAACCTCATCTGGCCGGTTTCCCAGCAGAGGATCTGGGCTTGGCACAGATGGGCCTCAGTAAATTTTAAAATTATTGGTCCATGTACCAACTAAACTCCTCTCACGCATCCCTGGAGAATGTGGTCCACACTCTGGGAAATTCCTTAGGTGACGGGTTAGGCCCCTGGACACACGGAGGTAAGAGAATCGATGCCCTCCTGGCATGAGCTCAGGAGGAAATGGAGCTGCAGTGCCACCCTGCACCAACAGCCCCCGACCCCCTGAAGCCCTCCCCAGTGCCCCCAATTTCAGCAGCTCGGTGGATCTGGAAATCCTCTAGAAGCAGGGGGCTCTCGAGCCTAGGAACACAAGTTCCCTTGCTTCCTCAGGTTCCCGAGGACAGACACTGGAGGGTCATCACCCACACACTTGAATCCTCCCCAAGAACCCCCCCACCCACCACCCACCTTTCCTTGTCACAACCCCCAGGGGCCACGCAGTGGCTGTGACCCGGTCCAGGGAACCAAGTGTGAGCTCTGAGGGTGTCCGCAGGCAGAGCTCGCCCAGCCTCGCACGCCCTCCCACGGCTCCAGAGCGGACTTTTCCTCCGATTCATATTTGCCCCTGTCTGCACCCCCGGTGCTCTCAGCCTTGGGCCTTCTGCCAGCACTGACATCCCTGACTTCAGGGCCTGGCACTGAGTGTGCTCGTCTCTGTTGGAGCAAAGTTCGACGTGCGGTCAAAGCCTGTAAAACTGCTAAGTAGGGGCAGCAAGCTCAGGGCTGACCGCAGGCTCTAACTCTGGCTCTCCTCCAGCTTCCCTGGGTGACTCTGGGGCCCACTCCCAGACCCTGCTGCCCCCAGCGGAGGACTTTCGGCCTCCGTCACCTGCAAGGAGGCTACCATCTCGCCCTTTCGAGCAATGACCTGCTGGACGCAGGAAGTACACCCTCCTTGTGTGCAAACGAGCCTGGGCCCTCCCGGCCACAGCCCCCAGGCAACCCTCTCGCCAGCTTACCTGGAGCCTTGCTGTCTGGCTGGCACACCGGGGCCCTGTGTCTCTGTCTCTCCTTCACTCTGCTGGTGGCTTCCTTGACAAGCTTTTCCCTCAGACTCAGAAATTCAGAAAACCTCCGTGCCTTCTGCTCCCGGTGGGCTCTCAGGAAGGACTCGAGGTGTCTGAGAGTTTGAAGGGGGATTCCCTTTGCATCCTAGAAGAGACAGAAGTTCCCCCCTTCGGAAACAAGTTCCCCTACTCCTTCCCCTAGGCCTCTTGCATCTGCTGCTGGCCTGGGAGTCACTGTGCTCAGCACCCGGTACTTTCTGGAAGAGGATAGGGTGAGCGTCAGAGCAGGGTGGCTGCACACACCGCAGGAAGCGTCATGGTTTAGGGCCTGGGAGCTGCGTCAAAACGTGCAAAGCTAGATGACGCAACAGGGCCGCGCACAGCTCCGTGGGCATCAGAGCTGACAGGACTTAGATGGGACGTGCCCTTCCCCACTCCTACTCGTCTGAGGACGGAGACCACAGTGTGCTCCTTTTGTACCTCAGGCGCTATCAGTATGCTAGACATGTTGTCCTCCGTGGCTAACAATGTGTGAAAAATCACCTGCAGGGGCGCCTGGTGGCTGCTGAGTCGGTTGAGCATCCGACTTCAGCTCAGGTCATGATCTCACAATCTGTGGGTTCAAGCCCCACATCGGGCTCTGGGCTGACAGCTCAGAGCCAGAGCCTGCTTCAGATTCTGTCTTCCTCTTTCTCTGCCCTCCCCCACTCATGCTCTGTCTCTCTTTCTCTCTTAAAATATGAATAAACATTTAAAAAAAATTTTTAATTAAAAAAAAAGTCGAGTAACCTTCCAAGACCTACTGGAAGTTGCTTCGGTTTTTGGCATCCACCTCTGTGCTGACAGCTCAGAGCCTGGAGCCTGCTTTAGATTCTGTGTCTCTCTCTCTTTCCCCTGCTTGCGCTCTCTCTCTCTCTCTCAAAAATTAATAAACATTAAAAATTCTTTTTACAAAAAGAAAGAAATGTTTTCATCAAGTCTGATCACAGAGCCAAAGTTAGATGGAACAGTAGTTGAAAGCAGTCAGTTAGCGTTTTTATTTAATAAAACATGTCAACGATGCCTTTAATGATAAGATGCACGCTCTGGTTAAACACAGGCATGAGGGAACAATGGCACTCAAATACTAATTTGTACCAGACATAGCTTTCAGTGCCTGCCTCACCCACAGCCACGTGCTGAGTGCCGTGGCCACGTGTGCCACCGATGATGGACACTTCACCCAAGGGACCCTTCCAGAGGGCAGACTGAGCCAATTAAATTCCCTCTGTCAGAAACAGACACAGAAGAGTGGAGAGCACGGAGAGGTCAGGACGCAGGGCGACGCCCCAAGAAGCCACTGGAAACAGAGGAGAGAGACCACATTGTCGCTGTGAGGGGAGGAGAAGCTGTGTGGGCTCAGGTTCCGGGATATGAAAGGCACCCCAGTTGGAACGAACAAGATGAATAAGCCTACCCTGTAAAGAGCAATCAAGCAGTGGTCAGGTTAAGAGCCCCGTGTGTCTAAATGGTCGGTGGCAGCCCCCACACCTGTAGCCCTGGAGCTTACTCTCTTTATCCCCATGCTTTCCAGCTTCTCTTCCAGGGTGTCCTCCAGGATTGGCCTGAACTGCTTCAGCAGGGTGGGGTTTCTCCTCAGAGCCGCCAGCACCTTCTGCCGTCCGTCTCGGGAGTCCTCCAGCTCTGCAGCACAAGACGGTCCCCGGGGTGAGAGGCGGTGAGACAGGCACGGAGACAGGCTATGCATCAGATGCCGCTCCAAATCTTGCCTCCACGCACCTGCCGGCTCTGTGACTCTGGGCAAGTCACCCACCCTCTCTGGGTTTCCCCTTCAGCGAACCATTCAGATGGCAGGTTAGTGCCTGTGTGCAACATGCCCAGAACACACACGAGGGGCTTCAGAAATACTTATATCCTGTCCCTTCTTCTCTTCCCCCGAGCTTCAGCAGCCAGACACGGCGAAGCAGAAACAAACTAAACTAGGAAGAGGACAAATCTGTGTCCTGCATTAGACCCCAGGGAAAGAAAGTAAGGCCTCACCTTCCTCGGAAGAGTCCTCCTCTGTGTCCATAGCCTTCAGGCCCTTGTGGATCCCTGAGAAGAGTAGGAACAGTTAGTGGCCGTGATGCCCTGGACCCCATCCCTCACCTAGAGGAAAGCATGGGACACCGTGGGAGTGCCGCCAAGAAGGGGCAAGCCCTCCAGTTGTTGCTTTACCCGGGAGAGGCAAGGTGGAGCCATGGTCACAAGCACAGACACCGGGAGCCAGAAAGACCAGATTTCACACGGTCCAGCCCTGCCCAGCTAGCTATATGCAACACGGGGAGTCCCGGGACCCTGCCAAGCCTCAGTCTCCTCATCTAGAAAATGAGGATGGGGTACCTAGGTGGAGGCTCAGTCAGTTAAGCATCTGACTCTTGATTTTAGCTCAGGTCATGATCTCTCAGTTTGTGAGTTCGAGCCCCACTTTGGGCTCTGCGCTGACAGTGGGAAGCCTGCTTGGGATTCTCTCTCTGCCCCTCCCTTGTTCTCTCTCTCTCTCTCTCAAAAATAAACTAAAAATAAATAAATAATAATAAGAAGAAATGAGGATGATGATGTCCAGCCCACATGAAATTGTGGGGACAGACAGTGTAATGAGACCATGAATCTAAAGCGCTCGGCACAGCGCATGGCACGCACCCCAGCCCAGCCCCGGGGAAGGCTGGGGCCACAGGGACAGTGCTTCTCTGAACTGGTTGCAAAGCTGGGAAGGAAACGTCCGACCTTGAGGCAGGGGATGGGAAGAGACGTGTGGATTTGCAAGAAAAGGCAAGAGGGTGGCTGAAGAGCGAGGACAGAAGTAGTGGGGTGGAGTAGGAGGGGCCGGGTTTCTCGAGGGGCAGTGCCCCGTCGGTTACTGTCTCCCTTTAGAGGCCAGCACGTGCGCTCCGGCACACACTCGCACACACAAGCACCACACACCGGCACAGCAGAGGAAGACAGCATATACTCTAAACTGGCCACCTCCACACGGATTTGGGGTCAACGTGCTACACCCTGGGAGCAAGGTAAAAGTTGAGGGCCCAAACCACAGGCGTGATGAATCAGAAAGAACCTTTTCCGAGCCCTGCTCCATCCATCACTGCCCCCGGGTCCTCACCCTTCCCCATGTCTCCACCACCCCACGGAGAAGAGCACGCCAGGCAAGAAGCCACCGCAGGCTGGAGCCCTGTCCGTCCCAGAAGCAAATATCTTCTTGCCCTCCCTCACCCAGCCAAAGAGCCTGGCACCGCATGTCCCATGAGCTGTCGTCACCACCATCACCACCACCACCCCCATTCTATAAGTTGACTGGTGGGGAACAGGAGAGAGAAGAGGACAAGACAAAATAGCCCCTGCAGACTTACCCTCCTCCTTCCTGAGGGACACGGTCCGGATCTACGAAGATGGGGAAGAGAGCAGGTTACGGCCAGCAGAGGACGCTGCTCTGAGCAGTGCACTGCTTAGCACCGTAAAGAAGGGACAGCCACTGTTTCCGTGCCTTCCGCAGGAACGAGGAGCTCAGAGTACACTGCCCAACCCCCACTGTATCTCCATATGTAAGGGAGAGGTAGCGCCAAGCCTGGATGGCAGCAACCGACATGGCGTCTTGCTGCCTTTCCCCCTGGTGGAATACCCCCGCCTTCGAATCCTGTGATTCGAAGGGCAGGAGCCCCGTGCGAGCAGGCACACGGTCAATACTATTAGTACAAGAGGTGGACAACCAGGGCAAGGTAGGCTCCCTCCAGAGATGTGGGCATCCTAGCCGAGTGCCCCCTGGGAGGAAGGAGGCGTGATGTGGACAGTCACTACACATCTATCTACACAGCCAATGTCCATTTCCAAATGTTTCCTCCCTTGCCTACCTCTATTCCAGAGACTATAAAACTAATTATTTGCTTTCTAACTTTCTTTGTAGCTGTAGTTGCCCATGTAATACAGCTTTGACTGATAAAACATAAGCAAAACTCTTAGAAAGGAGACCTTTCATCAACTTCTTCTATTGAATATGGTTGTGTTGGTTGGAGCTATGGGAGCCATCTTGCAATTGTGAGAGTCAAGCATGAGAACAGAAGTCAATGCACTGAAGATGGTAATTACAAAGAAAAACTGAGTCTGGATTTCCAATGGCATAATTTGGCTGCTAAACCAAGGCCAACAAAAACTGTCACCTCTTTTGGTGTTACAATAAAAATAAGCCCCTATTAACCTATTCTAAATCCATGTTTAAGGACTGCTGATGCACAGGGGCACGTGTACCCCGATGTTCATAGCAGCACTTTCGACAACAGCCAAATCATGGAAAGAGATTAAGTGTTCATCGACTGAAGAATGGATAAAGAAGATGTGGTACATATATACAATGGAATACTACGCAGCAATGAGGAAGAATGAAATCTGGCCATGTGTGGCAACATGGATAGAACTGAAGGGTATTATGCTGCGTGAAATAAGTCAGGCAGAGAAAGACAGATGCCATATATTTCCACGCGTAGGTGCTCTGTGAGACTTAACAGAAAACCAGAGGGGAAGGAAAAAAAGGCCACAGAGAGGGAGGAAGACATAACATAAGAGACTCTCAAAGACTAAGAACAAACTGAGGGGAGAGGGGGGTGTGAGAGGGGGGAGAGTGGGTGACGGGCACAGAGAGGGCACTTGTTGGGATGAGCACTGGGTGGTGTATAGAAACCAATTTGACAATAAATTATTTAAAAATAATAATAAATAAATAAAATCCATGTTTAACCAATGGGCTCCTAAGTGAAATATTTGCAAACGAGAGTTGTGAATAACAGCAGGAAGAAATGTCCAGACTGGTCCTGAAGTGGCCGCAGCAGTGAAGCTAAGCATTTGTGGGGCGGGAGTGGTGCCGTAAAAAGAAAAGCAGCAGGGGAGGGGGTTGGATGCCTGGCTGAAGCATGGCTGGGAGAACAGCAGAGCGCAAGTAGCCAGCGTGCAGGAACTCGAAGACTGAACTAGACAGTGACAGGAGGTGCTCTGCTCAGAGAACCCAGGTGGAGGGGGGCATCGGAACCACAGCAAGGACCCGAGGCCACAGAGGGGCCCCTCTGAGGACAGATACACTTCTCTGCTGACCCGGAGCAAAGAAGGGGGAGCCGAGACTGAGCGGAGAGTTGTCAGCAACAGGTGAAGAGCCTCGGGGGACAGTTTTAGGAGAGAGGCGCTTCGTGAGCGAGTGACTTCTCAACATACTAAGTTTACCTGACGACCTCGTCAGAGGCTGTTAATTTATGGAAAGGGTATTGGTTAGGAAATCATGTCTGTGAACACAGTGAAAAGAACACAGCCTTGGTATTCCACTGCCTGGCCAGGGTTGAATCCTCCCCTGGCTCTTACAGTGTGTCCGACCTGGACTCAAGGAAGGCCCTTGACTTTTCCAGCCGGTTTCATCGTCCATCAAATGACAATGAGGAGATGGCAGTACCTGCCTCGAAGAGTGAGGTTGAAATGAGGTAATCAGCCAAGTATCACCCAGGAGCCTGTCCTTAGATGGTCTCTGACATTAGTGTGAACCCAACGACACAGCCCCTGAGGACAACAGGCACATCTTCAGCCTGGAAAAAGACAGGCTGTGCCCTGCCTTAAACCGCCTGACTAAGGAGACCAGTGCCGGAAGGAGCTCCTCGCGGAGAAGAGGTCTGGGGGCACCGAGGCCTGGCTGGGAAGAGGGACGGGCCTACCATCTCTTCCTGGGAGGTGAGGAGCCTGGCTTGTTCCTGGAGCTGGGCACGGAGGGCGCTGATCTGGCGCTGGGCCTGGGCGGCCGCTCTCCTCTGATCCTGAGACAGGGAGGCCTGGAGCCTCTCGTTCTGCTCCTGCAGCTGGCGGGCACAGGGGAGTCAGTCAGTCCACTGTCTCAGGGACCTCCGGGCACCCAGGATCTGCAGGGCCGGCACCTGCAGGCCAACACTGGCCGGGGTTTCACCTGAAGCAGGGGAGGGGGCTGCCCGACCTGGGCAGGTGGCTTTCGAACAAGACTGACTACTTTCCAAGCTGTGCTGAAGGGAAAGTAAGAATTGAATGTGAGCCCCTAAGACCAGGGCAGAAAGGCTCTCTGTCCAGCGTGACCACCCCCTGAAGGTAGCCCGAGGCCATTCAAAAGTCCTCAAATTGTGTCTTTAGGTAAAAACAAAAGGAGACAAAAATATGATCACGTGCTGTTGTACGTGCAGAGAGAGGGTAATACTATTTATGTCTGCGTAAAGAAACTCTAGAAAACTACCCTAGAAAGCAATAAAAGTCAGCTGTGGGGGGGTGTTGGGGGAGTGTGGATGGAGACGGAAGGAAGTGAACCTCAGGATATCTCAGCACACTTCACTGAGGGACCTTACTACATTTCTTCTGCTTTTTGAATACAGTTAAGTGTATTTCCCATTCTAAAACATTTCAAATAAAATAAAACCATCAAGATGGGAATTACAGGAATGGGGGGTGTCTATCACGTGCCAGCCTCTGATCTGAGACTTCTATCTTCTGAGCTTTCTACAGGCAGAACGCAGGGCTCTTGTTAATCGGCCTCCTCCTCAACTTGCTTCCGCCTCAGGGGCATTTTCATAGAAGCTGTGTTCTCAGCCTGAGGCCTGCTGTTCTCTGTTCCGTGGTCTCAGTATCTGAGCCCTTCTGTTTCGGCTCCCTCTCAACTACGGCTGAGGTCCACAGCCACCTGCTTCTCTCCTGGGTGGGGTTTCAAAGAAGGGCCCAAACATGAAATGACCAGGCAATCCATCGGAGATTGTCAGCACAGCCCTCCTCGCGGGACCCGAAGCAGTCCCTGCGGAGGCGACCACAGGGTAAAGCGTGTGTTGGCCTGGGGGCCCTACTCCTGGCCTGGGAGGCTGCAGTCCAGGCTGCAGACCCCTTCTGTGTGTGGATGGAACTGTATCAGCAACAAAACACCTGCCAGTTCAAGAGGGGGAGGGGTGGAGGATGGGGGTGCCATTGGATAAGAGGAGGTCGCGGGAAACCAAGCTCCCCCAGACCACCCAAGGAGCGCTACCTCTCGCTTCTGGGCTGCATGTTCTCCCTGCAGTTCCTTCATTTTTCTCTTCCATTCTGTTTTCTGGAAAAGATAAAAGTCTGTCAAATGAGCCCCTGGATATCAAAATACCGTATAGGGGGCACCTGGGCGGCTCAGTTGGCTAAGCATCCGACCTCAGCTCAGGTCATGATCTTACGGTTCGTGGGTTCAAGACCCCCATCAGGCTCCGCATTGACAGCGCTGAGTCTGCTTGGGATTCTCTCTCTCCCTCTCTCTCTGCCCTTCTCCTGCGCGTGCTCACTCTCTCTCAAATACATAAACTTTAAAAAATAAATTAATTAAATTAAAACTAGTTATAAAGCTACAGGAATTAAAAAGTAGTGGCTCATGATTAGGCAGAGTAGTGAAAAGAACAGAAAGCCCAGACAAAAGATGGGGGAGAAAGATGGCATCTTAGCCTGGAGGACGATAGATTATTGACAAATGGAGTTCAAAAGGTGGTTAAACTGCCTAGGAAAAACATACGAACTTGAATCTTTATTTCATATCTTAAACCAAAATAAATTTTAGGTGGGTCACAGACTTAAACTTAAAAAATGCAAGTTACATCAACAATGCTGAACAGTAAGTGGTTCCAGCTCTCAAGCCCTCCACAGATGAGAATTCCTTTACGGGAGCCCAGGAACCCAGCTGAGTTTCCAGCACCTCAATGGTGCAAAAACGCCTGAGAACAGATGCATTCCAGAGACGTTTCACTTTACCTGCATCAGCTCCCCCCGAGATGGCACAGCTCAGTGCCAAGGGAGACCTCCTCAGCACACAAGTTTTCCCACGGGGGACAGGGAGAGCGAGTGAGCACCCTCTACCCCAGCCTTGTAGGATGCTGCCCAGGAGGACCGCTTCTGTCCCACCTCCTCAGAACTGAGGGAAAGGACACAGCTGACTCAGCTTGAAGCGCGGGCACATGGATCTCGACAACCAGCCGCAGATCCAACTGGCAGGCTTGTGGACCCCAGCAGGTGTAAGATGCTAAGTAAGGTGTAAGAAGTAAATGTATTTACGTGCAATCGATGTCAAGGCGTTATCAGCTTAAAATAGACTGCTGTGCTGCAAGGTGTTTTATGTAAGCCTCATACTAATCACGAAAAACCGACAGCAGATATGCAAAAGATATGGCAGTCAAAGCATACCACTACAAAACAAAACCGTCGAATCAAAAACGGTGGCAGCCAGGGCACCTGGGTGGCTCAGTGGGTTGAGCGTCTGACTTCGGCTCAGGTCACAATCTCATGGCTTATGAGTTCAAGTCCTGCGCTGGGCTCTGTGCTGTCAGCTCAGAGTCTGGAGCCTGCTTCAGATTCTGTCTACCTCTCTCCCTGCCCATTTCCCTTTCATGCTCTATCTCTCTCTGTTTCAAAAATAAATGTTAAAAAAAAATTAAAAAAAAAAAAAAGGATGGCAGCGAGAGAGGAGGAAAGGAACAAAGTAACGACAAATGTCTGAAAACAATAAAATGGCAATAGTATGTCTTTACTTATCTATAATTACTTTTAATGTTAATGGATTAAATTCTCCAACAATCGAAAGACAAAGAGTAACTGAATGGACTTAAAAAAAAAACAAGATCTAGCTCTGTGCTGCCTACAAGAGACTCACTTTAAGACTCACACTTGAGGGGCACCTGGGTGGCTCAGTTGGTTAAGCGGCCGATTTCAACTCAGGTCATGATCTCACAGTCTGTGAGTTCGAGCCCCGCGTCAGGCTCTGTGCTGACGGCTCAGAGCCTGGAGCCTGCTTCAGATTCTGTGTCTCCCTCTCTCTCTGCCCTTCCCTTGCTCTTGCTCTGTCTCTATGTTTCTCAAAAATAAAATAAAAACAAAACAAAACAAAAAAGACTCACTTGAAACTGAACAATGGAAAAAGATATTTCATGCAAACGGTAACCAAGAGGACAGGGGTCACTACACTTCTGTCAGGCAAAAAAGACTTGAAGTAAAAACCAGTTACAAGAGACAAAGAAGATCACCATATAATGATAAAGGAGTCATTTCATCAACAGAATATAACAATTTAAATATACATGCATCCAAGGTCAGAGCACCTAAATATATAAACACAACTGAAGGGAAGAATACAGCAACACAACAAGACCATGGAGCCTCAACAGCCCACTTCCAGCAATGGAGAGATCCAGACAGAAAAATCAATAAGGGAACACTAGACGTGAACAGCACACTAGACCAAATGGACCAAAGAGACATATACAGAACATTCTACCCAAAAGGAGAACAACCTATAGAATAGGAGAAAATATTTTGCAAACCATATATCTGATAAGGGGTTAATATCCAAAATATAAGGAACTTATACAAATCAATAGTGGAAAAAGAAATTTAATGGACAAAAGACATTACCCCCCAAAAGAATAGGCATTTGCCCCCAAAAGGCCTATGCCATCATTAATCAGCAGAGAAATGTGAATCAAACCACAAGGAGATATCACCTCACACCTGTCAAGGATGGATGCTATTTAAAAAAAAAAAAAAAAGACAATGAGTGTTGGTGCGGATGTGAAGAAAAGAGAATCCTCACACACTGTTGGTGGGAATGTATATTGACAGAGTTATTAGGAAAAACAGAGTGGAAGTGCCTCAAAAAATTAAAAACAGAGTTACTCACTTCCCCCGGGTATCTCCCACGTGTACATGAGGTATACTTGTTAATAAACTTGATTGTTTTTCTGTTAAAAAAAATTAAAAATAGAGCTACCATATATTTCAACAATCCCACTTCTTGATATTGATTCAAAAAAACTGAAATCAGGATCTCAAAAATATACGCTCCTGTGTTCACTGCAGCATTATTCACAATAACCAAAATATGGAAACCTAATAATCCATTGGTAGGCAAATGGATAAAGCAAACGTGGGACATACATACACTGGAATACTATTCGGCCTTAAAAAAGAAAGAAATCCTGATCGACATGAATGAACCTCGAGGGTATTATAATAACTGAAATAAGCCAGGCAAGCAAGGCAAATACTGTATGATCTCACTTAAAATAGTCAAATTCACAGAAACAGAGAGACAGAATGGTGATTGCCAGGGGTTAAAACAGGGAGAAAATGGGGAAGTTATGATCAAAGGGTACAAAGTTTGTCATACAAGATATATATGCTGTATTGTAGACTCAAATTTTGCTAAGAAAGCAGATCTTATGTTGAGTGTTATTGCCACACACAAAGAAAATAATAAAGAGGGTGGAAGGAAACTTTGGGAGGTGATAGAAACGATGGTGGCCTGAGGGTGGTGATGGTTTCAAAGGTAAGTACTTATCCCCAAACTCACTGAGTTGTATACATCGAGTATGTAGACTTTTCGCATGCCAATCATATCTCAGTAAAATGGTATGAATCAATGCATGAATGAATGAATAAATAAGGCCATAAGTGCACTAAAAGAAAACACAAAAATACGTTCTTTTTAAACCACAGAGTGGCCATAAACAAATTGATAATTTGATCATTTTGACCACATAGACGTTATTAATTTTGTCATGATCCAAACACGATAAAGAAAACTGAAGGACCCACGTTGTGGGCAGAATGAGAATAGCGGAGGGCTGGGTTCACTTCCATATGGTATACAAACTCACCAATCGGTGAGGAAAATTAGGCAAAAGGACATGAACAGAGGTCATAGAAAAAAATCAGCTTCTCTTAATGGGGAACTTGTGAAAGGAACCATCGGGCAGTAGAAACATTGACTGCTGTTAGTTAGATTTTAAGCTCTTCTTTCACAAGCGTAGAGAAGCAGAAACAGAAGCACAACTTGATTTAGTAACGATCTCCGTTGCCCTTCCTCACCGTGGGGTTTCCAGTGATTTAGACCCTATCTCGCTGGACTGTTGTACCATTCATCCAGTGGTGGCCGGAGCCGCCCCCTGACGGCTCATAAGAGCAGACTGTGCACAAGCCTGTCCAATTCCATATCCAGGGACCTCACGGTGGCAACACGAAATCGGCCATGGCCGATTTTATGCCAGGGAAAATGGCAACTCCTGCCTATTGAAGCATAGAGCGGTTGTTAAATAACTACCATCACATCAGTAGATCCATCCCAGATACCTTCGCGTTAAGGAGACTGTCATACTTCCTAAATGTTGTTTCCAACTGGGTTGGAATTAAAATGAGAGTAAAGGTACCCAATAAGAGACAGAACTGTATGTGTTTCGAAAAGATCCCAGGCAAACCTGATGTGGCACTCCTGTTTACCACCAGCCTCACCTGAGAAGCCTAAGAATCCTATTCCACGGTTCCATGTATTGGCAGAGGCCTGAGCATGTAAAACTTGATGTCTTTCAGCTTCCATAATGCCAGAAAGCAAAACCGAGAAACTTAGTTGGAAGACACCATGGCTGGCTGTGGAGTAGAAGCAGGAGACACTACCTCACCTGGATCTCCATCTTCTCCTTCAGGGCCCGGATCTCCTGAGTCTGCCTGAGTCGCTCCTCAGACTCCTCGTCCCGTAGTGACCCGAGGTTGGACTCCATCACACTGTGGGACTGCAGTGCCTGCAATTTCTGAAAAGGCCAGGACGCAGTCATATTTAAATGAGGATCTAACCTGGCTGTTGTCTTTTACACCTCAAGCGGTGTCAGAAAGGCGCACCTTACCCGACCACAAACTCCCGCCTGTCCTCCCCAGACACCTACATGCCTGCGAACACACACACGAGGGAGCGTTCCCCCTCACCAGGACGCCCCGAGAGCTCAGGGCCTCACAGGAGAAATGCCCAGGGAAGGACGGAATTCAAGAACATAACTTCAACTAGAATTTGCACTAGAATTCTACTACATCCAAAATCCGGTGCTCGCCGGACAGCTGCCCGCTTTGCTCTTCGGTCTCGAACAGGCTGAAGAGAATCAGACTCTTACGGCCTTTGGGAGCGTCTCAGGTATTCTGGACCATTCCCTGAGGACTCCTGTCCCCCCTCCCACAAAAAAATCCTGGCTGTCACCAAGAAGCCCTGGCTCTGCGTGGCTTGGAGTGGTATCGCCAATACCTAGTGATCCCTTAGCTAGTTGCATGTTATCTGAAGGAAAAGGCACGGAAGAGTGGATCCGAGAGGAGAGGCTTTTCCACCTATGGTTCTATTTTTAAATATGTCACCACCGTAGTCACAAAAGTAAATTATCTTCATCTCTATTATTATATAAAACTCGTAAGACCCATTAAAGCTTTCGAGAACTGCAAGTCCCTGAGTTTAACCCGATATCATTTTTGCTAATCTTTAACTCTTCTCTGCTGCTACAGCAATATCAGGTCCAAATGCTTTATCAAGTGTATGCACAACCCTCGCTTCTCGTGTGTCATTTCTGCCTTCACACCGATGTTTATGAAGCCCAGAAAGCTGGCTCTCTCAGCATTACAACTCTGCACGGTAATTTCCATTCAACTGGTAACTCCTTTGGCCGCTGGATTTCCCCTACATCTTATCTCTCTTCCGTCAGGTAACTCAGCCAAAGTAAGCTCACAGACTTCTGTCCCAGGGGGGATATTGTGAGGAGAAACATCTTCAAAAAGTATTTCCTTCTCAATGGCCCTCCTGACGGCAAGGGTTATCTTTTGTTGTGTTATGACGCAGACAGTCTAATTCAGTGTTATTCACACTCCGTCTAAATGAAATCTCTTTTTCTCCCCAGAATTAGAAAAAAAATAACAAAATAATTATCCAAATACACTGAGAATTGGGTCTTCAGTTTGGTTCCCATAATAAAAGTAAAATAACAAAATGTCATGTGAGAGGAGACAAGAAAAGACACATAAACACAAAAGCACAGCCTATGTGATCCTACAGAGGAAAGACAAAAAAAAAAAAAATGGGGGCGCCTGGGTGGCTCAGTCAGTTAAGCGTCTGACTTCGGCTCAGGTCATGATCTCATGGTCCGTGAGTTCGAGCCCCGCGTCAGGCTCTGTGCTGACGGCTCAGACCCTGAGTCTGCTTCCAGTTCTGTGTCTTCCTCTCTCTCTGCCTCTCCCCAACTCATGCTCTGTCTCTCTCTCACTCTCTCAAAAATAAATAAAGATTAAAAAAATTTTTTAAAAATGATGTTTCAGTTTAGGAAAGTGTGATCCAAGCTAAAAAGAAACAACGGATGGCAAGAATTATGTCCTCATTCACCAAAACTTAGAATTTCCTAGCCAAAAGTAACCTTCTGACCTTTGATGGGGTGGTTTCTGAACAGTAACTCCAAATTCAAATCAATACCTATCTATCAAATGTCTAGTCGGCTAGCGCCAGGTCAGGGGGTGAGTGGGAGTCAGCAGGGTGCAGGCCAGCTCAGGGAAGCTGGGCATGGAGCTGGGGGTAGGGCCATGAGGTCCATACGGTGGGGTAGCATCTTATTTCCCACAGATCGCTCCTGACCACACTGCAGGAACATTTAGGACGGGGAGGGCTTGAGTCACTACACACACACACACACACACACACACACACACACCCTTCTCATCTCAACCCCAAAGCCACCCCTACTTGGCTTTCCATCTCAGATTGAGATGATGGATCGCCCAAGACGCCAAGCATTTCCTATGACAAGCCCCTTCTGGAAAAGTTGTCCAGGTGTTTCTTTAGCAAAACGTGGAATGACTGTGAGAAATGCAGATGGTTCATTTTCAAAAACAAGAGCTAATTCTCCTTGATGTTAGAAAGACCAAAAAGAGCTAAATACATTCTGAAAAATATTTCTCCTCAAAACTTTTTCCCTGATATGGTTTTAGTCATATGGGTTTATATAGGAAGATACAGTCTAGGGATAACCTTTAATAAGTTTTTCCTGAATGAACTTGACGGTATATCCAGTAGAATAGCAGAGGCGTTCAAGTTTAAAAAGTTAAGTTCAAATCCCAGGTCTACCTCTTAGTAGCTGTGTGACCTTGAGCATGTTATGTGAACCTCAATGTCTTCACCTGTGAAGGAAGAATGATAATATTTTTTTTAAAGAACTTTAAAAAAGAGATTATAAACCAGGGGCACCTGGTTGGCTCAGTCGGTTGATCGTCCGACTTCGGCTCAGGTCATGATCTCGTGGTTCATGAGTTCCAGCCCCGCATCGGGCTCTGTGCTGACAGCTCAGAGCCTGGAGCCTGCTTCAGATTCTGTGTCTCCCTCTCTCCCTGCCATTCCCTCACTCATGCTCTGTCTCTGTCTCTCAAAAATAAATAAACATTAAAAAAATAGAAAAGAAATTCTAAACTAATAATGTGCCTATTTTGAGAATGTTCTGCTTGTGTTGTTGTTGTGAGAATTAAAAGGTAGTGTATAAAAAGTGCTCTGCACAGGAGCTAGAAACCAGTTAATACACTCAGTAAATCTTACCATTATGTGTGATCTCCACAGACCCCAACAGAGTGCCTAGCACGTAGCCAGTGCTCAGCAAATACCCGTTGGGAGAAAAATGCATTCATTTAAATTTTGCCTCCTATCTCATCCAGCGACGAGAGAAAGCCCTTTGCAAAAATAAAGATAATGTCTAGGGAGTTCCTACTATACACCAGATGATGTTAAGTGCTGTCTATGTGCTAATTTAACCATTTCAGCAATCTATCTTACAGAAAAGAAACTGAGGCACAGGAAAGTTAAGTAACTCGCCTAAGGTCGCACAGCCAATATGTGATAGAGCAGGGATTCAATCCCTGGCACTGGACTCTGGCCTCACAGTATATTGGCCCCAATTGCAGATGAAATAAAATGAGTACAAACAAAGAAAGAAATTTTGAGAACAAATAGAACATTGAAAGCCTTTTGTGTTGGGTACCTCTTCTAGAGTAGAGTTATGGTTAGCGACACTTTTAAATTCATCCCAAAATAATTTTTTTAGCTTGTCTATTTCCTCATATAGCGTGGCTCGCTCTTTTTCTTTCCATTCATCAAATTCTTTCTTAGCTTCTATTTCCTTCTGACGAGCAATCTCTGCTTCCTGGAAAGAAAAGGAAGAACAACAGAATCACTAATTCTACATTATGGCAAATATTTACTGAGAAATTGCCAGGGCCCCTTGTCTGTGCAAGTCACTCTGGAGACCCAAAGAACATTCGTCCCACAGTTCCTATAGAGTGAGACAAGTCTTATGTGGACTGTAAAGTCCCTCAACGATAGAGATCCTGTCTTGTCTCTCTCCTCGTGTTCCTGGCATTGTTGGTACTCAGTAAATGGATGCCAAGGAAATGAACGTAGAATGAAGAAATGAAGGAATGAGTGAGGCAAGTTTATGTATTTTCATTCTACAATTATCTACTAAGTACGTCCTCGAGACTCGACTTTGGAGTTTATCCAGTCTTCGCTCTCAAAAAGCCAACTAGCAGTGTAACATAAGAAGTTAACATTCAGGTTCAAATGCCTTCGGAGGGTGCTGAATAATGCAGGAAGCAGCAATTCTCTCCCCTACTTTTGGCCATCCAGATCTGGAAAAATAATTGAATTTTTCTTTGCAGACAACCTAAGATCATTTGCCACAACCAGGAAGACGCCACCCCAGCTCTGACTCCCAGCTCCAGGAAACCAGCCAGACTTCTGGTCCTCTGGGACACCCATGCACCAGGGGTCTCCCATGTGAGACTCTCTGTGCCCACCTGGAGCTGCCGGTGCCTCTCGGCCTCCCTCTGGGCCTCCAGCTCCCCTTGGGTCCATTTTAGCTTGGCCCGGAGCTCCTCCAGTACCTCTTCCACTGGCTGTTCCTGATTCTTCTGCTTCCCTGTGGGCTCCACGCAAAGACAGGGTGACCAAGGTAAGTCAAAAAGTTAGCGGAGCGCAGTTCCTCGCCTATGCAATCAGTCACCCCTCAGTCTGAGACCAGCTTGGCCACTCGCATTGGACACTGCCCACAGGGAAATGACATAACCTCCCTGACCCCTAGTTTCCCCAAGTTGGAAAATGGAGCCTAAATCAGACGGTTGTCGTGAGGATGAAATGTATCCGTGCAAAGTGCTTAGCACTGCTCCTGGCATGACTGCTCAATAAATGTGAACTATTATTGTCATTTAAAATAATTTTGACGGTACTAACACATGCAAATGTAAATGCAAAATTCGTAGAGTAACAGAAGAAGAATGCCGAATAGCACATACACAGTGATTACTAATACAAGGAACATATGTATGCATCCTCACAGCCATCAGAGAGGAGTTTAAAGTAGTGAAAATTATTGTACTTTTTAGGTTCACTTTTTTCAGGAATACAATAAAGTATTAAGTTTCAAGTGAAAAAAAAAAGCAGCATGCATTAAGAAGGAAACTTTCAGCCACAGCTTTTTTAGTGTATACTTTAAACTTTCTAAGATTAAAAAAAAAGAATGAACTATAAAAGAACATTCTAACTAAACCACATACAGATAAACCAAGAGTTACAGGTTAATGAAAAAGACACCAATTGTACCTGAACAATTGTTTTTTGTTTTTTGTTTTTTGTTTTTTTGAGAGAGGGCACAAGTGAGCAAGGACGGGGAGAGAGAGAGAAGCGGGGCTCGTGTTCACCAACCATGAGATCACAACCTGAGTGAAGTCAGATGCCTAAGGGACCGAGCCACCCAGGCGCCCAGATTTGTCACCTTTGAAAGTACCTTTAGTGACTATTAGATGGTACTGTTATTTCTTCTTGTAAAACAAAAACTCTGTACGCTTTAAATAACTTCCCGCGGTCCCCCTCCGCCCAGACCCTGGCGATCACCATTCAACTTGCTGTCTGTATGAACGTGACTACCCTAGATACTGCATAAAGTGGAACCATACAGCATTTGTCCTTTTGTGGCTGACTTCCTTCACTTAGCATAATATCCTCTAGGTTCATTCCTGTGTAAATATTACAGAATTTCCTTTCTTCTAAAGGCTGAATAATATTCCCTTACTTTTCTGTATCTATTCATTTGTCCATGGACATTTAGGTGCTTCCAAAACTTAGCTACTGTGAATAATGCTGCCCTGGACATCGGTATACAAGTATCTCTTCAAAGACCTATCTTTTTATCAGAAAAATTCACTTAAGAAGTAGGGAATCTGTTTTCCTTTTGCAGCCTCCAATGTAGAATCAAAAATAATTAGATATCTAATAAATGCATAACAACCAGGTAAACGGTGTTGTTTTAAAACTCTAAGTCTGCTCTTTGGAAAGGAAATTAAAATGAAGAAAAATAAGAAAAAGGTTGTATTTAATGGGATTTTTAGATTTATATTGTATATTGTATATTTTTGATTTATATTTTCACATCTGTATGTATTTTATTCGTTAGCAGCTATTTCTTATGGAACCTTAAAAATATGATTTTAAGAGATTGCGACATAAAGTACGCAAATCTCTTTATGGGAAAACACACAGTCTTGCTACTCCTTCTGGAATTTGAAATGGTAAAATTAAAGCGATTAAGCCATAATTAGCTCACATACATACAAAGAGTCAAAGAACCAGTCTAACTGCTCATTAACCGCATTTATGCTCATTTATAGCTAGCATCAGAGAAGAGCAGATTCACAGAAGGCGGGGAGGTAAGGACCCTTCGAAGTCACCCCATCTGACTGCCCCATCCACAGCAAAGGCCACCGAGACCCAAGGGGAGGGGCACTGAACCATGGTCACGTAGTAGAAAGGGATAAAGCTAACGCTGGAATCCAGCTGTCTGCCTCCCTCTTTCTCTACACACATCGTCAAAACACTCCCGGGCCCATGTGGGATGGAGCTCCCCAGTGTGGACGGTGGGATCACCGCCTCCTCTTCTGGATGATGAGGCCTGAGGGCAGCTGTGGCGGTATATGCGCCCCGCACCCACTGAAGACCAGCCCAGGCCCTTCCACAGTCCCAGGAGGGCCGCCTGAACTCACCAGCTTCCGCCACACCCGCATGCCTGCGCTGGATGTGGCCCCGGAGAAAGGTGGCATTCATGAACGTCTTGTCACACAGGTGGCACTGCACGGAAGGGAAACAGTGGGAAGTGCGGGCTTAGATCACGGGGCTCAGCCTGGGCTTCTCCCAATATCAAAATTCCCTTCTCTTTGGGACCCCTGGGCTGCCTCAGAAATGAAGAATTTGATTTGAACACCACCAGTGCCCTGGGGGGCTGCGAGTGCTGACTGGGTATTTGATGATACTGAGGAGTTTTTGTTGGTTTTTCAAAGGCATGATGATGGCATTGTGTTTATGTTTCAAAGTGGGAGTCCTCACCTTTCAGAGATCCAGACTGAAACAGTTAGAGATAACACCATATGCCTAACACACCTGAAAGTAACGCAGGGCTGGGGGAAGTGGGTAGAGGAACATACGAGAAAGCACTGGCCACAGTTGATAATGACTGGCCTGGGTAGTGCACCAGTGAAGGCTAGCTACCATACTCTCTCTTTTTACATGTTTACATTTTTTCACAGTAAGAAGATAAAAAACAACAACAATGACAACAACAACAATGTCCAGGTCCCACCCCCCGGGGTTGAGAACCGCCAGAGCACAGGAGAGCAAATAATTGTATTTCTAATTCCTCTTCCCTCTCCTCCAGCATTTCCGACACTGCCGACCTATCATATCACCTTTTCACCACAAAACTTGAAAATTTTTCCAGCACAACTTTGCAGGCTGCCAATCCTACTCAATCAAACTAAGAGGGCAGATTCTTTGCTATCTTTACACAAATGTGACGGAAATTGTCAGTTGTCCCCCAATCCCTACTGCCCCTTTTTCCTTAGATCTAGAAACCCTGATTTTTAGCTGGTCATGAGGTGAAGGAGAATAAACACTACATTCCAGCCTCCCTTACAACCAGGTGTGGCCATGTGACTGCATTCTGGCCAATGACATGTAAGCGGAAGTGATATCTGCAACCACTACGAGGTGTCATCAAAGAGTCACAATAGTACAGTAGCCACTCTTCTTCCTCTGACAACAGAACCCCAGTTTTCATCTGGGGAAATACTCTGTCCCTTACTCTCCATCCATGGACTTTGGTCCATCCCCCGCTCTATGGTGGGACATGTGACCAAGACCAAAGCCAGTTGCAACCCTGAATTCCCAGGAATCTGTGAGTGGTTCCAAGATGAGTAGGAGACCCAAACACAGCCAAATACAACAGACAGTGAAATACTAGCCAGGTTTCTGGGACCAAAGTAGGCCCTCGATCATGCCAGCCTTGAACCTGGGAAAATCAGATGCTGGCATTGCTGTGGCCCAACTTGCTACCACAGAGACAGCATCTTTCTAAGAACAGAACCCACACTGAGGGACGTCGCCAAGAGCTGCAGAGACAAACTAAATTCTAGCACCACCGTCTGACTCCAAGGACAAGCCATACCTGAGTCCCACCGTGGCTCTGGATTTTTCAGTTAAATAACCAATACATTCCTTATTGGCCGAGGCCAAGTTAGACTGCTGTTTTGTCATTTACTACTGAAAAGATTCTGACTGTTTTGATCATAATTAACATTATATCAATTACCATTCAATCAATTAACGTTGTACCATAAGATTCCTTCTGTCCTACCACCCACCCCTAAAGTACAAATTTCTTGAAAACCTGAACGAGCATGACTTGTGCCTGCATCCTCAGAACCGGGCACAGAGCTGGCCACCATGACAATGCATCAAACTGCCACCGTCGCCAGTCCACACTGTCCATGCAGGTGCGGGTGTTCAAATGCTACTCTGGGTAGCGAACTGCCACTTGGTTGAGCGATGGGGTCACTCTTGCAGAGTGGGCCTGGCAGTACCAGTCCCTTGCCACACATCAATTCTACATACATACACACACACACACACACACACACACACACCTCTTACACACACCTTTTCATATCACACTGCTACATGCACACACAAACCCTTCAAACATACACACTCCTGCCCTCCATAAACACATACACCTTTATACACATAGATGTCCTTCATTCATTCGCACACGCCATAAATACATGTTTATATACACGCTTTCACACACAAGCACCTGTTACACCCCACATACTGTCCATACACACACCTCCCTCGCATGCGCAGATGTATGCCCCCGACATTCACACGTGAGACACACATATTCACACTGTCCTTAACACACACATCCTCCGTACATTCATGCACGCACGTCCTGGTCATGCTCGCTCTCCAGCTCTCCATAAGCACACATAGGCACACACATCCTTCATATACACACTTGCCACGCATAAACAAGCTACACACACACACACACACACAAACGCGCGCGCACGCGCGCGCGCTGCGTAGAGCTTGATGAGACATCTCTAACATCTGCTTCTAACCTCAGCAAGCATGGCCCCCAGCAACCCCGGCGCCCAGGTGGCCCGGCGGCCTCCCGTCTCCCACCCCGCAGACTCCTCACCGTGTGGTAGCCGTGGGCCCCCGTCTGCAGGAGCAGCTGCTGCAAGGTGCCGATCATCTTGCGACGCCGGCGGCTCTCCTCCCGCACACCCTTGAGCTCGTCGGCCTGGCGCCCCAGCTCCTGCTGGCCTCGCTGCTGCTGGCCCAGGCTGGCCTGCAGCCGAGCCTCGAGCTGGGCGACGCTGGCGCTCAGGCAGTCCTGGCAGTGCAGCAGGTACTCGATGGTGAGCTGAGCCAAGCGCAGCACCTTGAGCAGCACCGGGTCCACGGGCTGCCCGCAGCGGCTGCACGCCTCCCGGTCCAAATTGCAGAAGGTGACGCCGGCGATGTTCTCCTGCAGCGTGGCCACGTCCAGCTCCCGCGCCACGCGGTCCACGTCCAGGGCGCTAATGCGCCTCCAGTCCACGCTTTCGGAGCGAGGCTGGAACTTGAAGGCAGGGAGCGGGTAGGCCCCGAAGTGGGGGCCGCTGAGGCCCTCAGCAGCGGTAGCAGGGGACTGCATGGGCTGAGGAAGCCCTGGGCTGACCACCGAGGGAGGGTGCCACCAAGGCCACGGCAGCAGGCAAAGGAGCTGAGAGAGGGCCTGGAAAATGAGAAGAGTCCAAGTTAGGCGAGATGCATGAGGCCGCGTGTGCTGTGCCCCTGGCCAGCAAGAGCCCGCGTGGGGTGAGGTGAGGGACGCGTGCAACAGCTGCAGCACGCCTGGATGGATGCTCGGGCGTGGCGAGAGCTGTGGAAGGCCAGGGTGTGGGCTCTGTAATCACACGGATGTGGATTCAGACTGCAGACGCACACCCTGAAGCCTTCTGTGTCTACCGGGGAGCAGGGGCGTCTCCTTCTCAGGCTTGTGGTTAGCAACGAGGCATTGAGTCCCCCCTCCACCCTGCCCCATGCCCAAGTCCACAGCAAGAGTGCCCACCAGGCGTCTTTGTCAAAGGGAGCCGTCAAGTGTCTAAGTGGTCCTTCTGGAACCCAAGCTGATCTCAGATAAAGTCCAATAACTTGACGTGGGAGGCAGAGCCACCTAACCTCCCCCGTATCCCATCCTCCCTCCTGTAATTACAAGATTATAGTGGAACGGGAGTGGGCTCTGTCTCCCAGTAGCCCCAGCTGCAAAGTGTGACCCTGTGACTGTGCTCTCTCTGGTGGGATGTGAGTAAAATGATGGGGATGCTTGATCCAGTAGCCGTGTCTCTGCACACACATTGTGCTCAGTCCATCAGGGTCTGTTTTTCAAACCTACTGGTTGAGAAAAGAGGCGCAATGTGTCATCAAAAGACTCAGATTCTCCTCCACTCTCTAGGTAGTCACGGAAATTGTTCTCTCTCTTTAAAGAGCAAACTGACAGTAGCAATAGGATTTTAAAATGAAAATTCTCCAGCAGATAAACGTACACAAGTGTCCAAAGGTGTTTGTGCAAAGCCCATCATTGTTGTGCTGTTTGTAACAGTGAAGTACGAGAAAAAATACAAGAAAGTGAAGTACAAAGTACAATAGGGGATACAAATGCTATCTCTGTACAATGAAGTACTATGCAGGTAGTGATAAGAATAAGGCAACTATTGGGTGGCTCTGTCGGTTAAGCATCGGACTCTTGATTTTGGCTCGGTTATGATCTCACAGCTCATGAGATCGAGGCCCATGTTGGGCTCTGCACTGACAGTTCAGAGCCTGCTTGGGATTCTCTGTTTCCCTCTCTTTCTGCTCCTGCCCTGCTCATGCACACATTCTCTCTCTCAAAATACATAAACATTTTTAAAATAAGAATAAGGCTACTATTCACCCACTGATGTAGAATGAGTGTGTGTATATATATATGTGTGTATAAACACAGAGAGACAGATTTCCGTATCTGTTTGAATGATAATTAATATAATCGTATCTAATAACAATTTGCAAAAATAAAGATATGTATATCTTACATCTGTATCTACCTATATCTACTCTATATAGATATATAGATATATCTCACATTAGAAGGGTTGCCTATACGGGAAGAGAGAAATGGGGTGTGAAACAGGGATAAATAAATAAACAGAAGGTTAGTGCATCAATAGGAGACGGATGGACAGGGAAGCTTTACAGAGATCAATAATGATAACGATACATATATAATATATATGCATGTACATACACATATATGGATGATTCAAATTTGTTACTCATATATAATAATTAAATAAAATACACAATTTATGATTCCTATATATGATTCATTATCTCCTACATTCTGTTAGCACAGACTATGGTATGTCTATAAAAATAAACAAGCCGTGAGCAATGGTGGCCTCTGGGAGTGGGAGTGGAAGCTGGAGACGGATTTTTCCACTTTCCACCTTTCCATACTATTCAAAGTTCTTTACATCATCATCTCTTACTTTTATAACTTTTATTAAAAAAATACAGCCTCTGCCCTTGAATTTTGAATCCGACTGGGGCAACAAGAAGTACAAGTGACCCTATTCGAGTTCTTTCTAGATCAGGCTTTTCAGCACAAGACAAAGTCAGAGGAGAGGTCGCTGACCTCCTGAAGGAGAAAGGCCTTGAAGAAATGGTGAGGCAGGGTTTGCAAAGTGGGGAAGGGGCTCCAGGAAAGGCCCCTGACCTCCCTGAGCCTTCACCTGAGAAAGACAGGGGCAGGCGTGATGGCCTGCCCTACCTACTCACAGGGTCTTTGAGAATCGGAGGAGGTGGAAGAAGGCACTCAGTAGTGTTCCAGCCCCAGAGGATCGAGTGCAGCCTCTGTGCCACACGCGACCTCTACACACGAATTTACAAACAGGTACCACTATTCCCATTTTACAAACAAGGAAACTGACGTCTGGAGAAGTCAGGAGTCTTGCCCCAGGTTGGGAGGCCAGAGCTGAAGTACAGTCGGAGGTGCATCTGGTTCCAAAGCCAGTCCAAATCTGAACACTGATTCTTGAGGCTGATTGTCCTAAAACTTCGCTTTCATCAGACTGTGACCCCTTATGCCTCAAACTCCTTCATTCATTCACTCACCACCCTGTCTAATTCACAACATGCCTCTTTGGGCCAAGCCTGGTGCCCGGCACTGAGGCGAAGGAGGTATACTAACTACACAGCCGCCCCCTACCCAGGAGCTCAGCGTGGCCCCTTGTTGCCACCGTATAATGTCCGAGCCCCTTAGCCTGGCCTTGAAGACGGTCCACAGGCTGCCACCGACCCACCTTTTCCATTTCAGCTTCGTGCTTCCCTTTCTCAGATACCCCTCCCCGAAATACACTCCAAAACCCAAACTATCCAGCCACGTGCACCCCCATCACGGCCAGGAGAAGATCAGCCCATGTCTACTTAACACGTTGCACTACTTAAAAAAAAAAAAAAAAAGGAGACAGGGGACATGATACTTACCATGCTCAGTTCCAAGCTGCCGCTGTGTCACTGGAGACCCAGAGACAATTGCCACAACAAGCTATGCCCTGGAGCAACAGCAGGTTACCAGGCCCGCTCCGGAGTAACAGGACACCTGCTTCCCACCCTTCCTGGGAGCTCGCCTGTCACTCACCGTGTAACTCTTTAAGCGTTAGCCTCAGGGGTTTGCCCACAGTCCTCTCTCTAAGATTAAGACCAAGAACGCTGCTTCAGCAACTCTCTCACTTCTCCCACTGTTTCGAATGTTCCTTCCAGCATCTTCCTGGAACTGCTACTATCCTTTTACCCTTCCTTTAACACGAGGGGAGAGTTGGGGGCGGGCAATGCCCCGTGATATTCTGCTGTTCATTACAACCCATCCCTCCATGCACGCTCTCCCAGATGAGCTCACATGTACCCACAGCGTCAGCTACTGAAGGCCTGCTTCAGGCTGAGCCTCGGCCACCCCCAAATCTCTCTCACTGGCCCGTCTCTCTCTTGGGACCTTTAGATCCAGCCTTCCAATACTGATTATACCAGAAATCACAAATCCAAACTCCCCCAGGGCCAGAAAGGTAGCATTAAATGCAGGAAATATGACAACCGTTTCCCTAACTTAGTGTCCAAGATACAATTAGGCAGCAGTTCTCAAAGTGTGGTCCTACCAGCAGCATCCGCATCAGCTGGGAACTGGTTAGAAATGCAAACCCCCAGATTTACTGATTCAGAACGACTATACTAGGGAGTGTTGGGGATTGTGGCAAAATGGGGAGTGCATGCCCTGTTCAAAAAGGGCAGCTTGCCTGATGGTTCAGTCAGTTGAGCGACCCACTCTTGATTTCGGCTCAGGCCATGATCTCAAGGTCATGGGATTGAGCCCCCACATCAAGCTCTGTGTTGAGCGTGGAGCCTGCTTGAGATTCTCTCCCTCTCTCTCTTTCTCCCTCTCTCTCTCTCCTCTCTCTGCCCCCCCACACTTGTGCTCTCTCTCTCTCTCTCTCTAAAATAAAAAAACAAATAAATAAAATATTAAAAGGGGCAGCCATCACTGGGCTTCAGCCATATGGGAATGGATTTTATGTGTCTCTCATTGGCTAATTCTAAATTCTAATACCTAAAAAGATATTCAAAGACCTTGATGAACTGTTTTCAAACTACCTTTGTACCTGCATCTCCCACTTATGATATTACTTGCTGTCCACACATTCATATCCTGGACTATTTATGTATAGGCACTGTTTTTAAATGCTTTATGAAGAATAACTCGGGGTGCCTGGGTGGCTCAGTCGGTTGAGCGTCCGACTTCAGCTCAGGTCACGATCTCATGGTTCGTGAGTTCGAGCCCCACATCAGGATGTGTGCTGACAGCTCAGAGCCTGGAGCCTGCTTCGGATTCTGTGTCTCCCTCTCTCTGCTCCTACCCTGCTCATGCTCTGTCTTTCTCTGTCTCTCAAAAATAAATAAAAATGTTTTTAAAAAAACTAAAAATAAAAAATAAAAAATAAATAAAGAATAACTCATGTAGGGGCGCCTGGGTGGCTCAGGTGGTTAAGCGTCTGACTCTTAATTTTGGCTCAGGTCATGATCTCACAGTTCGTGAGACTGAGCCCCATGACGGGCTCTGTGCTGTTAACGCATCTGCTTGGGATGTTAATTCATCTACTTGGGATTCTCTCTCCCTCTCTCTCTGCCCCTCCCTGGCTTGTGCTTGCACGCGCATGCGCTCTCTCTCAAAATAAATAAATAAGCATTTAAAAAAGAATAACTCATGTAATCCTTAGAACAAGCCCTCAAGGAGGTACTGACATCATCCAAACCACAAAGAAGTAAAGAAGTTGGCCCCAAATGCAGGAGACAAGACCCAGCCCTATGCAGCCGGGTTCCAGAGTCTGATCTCTGAGCCGCTAGGCCATGCTGCCTGTTGGTATAGACGGACCGCCACCTCTTCCTCCTGCTCCTGCTGCACGTGAATGAATGCATGCTTCAAGGCCTTCCTCACAGCCGACGGCCACCATAAACCCCTCCCAGGCTCAGTCGGAACGCCCTGCCCCTCCCCTTGGCTCCCAGAGCAGGGAATACACTCCTTTGGGTGCCTGGCCACACTCTGGTCTGTACTGGTGTGACTCTGCAACATCTGTCATCAACAAATGACTCCTGAGCTCCTACTAAGTGCCAGGCACCATCAGAATTGACGGCGACCCAGACAACAGTCCCTGCCGTTGTTAATAAAACTAGTTAACGGTCCTGGAATTGTGTGCTCCACACACAGTTATGAGGTTGGCCTTGCGCTATCCCAGTTAGTCCTCACTATAACCCGGGGGACAGAGGAAGAAACTTGGGGGTGACCCAAGAGGGCGGAACTACTGTCCCACAGTCATACAACTAGTAAATGATGGTGTCTGGCTCCAGAGTTCTCCAGAATGACAGAAAAATACATAGAAAATCCCTACAGTAAGTGCCAGGGTAGGAGCTAGGACAGGGTGCAGTGGGTGTACCAAGGAGAGGCCACTCCAGGACATTCCTGTCTCCCTTCTGCCCCCATTCTCCCCCAGCTGTAAGTTCCCCCAGGGCTGAGACCTCCCCCAGCTGTAAGCCCCCAGGGCTTATTCATATCTCTTGTATTCTAACCCCTAGCATATTACTTGTACTCCAGATTGCTACTCGCCTGAGCAGAACTGTCAGAGTTTCTGGGTACCAGGCACTGTGCCAGTCTTGCTATTTCTACCCACCATACAACCTTGCATGCAGCTCTGATTTGCCTCCTCTGACAAATGTAGAAACTGAGGCTCAGAAAAGCTAAGAGACCTGCCCCCAGTCACTCGACTGCTAAATAATGAAGCCAAAATTCAAAACAGGTTCTGACTCCAAAGCTTTGGAATTTTGCCAAACTACCTCCCAATGATGATGATGATGGCGATGACACACAAATTACTTCCCATCAGGGACATGACAGTACCTGAGATCTCTCGTCCAGTCTCTGAGAACGGAAAGATTTTACAGGGAATCACAACAGGATGGGTGCCGGAGACCCGAAATTCTCTCTGTAACTCCGCGGAGTGTAGCTGAACACCACTCAACCCCACGGCTTGCGTCCAGGTTGGGATGACAGGAGACGAAGCCAAATGGGAGTGCTGCACGTTACCTGGAAACCACATACCCCCAAGGGCAGGAACACAGCGCTTTCTCCAGGCTGAGTTATCAACAGACTGCTTTCCCCACATCCGGGAATAGAAACACAAGGCAGAAATGACTCGCGGGAAACCCGAAGCCGCGTTAACCATCTCTAGATGTTTTCATGGGGTCCCAGGAAACTCCCCAATCCGAGATCGATGTCATGGATTGGTGGGACCCCAAAGAACGCTATTTATGCTAGCATTCCAACGTCGCTTCATTACCCAAGAGATGGGGTCTCCCGGGGGCAATCCCACACAGTTCCAAAAGGAACTTTCTTGCCTTGCACACCCACAGTGACGAGGAGTTCACCACCTCACGAGGCAGCCATCCCACGGAGAGACAACTCCTGGAGACCACAGTTCTTCTAAAACCTGCCCACCTATAATCTGTCAAAGATAACTTGTGCGAAATCCATCGAATGGCTGCTTTTAATATAAATTGACAGCTAGACTACACCACCGCCGCGGCCACCTTACTGTCTCTTCTGCTCCCTCAAGCAGGCAGCCAAGAGGAGCCGTTAGGAGTCAAGCTACCCGGGCGGCTGCCAGGCAGTCATTTCCAAGCCTGCCCAGGCTCCAGAGTCACCTTCTCCCGGACACGCCCTGGGGAGCCCAGGCATGTCATTAGCGCTAATTGTCGTGGCTGCCAAGGAAACCTTCACACAGTTTGCAAACGAGCTCTCCTCACACCAGCGGCAAGGGAGCCCTAGGGATCCCAGAGGAGATGGGGGTGACTCAAGAGCTCTTCTGGAACACCATCGTCACAGATCTTAGACTTGTTTCCTGACTGTTGTTCTCTAAAGAAAGGCATACCCTTTCCACTCCTTCTTGCCCTTCACGGGGGCCGCACCCACTCCCAGAACCAGCAAGTAGCACACAGCTTCCCCTCACAGCTGGCTTCCATTCCCAGAAACTTTAAGGAGGTATGTTTCTTTCTTTAATTTTTAGCATAGTTGACACACAATGTTATGTTAGTTTCAGGTGTATGACCTGGTGATTTGACAAGTTTCTCCATGATGCTATGTTCACAAGCATAGCTTCTATCTGTCCCGTTACTTCGCCACTACAGTATCACTGACCGGATCCCTCATGCTCTGCTTTTTATTCCCATGACTTACTCCATAACTGGAAGCCTGTATTTCCCTCTAAGGAGGCATTTTTCAAAAACAGCATCAGGGGCGCCTGGGTGGCTCAGTCAGTTAAGTGTCCGACTTCGGCTCAGGTCATGATCTCGCGGTCTGTGAGTCCAAGCCCCGCGTCGGGCTCTGTGCTGCCAGCTCAGAGCCTGGAGCCTACTTTCGATTCTGTGTCTCCCTCTCTATCTCTGCCCCTCCCCAGCTAGTGCTCTGTCTCTCTCTCAAAAATAAAATAAAAAGCTTTAAAAAAAAAAAAAAACAGCATCAATAGGTTTGTCAAAAACCTCTCTTAGGTTTTTGCCACCAAAGAACTTTCCTTAAAGCAAAAATTGGGAGGGACGCCTGTGGCTCAGTCTGTTAAGCGTCAGACTTAGGCTCAGGTCATGATCTGGAGGTTTGTGAGTTCAAGCCCTGCGTTGGGCTCTGTGCTGACAGCTCAGAGCCTGGAGGCTGCTTCAGATTTTTGTGTCTCCCTTTCTCTCTGCCCCTATCCTGCTCACAGTCTCTGTTTCTCTCTCAAAAATAAATAAACATGAAAAAAAAATTAATAAAATAAAATAAAAATTGGGGAAGGGCTTTGACTGGCATTGCTTAGGAGTATTTCAGAGGGGAGGACGACAAACTGACACGACCTATCTTCCTAGGTGGAGAATTGTCAAAAATCACCACTGCTTTTCACATCTAAAAGAATACCAGTTTAGAATATACGGGTGCTTTCTTTCCCGTGGAGGGGTCATTGCTTCTTAGTAGGTTCCCTCTATCTTCAGGCATCAGAGCCCCACAGAATCCCCCCTAGAGGTGCGAGGCCTAGCTACAGCTGGGACTGCGGGTAGTTAACCCTGCTAACTGGGACTGGTCCTTTCCAAAAGGAGCCTGCAAGGAGGTCCAGAACAGCCCACCAGGTTGCCCCCTTCCCTGCTCCTGTCAGTGTCCACCGAGCCACAGGCCTTTTGACCAAACTCCAGGCCTGGGGCAGAAGCCGGTTATATTCCACAAAGGAATTCAGGCTTCTGTTCCCAACCTGAAGCATATACCTTCGTGGGACCATTTTCTCAAGCTGGATGGTATCCAAAAGTATCTCCACAGGAGGAAGATGTCTCTAGACCCCTGGTGCTGACAGAGATGGGAGGGGGGGGGGGTTGTTTATCAACCACTCAGTGTAGGACTGGCCTTCTCTAACTGGGGTTGTTCTCATTGGCTAGTCCTCAGCTCCAGGAGGCCGGGAGGAAGTGATGAGGGACCCTGACTGAAGAGGGAGACCACCCACTCTGCAGATGAAAGTGTGAGGCCACAGTGAAAGCACCTCACTCACCAGGCTTCTCTTCCCAGTGCCCTGCTGTTAGAAATCAAATTCCGGGGAAACAGTGGAGGGGCAGGTAGGCTGCCGGGTGAAGGGCAGCCCCTGCCCAAGCCCTCCAGACCCCCTTCTAGACCCTCCCTCCCATCCGTGCAAAGCAAGTCTCCGGTGGACTTGATCTGCATCGACTTCAAAAGGAAAATACCACTGCTGCCTCCTGCTAAACTCCAGCCCCAGGGTGCAAGAGGGACAAACCAGAGATGCCAATGTGTTTGTTTTTAAATCACCTCATTACCCAAAGATCCCGCGTTACCTGCAGACCTCAAAGCATCAAGCTCCCCCAAATCATTTCACTTTTTTCAAAAAGTAAGCATCCAAGCCCGTCCACCCAGAGAAGCCCAGTCCTGGGGGTGCAGTCACTCCTGCTTTCCTCCCGGGGTACCTCGGTCCAGGACAGGCCGAGACAGCTGGATTTGGGGGCCCTGGGCGGTCCAGAGGCTGACCCGCAGCTCCCCGCCTGGTCCCCTGCAGAGCGTCGGAGCCGCTAATGTTTAACCTCCCGCAGCCCGCGGCATCGGGCGCTCCCCACCCGCGCCCCTCCCGGGCCGAATTCCTGCCATAGTTTTCCCACGCGGCCCCGCTCCCCCGGGAGCCGCCGGAGCCGGCGGAGCGGGCAGAGGTCCCGCGGTGCGGGCTCCGCAGCTCGGCCCCGGCCCCGCCTCTCCCGGCTCGCTCCGCCGCCCCGACCTCCCGGAGGCCGTTCCCGGAACGCTCGCCACGCCGGCCGGGGATGCTCCCCCGGCGCCGTGGAGCCCGGACCCCCTCCCCGGCGGGGACAGAGCCGGCGCCCACCCCAGCGCAGCCGACCTGCGGGCCCGCGGGCGAGAGAGCCTTCCGCACCAGCAGCCGAGGCCCCCGGGTCTCCGCCGCCTCGCGCTCCCCGGACGGCCGCCCCACCCCACCCCACTCCACCCAGACAGGGGCGGAGCCTCTCCCGGCCCCCGCCCCCCGGGACGAGCTATTTTTAGGTTGTTACGGAGGAGGGAAGGAGGGAATGCCACGTTTAATCCGTTTGGAAAATCCAGGATCCAAGAGAAAGGCTCCCAGGCCTTACTGAGAGGGCGGCCGCGTGGAGACTAGGGAGGCTGAAAGTGCTCCGGTCTACACACGCGCGTGCGCGCGCGCGTAACACACACACACACACACACACACACACGCACACACGCACACAACAACAGGCTGGTCTGCTGGAAAGCTGGAGCAGTTGCAGAGCGAGTCCATGTGGGGAGCAAGCCACAAGCCCCAACCTTCTAGCTTGCCCAGTGAATCCGCTCTGAAACCCAGGACCCAAGAACTCTTTCTCCCCCGATCCCTAGCCAGTCATTGCTTTACTGAGACTCCAATTTCTGGGATTTTTTTTAAAGGCCTTCCTCCCCGTCCAGTCTCAATCTGCAAAAGTGTATGGGATCAAGTGTTGGCAAGGATGTGAGAAATTGGACCCCCTGCCCCCCTTTCATTGCTGGTGGGAATATAAAATGGTACAGCTTCTGTGAAAAAGAGAATGGCGATTCCTCGAAGAATTGAAAATAAAATTACCGAATGATCCAGCAATTCCATTTCAGGATATATACTCGAAAGAATTAAAACAGGGACTAAAACAGATATTTGTACACTCCTGTTCATAACAGCATTATCACTATATCCAAAAGGTGTAAACAACTCAAGTGTCCGTTAACACATAAATGGATAAACAAAATGTAGTATATACATACAATGAACTATTATTCAGTCTGAAAACATAATGAAGTACTGATACACGCCCCACTATGAATGAACCTTGCAAATATGCTAGGTGAAACAAACCAGATACAAAAGAAGAAATGTTATATGATTCTGTTTATACAAGGTAACTAGAATAGTCAAATTCATAGAGATAATCCAGAAAGTAGAATAGTGATTACCAGCTGCTGGGGCAGGGGGTTGTAGGGAATAGGGAGTGGTTGTTTAATGGGTACAGAGTTTCCGTTTGGGATGATGGAAAAGTTCTAAAGATGGATAGTGGTGTTGGTTGAATGTACTTAGTGCCACTGAATTGTACATTTGGTTAAAATGGCTGACTCATGGTGTGTGTGTGCATATATATATGTGTATATATATGTGTGTGTATATATATATATATTTTTTAACCACAATTTTTAAAATGGAAATGAAAAAAAGGAAGAAAGGACTGGCTGGCCAGGACCAAGACCGTGTAGGGATGTCTGTAAGGCATCTACTCTGATAGGGAATCTTGTCCCTCCTCTCCCTCCTGGCCAGGACACATTTTTCATTCCAGAAGTTCCTTCCACTTACTAGAGGGGAGAAAAGGGTCCAGACTTTAGAGCCAAAGACACATTAACATCCCCGAAGAGAGCACAGGCAATAATTTCTCTGATGTCAGCTGTAGCAGCAGCATTTTTCTAGATAGATCTCCTGTGGCAAAAAGTTAAAAATAGAGCTATCCTATGATCCAGTAATCACACTACTGGGTATTTCCCCAAAAATACAAAAACACTAATTCAAAGGGACTTACGCACATCTGTGTTTATTGCAGCATTATTTACAATTGCCAAATTACAAAAGCAGCCCAAATGCCATCGATAGATGAATGGATAAAGCAGAGGTGGTAGACACATGCAAATACACACACACACATGCACGCGCGCGCACACGCATACACAATGGAATAATATTCAGCCATGAAAAAGAATGAAATCTTGCCATTTACAACAACATGGATGGAGTCAGAGAGTATAATGCCAAGCAAAATAAGTCAGTTGAAGAAAGACAAATACCATATGATTTCACTCATGTGGGGAATTTAAGAAACAAAACAAACTGGGACACCTAGGTGGCTCAGTTGGTTAAGCATCATACTTCTAACTTGGACTCAGGTCATGATCTCACGGTTTGTAAGTTCGAGTCCCATGTCGGGCTTGCTGCTGTCAGCATGGAGCCTGCTTTGGATCCTCTGTTCCCCCTCTCTCTGACTCTTCCCTTGCTCATGCTTTCTCTCTCTCTCAAAAAAAGAGAGAAAGAAACATTTAAAAAAATAGGCGTAGGACACACTATAAAAAAATGAGAAAAAAACAAATGAGCAAAGGAAAAAAGAGAGAGAGAGAAAGGCAGACCAAGAAACAGACTGTTAACTATAGAGGACAAACTGATGGTTACCAGAGAGGAGGGGGTGGGGGGAATGGGTGAAATAGGTGATGGGGATTGAGGAGTGCCCTTGTGATGAGCACTGGGCGATGTATGGAATTGTTGGATCACTATATTTTACACTTGAAACTAATATAACATCATATGTGAACTATACTGGAATTAAACATTTTAAAAGATGCATTTACATTTCCATATCCCCAAGCTATGAAACGCTGGGAAAGTCACTTAACCCTTCTGTAAAACAGGAAAAACAAGCTCTGTCTAGCAGAGTCATTATGAGAACCAAATTAGCTAAACCATCTCTAGGCTTAGCCCAGGGCCTGGCAGTCAGTGACGCGCCCACTAGCATCAGTGGGGGCTTGGAGAATTTGTTTCTCAGTTCTCTTCCCACTGTATCCCTGAAGTATGCAGAAAGTGGCTCTGGCAGTACCCACATGTGTTTGTATGTGTCATTTACACCAGCTCCAATTCCCCTTTGTATAAATGGGGTACCCTCCTTGGCAGGGTTGTTTTGAGAAGTGAACTTGACATAAAGCCTAGGCTACCTTGTCAGTAATTCCAAAAGCTAAAACTCTGTCCGACTGACCAAGACTTCCCATGCATGGAACCTTCACATCCTTCCCCTACTGGGCCGCATGTCAACATTCGATACAGCCAAGAGTTATTGAGTGCCTCCTATGTGCTCTGTTCTAGGTTCTGAAGAATACCTAGAGAGGGGGCTCTGAACACCTGCGATTCTCATCCGGCCCCAAAGCCTCTCACCCTTTCCTCAGGCCGGTGACAGACAGCCACTCTCTGACTGGTCTTCTTCCTACTGTTAGGGATGTGACGGGAGACAGTGGGACAGACTGCTGGCTGAAGGTGGACTTGAGACCCTACGCAGCCCACAATAGGAGTTCTGCCTGCTGTCAACTGTTGGCATCACAGCTCAGAAGCCAGCTCAGACCCAGCTCTAGCTTCCAGAAGGGCATCTGAGGGGTACGGGACAGGTCTCCCAATGCCAGGATGCTGGCCGCAAATGGGAACTGAGGTAATCGTAGGTCAAAAGTATTTTGTTGGGTTTTCACAGGGGTGATGGATGGATAGACAGGTACATAGTCGAAGGGAGATTTTACACAAAAATCTGGTTTGCTGATTTCTCTTGAAAAATCCGAGGATCCAGCAACAAGCAGCCTGTACTCTAATATGTCAAGAACTGACTAGAGCTGAGGGGAGACCTCTTCCTTAGGCATGACCTATACTTTAGCACATTCCCTGAAAAAATCACTTTAAAAGACGTAGATGCACTTACAAAAGAGATCACCTTGCTCCGGAAAAAAATTGTTCTCTCCTGCAAAATGAAAAATGCAGGGTCGGCCTAACCAGGACCCTCTCTCTGAGTCTAGAGATAAACACAAGACATGATGAGCTGAGACAAACGAAAAAAAATTACACTAAAATAATAAAAATGTTCGTGTCCTTAATATACAAAGGGTGGTTATGAATCAATAAGAAATAGAAAGGGCGCCTGGGTGGTGCAGTAGGTTAAGCGTCTGACTTTGGCTCAGATCATGATCTCATGGTTCATGGGTTCAAGTCCCACAGGCATGGAGCCTGCTTTGGCTTCTGTGTCTCCCTCTCTCTCTCTGCCCCTGCCCCGCTTGTACTCTGGCTGTCTCTCTCTCAAAAATAAATGAATATTAAATAAATAAATAAATATTTAAAAAATTTAAAAAGAATAAGAAATAGAGAAACAACCCAATAGAAAAGTGGACTAAAGATATTTGACAATTCACAGAATAAGAAAATATATATTATTGAGTATGTGAAACACAAAACCTCACCAAAATTAACATGACAATTACATACATTTTTAAAACTATCATATGGTCAAAATTAAATAGATTTTTCGCATTGGTGAAGGATGGGGAAACGAGCAATTTCAAACAGCTTTTTTGAAAGCAATTTGGCACCACACAAAGTAAAGTCCTCACAAACGCCGTAATCAGGTCTTTTGCGACAGCAGCGCATGCACTGTTGAAATTGGAATCAACTTAAATATCCACCAATTGGATATTCATTAAATAGATTATGATATATCCCACCACGAAGCACTCTGCAGCCACTATGAAGAACATAGTATGCTAATGAAAAAGGGCATCCGAGATATATATTGTCGAAGTGAAAAACAACGGGCATAATAATATGTACTATATGATTCCATTTATGTTTTTTTTAACTATTCATATGAGAAATTCAGAGGTGATATTCAAAATATTTAACCACCTGACTTGCACAGGCACTAACACTAGAGCAGGAAACTAGACGGCTTCTGGGTCCAGTCTTAACCCTTTAACTGCTGTCATGGGAGGGTTCTGGACAGAAGAGGTAGACAGACAAGGGGGTAGCTGGTAATACTTGGAAGGCTTGGGGCCAAGGCTTCTTACCAATAGCATGCTATCCATGCAGAGAAAAGGTGAGAGATACATACCAAACTTGACGGTGGTACAAGAGGCCCTTTAATTTTACTCTTTGCTCCATACAATCTTGTTGTTTGAAATTCTGAGTGTGGCATTTGAAAAGAAAAAAAAAAAGTAATATAGAGTAATACCTATAGAGAAAATACCTACGGCCTATTTTCAGAGTATATCATGACATAAACACGTAGCACAGACCCATAGGCGGCCAGAAGGAGTCCGGGGTCATCTGGAGCCCCAGAAACTCCACACTTCTTATCACTCAAGCCTTTTATCACTTTGCCCAAACCTCCCCGTCCCCGCCATGTCTTGAAGTATCCTTTTCTCCTAAACAAACTGCACTTATTAAGCAACACATTATTAATTTATTTCCCACATTTTATTAATCAAAGGCACTTTACTGTCAGGTAAATCTCCCTATAAACATCAAATTATCAACATGAACACAGTAACTTCATATCACCATAGCCCAGCGTCAAGGAACGTGACATTCAGATTTACCTATTTGGTGCCATCGTGAGACAACTCATATATTTTTAAAATATTAAAACTCTGCCTAAGCAAACCCTTCAAAACCTTTGGGAATGTTAGCTGGAGAACCATCTATCATGTATTCTCCAGATGCAGAAGGGAGGTCCAATGTGTGCGGTCCTCCTCCCTGAGATAGCTGGTCCTCACCCGTGGAGACAGGCAAGAGAGCTGAAAACTGGGGGGGTTCTGGGGACACAAGCCAGAGGGCAGCTGTGAGGAGGACCAGCAGGCCTCAGAGTCTGACCAGAGTGTCAGACATCTAAGGATCCAGAGCGAGGAGCTGGGAATAAATAAAGCTGGCGTAGGGACATGACTTGTGAGTATTTTTTAAATACGATTGTCAGGGGGTGCCTGGGTGGCTCATTCAGTTGAGCGTCTGACTCTTGATTTTGGCTCAGGTCATGATCCCAGGGTCGTGGGACTGAGCCCCACGTTAGGCCCCATGCTTTGCTACTTAGGATTCTATCTCTCTCCCTCTGTCCCTCTCCCCGGCTCACTCACTCTCTCTCTCTAAAATAAAATAATAATAAATTTTTAAAAGCAAGACTATCAAAAAATAAGACAATCACAACAGTGATTCTCAAAGGGGGAAAGAGCAGAATGAAAGGAGATAGGGAAGATATAGTTTGAAAAATCATCATATTTTTATATTTGGAAAATATATAAACTATTTTCCCATAAAGCAAACTACCAAAAGGAAAGTTCTAGAAAATCTTGGTTGATGAGTGTTCGTAGAAGAAATATTGATTCTCATACATCCTGGAAAAAAGGAGGCAAATTTTTATGTGACCGTGAAAGAGGAAGTGGTTTGTAAAAACTAGAATTTGTAATTTGCTTTTATGAGCCAAATGAGATAAGGTAGAGAACAGCAGACCCCCTGGGGAGGGCAGGAGGCTGTCAGAGAGGAATGTGGCCATTATTATTAGACTGTAAGTACCAGAGTCCTACAATGGATCGAATGTTCATGTCCCCCCAAAATTCATAAGTTGAGGGGCACCTGTGTGGCTCAGTCAGTTAAGTGTTCAACTTCGACTCAGGTTAGGGTGAGGGTTAGCATGATCTTGTGGTTTGTGGGTTCGAGCCCTGCATCAGGCTCTGTGCTGACAGCTCAGAGCCTGGAGCCTGCTTCGGATTCTGTGTCTCCTTCTCTCTCTCTCTGCCCCTTCTCCACTTGTTCTCTCTCTCTCTCAGAAATGAATAAACTTAAAAAAAATTCATGTGTTGAAATCCTAACCCTCAATGTGATGATATTAGAAGCTGGGGCGTTTGGGAGGTAATTAGGTCACAAGGGTGAAGCCTCATGAGTGGAATTAGTTCCTCTATAAAAAGGACCCCAGAGAGCTCCCTTGGCCCTTTCCCCTATATGAGGATCCAACAAGCGAAGTGCCCTCTGCCACCGGAAGAGGATCCTCACTAGAACCTGACCATGCTGGCCCCCTAATCTTGGACTACCAGCCTCCACAACTTTGAAAAAGAAATTTCTGTTGTTTATAAACCACCCAGTCTGCAGTACTTTGTTACTGCAGCCCAAACTGACTAAGACGGAACCTTCTCTGCTTGATCCAGCTGTATTTTCAGCAACTAAATCAGTGCACACAGAAGGGGCTCGGTTAATACTCATTGACTGTGTGAATGCATTAATGAATATCAAAGTCAGGATCAGAAATCAAGTCCCTTTTTCCCTAGTCCATTCTGTCCTGAAATTAATTTTACAGAAGTAAATTTAACGGGCAGCAAAACCGTTAGCTGCCTCTCCTAACACCCATTTCCTTCTCTTCCTCCTTAAATTTTTCAGTGTCTCTTGCATGGACATTCAGGCGAGTGAAATGTAAAGGGAAGTGTTACACAGTACTCGTAGGAAGTCTACATAGAATAAAGGAGGTGTACCTTCCTCCTTCCTTCATCCCGCTGCCTGAATTGCAGATATGATGGGCTGGAGATCAAGCGGCCATATAGACCAGGGGCTATGGACACTAAGGATGACAAACAGAAGGATAAAAGAAGCCTGGGTCCCTGATGACTACAGTGACCACAGTCCCCTCTGAATCACCTGCCTTCAGACTTCTTTTACAGGAGAGAGAAATAAGCTTCTATATTTTATATACCAATGGCCTTTGGGATTTTTCTGTTATAGGTAGAGAAAGCCAACCCTAACTGATACATGGGTAAGCCCCGACAGCCCTGGGGACTGTGGGCATGGACTGCAAGCTGGCACTCCAGGAAGTGTCCAGTTCTATGACGTAGCAACAACAACCCAGAGCTGGTTCTATTTGTCCCCTGGACCCATCTCCCCAGTCACCGATCCCTCTGGGCTTTGAATCAGGTCCCTGTAGGTCCTGGGACAGTGCTTACGGCAGAGATTCTCCACCAGCGTGTTGCTCCCTCTAACCACAGTCCTTCCTTCGTTATTCATGTAGTTCCACAGATGCAGGGCGTAGGAGTCATTGAAGCTCAGGTCTTCGTCCCAGACTTCATAGTAGCGCCTCCACTCTGGGTAGGAGATGGGGTAAAATCTCTGCGGGTGTAGGAAGGACAGGTTCGAACACCTGAAATCCCTCACCTCCTGGAAGTCTCTAAGTTTGCACCACAGTCTCAACATCCTCGTCATCAAACTGGGACCCTGGTTGCCCCAAACGGTTGAATCGTAGTGTTCGACAAAGTTCTCCATGCACTCCCACAGGAAGGGGTGGTGGGGGAGGAATCCGAACACCCCGTTACTAGAGTACTGAGAAGACTGCGCAGCCAGAAAGTTCTCCTCAGGGATGGGCCGGATGGAGATGACATCGGTGTCCAGGTAGATGCCGCCGTATTTCCAGATGATGGCCAGGCGGGACGCGTCCGAGCTGACGTGGAGCCAGTTACTCTCCACACTGGCGTTGATCTGCAGGAACAGGTGCAGGTCAGCCACAGCGGCAGGGGAAAAGGGAAGGGCGTCCCAACGGGAGGCCCGCCCACGGTAGCTGAGAAGGAAGCCAGCCGGCTTCTCGAAAATCTACTTACAAAAGCCCAATTTTGCAAATTGACCAAACTTACCTCCACCCAAAAATTTGTCTCTAAGTGAAAAGTTTACAGCAACCAGTATCAATGGGAAGACTTTAGCAGCTTTTAAAGAATTCATGAATGTGTGTGTGTGTGTGTGTGTGTTTAATTAAAGCAATGGAATGGTAAAGAAGAAACCCTGAAGGAATTTCACAATAAACCGGATGAGCCATTTTCAGCAGGGTGTACTTTAACCACAAATATGAGACTGTGAAGAAAGAATGTTATGAGTCCTAGAAATAATAAAAAACCAGTAAAGAAAAAATAAACTAACAAACTATAGAATAGATCAATATGTACGCTTTTTGAGAAATCGGTAAAAGAATCTTAAAATGCATGCATGCCTTCTTTCACTAATTATTTACTTTATTATATTCATTGAAAGCCTACTTTCAATGTGCCGAGCTCTGTTATAGCTGCTAGGGAGACAGTAGTGAACAGACAGACAAAAATCCCTACCTGGAGGAGATAGACAATAAACAAATCAATATATAATATGAAGGGAAAAAAGTTGGGTGAGGAGGATATGAAGGGTGCAGGGTAGAGCACTATCTTATCTTGGGTTTCAGGAAGCTCAAGGGCCCTGAGGTAGGAACACAGCCACTGTGTGCAGGAATAGAGAACAGAGCCGTATGGCCAAGCTAGGGCAGTGAAGGAGAGGGGTAGGAGATGAGAACAGAGAAGGATGGGTGGAGAGGAAGGGCGGATCACGTAGGTTGATGTTATTTGAAGACTGAAATTATTCGAAGGGTTGGAAGAAAGGAGTGATGCGATCTGACTTAATCTTGAAAGGATCTTATCTGGAAAACAAACAGAGACAAGGCTTGGGAGACAGCAAGGGCAAAAGCACAGAGGCAAGTTGGGAAGGCTGCTGAAATGGTCATTCCTAGGCACACGGTAAAGAGGAAGCAGGGCAGGGTGAGGACGGATTGGATGTGGAGGGAGAGGGGGGAGTCAAAGACGACTGCAAATGCTAAAACGGGAGCAAAGCAGAACACGACTCTAAAAAGAATAAAAACAATTCATTATAAATGGCAATAAAAACTGCTCATTGTAAATGGCAACATTCCCAAATGGAATGTTAAATTTTGAATAGAGAAAACAAAATAGATTTTTCCGGATCGAAACGTGTTGATTAAAAGATTGAACATAGGGACAACTGGATGGCCTGACACTTGATCTCAGCTCAAGTCTTCATCTCAGGGTCGTGAGTTCGAGGCCCGCACTGGACTCCATGCTGGGCATAGAGCTTACTTAAATAAATAAATGAATAAATAAATAAATAATATTTTGGAGTTTTTAATTTTTAGAGAAGAGAGAGAGAAAAAACACTAGCAGAGGAGAGGTGGGGGAGGGCAGAGGATCCAAAGTGTGCTCTGCACTGACAACAGTGAGCCCTCTGCAGGGCTCAAACCCACGAACCATCAGACCTAACGGTCTAAAGTCAGACACTCAACCGACTGAGCCACGCAGATGACCCAATAAATAAATAAAAAGCAAAGAAAGATTGAACTTAAACATTTGGCATTTGACAAAATAAACATTTTTTTAAGTGTATTATTTATTTAGAGAGAGTGCACAGGGGTGAGGAGCATAGAAAGAGGGAGAGAGAGAGAATCCCAAGCAGCTCCTCACTGCACTGTCAGGGCAGAGCCCAATGTGGGCACGAACCATGATATCATGACTTGAGCCAAAACCAGGAGTCAGATGCTTAACTAACTGAGTCATCCAGGTGCCCTGAAAAAATAAACATTCTTTAAAATTCTGCTGGGGGCGGGGGGCATCGGGATTCAGTCTGTTAAGCCTCTGACTTCGGCTCAGGTCATGTCTCATGGTTCATGAGTTCGAGCCCCACATCTGACTCCATACTGACAGCTCAAAGCCTGGAATCTGCTTCAGATTCTGTGTCTCACTCTCTCTCTGCCCCACCCTGCTCTCTCTCTCTCTCTCTCTCTCTCTCTCAAAAATAAATAACATTAAAAAAAAGACACTTAAAAAAAGAAACTCTTCTATAGGGGCACCTGGGTGGCTCAGTCAGTTAAGCAACTGACTTCAGCTCAGGTCATGATCTTGCGGTTCATGGGTTCGAGCCCCGCATCAGGCTCTGTGCTGCAAGCTTGGAGCCTGGAGCCTGCTTCAGATTCTGTGTCTCCCTCTCTTTCTGCCCCTCCCCCACTCACACTCTGTCTCTCTCTCTCTCTCAAAAATAAATAAACATTAAAAAATTTTTTAATTAAAAAAAAATCTCTGCTATAAAGCCAAATGAAGGCAGGTCAATTAATTCTTTGCAGGAATCTTTATACAAGCTGTTAATGTCACAAGAATTGAATACAATTGCTGAAAACCTCATAAACAATAATAGCCAAAATTTATCAAAAACTGTTCCAAGCTCCTTATAATCTACACAAATGCTCAAAGACTGTATTATGATTATTCCCGTTTTTCAAGTTAAAAGCTAAAAGAAACAAATTCAGTAATTTTTCCAAGGTGAGAGAGGCAGAGGCTGGATTTGAACCCAGCCGGTCTGGCTCCAGAGATCCACTCATTCAAAAGAAATAAGGTTTTGGTAAAAATAAGTAAAACTGATTATTTGGTAAATTGGTGACTGTTAGTGAACAAGCCCAGAGACATAGGATAGCAAAAGGCACACAAAACCAGAGGAGGAAGGAGCCTGCCTTTCTGTGGGCTTTGGACGAACATCAACCTAAAACCCAAAAGCTCCTGCAGGGGTGAGCTCCAGGAAGGGGATTAGGGTTCTGGCTGCTCGTCTCCTTCCTACCCCCACAGTACTCAACCCCAGGCATCTTTGAAGGCTACTGTTGCCAAATCGGTTCAGCAAACTCAGTGGGCACCAGCAAGTGATGGCACGTTGGCTCATCCCTGATGGGGCAGGACGCGCTACAGAACGGCACCCCAAAGGTATCATGGTGTGAGTGCTGCAGATGCATGGCCTGGTGCGGTACCCTGAAGGCTCGGATGGGGGCAGAACTTAAGGGCTCCGTGTCCCAGGGCCCACCTTGTTCCTAAAATTCAGCCTGGTAAAATCGAAGTACAGCTCAGAAGACCCAAACTGTGCTCTACGAAACATCAGCTCTGAGAAAACGTTTATGTCCTACCGAAAGAGGCATTCATGCTCAAATATGTTTGGAAAATTCTGGGTTGGATCAAATTAATGTTTCTGTAGTTCAGAACTACGGGGCCTTTAATCTCTTCATGTACATGATTAGTCTGTGAGGGGGAAAATTTTTAAAGGGTAGAATGCAGCATCTTCCAAAACAATTGGAGCAGAGATTTATTTGTGTAAGGAGCAAAACACAGTTTAGGTAATGTTAGTCTAGCCCAGCTTTGGGGAAAGTAGGCCAACATGCTGCTGTTCTTGTTTAGATCTCCCAGAACACCCTGAGAGCGACAGGGACCTAGCCAGCGTGTCTCCTCCAGGGACCCTCTCCGCTGCCAGGGCCAACTCCCTGGCTCACATCCTGCACTGCCTCTCCCTGGGGGCCCGCGCTGGTCACCACCTACTTGTTGGGATCCCTGTGCTGGCAGCCGCAGGTGAAATCTCAGTCTGATGAGCTGCTCCATCATCCCCAGAGGGGTCTCAATTTGAGACTTCCAGGCTCTTCAGGAGAAGAGAGGGGCACCCTGGTTTTGGAAGTCTCATGGAGCCAAAAGTAAAACTGGCCAGCACCCCCACATGCCTGTTGCTTAGTCTGGAAAATGTCTCCAACTGACAGGAAGGAGGCCCAAATGTGTCCCCCACCCAGGAAAGCCCACTCGGTCCCCAGGTGAATGAGGCAGGGCACGACAGGAGTTTTCTTATTTTCCTATATAAATACTGGAGTAGACCGAATAATGGCCACTCGAAGACCTCAGGTCCTAAATCCCAGAGCCTGCAAATGTTATCTCAGATGAGAAGGGTCTTTGCAGATGTGATTGCATGAAGGATCTTGAGATGGGGAGATTATCCTGGGTCGTCCTGATCTGGGCCCTACATGCTACCAAAGTATCCTTTAAAGACAGACGTGGAGGGCAAGTGCACACGCACGGAGGAAAATGACATGGGCAGGTCTCCACCGGCAGGATTTTTTCCCAGAGCTCCCCTGGGAACTGGGGCCCTGCCAGCACCCTGATATCCACTCAGCGAAATGGATTTGGCACTTCCAGCCTCCATCACCAAAACAGAACAAACGTCTGTTGGTTTAGGTCACCAAGTTAGCAGTCATTGCAGCCGTAGGAAACGAACACAAGTACTGCCATAATGACCTCCGTGTTGCCTCTTGGCCTGCGAAGCCTTAAGTATTTACCATCTGGCCCCTTTACACAGTACTTACCATCTGACATTTGGTCTAGCCTATGATTAGAACTTAGAAAGGACTTTATATGACAAGCAAATGGTATCATTTTGATGCCGATTTTTAAATTACTTTTTTGTTTTTAAGGTAATTTTATTTCTAAAGTTAACATATTCTCATCACTAAACACGCTCCCAATCCAATCACCCTAAAACACCTGTGATTACTGTGTGTTGTGTATTTTCTTCAGGTTTTTTCTCCCATGTGGTTGAGGAGGGCCGGTGGTACACAGGTAAAATAATTACGATTACATTCTAAGAGTTGTGTGTTTATTCCATATTGTGTTGTAGTCTTCATAAGATGTCATAGTGGAATCATTGAGGGGTTGTACTATAATTTCCTTAAGCATTATCTGATTGTGCATCCTCTGTGAGAGAAATATTTAATTGAAATGTTCTTTCCTTATTATGCTATGTTACTGAGATGAAGATTACGAAATTCTCAAGAGCTCCAGGAGTTTCTCGGTCATATCTCAATATAACCCAGTCTCATAGAGCAGCACTCCACTTGATTCTTCACGAATTCTCTGTTTACATCATTTTCAAAGTAAGTATCGCCTCGCTTCCCACTCAGATGCAAAAACAGCTTAACATGGATGGGTTTAAACGAGTGGAAAATAAGTGGTTATACTCCCATAAAAGTTATTGGAACTCATTCCATTATGAAGAGTCTCAAAAGAAGCCTGGTTCCTAAGAAATAAGGCTGGAAGCAAAAGACATCAGGCTAGAGATAAACCTAACTAAAGTCTCTCCTGTTTATTTGAATCGGGACTCAACCCTGTAGAAAGACCAGGATCTGGGTTCTAGTCCCATCTCTGACACTGTGTCCTTGTGCTCAGTTTACCTGTCCATAAGATGAGGAGATTGGACTCATTTTCTGTGGTACCTCCCAATGTTAGTATTCTAAGATTCTCTGAACACTTACGTGAGTGTACCATGAAAGCAATGGTGTGTCTTCAAACAGCCTTTTCATATCCAAAGGGAAGAGAAAAACATTGTCTATGGCTGAGAGGAGAGAAAAGGCTGGGTAAGTGGAGTTTGAGGGCAGCTGTGTGGTGGTGTTGAGACCCTTCATGAAGAACACCACAGGCTTCTCTGGATAAATCTTGGCAGCAGATTCCACAGCACAGGAGACCAGAGGCGTTGGCTCCATTCTCTCTGAGGTCTCTATGAACACAATGCCACGCCCATGGCCCAGGATGGCTTCCAGGTCCTGCTGGAGCTTTTGGGGAGGAAGGCAAGAGAAGAGGCAGCTGGACTTCAGGCTGAGCTGGTAGAAGCAGACACAGGCAAGCAGCAGGAGGGCTGACAGGAAGAACTGGAGCTCCTTCAGCATGTCTACTCTTGTCTCCCGCCTGCTCCTTTAAGTCAACACAGCTAATTACAAAAATACATTCCCCAAACCTGATCAAGAGAGCACACAAAATGATGCATGAAATATCACTTCTAAGGTTTGATTGCTTAAATCCTCAATGAAATATGATCAAATCAGGTACAATAATATTAACAAGAAAAAATGCAGTCTCTAGGGTTTGTCAGAGGAATTTGAGGACGATTCAAAACAGGAAAATAATCATTCATCCTTTCGAGTGGCCCAGAGAACAACAGGCATGAAGAGCATCTATACATGAGCTATTGTGGAAATTTCTCTGGGGGCGCCTCGGTAGCTCAGTCGGTTAAGCATCTGACTTCAATTCAGGTCATGATCTCACAGCTTGTGAGTTCAAACCCTGCATCGGGCTCTGTGCTGACAGCTTGGAGATGAGCCTGCTTTGGATTCTGTCTCTGTCTCGTTCTGCCGCTCTCTCTCTCTCTTATAAATAAACAATTAAAAAATTTATAAAAAAAAAGAAAGAAAGAAATTTCTCTGCATTTTACCTCAAGTTGTCTAGCTTCAGTTTGCAGGGCTTCAGGAAAAGGGGTAGTTTTAGTTCTCAGTGATTCCAAGTCAAGAAAATGGGAGAAAATTGGAAACCTTCATTTGGAGAGTCATAGCCAGGCATTTGAGGAAACCAGAAGAATTCAGGATCCAGCCTGGTTTTATAGACAAACAAACATTCAAAGACATTTAATCAGAACTAGAATCTAATATCTACAAAAGATATGTTGTTGAAACTTAATTTTTCTCCCTAAAAACACCGTCATTTCTGTTGAAGACACCCAAATTGAAACAAGTCCATTTTTTAACAAATTTGTCCTACTTACTTACATAAACATAGCAAGAATAGTGATTGACTATATAGGTTTTTAAAAATCTGCTTTGCTCAAAATTTTTATAAGGAATTTCACATTGAACTTTTTTTTAAAGTTTTATATATTTTTGAGAGACAGAGCAAGAGCAGGGGAAGGGCAGAGAGAGAGAGAGGGAGACACAGAATCTGAAGCAGGCTCCGGGCTCTGAGCTGTCAGCACAGAACCCGACGCAGGGCTCGAACTCACACACTGTGAGATCATGACCCAAGCCGAAGTCCACCACCCAACCGACTAAGCCACCCGGGCACCCCCACATTGAACTTTTAATAGCCTCTCAAGGCCAGAAGCCCCACCAAACACTTGCCATCAGACTCACCTGCAATACGTATAGATTTGGATGAATTTCTCTTTTCCTGAGGTCTCCAAAATATCCTGAGGTTCCTGCACCTGTGAGGAAGTGATATTCTTTACTCACCTGGTAAGTCTCCTGGGAACTCTATAAGCAAGTTATCAGGCCAACATTTCCAAGGGGCTTTATTGGCTCTGTAATGTCAATCTTAGTTCCTTAAACCTCTCTGGTCATATCTGAGTCTATGTAGGTGTCTCTCAAATAGGACATTTCAGTTAAAGCCTTGGTAATGTAGCCAATGTTTTCAAGGGTGTCCTGTTACAAGGAGGACAGATTCTCATTGGATATATGTAAATGACTATAATTGCCATGAGAGAAAGAGTACTCATTTAGAGTTTCTGAATTCTGGAAGGTTCAGACAGTGAGAAAAGACAACTGTTTCTCTGCTTACAAAGGAATATTAGATCAAATTTCTATAGAGCCATAGATATCTTAAGAGAAAAGGTTTTCTTAAATCTGGAAGAGCAAACATTAGAGAAACAGCAATGTTTTAAACAAGAGTCATAAAAACTACAGTCATCTTTTTCAATTCACTTAGTCTCATGTTATTAATTCTTGTTCTGTTTGAAGGCTGTTTTCCCATTAGTTCTGGAAATTCTTACCCAGCTTAGTTTTATGATCTTAAAGATAATCAGAATTCCATGCTCATCAAAAGTCCTTTTTGCGAATCTCCGTGAAGCTAAAACACATTTGCAAGAGTATCAGGATAATAACTGCAATGACAAAAGACTCAAAAAATGGCCATGGTTAAAAGTCTGACAGAAGTTCCCTAAAATGCAGTTGACAAGGAAATGTGGTTACTTTTGTGACACATAACATTTCAATCAGTAGAATGTCAAATGATGACATTATACCAGGACATATTAAAACTTTGGGAATTTTATAAAATTTTTGCAACAGCATTTGCCCACACAATATAACCTAAGAAAGTTTATCATTACTTGTTTGACAACATTTCCCATGTAACTTAACAAACCAAATAACCTAATTCGTTATTCAAAGACTTCATTTAGAATTTGAATTTGGGGGAAAGTTTGTTAAAAATCTCAGAAGGTTCTAAAGCACATTCCTGAATAGGATTAGAGATCATTACGAAACTTAAACCTTAATTAATCTGGCTAACAAAAGTGGCCATAACAGATTCTAAAAGCAAATACAGAAGATTACATAGTCGTTACTTTTAAATGGACAAGTTTAACTGTCTTAATCAGAAAAACTAATGAAGACAAAACATAGAAATTTGTTTTTTCTGGGCAGATAAAGAAAAAAACTTTGTTGATAACTTCTTAACAAAAGCAGGCCAACGGTCCAAGAAAACTTAATGTCTTTTTAACAGAGAGAAAAGCCAAATTCTAATTTTGTACTAGTATCTATGTATTTATATGTATTTATTTATGCTTAGTGTACTTTTAAAATTTATTCATTCCAAACTTAGTCAGTCTTCACCACGGACAAAATTCTTTTCCAAAGACTCTCTTTCACAAACCTTCTATAATTTTCTTTTTTTCATTTCAGTTTGTCCTAAGTTTTCTCTCTCTAAACAACCAGCCTCATTTCAGAGCAGAAGTACTTTTTTTTTCCTCAACAAAACTGTATCCACATTACACCTTTCTTGTAAATCTCCCATTTTCCTACAGTCAGAGTCGCTTTTGTATCATTTTCAAGTCTCAATCACATTTATCAGAATTTTAATTCTCAAAACCCTCAGTCTCCAGTGAAAACTAAGTCTCTTAGTCCTCTTTGATAAAACAAATCTAATTACAAGGTGGATTCAATTAGTCGTTTTCCATTTTCCTACTAGAACACAGCCAATTTTGTCCAAAGATACCCAAAGTGGCAGCAATAAGTAAACCGAATGAAGCCCAGAGTACCTCTATGATCACTGGTTCCTCCCAAAACTTGGGTGCTTCACTGATTGAACCAAATGGCTTTATAGCTTCTGGTTGGTTAGTCTTCTAGCTGACTTTCTCTAACTGTGTGCCCAAGAAAACTAACTCAGACATGTCAAAAGAATCTCATTTGGGCCGTCTAAGACTCAGGTTATCCTTAGTTAAAATTTCCCATATTTTAAGTAAGCACTTGCCGGTGGAGGCTCTGTTCATGTTGTACATACAGCCTGCTGGAGTTTCACCAGATACTTCTGCTAAGCTTGCAGTCTCCTGAAAGCACCCTTTGGCCTGAAGGAGCAAGTGTTCCTTCTTTTTGGAGCTGAGTGAGTCAGTCTCTCATATTTCTAGCCAGAAAATTTACTCAAGCCTTATATTAATAACATCAGTTAGTATAATGCCAAATTAAAACAACCAGCCCCTCGACTCTGACCCCTCTAGGTTACTGCTGCCTAAAGAACATTAGCTCAACATCTCAAATAAACAGCTCAAATAAAATTCAGGAGCTTCAACCCCAGTTGCGAAGGTCTGGATATCATAACTCACCCAATACACCTGCGAGGTGCTGAGAACTTGGAGAGGCACAATGGGCCCATGCTGGTACAGGGCCGAGTTCCAGGAGACCTCCAGGGGAGCTCACAAGAGTTGTTCTGATATCCTGCTGACTACGCCAAAAAATGTTGATGCAAATTGAACAAACCTTTTAGAATTTCTCCAAGAAGAGAAAGAGTTTTATTTGAGCCCAGGTTAGGGCAGCTGCCCAGGACACACAATATTCACAAAGAAGATAGGGCTCTGGTACGGGCACATGTGGATAGGACCATGTGCATCTTCTACATTAAACAGTTACAAATCATTAGACAGAAGGCATTTCAGAAAGTTGCAGACCGTATTCTAACCTTCTAGTATATGCGGGGCTGTGTGACTTTAATCTTATGAGAACCACGGAGGATTTTTTTTTTCTTTTTCTTATCTTTATGTTTGGAATGCTCCTTTTTGATTATTTTTTAAACAAATCAGGCACACAATGTGTGCTCAGGGCAGAAATGGAGCCCATACGCTGAGGTTTGCCAAGTCATTTTGACCTTGGTAAATGTTAAAGTATGGCTTCCCTGGGAGCCCAAAAGGAGGACCCACAAACATTAAAAGTTGAAAATTTTCTTTATTTGCATCACCCTCAATCCAGGAACTTGCAGTTAGCCAATACCTGAGGTGTTAGCAATGACATTGAGATTTTCCTGCTATGCTTTCTGACAAATCGCCACCTCCTCCTCCAATTCAACACCTGGGGAAGTAAATCATTGGCAGAGGATCAACGCCAAACACTAGAAGTTCCGGAAGCTCATCCCTTTACTGAGTTTTCCTCAAATGTGGAGACTTGGGGAACATTAGGAGTTTTTGCAATCTATCAGTTCCCCACACCCTAATCCTGCCTGTTTATGGATCTATCAGGAGGGTTATAAGGCGACCATTTCACCTGGAAGGAACAGAGAGCACAATGAACCAGCAGAGCATGCGCCTGGGCAGCCCGCTTCAATCGAAATCATGGACAGAGACTGGGGAAGCTTTCTTCACTAGACAACGCTATAAGCTGATTCCAACTTGGCAAACACAAGATTTGATTAAAAGAAAAGAAAAGCCATCCCCACAAATGAGCAATGGACAAAGCCCAGTAGCCCAAGGGCCTGGCGATCTGGAATGGGAATGGATTCCCTGGTTTCAGTTAAGTCAGTTCAGGCCTTTGCCCTGAGGCTCCCCTTGTGGTGCGTGAACTTCCTGGCGGTCTCAGGAGATCAGCTTTATCAGCCTCCACTGATGTGGCAGTCCCCACTTCTCCCAAGAGCCTATCCCTCTTCTGCAATCTCTTCCATAACGCCCCTGACATGAGCACCTAGTAATTCTCTTTGGAGCCATCCTGTGCTGAGAGAGCCACCTATCTTCAGTCCAGAACCTTCTCTCAGCCATGAACAGGTATCCTCAGTTCCCCCTGAATGCTCTGCTGTGAACAGGAAGGTCCTCTCCAGAGCAGGCTTGGACCCTGACTCAGGTCCTATATCCAGGAAGGTAGAGCTGGCCCACTCGTCTATGGCTTCTGGTTTTCTACGTGTCTGAGCCTCCCCAGGACAGCTCTTTAGGTCACCATACACACCTCTTCCTTTGGAACTGAATTCATTTTCCAGACCTCATGAATTCTAGGTTCAAGGTGCCTTGGCCTCTTTCCAGAGTTCCCTAGCATGGGATACATTGATTTTCTTTCCATACAGAGGGGAGGGGAGAGCAGAGCTCCTGCTCTCCACTCTGAAGTAAGTAGAAGGTTCCATTTGGGAGGAGTGATACATTCCTAGTACCTGTATCTCAGGTACTCACATATCCGAGTGCCTTCTGACTGCTTGCACAGTAACCAAAATCACTGAACTGGTTTAGGCAGAGCAGCGAAGTAGCTGGTGGCCTTCGTCACAAGGATGAAAGTGAGCCTTGGTGATGCACTGAAATCCTAAGCACAAAAAGTAGGACCCGTCTGACTAAGAACCAAGTTGAAGGTATTAAGGATAGAGTACTGAGCTTAGAGTCCTGCCTCTACCTGCCCCAGGCTTAGGGCACCGGGAAGTCCCAACTCTGCCTGAAGCCTCATCTTCCTTGTGCGGTGTGGAAAATAAGGGACCTCAGGCTCATGGTGAGGACGACAGGGTTCCCCGTAAGGCAAAGAAGCAACTTGCACTTTCCACCGTGGTAAAGAAGAGAAAAAGAACACTATTACTATAGATAGCATTTGGCCTCCCTGATGACAAACATTAAGTTGTTGGTCTCAGATGAATGAAATCTATTTCCCAGTACACCTTTGAGAAGGAGATCCTCAGCCCTGTGTGAGAGGGGAGAAGGCGTGTGCAGAAGCCAGCAGTCGGTCACTGGGACCTGGGGCCTTTTAGAGCCACAGCCTAAGGTCCTTTCTAGGTCTTTCTGCAGAGGCCCCCTGTCATCTGAGCCACTCTATCAGAAACTTCCCAGGACCCCCAGATCCTTCCCTTCAGTCTTCTCTCTTCCTTTTTGAGCAGAGCTGCCTTTCCTTCCTCCTCTTCTCCTTTCTGCCCTGTCTGGCCTGTGCCATGCTAACCTTCTGTGTTTGTGGTCAGGTGCCCCCCCAGCTGCAGCTCCCGCCCAGACTCCACAGATCCCTAGAGGCTCCAAGGATGGACTTCAGGAACCCCTGAGCCTGGGGCCATAGCTCGTGTCGGTAGCTTTACCCTGGATACTACTTATCCATAGCTTCTCCTACATGTCACCCAAGACATGTCTCTGCCCTTTAACCCTCTGTGACATTACCTCTGTTCAAAATTCCTCCAAATAGCTTCACCACATAATCTCAGGCCTTCTCCAGCCAGTCAGGCAGCCCCTGGGGACCCCAGTGTAACTATCTGAGTAGACATGTATAAAGAGCTATTTATCCTTGAGGAGTGGATGGGTCTGAACACACAGGCGACAGCCACACGGGCATCCAGCTAGCATCTACTTCCCTAGGAGTTTCTACCACTTGTGAGAGGTTTTCTTCAGTTTCTCCATTGCAGTGTAAGCCAGACTTGGTCAGTCCCATGGACTATGAAGCCTGGTATTTGCTGCTAAGTATTAAGACCTCAGGAAATATGGATTGGTGTAGACCCAAATAAATGAGCAGGATGGGGGAAAAAAACCCTCTGAATTCAGTGTTCTTTGTATTTTACAATGCTGTTCTTTGGATGTTTGGAACTAGCACACACAAAAAAAAGTAGTACAAAGTAAAACACCACAGAACTGTAGCAGAACTTTCCCCAACTCTCTACCCTTATGGATAATTTCTGATAACTTCAACTGTAAATAGATGAATGTTTGGGCCTCAACTCTCTCTGCCACAAAGGACTCACTGTATTAAGGAGGAAAAGTTAAAGGAATTTTTAACAATCAATGTTTGTTGAATTGAATTACATATGAAAAGCACACTTCTCAATTCTGTAGCTTCTTTGAACTCCGATTTACTGTAAGAAGGAAATATTCAAGCCCACAATACTTGTCCTATTTACCTTGGAACTTTGGGCACCACAGTTCCGGTTTTTAACTTATTTGTTAAGCAAGGGTGACTGATAAAGGTGTTAAAGCATTCGGCTCTCAAGGGGACAAAACCAATACACACAGTCCTATCTTATCGAGACTGCTAATTCCTTTCACCACTGTTGTGAGGCTGAAACAAAGACTGGAGTGTTGGGTTTACATGAATAGTGAGGAGATGGCTGGACAGAGGCAGTTCACTGCAGAGTGAGAAATAATCCATAGCCCACCTCTTGGGAACCCACGGGAGAACAATTGAAACTCATTAAGGAATGACGTTATCAATTAAATCTTGAAAAAAAAATTTTATGAAAAATCAGCGAGTTCGTGCCAGAGGAAGTACTTTGTCCCATCACAATATTTTAAACCATTCCGCATATTTAAGAACATTGTTCTAGCTTTGTGTTTCTGGAGGTAATGCTTTTTGTTCTCTACTCTGCCGTACCAGTTAAACATGCTTCTGTTTACGAAACCTTACATGGCCATCCAGAATGTGTTTCTGGGCTCGTTCAGGAAATTACTGTATCTGCATATGTAATTTCCCGGTTTTTAAAACTTATTTGCAAGTAAAAGAAAGCATAGGGAGAAAGGCAGGGGAATGAGAGAATATAATCGTTCTCGGTGCAACGGTTGTGCCCCAGACACCAGAATTTCAAGCTAAAGAACGGAGTCGGCAAGAAGCCTGCAGAAAACAGCGGGCCAGTCTGAGAGTGGAGGACTGAAGGCATTTTGCTATTATACTCTCTAAGTCAGTATTTTGTTTCTTCTTCCTGTAATGACTTGGGAGCATGTTTGGAGCCATCTGTGCCGAGTGTCCACATGACATGGGAACTCTATGAAGACTGAGTGGCCATGAGAATCGGCATTTCCCAACGTGGTTGAAAGAAACCGTTCTGGACTGAATGTTTGTGTCCCCACCCACCACCACTAAAATTCACGTGTTACTACAGTCTTCATCCCTCTATGATGGTGTTTGGCAGTGGGGCCTGTCAGAAGGAATTAGGTTTCAAAGAGGTTAAGAAGTTGGCATCCTCTACGAACAGGAAGATGAGAGATCTCCCTCTCTCTCCATGAGCATGCACCAAGGAAAAGCCACATGAGGACGTGGCAAGAAGGCAGGGTATATGTAAACCAGGAAGAGGATCCTCACCAGGAACCCAGCCTGCACCCTTGACCTTGGACTTCCCAGTCTCCGGAACTGGGAACAGTACACATCTTCTGGTCCGGCCACCGGTGCAAAGTGTTCGGTTATCGCAGCTTAACTGACTGAGACGGAAACCTCAGAGTAGGCTTCTCTCTGAGTCTCTTCCATATACTTTAATGAGAATCTGCTTTTGAGCCGTAAGTGAGGTTGGCACTTCTCTTAAGATGTGAAGAATTGAAACCAGGACGGGAAAGGATGACTTCATTTGCAACAGAAACCCATAAGGGGTGAAATTGTCCTTCTTGCCTGAGAACTCTCTGCCTTCCTTTCCTTTTTTCCTTCCACATACTCTTTTTGTTTTTTTAAATGTTTATTTGTTTATTTTGAGAGAGAGAGAGAGAGAGAGAGAGCATGAGTGGGGGGGGCACAAAGGGAGAGAGAGAATTTCAAGCAGGCTCCATGCTGTTAGCATGGAGCTTGGCATGGGGCTCGTTCCCAGGAACCATGAGATCGTGATCTGAGCCAAAATCAAGAATCAGACGCTTAACTGACTAAGTCATCCAGGCACACCCCCACATACCTTTTGTTTGTCCTCTTGTTATGCCTTCTCTCTTTAAATGGAGACCCCCTGGTCTCCCTTTTCTCAGTGCTGAACAGTACCACCATGTGCCCAGTACTCAAGTTAGGAAAGCAAGGAGTCATCTTAACTCTTCGCTTACTCACCCTCTCCCATACAAGCTATGTCTGTCCTCGAAGGAGCAGATCCCAGGACAAGATTAATTGTACAGGATGTTATTAGGGGAAATGCCTGTGTGAGAGAAAATAGCAAGGGAGCTGTGTGAGGCTGGCAAGCTGGAAAATCCCAGTGGGAGTCTGAGAAGCTCGGGTGGAAGTGTCGTAGGGCGATGCCTGTCCTTGTCTTTGGCAGGTTTACAAGTGTCATCAGGGAATCCTCAGAGCAGCCGGCCATTAGAGAAGGGCTGTGTCTCCAGGGAAGGGTCTACTTCAAGATTCTTGTGACATCAGTCACCAGAAACCCATGGGAAGAGTGGCCTGGGCACAACTCAGCCCCGCAATTCACAGAGCGGTGGCTGAGCCTTTGGTCAGTTATGCTTCCTCTGGCTGGAGGTCCGTGAGGGACATCCTCATGGCTGCCACAGGGCCCCCCTAAAGCTGCACAGATCTACTTCTCCACATAGTTTCGGGAAGCAGTGCCTCCATGATTCCCATGGGCCTCTCTTCCCAGGGGCGGGGGAGGGGGTGGGGGTGGAGGACGAATAAGAGAGAAGTTAGAGGGGCAACTGGGTGGCTCAGTCGGTTAAACATCTGATTTAAGCTCAGGTCATGACCTCACGGTTTGTGAGTTCGAGCCCCACATCGGGCTTTATGCTGACAGCTCGGAGCCTGGAGCCTGCTTCAAGTTTCTGTGTCTCCCTCTCTCTCTGCCCCTCCCCTGCTTGTGCTCTGGCTCTGTCTCTCTCAAAAATAAACATTTTAAAAAAAAAGGAGAGAAAGAAGTTAGAGAGATGAACCACAGCCCCTGTCCCTGTAGTTGACCTCAGGGCTATAACTTGTCCACTCCCTCCTCCAACCTCCATTCTGAATCCCCTTCACCCTCAAGGTCATCTTGTCACACGTTGGTAGCTTAGCTAGTTGGGCAACTCATGACCCTGCAGTGCCTGAGTCCTTGATAGTCATACCCTTCTCAGTTCAAGGTTACAGCACATGGCTGTTCACGGTTAAATGGGGCAAAAGAGGACCAGGAGGCCACAAAGCAGATCTCCTAGTTTCCATACATACCGTACTCCTTCCTGCTGCCGGTGTGTGACAGCAGCCTGACCTCCTCCTGCTGATCAGAGTTGATTATCTCCACCGGCATAATTGTTCCTTTTAAGTTGCCCAGTGCCTTGCAGTGCTTTGTAATTCAATGACACCCTTGCAGGAGCACCCGGCAAGAATCTGTTCTATTTGGGATCAGAACCTCCAACAGTGAAGAGCCCAAAGTTGCACTGACAGCACGAAATCCTCTGACAGATCATTAGGAGTGGTGTCAGGGGAGCCCTCCTATACACACCTCTCGATTCCTAGATCTGTGAACTCTTCCTCTCAAGAACAGAGCACCATGTACTGGTCTCTGATATAATTATACTGTGTTTTGAAGGTTGGCACCTCATTCTTTCCGTGTTTTTCCAAGCTAGGATTTCAGCTGTGCCTTTAGAAGACTGATCCACAAATCTCCCTCTGGATGGTGCAATATGTGACACGACCAATAGATTCCATGGCAACGGACTCACTCCGACGCCTCCCTCGCTGTGGAGTTAGTCCCCTGGTCAGAAACTGTGCTGTATGAGATTCCATGATTGTGGATGAGGCATTGCGTAACCCCAGAGAGTGTTATGATGGAAGATTTGCAGGCAAGAAAGGCAAACTCTTATCTGGAACAGTCATTCCTGTGGGGATGAACCATTGGCTCGTCCAATGGGAGGCGCCGGATATAATCAACCAACAGGGCACCGAACAGCCAGTTGGTCTCCTCAGGGAATAGTGCCACATCAAGGACTCGGCGTTGATCTCTGTTGCTGACAAGTTGAACAAACAGAGACAGCAGTAGCTAGATCAGTCTTGGGAAGTGGGGGCCGATGCTGTTGGACCAATACAGGACCTCTATCTTTGTCACCATAGTCATTCCATTCGTGTGCCCAGCTTGCCAGCACCAGGCTGGTGACCAATCACTAGACTGTCAGCGGTTCATCAGTTGCTCCTGTGGGGTATCTCACTGTTGCTTTCGTTTGCACTTCTCTGATAACATAGCCAGGTGAGAAGGTATCCCCATAAATCTCAAAATACAAGCGGATGGCAACAATCCACCAGTAGCCCCAAGAACTCCACAGTATCAGCCTCTGTGCTGGAGAAAGCAAAGAGAAGTGCCCAGGTCCGAGAGCAGGAGAAACTCAAAGTGTCCAACAGATAGTTGCTGGAGTATGGCAGCACCGAGACTGGCAGGGCTTCGTCCGGAGCAGTAGTGGGTGAGCACAAGGGACCCATAGTAAAACCCGAAGGGCCTGGAATAGGCTGAGCCTCTGTGAGCTCTGGAAATTGAACAACCAGGCCTCCTCTCTGGCACAGAGCCTCATACCGAGGAGATACTAAGAAGAATGGAAACAAAATTGTACAGGTAAGGAATTCTACTTCCAGAAAGGCAGAATACCAGAATACCTGTTTGTTACCTGAAACAAAAAAAATACACAAGATACACAAACAAAAAAAAATAGTCAAAAGGTACACAAAATGCACAAAAATACATAAACAAAAATAGATAAAATATGTAAAACAATGGTTTTCAAGACGCTGTGCTTTGAGCAATGGACAGGAATCCCTGAAAGATGGGAAACAGGCAAGGTGAGCCCTCTGGTGCCACAACCTCCTGTGCAGGAGGATTTCAGGGCCTCAGTGCAGGAAATGAGGAGCCCAGGTGGAACCCACAGACGTCGTGCATTGAAAAGACAAGCTGAGGGGCGCCTGGGTGACACAGTTGATTAAGCATCCGACTTCAGCTCAAGTCATGATCTCGCGGTTTGTGAGTTCGAGCGCCTTGTCGGGCTCTGTGCTGACAGCCCAGAGGCTGGAGCCTGCTTCAGATTCTGTGTCTCCCTCTCTCTCTGCTCCTCCCATGCTCATGCTCTATCTCTCTCTGTTTCACAATAGTAAATAAACATTTTTTTAAAACTTAAAAAAAAATTCTAGGTAGATTGATGTAAGCAGCGTGCTGGAGAGGAGAGACTTCACAGAGTGAAAACTCTGAAGACCTGCAGACTCATCCTTGAGAATTTTGTCATATCGACACCATCATATAGCAAGTTACCATATGTATGCTCCCATATATCTGAAATAATCAGAGCAAGTATATGAGGAAATAATCTGAGGTGAGAGAAAAAAGCACCAGAAAAGCACCGGCAGGAATTAGAGGAAGTATACCTGGGGTCACACAAGACCAGAAATAATGCCTGTTTCCACCAGTCAGGCGGAAAAACCTCCTGACGCAGGTAGAGAACTCAGAAGGCTCTTGTCTTAGTATTGGGAGAAAAAAATCAGCCCTGATACTAACGCATCTCTGATACTGCCTAACGAATCTTGAAAGCACGAGCTAAAAGCATCGAGTAACTTAACTAAATGGAACAAAGTCCAAGGATATTTACAGGAAAACAAAAATATCCGGCACCCAATAAAGTAAAATCCACAATGTCTCACATCTGATCAAAATTTACCAGGCATGCAAAGGATCAGTCAACTGAAACCAATCCAGAACTGACATATGTTAGAATTAGAAAAGATATTAAAAGTTACTTTTAAAATATTACATATGTTCAAGAAAGTTAAGAGCCGTGGAAGGATAAAAAAAAAAAAAAAAAAGACCCCAGTGAAACTTCTAGTGGTAAAACTACAATGTCCGAGATGAAAAATATATTGATGGGATTAGTGACAGATTTGGCATTGCACAAGAAAAAAATGTCCTTGGCATACCAATAGAAATGTTGAAGACATAATGACAGAAACTAGCCGAAATGAAGCACAGAGAAGAAAAAAAAGAATCTTTAAAAATGAACAGAGAATCAAGTGAGCTCTGCAATAACTTTAAGCGCCTAATATACGTGTAATTGAAGTCCCCCAGAGGACAGATAATGGAGACAGAGAAAAGAGTGGAAAATATAAAATGTTTCCAAATTTGATGGAAATTATAAAGCCACAGATTCGAAAGCTCAGCTAACCGCAAGCACAGAAACTCGAAGAAAACTACATCAAGGCTCATCACAACCAAATTGCTCAGATCCAGGATAAGGAGAAAATACTAAAAGCAGTCAGAGAAAGAAAAAAAAAAGCTCATTACATAGAGGAACAAAGATAGGAATGATCCCAATTTCTTATCAGTAACTGTGAAAAAAGAAACGGTGAAGTCACATGTTAAACTGCTCAACCACAGGGAAGCCTGGGTGGCTCAATCAGTGAAGCATCCAAATCTTGGTTTCAGCTCAAGTCATGATATCATGGTTCATGAGGTCAAGCCTCCCATTGGGCTCCGTGCTGCTGAGGCAGAGTCTGCTTGGGATGCTTGCTCTCTCTCTCTCCCTCTCTCTCTGCCGATCTCTCTCTCTCAAAATAAATAAAAATTGAAGAAAAAACGAATTAAAAATAAATAAATAAAAATAAAGTACTCAACCACAAAAAGAAAACAAAAACAAACACCTTTAAACCTCGAATTCTATCCCCAGTGAAAATCTCTCTCAATGTTGAAGGCAAAATAAAGTTGTGTGTGTGTGTGTGTGTGTGTGTGTGTGTGTTTTGGCTATACAAAGGCTGAAAGAATTAATCACCTGAGGACCTGCATACGAGATATGTTAAATGAGGTCCTTGAGGCAGAAGAAAGCTGTAACAGGAAACACGGATCTGTACAAGGGAATGAAGAATGTCAAAAGTAGTAACAACAGGTGGACCCCAGGCTGGCTCACCCTGAAGAGCGTGTCACTCTTGACCTCAGGGTCTTGAGTTCAAGGCGCACGTTGGGCACAGAGACTACTAAAAAAAATGAACTTTAAAAAATAAATACATAAATGTATTTTAAAAGTGGTAACGACGTGGATAAATATACAAGTACTTTTCTTATTATTTCGATCCCTTTAAAATATAAGTCACAGTTTAAATAAAAATCAAGATAATATAGCGTGGAGTTTGTAGCATACACAAAAATAAAACGTACGGTGGAATAGCATAAAGGCTGAAGAGGAAGCAACGGGGGTATACGGTTGTATGGTTCTTACACTATATGCGCAGTGGTATACTACCACCTGAAGGTACGTGGTCATAACTTACAAGATTGTTGGTTCACAACCCTCTGGGGAACATTCCAGGTGTAACCTGAAATTGGCCGCCAAATGCAGAGGGCGGAGAGAGAGCAAAGGAAGAAGTCGTTCCAGGTTGTTACGCGGCAGTTTTGATAAGCAAAGGGCACATAAGTACAAGGCTTATCTTGGGCTGCAGCAAGGCTGGTGGATCCCGGAATCTGCCTGCCACATATTAAAAATTTATATGGAGAGAGGCCTTACCTGGGTATATTCATTTATACTGTACAGGTATTCTCAACACCACATCATTATCTCAAATCCATGTCCTTGGAGCAGGCACTGGGTGTGGCAAAAGCAAGCAGAACCCACATTCAAGGACACAGGCGGAGGTGACGATCTTCCAATCACCAGCCCACAGGTCAACTGGCAGTCAGGTCTTTTTGACGACCTTCCCCAACAAAGATGTATACTAGAAACCCTAAAGCATCCACTAAAATAGCACAACGAAGTTTATGGCTAATATACCAACAGAGGAGTTAAAAATCAAATCATTAAAAATATTCGATTCATCTAAAAGAAGCCAGAAAAGGGGGACAAAATACAGATGGGAGAAAAGGAGAAATTGTTAGATGAGAGACATAGTTAACCACATCAATAGTCAAAAACCAAAATGGGAAGAAAACCACACATATGCAAAAAAAGACTATTCTGAGTTCTTGTACTACTCTGAGATTTGTGTGTGTGTATTAGAAGTTAAAGAAAATGAGCGATTATAGGAGAATCTAATTCTATGGTATCGTAGGTCCTTGAAATCAAGACTCCAGTATAAAAGACAGGAGATATCGATGTAATATAGAAGAGGTTAAGTAAAACAGCCTGTAGTCCTGAACTTTAATTGGAAATATCAGTATGAACTCATGAAGTACTTTGGGTGTGTGTGTGTGTGTGTGTGTGTGCGCGTGTTTATGTGTATATTTTTCCTAGCTCTGTCCACTGAAGAGGCCTAGAAATAATGACCAATCCAGGAGCAATTAGCAATCCTTGTACCCTTGTTGTGGTTTTGATACAACACTAAGAGAAAATCACTAAGAGAAAATCTCGCTAAGAGAAACAAGGACTCTTTGGAGGAATGGTTCATTCCATGCCTGGGGCAGAAAAAAAGTATAATCAAGAATATATTCTCACACCAGAAAAAGGAAGCTCTGAGGGTCACGTGAAAATGAATCAGAAACCAACGTGAAGGGGTTTCTACCGAACAAAAATAGAACACGCTTAGCTTTAAAAGGCCGAAGTGTGACTGATTAGAACTCTTCAAAAATGGTTAAATCCATAGGTTCATAATGATTTAAAAAGATAAAAACTGATTAGCCAGTTTTGGATTGTAATAGGGATTCAATTCACTATCTGAAGATCTGCGAGAGAAAGAATCAAGTATTTACCTATATTTCCCACATAAAATTGCACTATTGGTTATTGACTATAAAAATAGAATTCTTATAAAAAATGCTCCATCTTACAAATGTATATACGGTATCTCAACTAATAAATGAAAAATGGGTTATTGAATTAGAATATCATTATTCTGGGTGCCTGGGTGGCTCAGTCAGTTGAGTGTCTCTGACTCTTGATTTCAGCTCAGGTTATGATCTCGCAGTTCGTGAGACTGAGTCCCACATCCGTGCTGAGGGCACGAAGCCTGCTTGGGATCCTCTCTTTCTTCATCTCTCTCTGCCCCTTCCCTGTTCATATAGCCCCTCCTCAAAATAAATTTACAAACTTAAAAAGAAAAGAATATCATTATTTTGCAAATCCCAATAAATGAATCATTCTAGACCCTAGGCATCAAAAGCTGCCAATACTACAAAAAGCAAGAAAACTACACATAGTGTGTCTCCTGATGAAGAAGATAGCACCACTTATGGTCTTTGCAGAAGGATTTTATCGAAGTCTGATAAAGCATCCGGCTCCAGCTGCCAGTTTGCAGGAAATACAGAGGATAGAGGAATGTGTTCAACTGTATGCAGAGCAAACATCTAAGCTACGGAATGCTGCATATCAAAAATCCTGAGCTCATCATCTGAAAACGTGTAAAGAAAAGAAAAAAATCGAGGGGCGTCCTGATTATTAAAGATATTATAATTTTTTGAACGGGTAAGACTATAGAGTCTAGGATGGCCCACAAGTAAAAAGCTATGAAGGAACATAAGAAATTGATTGTTATAAAAGACAGGATAATAGATACTTTTGGAGGAAGACAGAGTGTGAAGATCAGAATGGGGCATATGAATGGGCTTTTTGGGGAAATGGCAACTTTCTAACCACCTGGGGCACCTGGGTGGTAGTTATGGGTGTGTTCGCCTTATAATAATTTAAATAACCATACATTTGTCTTGGGGGTGTTCTGATGCTGTGTTTTACTCTACGATTTTATTTTATAACAATACCTAAAGATGCAGTGATTATAGACTCATGAATAGTCAGACAGAGACAATCAAATAGCAAAGTTATATGTTACCTACTACATTAAAACTCATAAAAATCAGTAAGAAATTAAACTTCGATCCCATAGAAAATCAGGCAAGAGCTATGACCAGGAAGTTCATGGTAAAAGAAATGCAAATAAGTTTAAATATATGAAGACACTCAACCTTACATATAAGATATCCTAGGCTGCCCTGGGATATTTTTCACATCTCAGATAAACAAATGCCTATAAAGTTTAACAATATAAGGCGTTGGGAAATGTGTGGAAAACAATCACTCGAACATGCTTAGGAGCACATAGATTTGTACAACCTCAGCAGGGGACGGTTAAGCTATACTTGTTCAAATATTAAACCGATATACCCTGTGTCCTGTAATTTTATCAGCAGGTATTTATCGTAGAGATCTAGTTGCACCTGAGCTAAATGACTTAGATTTTCGTTTTCATTGTTTTTACTTTCAAAGGATTAGAAACAACCTAATGTTCATCAGAAGGGACTGGTTTAATAAATTGAGATACATTTATACAGTGGAATAATACACATCCATAAAAATAACAAGGAAGATTTTTATATATAGACATGGAATCATCTCCAAGATATATATTAAGTGGGGGAAAAGATGGCAATAGGAGAATGTGTGGATTGCTACTATCTTTCTTAAGAAAGAGGAGAAAAAGAAATTCAACTGATAGTGTTGGTTGACCCTAGGGAGGGGAATTGTGTGACCAGCAGACAGAGGCAGGACAGAGATCTCTCACTGGACGTACCTTGTGCTATTGGAATTCTGTACCATGTGAATACGTAAGCAATTCCAAAAACAATTAGATATAAGAAAGAACAATTGGGTATCCCAACACTGACTGATGAACACAGACTTACGAAGAGAGTTCAGAAGTTTCACATATAATGAGGAATTCATAAAATCACTAGAACTTCCCACTTTGGAGTCAATAAGTTGATCCACAGAAAAGCCCAAAATTGGACAAAGGAAAGCAACAGAAATGTTTTGGAATTCTTTGAGATATTTGAGTTATTAAAAATAAAGATGGAGTTCACATCAATATTCACAAGGCTTTTTCTTGTTACCATACTTTTATGGACTTTTAGGGACTGATTTAGAATCTTTTTCATAATATAGCTGCCATGATGTGTATTAAAATTTAACTTTCCAGATTTGTTAAATTACCAGTATTGGGGTCCATGCTTTCTCCTAGGTGGAGAAAGCATCACCACCGTTACAATGTTAAGCTCTCACATCCAGAATCTTGGACTATTTTCTCCTTTATTTAAATATTAAATTCTGGGGTGCCTGGGTGGCTCAGTTGGTTGAGCGTCCAACTTCGGCTCAGGTCATGATCTCACAGTCTGTGAGTTCGAGCCCCGCGTCAGGCTCTGTGCTGACAGCTCAGAGCCTGGAGCCTGCTTCAGATTCTGTGTCTCTCTCTCTCTCTCTGTCCCTCCCCCACTCATGCTCTGTCTCTCCCTGTCTCAAAAATAAACATTAAAAAAATTTTAATATTATATTCTTTCCCTTAGTATAGTTTTAATTTTTTCTTTATTGAAGTCTTGTGCATTTTTTGGTAAATTAATTTGCAGAAACATTTTTATTTTTGTTGCTGTTGCATTGTTGTTCTGTGTTATTTTTGTCTTACTGGTTGTTGCTATTTTGGAAAACTGCTCCAGTCTACGGCCATACCACCCTGAATGTGCCCGAGCTTGTCTGATCTCGGAAGCTAAGCAGGGTCAGGCCTGGTTAGTACTTGAATGGGAGAAAACTGCTCCTGATTTTTAAGATTCTCTTTGTATCTGGCAAATTTTTGTTGACCTTGTTTACATCTATGCATCTTTTTGTTTTGATTTTTCCCTTTCTATATGAGTGATCTACATATAGATGGCCTGCAAATAATGTTTCCTTTCCAACCATTATATCTCGTTTCCTTATTTTATAGCTTTGCCCAAGACCTGCGGTATTCTATTAAACAATAGCTGCGAATCAAATGTCCCCTTGATTTGCTCTTATAGTAGTATATTCCTCTCATTTATCACACTGCGATAGCTGGGGTTTCTTATTTATTGATTTATTATTTTATTAATATTAGTTTCCCTCATTGTACTATAAACTCCATGAAAGCTGGAATTATACCTGATTTTTCTCACCATTGTATCCTTGGCATAGGGCCTGGGATGCATTTATCTCAATGAATATTTCTCGAATGAATAAATGAATGACCTAAGCTGATAAATAAGAATTAAAGGAAATCATAATAGATAAGGGCCATAATTTTCTTATCTTGCCTTTTCCTCCCCTATTCCAATTACAAGCTCATTAACACTCAGGAGCATATATATGTCAAGGTATTCTGGTCGCAAGCACTGAAACTCTGGCTGGCTGAACAAACAAGAGGGGAATTTACTGGAAGGAGATAAGGAGGTGGGGATTAGAAGATGAAAGGAATCCTGAAACCCTAAGCTTAGAAAAGAGCAACTCTGAGGGTGTAAAATAAATAATAGAAACTACTCAACAGTTTCGTTAGAGTGCTGCCTCTGGAACTAATGAGCACCAATGATTTTCATCCTTTTATCTTTCTGATCAAGGGGCGCCTGCGAGGCACAGCAGGTTGAGCGTCTGACTTTGGATTTTGGCTCAGGTCTGGATCCCAGGGTTGTGGGATAGAGTCCCACATCAGGTCCTGCGCTGAGCGTGGAGGCTGCTTAAGATTTTTTCTCTCTTTCCGTCTGCCCCTCTCCCCTGCTCTCTCACTCTCTCCCTCTAAAATAAATAAGTAAGTAAGTAAGTAAGTAAGTAAGTAAGTAAATAAATAAATAAATAAATAAAAATTTTAAAAATTTGTCTTTCTGATCGAGATCCATATTCCAAGAAAGGAGCATCCAATTAGCATAAGGAGAGTCACATGACTGCCCTTGGCTAGGTGAGGGCAGGACAGCGGTGTGGGAGCAGAGACTCCAAAAGACATAGTATTTTTACTACCAGAAAGAGGAATCAATGTTTCCAGGCCCAAATCAATGCCCTCCACAACTTACAAGTTTTGGGCTCCCACCACTTTAAAGGTTCACCCATGTCATCAGCATTTCAGACAACGGAATAAACTAGAAACTCATTAAAAGAGTCAGGGAGAGAAGGACTGACTGGGTGAAGGGGTTCAGAATGGGAGCAAGACATCTCGGAGTACAACTTTCTACATAGTTTTGATTTTTGAAACATGTAAAAGTTTTATTAACTCAGAACTAAAAGAAAAAAAAAGAAGGCAAGGAAGCAAACTTTTGTTTACTACAGAAAATATAGCTGTTCTTTACCTTGTTTCTAACTTAATATAACCTGAAATTCATTCCAGGTCAGTTCATGGGAATCTTCTGCTCTTTTTTTTTTTTTTTTTAATGTACAGCTCAATGGTGTTTGTATTCACAATATATCCAAGGAGTTGTGTAACCATCACTATAATCTAATATTAGAACATCTTCATCACCTCAAAAAAACACCCTGTATCCATTAGCAGTCACTCATTATCCCCCCTCTCTTCCCCCAACCCTAGGAAACCAATTATCTGCTTTCTGTATCTATGGATTTGTCTATTCTGAACATTTCATCTATCATCTAAATGGAAATCTTACAATGTGTGTTCTTCGTGTGTGTGTACCTGGTTTCTTTCACTTAACATATTTTCAACGTTCCTTCATGTTGTGGAATGTTTTAGTGCTTCATTCCTTTTAACGGCTGAATAATACTCCATTGTCTGGGTATACATTCATGTATTTATTCACTAATTGGTGAATAGCTATCAGAAATCATGCCACCATAAACATTTGTATATATATCTTTGTGTCTCATATTCTTTTTTCAAGTCCTATATTACTCCGTTGGGTCTTTTTTCAACAAATCCCCTCCAGTGAACGTTTAGATTGGTTCCAATCTTTTGTACTACAAATAACGGCACAACCAATATTCTTGTGCTTATGCTTTCTTTATTTGTAGAGATGTATCTTAAATTTATTCCTAGAGGGGCACCTGGGTGGCTCAGTCAGTTAAGCACTTGGCTCTTGGTCTCAGCTCAGGTTATGATCTCACAGTTCGTGGGTTTGTGGGTTCTACTGGCAGTACAGAACCTGCTTGGGATTCTCTCTCTTCCTCTCTCTCTGCCCCTGCCTGCTCTCTCTCAAAATAAATAAACTTAAAAAAAAAAAGACCAAAAAATTTTATTCCTAGAAGGGGAATTGAGGCACATGGGTGGCTCAGTCAGCTGAACGTCTGACTCTTAATTTTGGCTCAGGTCATGATCCCAGGGTTGTGGGATCGAGAGAGCCCTGTATTCAGCCCTGCACTGAATGTGGAGTCTGCTTACTCTCTCTCCTTCTGCCCCTCCCCCTCGCTTGTGCTTTCTCTAAAAATAAAAATAAAAATAAATTTAATTAAAAAAGACTATAAGAGTCTTATATTTTGTGAAAATATTCCCTTTGTCTGTGTTATGAGTTGCAAATATATTCTTCCAGTTTGTCATTTATCTTTTAACATTGTTTTTGGTGTTTTGTTTGCCATGCAAAAGTTATCTGTGTTTATATATAGTCAAAATGTATCAGTCTTTCCTTTTTACTGTGTCTGGATTTTGAGATACAGTTACAAAAGCTTTCCTCGATTCCAGATTAGAAGAACATTTACCCAAAAACCATTTATATGGTTTCATTCTGCACATTTATATCTTTGGTCTACTTAGAGTTTACATATATTATATATAACATATATTATATACGTATATGTAAATATTATAAAATATTTATATATATTATATAATATATAAAACAAGGTTTTAAAACATTATTATAGAATAATACATATATTTACATATAGTTTATATATATTTATAGCGTATATATACGTTTATAATATAAAACAAGGGTTTTTTTCTTCCAGAGATCCAACTCTATTTTAAAACATCATCTCAGTGATTAGAGATGTCGCTTAAATCATATACTAAAATTTCATGTATGTTTGGTCCTACTTCTGGTCTTTCTGTTCCACTGGTCTGTCCATTCATTAACCAATAAGCTTTGCTTTAATTATAGGGGTTTTATATTATGTTTTAACAGCTGATATGACTAGCATAACCTATTGCTCTTGTGGGGGATATTCTTGCCTGTTCTAAATTATTTATCTGCATGAAATTTAAAAGAAACTTGTCTAGCTCCAGGAAAACAAAAAACAAACACATGTATTGATATTTTAATTGGGGTCATGTTAAATTTCTGTATTAACTTAGGAAGAACTGGCATCTTTAAAATGTTGGGTTTTTCTATCCAATAAGAGAGGTGTCCATTAGTTCAAGTCTAATTTTGCATTTTTGGGTGTATTTGAAGGTTCTCCTTCTTACAGGTTTTGTACATTTATTATTTCTTTTTGGTATTGTTTGTATCACACCAGTCACTGGTAATTGTGTATGTGAAAGCTACTGCTTTGTAGGTCAATTTTTATCTTATTACTTTGCTATATTCGTTTTAATAATGATTTTCTTTTTTTCCACCTAAACATTCAGTTCATCTCTACATAACTGTCTCTTCCTTTGCAATCTTTATTTCCCTTGTGTTTTGTTTTGTTTGTTGTAAATTTGTATTTTTTGACAGAGAGAGAGCGTGCGCGCACACACAACAGGTGAGGGGCAGAGAGAGAGGGAGAGAGAGAACCCCAAGCAGGCTTCTTGCTGTCAGCACAGAGCCTGACAGCGGGGCTCGATCTCAAGAACCAGGAGATCACGACCTGAGCCAAGCGCTTAACCCACTGAGCCACCCAGGTGCCCCTTTTGTCTAATTGTTTTGCTCTTTACACCAATACAATGTTAAAATGTAACGGAGGTAGTGGGGATCCTATCTTTTTACTTGACCTTCTGTTTACTTTCCTTTGATGAGAACGCTTATAGTGTCTCCCCATTAAACAAGATGCTAGAATTTACTCTTTACAAAATCAGAAACAGGTGTGGAATTTTGCCTAAAGCCTTTTCATCATCAATGGAGATAATCATGATGTTTATTCTTAAATCTATAACTACGTGAGTTATACCAACACATTTCCTAACACTGAACCATCTTTGTATCAGTCATGTTTAAAATGTGCTATAGATGGTTTGCTAATGTTTTGTTTTGGACATCTGCAGCAATATTCACAGAAGATTGGACTGTGGGTTTTTTGTGCAACCTTTATCAGATTTGGGTATCATCGTCATACTTGCTTCATAAAAAGAAAAAACTAAACTTTCCTTTATTTTTCTACATTTTGGAAGTTTACCTAACATAAAGGATTATCTGGCCTTTCAAAGATTTGGTACTTTCCTCCTGAGACCATCTGGGCTAACGGCTTTTCCGTGGGAGTTAATCCTTTGATAACTTTCTCTACTCCTTCTGTGGAATTTTTTTTCACTTTCCACCTCTAGTAGGATGAATTTCAGTAAATTCTATTTTCCGTGGAAAGTAATCATTTATCAAATTTTTTTGTACCAAGTTATGACAATAATCCTATATTTACTTGAATATCCTGTTTTACTGGTTATTTACCCCTTTTATTTTTTGGTATTTGTACTTCCTTGATTAGACAAGCTAGAGGATTGTCTTTTTTTTTTTTTAATTATTTACTTTGAGAACCATCATTTATGAACTCTGTTATTTTACCTCTAATTACTTTTTGCTTTTATCTTTATTAAAGAATTTCTGGGGGGGAAACCTAAATGTCATAACTATGGGATTCCATTAAATCAGTGATGAGGAAATCCTTTATGTAAGTAATGAAAATGAAAATAAGTATTCAACTTAAAAAGGTAAACAGAATGGATGGCAGTAAAGATAAAAGTGCTCCACGTTCTTCAAGTCAGATGCTGACGAGATGGAAGCCAACTGCTACAGCATTCTCCTAGATTAATGTCCCCTTGATCAGGACTGCTGTGGAATGATGACAGCCTAGAATAGTCTTTGGATTCATGACTCTCCTGATCCAAAGTGCAGGGCAACCATCTCCTCAGGTGATCAGGCATTTTAACCAGAGACAGGATGGAGGTATAGTTTATCCGTGTGGAGCTTTAAAACTACGTTAGTACTGGGGTGCCTGGGTGGCTCAATTAAGTGTCCGACTCTTGGTTTCAGCTCAGGTCATGATCTCACAGTTTGTGAGACAAAGCTCCACATAGGGCTCTGCACTCACAGCACAGAGCCTGCTTGGGAGTCCCTCTCTCCCTTTCTTTCTGCTGTGTGCATGTGTGTGCTCTCTCTCTCAGAATAAACGAACATTAAAAAAAAATACTCAAGTACTAACGATCCACACAATACAGCAAAAGGGGCAGCATTTGTGCAACTCAATCCCTAGTAGTAATTAATACTAAGCTGTGTCAAAAATGACCTGTACAGTTGCTACAGTCACCTTAGAATTAAAGCTAAAGCTAAAATGTGACAAAATCAAGACGGTTATATTAATCTCAGCAACTAGATGTAAAATTTTATGTTTACCAGTGTTTAGTATTTAAAGTAATTTATTCCCTGAAGCCTGACCTACCATCTTCAATTTCAATTATATTCGAAAGACATGAAGAGCAGACCAGGTAAAATATTTATAATAAACAAAATGAAAGCATACAAAATCGTACATGCACTAATGACTTTGCAAAACAATATAAAGATGCCGTATTTCATACACAAAAATATTCACAATGGTAGTAACTCCTCAAAGGTAGAAATCTCGGTCTTACTCCTCTTTATAGTGCCATTTTACAGAAAAGTGCCTGGTACAGAGTAGGTATTCAGTGAGTGTTTCCTAAAAATAATGAACGTGAATAATACACGTCTTCAAAGAACAGGTACTCGATCAAGTAAATATATAAAATTTTAATATTTTTATCTGAAATATACAAAGGAGTAAAGACAAAGTCAATACCTAACTAAAATTCTCTCCTGTAACTTCATTATTACAAAGGTAAGTCTTGAGTGTCAAAAATCCAACTCTAAAAATACGGTCTCAAAAACCACATATCTACATATACCACCAAGGAAATTGTCTTATGCGGCCTCATCATCATCCATGGCAGCATAGATGGCTTGATTCCTCCTCTTGATTTTCTTTCTCTGTTCAGGTTCGTGTTCGTCGCTCAGTCTCTTCAGGGGCAACTCGGTTAAGTCCTTTCCATCCTCCGACTCCAGAGCCCCACCAGGCTTCCCCTCTCTGCCATCTGGGGAACCCAATGTATCATCAGAAGATACAGTCATGGAAGCTGGCAAGATCCTGACATCAGAGAAGCTTGCGGAGAAGTCAGAAGCTTGATCAGAAGAAGGTTCTACAGATGGTGTATTCATGTCACTGTGTGCACTGACAATACTATCCTCATCCTCCTCCTCTTCATCTAACATTATTTCATCGGGATTAATAGAGGAAAGGGCAGACGTGTCTGTGTTGTATTCACTACGCTCTTCTCCAGAGTCATTACTCTCCAAGTCATCCTGTTCTGCATATTCACCACACAAGGGATGTTCTTCCTTGGCCTTCTGCAGCCTGACGTTTATGTCAGTGATGCCAAGTTGGGCACAAAATTCAGTAGTTTGAGGGTTGATCCTATGGACCAACTGCATTTGCGTCTGTGGTCTGCTAGGGTCGTAACAAGCGGCTGTTATGCTAAAGTTACATGGAACTTTGAGGTCATGATTCAGTATTTCCAATACTTTGTTCATAGCTTCTTCTGTTGCACTATAATCCCACCTACAAAAGTCCAAAACAATAGCTTTTTACATTTTATCAGCCTCAGACAACAAAGGGTAAGATCTAACTGTGGACTTCAGGTGGAAGGATAAAATCTAAACCACATGTAAAAATTCCGTTTAACAAAATTACAGTTAATTTACCAAAGGACCATTTTGAAATAAAAACAATTCTTAGAAAAAGCTGTTCTTGGGGCGCCTGGGTGGCTCAGTCAGTTTAAGCATCCAACTCTTGGTTTTAGCTCCAGTCACAATCTCATGGTTCATGAGTTCGAGTCCCATGTCATTGGGCTCTGCACTGCCAGCACAGAGCCTGCTTGGGATTCTCTATGACTCCTTCTCTCTGCCCCTCCCCCATGCATGCATGCACACACGCGCTCTCTCTCGAAATAAATAAATACAATTTTAAAAAAAGAAAAAGCTGTTTTTACCTCATACTCTAAAATAAGCATAAATTACTTTAACGTGTGAACGAAATCACCGCCATATTATAGTTTTTTCATTTATGCGCTTATTTGGGTTGGTACTCAGTAGACCATTTTCTTATACCCCTTAGATGGAAAATCTGTAGTTTTCCCTACCAGTCAGTACTCCTTGAAGGATTCTGACACTCATTTAACAATAATTCCCGTGATTTCAGAAAAAAAAAAAAAAAAAAAGGTGGAGGGGACAAAAGTCGTGCATGCACCAGAGAGAGCAAGCCCCTACATAATGTCAGACGCACCTTGCATGCAGGCCGTTATTTTCAGGCATATTCCACAGGCGCCCGGTCACGTTGATAAGGTCGTCAGTAGCCCGAAGAACAGTGAGCCATTCAACATCGTACTCTAAGTACTCAGGAGCACTGGGGTCATGTTCCATTTCTATCACCTACAGAAAGAAATCGGTAATTTTAAGAAATACGTTTCTATTTTTAATATTCTAAGAATTTCAATATAACAATAAAATTTAAAAGGAATCTAATTTAGCACCTTAAAAACACAAATGTAACTTAAATATTCCCAAATTCTCAGAACACATAAATTATAAAGAGCACAAATAAATTCTGACGAGAAAATTAATATTTTTTAAATCACTGGAAGAGCAAAACTGTATTACAAAGTTATTTCATTTTCTTTTTACCTGAAGAAAGTCCCTATGCGGTAAGCATTTGTCCAAGGCTAAAAATTTGGTTGCTTTGGCCGTCTGTTCTTTATCCTTGGCCTAGAAATATAAACCATAATTCAGAAAAGAATGTTAAAAATTTTTTAATGTTTATTTATTTTTGAGAGAAACAGAGTGTGAGCAGATAAGGGGCAGAGAGAGAGGGAGCCACATAATCTGAACCAGGCTCCAGGCTCTGAGCTGTCAGCGCAGAGCCTGACGCAGGACTTGAACCTACGGGCCATGAGATCATGACCTGAGCCAAAGTTGGCAACTTAACTGACCGAGCCACCCAGGCGCCCCTAGGAAGAATGTTAAATCACAGAAATTCATACACAGAATAGGATGGAAACAATCTTTATTAAATATGCCCCTAAGTTGTGTGTCCAAGCAACTACTGTCACTTTTCCAAAATAAGTTAGTTCTGCAACCACTTGCGTAATGGCGGGCAAGGCACTTAAACTCTCTGGGCTTCAACTTCCTTACAAAAGTCAAAGCAGACACTAATGCTGATGATAATGATAATGCTAAATCAAAGTGTATAACACAAAGGTTAACGATAACAGAAGAGCGGAAAAGTAATCTGGCAGAGCTAAAACTATGCACCTTTTACAAGAAATTAGAGGGAAAAACCTGCATAAACTTGGGTTGGGCAAAGATTTCTTAGCTACAGCACCAAAAGTAGACAGGATACATTCACAGAATGAAATATTATTCAACAATAAAAATGAAAGAAATAGTAATACCTGCTCCATGAATGAACCTCAAAACCAAGCAAAGGAAAGAAACCACATGCCAGGGACCACAGACTTTGATTCCACTTAAATGTTCAGAAAAGGCAAGGGCACAGAGACACAGAGCAGATTCCTGGGTGCCTGGGGCTGACGGTGGGAACAAGGACTGACGGCACACAGGCACAAGGGATCTTTTGGGGTGCTGGAAATGTTCTAAAACTGGGCTATGTGCTGTTTGCTCTGCAAACCTCTGGAACTCTGGAAATATACTAAAACTCACTGAATTGTATATTTAAATAGCTGAAGCTTATGGCATATAAATTATGCTCCAATTAAGCTATTTTGTAAAAAACGGAATCGGCAGAAAGCAACATGGGCAGGGCGTGACGGACCACAACATGAAGGTCGTATTGGATGAAGTACAAAAGGGACGCACTGAGAACAGGAAGGCACGCAGAGGAAAAAGGGCAGGAAGCGGCTCTGGGATCCCTGGTGTGGGCCAGGCTTCAGTTCGGTGGTGGGGTGGACTGAGAGGCGGAAGGCACAGAGACTGCAGGCAGATCTCGGCAGTGGGGCAGTTCTGAGGAAAGGGGGTCTGTGGTGTTGGTCAAGGGGCTGGAAGAGAACACTGGCAAACTCAGAGGAGACTGAGGAGCGAACTGAAAGGGACTAAACATATTAATTGGGAGACATAAGTCCCTGAGGTTGACAACAGAAGACGGGACGGGGGAAAAGAACCGGTGCTGATGCTTAGTAACACTCCAGGCGGGTCATGAGCCCTGGGAGACAGAAGAGAAAAACACAGATGTAGAAAAGGTGACTGATGTGAATGGCTGACGTGGAGGTTAAAAGAGGACAATCACCTTGGCAGCAGCCCAAAGGAAGAGAAGAGGAGTAACCTTGCCTCTTTCCCCCCGCGAAACTGGGGAGTGAGGACAAGCCCACGGCAGAAAGAGCCGACAGGAATGTTTCCAAACAGAATTTTCCAAACTGTGCTTGAAGGACATCACTAAAGTGTACTTTCACCACAGAAAAGAGCGTGGTCAAGCTCAGGAAGCACTGCACACCACGCTCCACTCTTGGAGAAAGACGATGCCCGTAATACATCGAAGACTCGCAGAAGTTCTGAAGAAGCTGCCTTCGAGAAGAGATCTCTCACTCTGTTAACCCGGCATTGTCTAAAGGTTTTCCCTACGGAATACTTTATGTGCAAAGTCAGTTTAGTCAGAATGGGAGGGGAGAGGAAGGAACACCCGTTTCCACCGAAGCCTGATTTGAAGTCTGTATCTATTCTCTCCCTTCCATCATGCACCATCACCCATGCAGTTTCCCAAGGAAAATTCTGGGACTCCCCCTGTCACCAAATCCTGATGATTCTGCCTCCAAAAATCTCTCCAGAACCTGCATGCTCTGTGTCCCTCTTTGCTTTGCTGCAGGTTAGAACCTTACTTTTGCTTAAACAGCCTCCTCTGCCTCCCATATGACATTACTACAATACTTACACAAAAGTGCTACCAAACGAGTCTTTCTAAAATGAAAAGCTGGTTTCCTTACTCCCCAGCTTTCTGCACTACCTTCTGGTTAAAACCCAAACTCCAGCATGTGGCGCAGAAGGCAGTTAGGGTGTCCTTCCAGCCTCGTCTCTCCCTCTGCCTCAGCCACAGGGCCTGTTACAGCCCCCCAGCGCGCCATGCATTCAGACCTCGAGCGTCTGCACACGCCGGGCTCCCGACCTACACTGCCCACACATTCTACTCCTTCCTGGCACAATCAATTCCTCTGGAAAACCTCAACTCTTCATCTCTCTGTCGACATCCTCATTTCACCAGAGTCTGGGGTAGGTGACCCCAGAGCAGCCGGGCACTTTTCATCACAAACTTACTGTCTATTACTAATTACTAATAGCAGTACTTATTACTATTTTAGTCTCTCTCCCCGCCCCCAAAGATATGGAGTTACTCTCGAAAGCGAAGTTGTCTTTGAACTCTTTCTCTAAATTTACGACTGTGCCAATAGTACCTTAGCCCATAGATATTTGCTAAGCGTTTATCAAGTCAAAGAATATTCTGGTTTCTACCTGATGCTGCATCAAGGCTGCGAACTTCACATGAAGGTGTGCGGAAAACCAGTAGGTAGGTTTTAAGTGCTCTAAAAGCTCCGAGGCGGCGGGACTTCCCAATGTGTTATTTTCCACTTCTTGTCGGAAAAAAGATTTAGTCTTAAGAAGTTGCTTCTTATTTCCATAATGATATATGCTTCTTGGCCAATCGTGAGATAAGAATATGTCCATAGGCTGCTTCAGCTTTAACAGAAAAAGAAAGAAAACCCAAAAACATTAACCAAAAGCAACCCCCTATACTTTCTCTCTACCGCCACACAATCATTTAACCACTTAGATCTTCAGATTTCTATGTAATTCATTCTAAGGAAACTTTATTTAAGGTCATAGAAACACTGAGAAACACTAAACATCTCACTCATCTAAGCAAGGAGAAAAAACTTTCTGCCTCACAAATCATCCTTATTTTCCATGGCAAGGCAGGTCAGCAGAAACATACTTTGATCAGACTGCCAACGAGCCATGGTCTTTAGTATAGGGTTTCTAAAATATATTATAACCATTATTCTTGTCACTTATAGGAAAGGAACTGTTTTAAGATACAGAGAAGCAAATTTCATAAGATCTCTAATGTAAATAATAGAGTAAAACCCAAAGATACATTCCTTCTTTTTTTTCTAATGGACTCATAAAGCATACACTTAAAAAATGCTGTTTGCTACATAAATTATACTAGAGGTATTCAAGGTGGCTGGTGTCTTCATGGGGAGACCACAAAATGATTTTACTCCATACTTTACTCATCCCCAGCACCTTCAAGTAATCTGCAACAAAACTTGGAAAACTAAATGAAAATAACTTAAGTGTTCATGACAATACAAAAGATAGGTACGACTAATCGCTGAATAACTGATTTGGGCAGTAAGTGCAATGAAAATTCAGAGAAGGGTGATGGCTTTCAACCAGAACACTGGTATCTAAGCTGGGTGGTCCAACACAGGTAGGACTTAGAGGGGTGAAAGGGAAAGAGCATTCAAGTTAGGGACCTGTTATGAGCAGGATATTAAAGAAATGCCCGAAAGCGTCCTCACGCTCCTGCGGAGACTGCAGGGCGTGGGGGGAAGGGCCTGACAGCTTCAGGCCGCCTCCACCACTTAGCTCCTTGGGAATTCCCAGGCAGGCTACTCACCTATCTGAGCCTTGATCTCTCATCCTTCATGTGACAAAGTAATACTTCACAGAATTGTGTGGCGATTATATGAAATGTCATGTGTGATAACTGCTTAGCCCAGCGTCAGCCATTAAACAGGTTCTCAAACAAAAACCTCCTTTCACCTACTCTCTGATTAAGCCAGTGTTCCGACATCACTTTCACAATTTTACCATATTCTCTATCTTCTTTACCACTATTTATTCCCTATTTAATACCATTATTTAAAATGAAATATTCTAATATTTTCTTTAAAGTATCGCTTTATTCCAACATAGATTCTTTAGCCTTATTCCAAGCAGGAATATAAAAAATCATAGATTAAATGTTCCATTTTATTATTACTTCCTAAAGTAAATTCATAACATCAGAATAAAAAAAATGTTTATCTGTGAACCTCCTAAAAGCAACTCAAGATCCAAACTTCAGAAATACTGAAGTAAGCTTTTCTTGGAAGCAGTATATACTAAAATGATCAAAATACATTTTGGTATAGAATGACTTTAACATTTTTTCAGGTCTGCTGTAATGTACTTTTTACATACCTGTTTTAATTTATAGACTTCAATATTTCTCACATGGTATATACTCCGTATTGTAGCTGAATTATAAGGGGGGCACTCGAAATGACCTTGAATTTAAGAAGAGAAATAAGCTATATTCAACTCCCTTAAATATGGCAAATACAAATAACATACCCACACTTCCCCAAAACTGAGGTCTGTCATCAACGCTCGGTTCTTAAAAATTTTATGAAAACACTGATCTTAAAATGCTGGTATTAAAAAAAAAAGTTGGTATTTTTGACCAATGAGTGATCACTAACTATAAATCTAAATAACTGAGGGGCCTAAGATTTTTAAAATTAAATTATACTTAATTTGGAATATACTGTTTATTCATATAGTTTAAAATTTAAAAGATACCATCAGAAAGGAATAAAAAGTGACCAGTGATGCCCAGGGCTGGGGTGGGAGCAGGAGTTAAATACAAAACTTTTGAGAATACTAGAAATGTTTTAAATCTGAATGGGTGCACAACCATACCTAACTTTACTAATATCACTACATTGTATACTTACAACAGTATCTTAAGTTTTACCTCAATAAGGCTAATTAAACAATGGTAGGCAGGGATCCTCCTACTCCTGTTCCCCAGCCACTACTAACCCCATCTAGAGGCAACTCGTGTTAATCAGGTTTTAGAATCTTATTCCAGAGACATCATCTATGCATATAATACACAAACTTCTTTATCTTTTTTTTACACAAATAGCAGTATAGTTGAAACATGTTCTGTTCCTTGTTTTTTTCACTTATCTTGGGAGTTCTCTGTATATCAGTTACACATAGATCTGTTTTCTTTCTTTAAAAAAATCGCTTCATCGCACTACGTTGTAGAGTTTTATCATGATGGAGTTATGTTAATTAGAGTTAATTAGTTCCTACCTTTTGCTATTACAAACAAGGCTGAAATAAACAACTGTGTACACAACATCTTGCATTTGTGGAATATATCCGTACATAAATTCCTGGAATCAGAACTCCAGGTCAGAGTACTTTTAACGTTTCCACAGATTACCAGCTGTTCTGCAGAGTGGAGGACAGTTTGCCCCCACACCTGCCATGAAGGAGACAGCTATTTTTGTACCCTCATGCCAACTGTTCAGAATCATGGGGATCAGGGCAGCAGGGAACAGACTGGGGATTTCACAGTTATGTAGAGGATGTCAGTTTTACCTGCCAACCTAATTCATAAAATTTTGAAATCAATGTGAACTCAAGCTATTCCTTTAACTCTAAAATCAATTTTTTCAGATACAGTGGAATAAATGAGTACAGTGTGGTATACTTCTATAATAGAATACTATTCACAAATTAAAATGAATGTATCAATGTGGATTTCAAAAACATTAAACAATGAAGCAAGTTGCAGAAAGATACATGCAAAACGATACATTTGATACATTCCTATGAAATTTAAAACATGCTATATTGTATTCTGTTTAAAGCTGTTACATATCAGGTAATGACATCATCAAGCGAATGATGAACACCAAATTCAGAAGAGTCACTGCCTGGTAAGGAAAAGGAAGGATAAAGGGAGAAGAATAGGACTGAGGACAGCTAAATTAGCTCTGATTGAGTCTGTACTGTTTTCTTTCTTTCTTTCTTTCTTTCTTTCTAATGTTTATTTATTTTTGACACAGAGAGAGAGAGAGAGAGACAGTACGTGAGTGGGGGAGGGGCAGAGAGAGAGGCAGACACAATAGATTCCAAAGCAGGCTCTAGGCTCCGAGCTGTCAGCACAGAGCCCAATGCGGGGCTTGAACTCACGAGCCGTGAGATCATGACCTGAGCCAAGTCGGACGCTTAACCGACTGAGCCACCCAGCCACCCCTGTTTTATTTCTTTAAAATTCTCACTGGGGCACCTGGGTGGCTCAGTTCGTTAAGTGTCAGACTCTTGATTTTAGTTCAGGTCATGATCTCATGGTTGTGAGATCGAGCCCCCCGTGGATCCTGCTTCAGATTCCCTCTCTCCTTCTCCCTCTGTTCCTCCTCTGCTCACACATTCTCACTCTCTCAAAAAATAAATAAAACAAAACAAAACAAAATAAAATCGTAACTAAAAGTGGCAAAACACTAAGACTTGATAAAAGTAGATGGTGGATACGGAGATAATTTGTTCTAGTGTTCTCAACATTTTCAAATGTATAAAATATTTCGTTAAAAAAAAGTAGTCAGTTCAGGGGCGCCTGGGTGGCTCAGTTGGTTGACCATCCGACTTCGGATCAAGGCATGATCTTGCAGTCCGTGGGTTCGAGCCCCACATCAGACTCTGTGCTGACAGGCTCAGAGCCTGGAGCCTGCTTCAGATTCTGGGTCTCCCTCTCTCTCTGCCCCTCCCCAAGTCACACTCCGTCTGTCTCAAAAATAAATAAACATTAAAAAAAAAAGTAGTTCAGAGAAAAAAATCCAATGAAAAAGTCAAACTATATATTATGCTTAAGCTAGTCTGAGACATGCGAGTTCTAAAATTTAAAAACAATTCTCAGAACAATACCTTTTCGATAGTCATGAGATTTAAAGATACCAGAAATTCCACCAATCCTTACGCCTCGGTATTTTACTACACCAGCCAAACCTGAAAAAGTACGCAGTTAAATAAAATTACCATAGGCAGAAGCAATATCTTTACTAAAAGAACAGTTTGAAGGTGTAACTCCATGCAGTCATAAAATTATTTGAAAATTAAATATCATGATGAAGTTACTCTTTTACACAGCAATATGCCAACAATATAAGAGACAGACTAGGGAGGCCTAGAAGCAGATCAGGGAAGAGACTAAGCACAAAGGAAGGAACACATGAGATTAGGGATGTTATGAGAAAAACAGACATCATTTGGTACTTAATCAAAGATTACAGTGGGTTGGGGGGGAAATAAGGAAAAATGTCCCATGATGGGTTATAGGTTATACCTCTGAAAGTGAACAGGTATAAAGCATAAATAACCTGCAGTTTCTATATTTTGTGATTGATCGTCTTCAAAGATCTTTTCACAATATCGCAGTTGTCAAAAGATCAATCAGTAATGAAGGAGATAAATTATATTTCTGGAGTTATGATGTCATCATTAGAGCTGAAAACATTTAAATAAGGAGAAGAAAGGACTATAGTCTAACTGGACTAAAACTGAACCTGAATCTAATCGGGTCGCAAATCTAAACACAGATTACAGGTAATGCAGAGGATAAAAGGAACGCATTAAACAAAAGAAGAAATTCCAATCAGCTAAATCCACAACACAGGAAGTTCTACAAGACAACGTTCCCATTCTCTTCAACAAATAAACAGCATGGAGTCGGAGAGAAAAGGGACACTTCTAGCCTAAGAGACTTCGGAATCACGACAATCAAATGAAACGTGCAGGCCTTGTTTGGATTCTATTTGAACAAGCCAAGCAAGGTAAAACAGACATCTTTGTGATAATCACAAAAATGTGAACACGAACTAAGCAATAAGTAACGAGGAGTGACTGTTCCCTAAGTAGAAGTTTAGAGGGGAGTGGGGTTGAAATAAGGATGGCAGAATGATAACAGTTGTTGAAGCTGGTTAATACATACAGAGATTCATTATACTATTATCTATTCTTCGTATGTTTAACAATTCCCATCACGGTAAGTTTGGGAGTTTTCCCAATCAACAGAAAGAGTAAGAAAAAATAAAGGGCTTGCAAATAGTGCATAAGGCCTTTGCAGTTACTTTTATTATTATCTATATTGCTTAAAATACTAGAAGAAGCATGGACATAATTTCATGATTACCTACTTAAATTAACCATTTTAATTAAAGTTTCACGAATAACTACTTAAATTAAGAGACATTCCGCAAACACTATACAGCTCAAGACGCTGCCCAACTGTTATACAAATCCTGACAGGTCTTCCATTACAAACGAAGCGAGAAATTATCCAGAACACGTACCTAAATAATAAATGTTTGGCGCTACCCAGCCGCCATAGGGTAACTCTTGCAAATGATTTGAGGCTTCATGGTTTCCCCCAATGAAGATTGTGAGAACTGGGGCCTTTTTCTCTCCGGAGTAATACCTAGAACGTAAGAGTAAAGTTGTCAGTTGGAATAGCAGAAATCAAGCATAGAGAATAGCAATCAGGCATGCCTATACGATCGGGCATAGCAGAGGAAGCAAAGTAAGGCCCAAAGGAAAAATGTGAGCTCATTAAAACAAATTAAAAAGTTCTTTCTAAGTGAATTGCCTATACTTGTTCTTAAGAATGAAGGTCTGCCCCCTTGGGTTTAAACCCACGGTACGCTCCAAGAGATCAAGAACTTTGTCAGTTCTTAACCTTAGCTTCTAGAACGCGGACGAGCACAGAGCAGGCGTCCAATAAAAACTCTTCCTTCAGTAAATAAACTAGTCCCAGAGTCCTATCAAGTGCAAGGTAGACTACCCTGTCAGCCTTTTCCTCCAGGGTTTCCCTCAGGCTTCGCTCCCTTCCGAAACAGAGAAGACAGGTGAAAGGAAAAGAGAAAAGTGACATTTACGAAGCACCAGTTCCTAGACACAGCGCGAACAAAGAAGGTAACTAAGGGAGACAGCTAGCTAGTCAGTGGCAGGGGGAATTCGAATCCAGTCCGGGTTCTCTCCCACTCACTCACTGCTGGCTAGTCACGCCTCGCACCGCTAGGTCCGAGACCCGGGCATCGCTGCTCACCTGTAGAAGGTCTGCATGTGGCGGTACTTGGGCGGCACGGCCATGCAACGCAGGTCGGCCTCGTTGCGCACCGCCTGGAAGTCGCCGCAGCAAAGCAGAAGGTCTATCGGCCCGGGGCCGCGCTTCTCCGCCAGCGCCAGCGTCTCGTAGATCTTGTCCAGTTCGCCGTGACAGCAGCCGGCCACAGCCACCCGCATCCTGCCGGCCGGAGGCAGGGAGCGCTGCCCGCAAGCCCCTAGACAGACCCACCCTAGGCGGGAGAGCAAGAGGCAGACCGATCGCTCAGCTCCCGCCAACACTAACTGAGCACACGCCTCGCACAGACGCCTGAAATAGAATCCACTTCCGGCTTCCAAATCTCGCGAGAGAGGGATCGGGAAGGGCAAGAATTACAGAATCCGAGAGAGCTTTCAAATTGACTCGAGCTTTGCCTGTCGTCGTGGGTCTTTCAGTTCTAGCAGTCTGACAGATCGTAAAAATCAAAACCAGAATAGTTGTTTGTTTGTTTTTTTAACCCAGAAGTAGTATAGTTTGATAAAATTAAGCCAAACTAAACAAGTGAGCGGGTGCGACTGGCTAATTCCTAAAACCAACCTCTCAAGGCAAAGATAATTGTCTGAAAGCGAATTAGAAATTAAAACATTTTTGAAAAAAAAAAACTAAAAATAAATTTTAAATAAAACTTAAAAACTTACTGAGGATTTTTAAATTATCCCACAGAAGAGTTTCTAAAATTATCAGTTATTTTTTTAGGGAGCGGGGGACTCTTCATTTTCCTACCAAATAGATGTTTGCATAACTAGACTGCGAGCTCAATGAAAGCAGAAGAATGTCTCGAAAACGTACAAGAGGGAAAGGAACGAAACTGTCAATTGAAAAATGAGTGGCCAAGCCAGAAACAAGCAAATCAGTAAAACACCTCTGGCAAATTTAATCAAGGAAAGTATTCTAATCAAGACAATAGAGTAGGGCGCCTGGCTAGCTCAGTCAGTGAGTGGAGCGCGACTTTTGATCTTTACGTTGCGAGTTCTAGCCCTAGGTGGGATGTAGAAATTAATTAAAAAGAAAATCTTAAAAGATAATAGAGTGACAAATCCAACTCTCATTTTAAAAAATTGAATAAAATAACATTCTAGGAACAAGGACACCAGAATTAATTAAAAATAAAGCAGAAGATGTAGACAGAACCATGACAATAATACTGGAAAAATTAAATCCATTGAAGGACATTGTACTCAGAGTGAATTACAGGCAATATCTTTCAAATTTACAAGAGATAAACTTTCATGATATTTAAACTGGTCAAGAGAGAAGAAAATTATGGAAATCTAGTATTTCTAACTATTTTTAATATTTTATCTTCCTTCTGATTTGAATTTTCGAAATATATGAGATGTTTTACAGTATTGCTAAGTTTAACTTTTTCCATTTATCTTTATTTTTTTAAGTTTATTTAATTTTGAGAGAGAGACAGAGAGAGAGAAAAATGGGGGAGGGGCAGAGAGGGAGATTTTCTCTCCACATAGCAGTCTCCACACAGTCAGTATGAAGCCCAGTGCTACCTGAGCCTGAATCAGACGCTTAACGGACTGAGCCACCCAGGTGCCCTTTTCCATTTATTTTTAAGCTACAGGAATTGTCTTTTTCTGGATCCTCTTTTCTTCCATTTAAAATATTTTATTTTAATTGAGGTCTAACTTAAAGTGACATGAACAAATTGCTTGAACATGCATTTTTACATGAATAATTACCCATATAACCACAACCCATATCAAGATATAAAATATTTCCATATTCAGAAAGGCTGCCTTGTGCTTCCTCACAAGCCCCTATCCCCAAAAGAAAAACTATTCTTCTATCAACATAGAACTGCTTTGCTTATTGGTTTTTTCTAATTCCAGTACAGTTAACATAGTTCATAATAGTTTCAGGTGAACAATATAGTGATTCAATAATTCTCTACATTATTCAGTGCTCGTCTAAGTGTACTCTTTTTTTAATGTTTATTTTTAAGAGAGACAGAGGGAGCACTTGCATGGGAGTAGGGGAGAGACAGAGAGAATCCCAAGCAGGTCACGAGATCATAACCTGAACAAAAATCAAGAGTCGGACTCAACCGACAGAGCCATCCTGGTACCTCCATCAAAAGTGTACTCTTAATCCTCGTGATCTATTTCACCTTTGCTTGTTTTCAAACTTCATACAAATGTCTCTATGTATTATGCACTTAAGTTAATGTCTGTGTGATTCATCCATAAATCTATATTATAGATAGATACAGCCATAGCATGCTGTTTCTTATTGCTGTGTAGTATTCCATTGTGAACATACCACAGTTTACTTACCTGTTTTCCTGCTGAACGACAACTAGATTGTTTCTAATTTGGAGCTATTGGAAGTAAAACCACCATGCACATTCTTTAAAAATCTTTTGGTGGACATAGCACTCCTTTCTCTTGGATGATGTCCAGAAATATAATCTCTGGGTATAGACTAGATATGCTTAGATTTAATAGGTCAGTTTCCAAAATGGTTGTGCCAATTTACACTTTCCTAAGTAATAGAAGACCATTCCAAGTATTCCATATGCTCAACATCCTTGGTATTGTCTGTCTGTTACATTTTAGTCATTTTGTTGGGCATGCAATGGTATCTCCTTAGGATTTCCATGCAGAGTTTATAAGAAAATTTTAATATATCAATTTGAATTTTCTTCTTTTGTGACCAATAGGAAACAATAACTTAATGCCATAACATTCAAAAACTAGTAGTCAAAGAAAGAGATAGAAGATTATGAATAAGGAGGAAGAAGCGTATTGTGGCTCAGCTCCTGTTTCCAACCTATGCCCCGTTTCTAGAGGCCATACCAGTGAGTCAACAAACTTGAGAATTCTCACTGACTTTCTTAAATCCAGAGAGAATCAAATTTAAGAGAAAGTCTCACTCCCTTTCCATTCTGAACGAGGAAAAATAAGAATGTTGTTAGAGGAAAATGGATTGAGTGAACAATGAAAATAATTCTTTTTGCAAATGTGAAAGGCCACTCAATGAACAGACAGGTACCCTCAAACTGTGTGTGTAGTCCCATGAGGAAAACACACAGGTCTCAGATCTTCTGGGAAAGAAATTCCTTGGTTCTCTCAGAGCAAAGACAGTATCTAGAGAGAAGCACCCAGCAATGGGCAAGATGGAAAGAGACACCACATGTCGACAATGGAAACATGCTAAAAAGAGCATAATTTGGGGTGAGACTCAGCATGTGTTGATTTAAACTTCTTAGGGGCAACCAGATCTTGGTTTCTTTTTTTCTTAATTTTTTAATGTTTATTTACTTTTGAGACAGAGAGAGAGAGACATTATTACTGTGATATTCCTGCCAAAAATGCATAACCTGAATCTAATCTTGAAAAAATAGCAGACAGGGGCACCTGGGTGGCTAAGTTGGTTAAGCATCCAACTTTGGCTCAGGTTTATGGGTTCGAGCCCCGCGTCAGGCTCTGTGGTGACAGCTTGGGGCCTGAAGCCTGCTTCAGATTCTGTGTCTCCCTCTCTCTCTGCCCTTTCCCCAATTATGCAGTCTCTCTCTCAAAATTGAACATTAAAAAATTTATTTAAAAGAAAAATAGCAAACTGAAATTGAGAAAGACAAGTGAAAAATAACTGATTTGTCTTTTTAAAAAATATTCTTGGGGCACCTGGGTGGCTCAGTCGGCTGAGTGTCCAACTTTGGTTCAGGTCATGATCTCGTGGTCCATGAGTTCGAGCCCTGCGTCGGGCTCTGTGCTGACAGCTCAGAGCCTGGAGCCTGCTTCGGATTCTGTGTTTCCCTCTCTCTCTGCACCCCCCCCAACTCATGCTCTGTCTCTCTCTGTCTCAAAAATAAACAAACATTAAAAAAAATAAAAAATAAAAAATATTCTCATGTAATAAAGGACAGAAAGATTAAAAATTAAAGGAGACTGCAGATTCATGAAGATGGTGCTATAAAAAACATTAGCAGAGCAATTGGCAAAATATAAATATGGCCTGTAATTTCAGGAGTTTTGCATCAGCGTTAGTTTCCTGATTTTGATCATTTTACTGTGGCTCTATAAGGGAATTCTTTGTTTTTAGAAAACTTACATATTATAGATAGATGGATACAGATATAGATGTATTTAGGGATAAAGGAGCATCGTTTCTGCCACTTCCTCATATATATAATATCTGTTGTATACGATAGATATATAATTTACATATATAATGTATCATAGGTATATACATATATAAAATACCTTCCCTGCTCTCCGTGTATCTTTAGTTTCCGCCCATCCATGTATTGCAGGCGCTAGAACTAAGAAACTACATTTCTTAGACTCCCTTGCCAGCTGAGGTCTGGATTCCATTTTACAAACGAGAAATATTTGAGTGAAATTAGAAGGGCGAAGAAAGCTAAAAACTGTTTCTATTGTCTTCTGGCTCTGGCCATGGTAGTGGTAGCTCAGCACCTCATGCTCAGTGAACTTCCTACTGTTCCTGATCTCAAGTAAAATATGCTTCCTCCCTCCGTCCCCCGTTTGCCTTTTTAGCCCTTCCAAGATCGTTGTGATATTTTTGCTTAAAACACCTAGAATTGGTTCTATTTTCCTATGTGTTACACCAGCCAAGGTGTCATTCAAGTAAAATGCAACAAACAGATGTTTTCAACCATAAAAGAACTCCAAGGAAACAATACCATGGGGCCCCTTTTTGAAGAAAAATGATGACTCGAAAATGAAATCCAGACAAATTAAGAGTTGGATAAAAATAAAGAACACAGGAAGAACCATGTTTAAATGATGGATGATTAAAAATAGAGCAGCTTGAGGGGATATGAAATGCTGAGGTGGGGAGGAGGGTACTTTACGAATAAAGTGCAGTTCTGGAAGACCATGATGACAGGGTGACATCGAGTACAAAACGTCATGAAGTAAGGCGGTGAGCTATGGAGCTATCTGGGCAATGAGTTCTCAAATCTGTTTACAAATTTTCTTTAATGTTTATTTTTGAGAAAGAGAGAGGGAGCGTGAACAGAGGAGGGGCAGATAGAGAGGGAGACACACAATCTGAAGCTGACTCCAGGCTCTGAGCTGTCAGCCCAGAGCCGGACGTGGGGCCCGAACCCACAAACCCCAACATCATGACCTGAGCCGAAGTCAGACACTTAACCGACTGAGTCACCCAGGTGCCCCTCAAGTCTGTTTATAAATAAAATGTGACAAACATCAAGAAAAACATCCATCCTTGCTATCTTGAGCTTATAATTGAACTAGATGATTATGGCACCTACCACCAGCTGGTGGCAGCACACTCTATTAGAAAACTGTGGTAAAACTAAATTGAAGAGAGTCAAACATCACAAAAGAATAATAAAAGTTCTGTGATGTTTCTAGCCTCTGAATCTTAAATTTGTCAGACATTTCATTGGATTCCCTGATTTCATTTAAAAAAAAAAAAAACACTAAGCAATATCTCTTGTTTACAAGTTTGATAACTTCCGGATTCCATTCCTGTATCTTAGTAAATGGTGAAAAGATCAGATTTACTTTACCTAACTCGTTACCTTCACATCTTCATCTTCAAACACATCTGCCTAGTGTGGTCGTTCATTCATTCAGGGTGGAGGTATCTCTGTTACCCATAAATATTTATTTATTTAGTTTTGAGAGAGAGAGAGAGAGAGAGAACACGAGTAGGGAAGGGGGAGTGAGAGAATCCCAGGCAGGTTCTATGCTGTCAGCACAGAGCCCTCCTCAGGGCTCAATCTCACGAACTGTGAGATCATTACCTTATCTGAAATCAAGAGTTGGTTGCCCGACAGACCAAGCCACCCAGGTGCTCCCGAAACAAATACATTAAAAAAAATTACTCTCTAAATGAGTTCCTTTTTCATTATTAAAGAAAAACACTTACTTAAGCCATAGCTACTCAATTTTTTACACTTAAATTCCTCACTGTGTATTTCCTGCGAACAAGGGCATTCTCTTCATAACAACAGTACAATTCTCAAAGCCAGAACATTAGCAATGATATGTCATCCACAGATTTTGTTCAAATTTTGCCAACTTTCCCATTGATATTCTTTGTAGCAACAGGGGGAGACGTGTTTGGGTTTTTTTCCTCATCCAGAATTTAAAACCAGATCACAAGTTGCATTTGATTGTCATGTCACTTTGGTCTTTCTTTAATCTAGAACAATTCTTCAGCTCTTCTTTGTCTTTCGAGACAATTTTAAAAGATGTGGGTGTGTTGTTTTGAGGACTGTCCCTCAGTTAGGGTTTGTCTGATGATTCCTCATGATTACACTCATGTGTTTTCGGCAGGAACACCAGGGAAGTGATGTTGTATCCTTACTAGTGCACCTTATCATGGTGTCTATTTATCCCATTAGTGATGATATTAATTTCGATCACTTGAATAAACTGATGTCTACCAAGTTTCTCTACTATCATGAACAACTTGGGGGAAGATACTTTGAGTCTGAATAAATATCCTGTTTTTCATTGTATTTCACTAATTAGTTTAAGCACCCATTGGTGATTCTTGCTTCAAACCATTTTAACTCATATGGCTATCATGTGGCAGCTTTCGAATTCCACCATTCTTTCTATATTTGTCAGTTGGAATTCTAGAGCCATAATTTGGTTATAAAAAGAACATTTTCTTCTTTTACTGTAGTTTCTAATAAAAGACTTTCAACATCTTGCTATTGCTTTATGCATAGGCATATTTTACGCCCTCCCAACACCTGATAAATTTCTATTGCTTTATTTCCCATTGCAAAGTTCTTGAATATTTTGCTTAATTAGTTGGTTGCTTAGGTGAATACTTATTAGTCCTATGTAGGAGAGGCCTGTCAGGTCCCTGAGACTGTGAGAGCTCTGTAAGGATTTTGAAACAGAGGAATCTGGGCCCAAATTGATTCAGCCTCTTACTCCCTGAGCAATCTGAAGCAAATTACTGAACACCTCAGAGTCTCACTTTCATCGTGTCTGCTTTAAGACAGGAACCATGTCTTTACTTTGAATTCCAGGACAACGTGTGCACAAGTAAGCCCATAGGGTAGTGACTGTTAAATTGAACTATATCTCTTCTGCACCACCATTAGTACATTTTCTCTCTCTTTTTTTACATTATTTGTTTATTTTTGAGAGACAGCTAGTGTGTGACAGCGCGCGCATGCACACACACACACACACACACGAGCAGGGGAGGGGCAGGAAGGAGAGACACAGAATCTGAAGCAGGCTCCAGGCTGAGCAGTCAGCACAGAGCCTGACACGGGGCTTGAACCCACAAACTGAGATCATGACCTGAGCTGAAGTGGGACCCTCAACTGACTGACCCACCCAGGCGCCCCAGTACATTTTCTCATTTTGATCTAATTAACGAATCTCCTCTGTTTTCAAATCTTTCTTAAAGGTTCTTCTAAATGCCTTTTAAGGCCATTCCCTTTTCGGTTTACATCTCTCTTGCTACAGGTTTTGTTTCTACTCATCTCTTTTTGCACAGGTTTGTTTCTACTTTCAAAAATATGGCTTTCTCTATTCTGGCAGTTGCATTTAGATATTTATAAATCCTTTTCGGATTTCTTTCTGGTTACTAACTTTTTATTTTGTACTTCTATTTTTCTTGATTAAATTCACACTTTGTTGTCATTATTTTTTCCGAAATTAATTCTGCTCTGAGATAAGAGCTATGGGAGAATGAAGAAAATTTCATTCCTCTTTGCAGGGAAGTCACTGTGGATATTTCCCTCTCCTCGCCACAGCGCCAAAGTTACCTGTTTTGTTGTCGCTGTTACATGGAAGCTAAATTGAAATTTATTACTCCTCAATTTCTACTCATTAATTGGCTTTGACAAGTATACCTAAGGTTATTTAGCCGCAAAATTTGAACTAGAAATGAGATTCCTGATCCCGAAGCTTAGAGGTTTGCTAATCAATGCTTCCTTCCCGCAAAATGGCCATGTCAGTCTTTCGGGAAACAGTAGGAAAGCTCGAGTAGCAGAGGTGTTGAATGTTTTGAATCACATTCTCTAGCTCCTGTCCACTTGGATTTCAGCCACGGCTGTAATGATGGTTCTGCTGAAAGCTCAGATTAATGCTGTCTGTATTTCACCCCAAAAACAAGCCTACAGATTCTGTTTTTCTATACCGGGTTAAGGAAGACCTCTCTGTTCTGTGCACAAGTACAATCCAGGACAGTTAACAACCCAGGGAGACCCTCAACCATTACAGGATGGGAGTGGTGGATAAAGGCTCCAACCTTGAGAGGGAAATCCAGAGGAGCATCCTGTATGTTTTCAGAGGTCCTCAAGGAGTAAGCAGTGGCTTTAGTAATGGTTCCTCACGTTGACCTTTCCTTCTTCCTTCTCTTAACTCTCCCTGACCCACCGATCCTGTTCTCTGGAAACACTTCTTGAATAAACTACCTGTACCCAAATCACTGTCCCAGGATTAGCCTTTGCGGGTACCCAAACTAAGTAAAAATTCTTTCAACAAGCATTTGCTAAGTGACTATTCTATGCTAGGTAGTGAGATAAAAGACCTAGTAGATAAAATTCCTCATACCTGCCTGAGGTGCATAATGGGGAGACAAATAAGTAAACAATTACAAAAAATTACAATATATGCTTGGAGATGCTATGTTAGTGGCAAGAACAGTGATGCCTAAAAGCATGGGGAGGGGTCACCTAACTTACACCTGGGCAGGGGCTTCCTGGAGGATATATTACTTGAGTTAATGCATGAAGCATGAATAAAATACAGCTGTCACAACTTTATATGACACAAATATCAGCTGAAAATTCAATTGACACTTTTGTATGCTCCGTGCAAGTGTCATGCTCTGCTCTGCTGTGGAATGTAGTATATGACATGATTTTACTTGGTGGATGGACATTTATACTTTTTTCTAGTTATTATGTTAATAAGTACTAGAATAAAAGAAGGAGCACAAAAATTTGATTTTTACGCAGTATTGTGTTTAGGATGAAGCTAAAACTATTTAATGAATTGAAACTGACCTTAAAGAAAAATATTGAGTGAATAATAACATCTGGGCGCAGATTGATAAAGATTGCATGGGTGGTATGCAGGTTACTGAAGTTTAGGAAATACTGCAAAAGGAAAAATCTAAAATGAAATTCCTGCTTTCCAGAAACTCAACAGTTTCTTTGGGAACATGAAGCCATGAGCAAGGATGATTAGGGCTACAATAAATTTGGAAACCAAATACAGGTTTCCCCCTCTATCCAAAATTAAAATGTTCTTATTAAAACTTTGTAAGTCAAAACGGCATAAACAAGCAATTATCATTCATTTATGTGGAAACATTTTTGAGCATTCCCAGACCTGAAAAACAACCTCTCTTAGCCATTTCTGATACCTTACAACATATCTTGCTAACATATGCACAAAATAAATGGAGATAAACCACAAATGGTCACAGACACAGTTTGAAGTTATGGGCTTTGATACTGAAATGTTCAGTGTAGTTGCTGGGGGAAGGAGTTGGGGATGCCACTCTACCCTGCTGCCTGGGGTTGAGCGGTGCCTTTATAAGGCCCCCGTGCAAAAACAAACTCTGACTTCTATTTTCATTTACTACCTTTTTTCATAAAGGTGAAAATCCTCTTTGGATTTCTTTGGTTAGCAAAAGTAGGTTCTAATGTAGGGTTTTTCTGAAAGCAAAATGGCTTAAGGGAAACTTTCTAAAAAATGGGGGGACCTGAATAGGAAGAAGATAGGAAAGCAGTGAGGGGCAAAGTGAAAAGGCTAGAGGCTACAAGATCAGTTGGAAGGTTATAGCTCTAGTCCAGAGGAGAGGCAGTAACAGCCTGAATTAGGGAGTAGCCATAAAAATGGAAAAAGGAAAAGTAATGAAAAAGCCTCATTGCAACCATTATGAAAACCTTACTGGTTACAGGCAGCAGGAAGGTGAAACCCGTCAAGTCCAGCGCAATTTTGTACACACACTTAGTGGGAAAGTTGAATTAATCAGAAAACATAATTAGAAGCATTTTTTATTTGGTTTCAGTTATCGGAGAATTTTAGTGTTAATTCTTCAGATATCTGCCCCATTTTTTTCTATTTGACTCAGAGGCTGGGGAACTACTAACACATATATAACACTTTCTACATTCCAGGTATGTTCTAAAGAGCTTTAGTTCTCCGACCTCATAACCGTTATTTTACAGAAGAAAAAGCTGAAGCATAGGGAAGTTAAGTAACTTGCTGGAGGTAATGCGGCTGATAAGTGAAGTAGCAAAGATTAAACCCAGGCGTTCTGGTTCTAGAGTATCTGTCCTTAACATTACACCAGAATTAACGGGTCGGATAGATTACGCCGAAGACCTGGTTCTAAGACCACAGTCCCTCAATCTGTAAAATGGCGATAATAGTAACGCTAAAAGTCTGATGCAAAGGAGTGAGATAATAAATGTGAATGTGAACTACAAATTACGTATGTGACTACACATAGTAGTTTATCAAAATATGAATACGAGCGCTCCCGTATTGTAACGAATCAACCCGCGAAGTTTGCAGCGCCAGAGCGAGGCCCCGCCCCTGTGGCTCCGCCCACCTTCAGCGGCAGGTGGGGCTGGCAGATCTTCTTTGCGCATGCGGAAGCTGCTGCCCGCTCCCACCTCTAACCCAGGCTGAGAGTAGCTGCTGTTTCTGAGAGGACGATTCGAGGGGAGGCCTCTGGCGCGGTTTTCTTTGCTTCTCCCTTCCGCAGGCGCTGGCTGTACTTTCGCTGTGCCTAGAGCGTGGTACGTTCTCGTCTACCTACCTGACTTTCTGCAGAAGGCGCCTGTCGTTGGCCCAATAGTTCCCTGTCGAAAGTGCCGGCCCCCGCGCCGGCACCGGCCGCAGCCGGGTGGGAAGGCTCAAGATGGCGTGCCTGTTGGAGACCCCAATCCGCATGAGCGTCCTCTCGGTGAGTGACCGCCGCAGCTGCCCGCCGGCTCGAGAGCTCGGGCCGGCCCGCAGCATTCACCCCAAACGCGGAGTGCCTCCTGGACACCACCCCTTGGGGTGGCTTCCGGCTCAGCTTTGGGCCGCGTAGAGAGAAGGTGGGCGGGCGGAATAGACCGGACCCCGACCGAGCAGAAACGGCTCCAACTCCGGGAGTTCCCACCGGCACCGTTTCTCAGGTGGTCTCTGGCGAACACGGTGGTTGGGCATATGGGCAGCTGGTCCGGTGGCGCGGCTTGGTCTTTGCCAGGTGCTTCACTGAGCCTTCCTTTCAGCTTGCCGCTTGTCCGGGGCCGAGCGCTCTACCCTGTGAGGCTTGCCGCTGGCCTGGGAGCGAGCGCCCATTCAGCCCCCCGTGGCTTTGGCCAGCAGAGGTGCAGGCACCTTGACCCCCCACAGCCTGAGAGCTGCCAGGCCGGGGCCGTTTGGCTTTTGTCGTGTCCCGGCACAGGCTAGAACTGCTTGCTTCTTGGCCACGGGGATTGCATACCAGCTGCAACATATTCTAGCGTATGTAGTTGTTCAAGCCCCTTTTCTCCTCTCCGCCTGACATTACTTTTTCCTTAACGGGGAGTCAAACGTTGGGAAAAAAATAATAATAAAACTTTCCTACTATTGGAGGAAGGGAACGTATTGATCCGCCAGGAAGTAATACCTAGTTGTTTGGGTGGTTTTTTTTTTTCAAGTTAAAATCCAAAATCCAACTATAACGTTTCACTGTGTTGCTCTTGAGAACCGGGACCCGGAGTGAAAGTTACTGAGGGATAACTTCAAAGGGTTTTAAAATTTAGAGCTGCCCAACTCAGAATAGTCACTTTACCAATGGTCCGTTGGCTGTTGGTGGAGATAGGCAAAGAATGATTGGCCATCTTTTAGACCTGTGGAAGTTGTCTGATACTGAGAGGGTGGTCGGATTACAGATTACCTGATTTGTCAAGGTTCCCAGAAGCTGTGGCTCTAACGGTTTCTTTACTCTCTCTGACTTCTCCCGTGGAGACACTCTTCTATCTGGAAGCACTTAGGACATTTGCTATGATTCAGGGTTAGAACATTGTGGCATACTACAACCTAGATAATCTGGTGGAGGGCTGTCACCAAATTTGTCCCCTGACTAATTTTAGCAGTCTTTTTTCTTACTTTATACTGCAGTTGGGGAAACACTGTTCATCTAAACATTGGATAAGATTAGCCTGTTACTCTACCTCTGTAATACCCAGGGATATTTTGTGGGAGAGCAGGTGAATGACTTTTGCTTCATTATGCTTTTTGTTCTTGTTTTTTTTTTTCTTTTTTAAGTATTCATTTATTTGGGTCGCTTGTGTGGCTTAGTTGGTTAAGCAGCCGAACTTCTGCTCGGATTATGATCTCGTAGTTGATGAGTTCGAGCCCCGGTCAGGCTCTCTCCTGTCAGTAAGCCCACTTCAGATCCTCTGTCTCTGTCTCTCTCTGCCCCTTTCCTGCTCTCTCTCTCAAAAATAAATAAACTTAAAACTTAATATAAACTTAATATAAATATAATAACTTATATAAGTTTATATTAATATAAATATAAATTATATAAATATAAATATAATTAATATAAATATAAATATATATATATTTATATATATATAAATATAAACTTTATTTAAAACTTAAAATAAATAAATTTAAAAATTACTTATTTATTTTGAAAGAGCATGCATACTCAAACAGGGGCAAGGCAGAGAGAGAGGGAGGGAGAGAATCCCAAGCATGCTCCATGCTCAGTGCAGAGCTGGCCTAGGGGCTCAAGCCCACCAACGGAGAGATCTGAGCCGAAATTAAGTTGGCAGCTTAACCCACTGAGCCACCCAGGTACCTCTCCTTCACTATGTTTTTTTTTTTTTTTTTTATTAAAGTACGTCTCTCACCTGCCCTTAATTCCCTTTAATTATCCTTTCTATCCTTCATTTCACCTGAAGCTTCTTTACTTTTTATACATTGTCAACTTGTGTACTACGTACAGTGGAAAATTTTCATTTGTTCACTCCCTCAGTAAATATTTCTTGTTTAATTTTTTTAAAATGTTTATTTATTTTTGAGACAGAGATAGCATGAGAAGGGAAGGGGCAGAGAGAGAGCGAGACAATTCCAAGCAGGCTCCACGCTGTAAGGGCAGAAACCCACCAACCTCGAGATCATGATCTGAGCCAAAGTCGGACTCTCAACCGACTGAGCCACCCTGGCGCCCCTATGCAGAAACTTCTTGAAGAGTATTCCCTCCTCCTAGTGGGAATTCGCTTTAGTTCTAATCTCATTGGGGGCTTATTTATTTATTTTTAAAGTTTTTCACAATTCCAGAGTCTTGTCTGTCAGTTCATCAGTTATAGAGCCTTGGGATGTCAGACACCACTATGGCACCACCTTTTGAAATATAGAGTGCAGGTGGAACAGGAAATACTAATCAGTAATTACCTTGAAAATAATTGATTCCTTTCATAAGCTGATTACTGTGCACCAGTTATGTACAACACTCTGTAGTGTATACTTATAGGGAATGTGAGGATGGGCTCAGATATGCCCTCAGGGATCTCCTGGTCCAAATGACTTCATGGCTTGATAAACATAGTTCAAGCAACGGGCAATTCACATGGCTTTAAGGGTTTCATTCAAGGCCCTTTATACCTTCTCCCCTATGAGAGATCTCATTCACTCTTATAACCTTAACTGTGATCGACTCACATATTACATTGCCAGCCTTGACCTCTCTCCACCTGTTGTCACATCTTCAATTGTGTGGATGTTACCTAAGACTTCTAGCAAAGGATATTCCCTTCTAAGAGGATTCAATTATGATATTCCATTTCTATTAATGATGCTTTCATTGATCACTCACTGTTAAACCTCTTGAATCATCTTTGGCCCTTCCCGAGTCTATGCCCCTATATCTAATCAGTCAGTAAGTTCTGTTGGCTCTTAGTGTTTCACACATCTGTCTGTTCCCATGGTCACCCTCTCATACATATTTTGTGCCTGCAGTACCACAATGTCCTCAAAACTATTCTTACTGCCTCTTGTGTCTTACCCTCTCAGTTCAAGTCCGTTCTCCACAGCAGTTCTCCTGTAGAAGACATTGGACATACTGCTTTCCTGTTTCAGTTCTTTAGTGGGTTCCTCTTGCTGAAAGACTGATAATCATATTCAGCTTTGAATGCAAAATTCCTTATCCTCTGCATGAACCTTCTGTCCCGTATAAACTGGCTTTCTCAAATCGAAGTGATCTTGGGTTCTTCCAAACCCAGTAACTCTTAGTGTCTGCCTGCTTGTTTGTATATATGAATTATAGCTTTGTATGAATTTAATATATTTTGAGCTTCTGTCATTTGCTAGGGTTGTATTCCCAACCCATGTCCCAACCCAACCAATGTCGTTGCATTGGGTTTGGGAATACAGTGGTGAGCTGTAGACCTGTCTCTGCCCTTAGGAAAATTTAGCCTAATGGGGAAAAGAGATATCAAATCATTACACAGTTCTTTGATTGTGAATGGTGATTAGTGATATGAATGAAAAACAGGGTGCTGTACGGGCATGTGGTAGGGGAACCTGATCTATTGTAGAAGACAATGAAGAGAGGTAGTGAGGATGTCCCTGAAGAAGTGACAGTGAACTAGAAAAACAGAAGAGTGGTCCAGGCAAAGGCCCTGAGGCTTTTAATAATTGTTCTATCTTGTCTTCTTAATAAATTAATTCAGAGGTAAGTGCTTGACCTTTTCTTTTTCTTAAACCCAATGCTATTTATAGAACTATGTCTTGCATATAATAGGTATTCAGTAAATGGTAGAACTATCTTATGGGGAGTTGAATAAATTCTTCAGTTCTCTTTCTAGGCTGCATCATGATCATCCCTATCCATCTTTGGTTCGCACTTAGCATTACATCACCCTTTTCAACAAATTTATAAATTCTCCTGTGTTTCCCAAACTCTTGGAGGGTTTTACATTGATGGGATTGTTTAAAACTTTTAATTCTGAAGTAATTATAGATTCATGGGAAGTTGCAAAGATAGTATGGAGAGATCGCTGTGTACACTTTACCCAGTTTCTCCCATTGGTTTCATTTTATATAACTGTAGTACAGTATCAAAACCAGGAAGTTGATACTGGTATATGTATAGTTCTTCATCATTTTATCACACGTGTATGGTGTAGCCATTAACACAGTCAAGATACAGAACTAGTCTATCATCACAAAAATTTCCCTTTATAGTCAAACCTACATACACCCCCTGCCCACTGTCTTTAACCTCTGGTGACCACTAATTTCTGTCTCCGTGATTTTGTCATGTTCTATAATAATTGACTTGTGTCACACAACATAATGCCCTTGAGATCCATCCAAGTTGTGTGTATCAATAGTTTGTTCCTTTTTACTGCTAAGTAGTATTCCATGGTATGGGTGTCACAGTTTAGCTACTAACCTATTTGACGTTTTGGTTTTTTCCAGTTTTTGGCTATTATAACCTGCAGTGAACAATCATGTTCAGGTTTTTATGTGAACATAACTTTTTGTGTCTCTGAGATTAAGGCCCAGGAGTGCAATTGCTAGGTTGTATAGTAAATGTATGTTTAGTTCTTAAAGAAACTGACAATTTTCTAGAGTGGATATACCATGTTACATTCCCATCAGTAATGTGTGACAGACTGAGTTTCTGTACACCCTCACTTGGAGTTGATATTGTTATTTTTTATTTTAGCTGTTCTAAATAGATGTCTAAATTCATCATGGTCTTAATTTGCATTTCTTTAATGACAAGTAGTGTCAAAAATACTTTCATTACTTGCCATCCACATTCTATTGAAATATGAAGAAATATTTTAGTGAGGTGTTTCTTCATATTTTTACCCACTTCCTAATGGGGCTGTTTGTTTTTTGATAGGGAGTTTTGAAAGCTCTTTATAGATTCTATTTATAAGTCCTTCGTCAAATACGTGCTTTGCAGATATTTTCTCCCAAGTCTGTAGTTGATCTTTTCATCTTTTTTTTGAAGTTTATTTATTTTGAGAAAGAGTGGTATCCCATACGAGCTAGGAAGGAGCAGAGAGAGAGAATCTGAAGCAATCTCTGCGCTGTTTGTACACAGCTCAATGCGGGGCTTGAACTCACGAACTATGTAGATCATGACCTGAGCAATCAAGAGTCCAATGCTTAACTGGATGAGCCACCCAGATGCCCCTATCTTTCCATCCTCTTAACCATAGGTTAAAAAATGAACTTTGATCTCAACTTCACACCTTATACAGAAATGAATTAAAATGGATCATAGATTGTAAAACAATTAATTTTGTTTTAAATTTTTTTTTAACGTTTATTTATTTTTGAGAGACAGAGCATGAGCAGGGGAAGGGCAGAGAGAGAAAGAGAGAGAGAGAGAGAGAGAGGCAGACGCAGAATCTGAAGCAGGCTCCAGGCTCTGAGCCATCAGCACAGAGCCCGACGCAGGGCTCGAAACGCAGGGCTCGAACTCACAGACTGTGAGATCATGACCTGAGCTGAAGTCGGACGCTTAACCGACTGAGCCACCCAGGCGCCCCTAATTTTGTTTTAAAATAAAATACAATTACCATTAATTGTAAAACATAAAATGAAACTTTTAGAGTAAACAAGAGAAAATCTGCAGAACCTTGGGCTTGGCGAAGAAGCCTTAGATATAACAGCAAACACAACCTATTTAAAATTTTTTGTAATTAAAAATTGAGTCCAATTAGTAACTGGACTTAACCAAAATGAAAAATTATGCTTTGTGAAAGACTCTGTTAAGAGGTTGATTGCATTTTATTTTGGTCACTTGGTAATGATTTGAGAGAGGAAAGGTAATAAAATGCCATCGAATAACATTGTAGGCTGGTATAGACAGCTAAGGCATCTATTAATTTTAATTGTCTTGTTTACAACGTTTTCCTAGTGCCATTATGCCTTTTTGACAAACAGCTGGTAGAACTGTACAGGGTGTCCCAAGTCTGAGTATTCCTTGATTTGGTTCTGTTCTTGATCATTATAAAACATTTGCTGGCCTTAAGCTGCATAACGATTTGCTCTCTTACATGGACAGCTGACAATAGGAAAGACTTTTATGTGAAGGTAAGCCTGCCTATACTATAGGCATGAATTTGGCCTCTCTTGGTTTTTAGTAATAAATGCAAAGTAAAATCCGGTCAGCACATTTTAGAGTTTGGCATTAATTCACTCCACAAAGCACCAGAAAGCTCAGGGTATGTCAGAAAGTGGATGGTCCTAAAAGGAATTTAATAGTGTGAACTTCCAAATCTTTAGTGACAATGTGTGAGGAATGGAGATGCTCATTTGTATGCTTCTGGACATCTTGTCTCTTTAACGAAAGATTGCCACCTGAATTCAGTGAGTGTTCAAGAAGTCTTTTAAGCTTTACCAAGAGTTAGAACACCTTTGTATAGGGTCTCTCTATTTCACTTGGAGATCTAGCCTTCCTATCTCCTCCCATTCTCATTAAGAATTTTAAAATAGTGCGAAGAGCCAGGAATTTCAGTGATCTTGACTTGTATCTTTGTTATTTCTCATTTGGCAATTGCTTTGCAGTACCATCTGTCATGTTGGCTTTTGGGTAAAGATATGGAGTTATTGACAAAGGAAAAGTCCTGCTATCTTCTGGAAACCGGAGAACAGCAGCCTTCACTGAGCAGTGGTGCTGTTATCCCTGGGACTGTTTAGATAGGAGTGAGAGGAATTTCAAATAAGAGTTGTTTTACAGAAACAACCCCCACTTGTCACTTTGATAAAGGAAAAACTGTTTGGACTTCCTTCTATAAAATTAAAAGAATAACAAGTTAGCTACATTTCCAGTATATTCATAACACAGTTATTGGAGGAGGAGGAATGATAAGTATTATGCTGCCTCATAAAAGTGAAAAGTTGTGGTCCAGTAGGCAGAGTTTCCAGCGTATAGGGTCTGTTAATATTTCATGGTCATTACCACCTGCAAAATTACTATAGAACACATTCTTTTGCTTCAGGAGTGTTTTAAGAATTTATTAGGCTTTCAAAAAGTTGGTGGTGTTGAGCAGTTAGGTAAGGGAAGTGAGGAAAAGAGTCATGATTATAATCAAACATGATTGACAGGACTTTTACCTTTACAACTAGGTAGTATCATCTACTGAGGATTAGGAGAGGAACATGTTAGGGGAGTAAGGAGGAAAAATAAGTTTCATTTTAGCCTTGCTGAGTTTGCAGTATTTTCTGGACATCCCTTTAGAGATGTCCAATAGGCAGTTGGACATTCTGGAGTGTTTTCTGTACCACCAAACAATTCTCCAGTTCTCTGTGGACACCAGCTGGGTGTTCTACAATTTAACTCAATTCTGACACTGCCTACCTAAAGATAGTGTCAGATCCCACAAGGAAAAGACTCAGTCCTACAAGACTGCCCCACTTGAGACACCTGTTGCAAGTCCAGGTTCTTCTGTGCCTGTCATTGACCAGCTATAAATCTGATGTTCTCACAACGCCCTCCTTTTTTTTTTTTAATGTTTATTCATTTTTGAGAGACAGAGACAGAGTGTGAGCAGGGGAGGGAAAGAGAGAGAGGAAGACACTGAATCTGAAGCAGGCTCTAGGCTCTGAGTTGTCAGCACAGAGCCCGACATTGGGCTCAAACCCACAAACCACAAGATCATCACCTGAGCTGAAGTCAGATGCTTAACATACTGAGCCACGCAGGCACCTCAACCTTCCTTGGTTTTGATCATTTGGTAGAGTGGTTCACGGAGCTCAGGAAAATATTAACCTACGTTTGCCAGTTTATTAAAAAGGATACAGATGAACAGCTAGATAATGAGGCACATGGGGCAAGATCCACAGGTGTCCCAAATACAATAACTTTTGTTCTCATGGAATATGCCACTTTCCCGTCATGGATGCATTCGTCAGCCCAGAAACTCATCAAATTTTATTCAAGAATTTTTATAGAGCTTTAATCTCCAGCACCCGCCACACCCCCCCACTCTACCACCACCATTTTTCCCTTCCCAGAGATTGCTCTGTAGGACTGGAAGTTCCAGCCCTCTAATCACATGATCTCTCTGGTTACCAGTCTCATCCTGAGGCTCTCTTGGAGCCCCAGGCTACTCATTGATTAGCATAAACTCAGGTGTACTCAGAGGGGGATTCTTATGAATAACCAAAGACATTCTTACCACTTAGGGAATCCCAAGGATTAGCTTTATGCCAGGAATTGGGACAAAGACCCTACATCACAAACATAAAAATCTGATGCTTAAACCTGGGTTGATCATTATTTGGAAGTCATTACCATATCGATCAGTGGTTCTTAACCTCTTAAGGATAGGAGTCTCAACACTCTCTTCCCCAGAAAAGCGTGCATCTGTCTAAAGAACCACATAATTTCAAGTGGTTCATGATTTGCTGAAACTCACACATCAATTTTCAGTTAATATTTCCTTTTTTTTTTGTTTACTGATCCCAAATTCACAAACATATATAGCAAAATTTAAAGGTCATTTATATTCATTTTTGAATGGTAAAAACTGTAATAATAATAATAATAAGATTTTAAAACTCACATAAGGTATCATGTGGAGACTTGGCTCAGAAGAACCATAATTTTTTGCCCAGAGTATGCCAGTGATCTACAAGGTGTACCATCTCCACAGAAAGGGTTTTGTATAGCAGATGTAGTAGCAGGCCTGGGAGAAAAGGGTAGATTAGCTGGAGACCCATGCTAGGAGAAAGTAAGGCTCTTGGGGGTCTGGGCACAAGCAAAGTGGAATAGACAGAGATTACAAGTGGCCCATGATACTGGCCTCATCATTACAGGCCACTGTGTGGATGATGGGTCAGACAGATCATTAGTGGTACTATATAATAGGAAGGCTAATGCTCCAATTGTTGTTAAGTGGTGGGCTGAGTCTGAGTCAAGCACCATGGATAGCTCCAAGGCACCGATGTTCTCTGTTTCTAAGACTCTGAAGCAAATAAGACCTTTTTAAAAATCAGGAGACAGCTAGCCTGTGTGGACAGTAACACTTGCAAGGTGTACCATGAATGATGGTACTCAGGAGCTCTAAGTCATTATATCATTTCAATCTTGAATAATAAGTTACACTATTCTTATGGTCCAGGACACTACACCCATGACCGATTAGCCTTATTCTGTTATGTCAAGATTGAGAAGCATTTTAATACATCCTAGTGGATTTCCTGGGCTATTTTATCATCTTGGGAGGCATCTAAATGAACCTCAGCCAACCCAGAGAGTATCTCGATCTTTGTAAAACTCCTCATAACCCTTATTTATCATTCCTGATAAATGGAATGGTTTTCGCCTCCTTGGACTTCCAGATTATGCTGTTCGTGCCATAGATCTTTACTCAGTTCCTTTAGTCTATCTGGAAGGATCTCTTTTTGGCCTTCGGTTTTCAGACATTCCCATCTACTTTGAAGAGTAAGTGAATAGAATTTAATAGTTAGAAGGAAACTTAAAGATCATCCAGACCCAAATAAATCCTTGTGATTTGACCATACTTTAAAAGGATAAACATTGCAGTACCTGATTAGAAAGAAGCATGAATGCTAAATTGCTTCCAGTTCTTCTGACCACCAAAGCATGTTTATAGCAATTATTGATATTGTACAAGAACTGTAATAGTATTTGATTTACATTAAAAACTCACTACTGAAAAAATAAAGGCTACTCTTCATATCCCCTTTAACTGTGCTCTGGTTTTTAAATTATGAAAAAAAAAATCCCTCTTTGTGTGAGTGTAAAATTACGTAGTCTTTGTGGAAGAAATCTGCTTATAATCTCCAGTTCGTTCTTACCATTTTTTTTGAATTGGGGAAACAGAACTGGAGAGGCAGACTTGCCTACTGTCATGCTATTATATAAAGTATATAGCCAAATTTCCAAACACCCAATTTAAGACAAAAACAAAAAACTGTATGTATAGCCTTATGTTTAAAATTTTATTTTCAAACTCTGATCACGGACTTACATACTATTTATCTTAAAGTGTTTTCTTAATATGTAAAGTCCTATTTTCAGTCTTATTGAGAGTTCAGGGTTGCCTCTTATCCAAATAGATTAAGTTAAAATTTGTTCATTTAAGTATTTTCATGATCGAATTTGTGAAATTAAAGCAGATTGTATTCTAGGAGTCTCAGTTGTCATAATTATGTTATATTCTACACAGATAGGACCCAGCCAAACTAAAGTGCCATTTTATAAACTTTCTGAAGTTGCTAGGTAGGAGGGATTAAGAAAAGCAGGGCTTTGCTAATCTGGGGGGAGAGAATGCTGTGAACCTCTAGAAACACCAAAATATGAATCCCATGATTAAAAAAAGAGTAAAAGTAGTTGCAAAAATACTGTATAACAGGTGTGAAAGAATTTGGATGAGCATCTGATTGAGTTCTAATGGGGCCAGAAGTTTACTAGAATTCAAAAATTAAAAGAAAACAACAACAAAACACCAAAATCTTGGATTTTAAGTAGTACATGGGCATTTTCTTCTAATTTTTGTTTTGGAGGCAAGTGGGAATTTTGAGATACATGGAAAGGGCATGATAGCTATCTGCAAGGAAAAGGTCAGTCTTTGTTGATGATTTTATTTCATTTTTTTTGTATTGTCCCAGATGGACAGATATTTTACCCTCAAAATTAGGAAAGAATTGTCTAATTTTTAATGTGACTTTCTGAAATGAACAATATTTGGTAAAGTTCCTAATAAGACAAAGTACAACCTTTTCCTTATTTATATGTGAGTTGCATTTTTGGGAAAATGATTGTACTATAAAATATAGAACATATTTTGTGTTTATATACAAAATGGAGTTGGATTCTAGACTCAGATTTTTTTTTTTTTTTTGGAGTTACTTATTTTGATAGAGAGAGAGAGAGAATAGGGGAGGGGCAGACAGAGAGGGAGAGAGAATCCAAAGCAGCCCGATGGGTTTCTGGAACTCTTGAAGTATGAGATCATGAACTGAGCTGAAATCAAGAGTCGGCCGCTAAACTGACTGAGCCACCAAGGGCCCCTCAGACAATTAATTTTTAAGATGTCGTTTTGCCTACATGACTGCATTAGTGGGAAATCTTTTGGATGTGGGCCCATTGTCCCATGCATTGCAGAACATCCAGCCAGCATCTTGAGTCCTTGCCCACTAGATGTCAGTGGCACCTGTTGTCGTTTTGACAGCCAAAATCACTTACATGGATTTATAAAATGTATCTTAGGGAATAGTGCTGTTCCTGTTTACAATTGGTGAGAGCATGGGACTTTTCGAGTGGTTTGTGTATCTCCCTCTTTTTCTCCTGCCCTTTTTCCTCCCCGCTTGCTTGTGAGAATGTATAGCATAAGGACATGGAAATAAAATGTGCTATTAAACGTTTTCCCGCCTAGTGCGTACAGTCCTCTAATATGCTGTATCTGTTATTTATTACATTCATTGCTTTCTATCTTTCTCTCGTTACTGAAGTGTAAGCTGGGGAGGTGTGTCTTTGTTTATTGCCTAGAACAAACGTGCCTGCATAATTGTTTAAATATTTGTTGACTGTCTGAATTAAAGGGTGCAACTTCAGCTTTGTTTTGGATTCCCTAGTGTATACTATGTCATAATACTAAACTGCATTTCTTAAACATGCCACTTTCTCTTTTATGTGTATTGGGCTCTCCACCTAGAGTCCTTGTCTTTTTTTCCTCCCTTTTACACCTAGCAAAATAATACTAGTTTTTCAGATTAATCATCCTCATTGCTTAGACATCACCTCCCATTCCACCCCTAACTTTAGTACTTCAGTTGATTATATCTTCAACTTTATCTTGTATCCTCTTATTGCACTGATCCTGTGTTGTAAGTTACACTCGTAAGTTAAATACGTGTTTCCTTTCTGTGCTGTGAATGCCTTGAGGGTAAGACACTCTGTCTTGTATATTACCAGCACCTAGCATAATTCAGGGCAAATTGAAGGTTTTATTTGTTGGATTTCAGTCTGAAATAGATTTTAAATGGAATCTTTATAGAGTTCAAACATCGTATATTTTTAGTTGTGTTTCTTTCATCTCTCCCTCAAACCAAGATGTATCCTTACAGTGCTAAGTGATAAAGATTATGAACAGTTTTATCTTGAAGTTCCTAGTAGTTTGTGAGATAATTGAGATGTTAAATTATCAGTTGGCAGTTACTAGAGTTTAGCTTTGTTGGCAGTTCTAGTTTAAACATTCATTTCTTAGGGGTCAGAATTTCCTATTGAGAATTGTTACATTTTAATTTCTAAACATCACATGACTTAAGTGAGAAAATAGATATGAAAATGTTTTGTAAACTGTAACATACTAAACAAATAACAGATATAAAAATATTTATCTCCCTTCTGGGTTGCTTGTGTGGGAGAAAGAACACTATTAATTGATTATTTCTTGAACTGTTTATCGGTTTTCTTTGCTTAGTTTTCTTTGAGTCCATGGTAACGCCTGCAGTTATCATGAAAGTTATAAAAGTGCACAAATAATTACCTTTATACATTTTTAGTGGTTTTTAAAAATCTCAAATAATGAAAGTTTAGATTTTTAAGTTTAGCACTCAGATGCATATTTATTTCTTGCTGAGTACTTAATGTGCTCTGGGAAAAAGGCATCAGGTAAAAAAAGGTATGTTTGTCTAAATAGTTAGGCTTTAATCGTGAATATAAATAACCAAGAGAATCATTAGTACACTTGTTAAAGCAATTATCTTTTTTATATGAAAATAGAATTTCCCTGAAATCTATATTTGTGTGGTACTTTTATATGGAGATTTGCTGTATGTTACCTCATTTGTTTCACACTCTGAGCTATGTGGTAATGTCACCATTTTATAATTGAAGAAGTGGTCTCAAATTTTTATTTTGTCCAAGTCACAAAACTAGTAAGTTAGTAGAATGAGGACTCAAACCCAAGTCTTCAAATGCCAGATCTTTTGTTCTTCCTGCCACACAATGCTTGGGTATGTTAGAGATAAAGAATATTATATTTCAATGGAATGTACATACAGCAAGACTTTAATGAAGTAAATAAAATAGCTGGATATTTTCTTAATAACTCTCTTACTCTTCATTGTCTAATAAACTCATTGTTTTACTTCTGGTTGTAAAACAGAGGTTGAACACTTTTATTTCCCTTAATTTTTAAGTTAAATCTCATACGTGGCAAGTCTGGAATTTAGTAATTTGACATTCAAAACCCTTCCTTAAGAATTTTGTTTTCCAAATGGCAGGGATTTGTTTATTTTCATTTATTGAGATATACTTGGCATATAGTATTAATATTAGTTTCTGGTGTATGACATAGCATTTTGACTTTTCGACACATTATGAAATGGTCAGTATAATATGTCTAGTTATCATTTGTTACTGTACAAAATTAATACAATGTTACTGACTCTATTTCCCATGATCCATACTGTACATTACATTCCATTACATATATTTTATTACTGAAACTATGTATTTATTGATTCCCCTTAGCCATTTGGTCCCCTGCCGCCACCTCATTAATCTATGTTCTGTATCTATGAGTCTTGGTGTTATTTTGTTTGTTTTGTTTTTTAGATTCCACGTGTAAGTGAAAACATGCAGTATTGGTCTTTCTCTGACTTCTCTCACTTAGCATAATGCCTTCAAGGTCCATGTTGTCACAAATGCCATAATTTCATTCTCATTTATGGCTGAGTAATATTCCATAGTATGTATAGTTGACCCTTGAACAACATGAGGGTTGGGACACTCAACTCCCTTGCAGTCAAAAATCCACATAAAACTTTTGACTCCCCACAAACTTAACTACTACTAGTCTAGTTTTGACCAGAAGACCTACCGATAACATAAACAGCCAAATATCACATATATTGTATATTCTGTATATATATATATATATATATGCTGTAATATATACTGTACTCTTACAATAAAGTAAGCTAGAGAAAAGAAAATACTAAGAAAATCGTAAAGAAGAAAATACACTTATGGTACCTAAAAATATTAAGTGGACCTATGAAGTTCAAAGTTTTGTTGTTTAAGGGCGGTTATATATACTACATCTTTTTTATCCATTTGTACATTAATGGACACAGGTTTTTTAAATACCTTGGCTATTGTAAATAATGCTGCAGTGAACATAGCAGTGCATATATCTTTCTGAATTAGTGTTTATATTTTCTTCAGCTAGATACCCAATAGTGGAATTGCTGTATTATGTGGTAGCTCTAATTTTAGTTTTTTGAGGAACCTTTATTCTATTTTCTATTGTGGCTGCACCAATTTACATTCCCAACAGTACATAAGGATTCCCTCTTCTCCACATCCTTGCCAACTCTTGTTATTTGTTGTGTTTTTTATTCCAGCCATTCTGATAGCTCTAAGGTGATATCTCGTTTTAGTTTTGATTTGCAGTTTCCTGATAATTAATGATTTTGAGTATCTTTTCATGTGCCTTTTGGCCATCGTGTGTATCCTTAGAAAAATATCTATGCAGATTCTCTGCCCATTTTTTAATTGGATTTTTTGTTATGGGGTTGTCTTGAGTTCTTTGTATATATTTGATATTAACCCCTGATAGAACAAATGATTTGCAAATAATCTTTTATAGTTTTGTAGTTGCTTTGTTTTGTTGATGATTTTCTTTACTGTGTAGAAGCTTTTTATGATGATGTATTCACATTTGTTTATTGTTGGCTTTGTTTCTGTTGCCTTTGGAGTCAGATATAAAAAACATTGTTAAGACCATCGTCAGGGAGCTTAATCACCTATGTTTTCTTCTAGGATTTTTATGGTTTTAGGTTGTACATTTGAGTTTTTAATCTATTTGGACTTGTTTTTATGTATGGAGTAAAATAGTGGTCCATCTTTATTAGTTTGTATTGTAGCTTCAGGTTTTCCCAACATAATTTGTTGAGGACACTGTTTTTTCCCACTGTATATTTTTGACTCCTTTGTTTGAAGTTAATTGACCACATGTAATTGGGTTTATTTCTGGCCTCTCTTCTTTGGATATATGTGTCTGTTTTTGTGCTATTACCATACTGTTATATTACTAAAGCTTTGCAGTATAATTTGAAATCAGGGAGCATGATACCTCTTAGTACCCCCCTCCCCAAGTTGTTTTGGCTCTTTGGGGCCTTTTGTGGTTCCATACAAATTTTAGAATTATTTGTTCTGATTTTATGAAAAATGTCATTGGAATTTTGAGAGATTGAATTGAATCTGTAGATTGCTTTGAGTAGTATGAGTATTTTAACAATATTGATTTTTCCACTTGATGAGCACAGAATACTTTTCTATTTATTTGTGTCTTCAGTTTCTTTCATCTGTGTCTTAAAAAGTCTTCATTCTTTTTTGATCCAGTTTTGACTGGGATTGTTTTCTTGATATTTCTTTCTGATAGGTCATTATTAGTTTTTATTACCTTTTTATCCTGTAAGTTTACTGACTTCGTTTATTAATTTTAGTAGTTTTTTTGGTGGAATCTGTGGGTTTTCTACATACAGTGTCATATTGCCTGCAAGTAGTGATGGTTTTAATTTTTCCTTTCCTATATTATGCCTTTTATTTCTGTTTCTTGCCTACTTGCTATTACTAGGACTTCCAGTACTACGTTGAATAAAAGTGGAAAGAGTGAGCTGTTTGTTCTGTTCCTGATCTTGGAGGAAAAGCTTTCATCTTTTCATCATAGAGTATGATCTTAGCTGTGGGTTTGTCATGTATGGCCTTTAGTATTTTAATGCATGTTTCCTCTCTACCCACTTTGTGAGAGTTGTTTTTTTTTTTTTAATGGATGTTGAATTTTGTCAAATGCTTTTTCTGCATATATTGAGATCATGTAATTTTAATTTTGTTAATGTATATAACATTAATTGTTTGATGGATGTTGAACCATCCTTGCATCCCTGGAGTAACCCCCCCTCCCCCTTGATCATGATATATGATCCTTTTAATATATCGTAGAGTTTGGTTTGGTAATATTTTGTTGAAGATTATTGCATCTCTGTTTATCAGGGATGTTGGCCCGTAATTTTCTTTTTTAGTGGTGTCCTCATCTGGATTTGGTATCAGGGTAATGCCAGCCTCCTATGATGAGTTTGGAAGCTTTTCCTCCCTTAGAATTGTTGGGAAGAGTTTGAGAAAGATCATATTAAATCTTTGAATTAAATCTTAAAGAATTCACCGGTAATGTTCTCTGGTCATGGACTTTTGTTTGTTGGGAGGTTTTTGATTACTAATTGAATGTTCTTACTAGTAATAAGTCTTTTCTGATTTTCTGTTTCTTCGTGATTCAGTCTTGGAAGATTTTAAGTTTCTAGAAGTTTATCCTTTTCTTCTGTGTTGTTTAATTTGTTGGCATATAACTGTTCATAGTAGTCTCATGATTTCATCTTCCTGTGGTATCAGTTGTAATTTGATTTCTAATTTTATTTGAGTTTCTCTCTTTTTTTCTTGGTGTGTTCAACTAAAAGTGTGTCCATTTTGTTTATCTTTTTGAAGAATCGTTTCTTAATTTCTTTGACCTTTTTTATTGTCTTTTAGTCTTTTATTTATTTTCACTCTGATCTTTATTATTTCCTTCCTTCTGCTAACTTTGGGCTTTGTTCTTTTTCTAGTTCTTTTAGTGTAAAGGTAAATTATTTGAGATTCTCTTGTTTCTTGAGGTAGAACTGTATTGTTAAGAACTTCCCTCTTAGAACTGCTTTTGCCACATCTCATGATTTTGATATGTTGTATTTCTGTTTACATTTGTCTCTAGGTGTATTTTATTTCTTCTATGGCCCAGTAGTTCAGTGACACATTTAATCTCCATGTATTTATCGTTCTTCCAGTTTTTTTCTTAAAATTGATTTATAGTTTCATACTAGTGTGGTCAGAAAGATGCTTTACAAATAATTTCAGTCTTTCTGATATTGAGACTTGTATTATAGCCTAACATGTGAGCTATCTTGAAGAATGTTCCATTTGCACTTGAATGTATATTCTGATGCTTTGGGATGGAATGTTCTGTATATGTCTATTAAGTCCATCTGGTCTAATATGTCATTCAAGACCAATGTTTTCTTACTGATTTTCTGTCTGGATGATCAATCCATTGATGTAAGTGAGGGTGTTAAATCCCCTATTTGTATTGTATTGCTGTCAGTTTCTCTTTTTATGCCTTTATACTTGATGTATTTCTGTGTATTTATATGTGATGTATGTATTTTGGAGCTTCTCTATTGGGTGAATATGTATTTATAAATGGTGTATCTTCTTGTTGGATTGATCTCTTTATTATTTGTAGTGCCTTTTTTTGTCCCTTATTACAATCTTTGTTTTGAAGTCTATTTTGTCTGATATGAGAATCACTACATTGGTTTTCCTTTTGTTCCATTTGCATGGAATATCTTTTTCCATTCCTTCTCTTTCTCTTCCTTTCACTTTCCTTTCACTTCTCGGTGTGTTTTTGTCCTTCTGTATTGAGTCTTTTGTTGGCAATGTATAGATGTGTCCTTTAAAAAAAATATATAGCCACTTTGTCTTTTGGTTGGAGAATTTAGTTCATTTGCATTTAAAGTAATTATAGATAGGTATATACTTCTTGCCATTTTGTTCATTGTTTTCTGGCTGTGTTTGTAGTTCTTCTCTTCTCCTTGTTTCTTTTTCTATTTTCCCTTGTAGTTTGATGATTTTCTTTAGTGTTATGTTTACATTCCTTTCTTATTTTGTGTATTAAAAAATTTTTTTAATGTTTATTTTTGAGAGGAGAGAGACCACACATGGGGGAGGGTCAGAGAAAGAGGGAGAGAGAGGATCCAAAGCAGGCTCTGCGCTCACAGCAGAGAGCCCGATGCAGGGCTCAAACTCACAAACTGCAAGATCACAGCCTGAGCTGAAACCAGATGCTCAACTGACTAAGCCACCCAGGTGCCCCCTTATTTTGTGTATTTACTGTAAGTCTTTGCTTTGTGTTACCTCGAGGTTCACACATATTATCTTGAGTATGTAATAGTCTATTTTAAGTTGATAGCAACTTAAATTTGAGTACATTACAAAACTATATTTTTAACCATCTTGGTAGCTTTATAAGTGATTAATCTAGTACCATTACTATATATATACCTTTTTCGGTAAGAATTTTTACTTTTGTATGCTTTCTTGTTAATTAGTGTCATTTCTTTTTAGCTTAAAGAAGTCTCTTTAATTTCTTGTAAGGATGGTTTAATAGTGATGAACTCTTTTAGCTTTTGTTTGTCTGGAGAACTGTCCTTCAAATCTGAATGATAATCTTGCTGGGTATTCTTGGTTGGAGTTTTTTAGAGCACTTAGAATATGTCAAGCCACTCCCTTCTGGCTTGCAGAGTTTCTGCTGCTGATAGCCTATGGGGTTTCTTTTGAACATAACAATTTGTTTTTCTCCTGCTGTTTTTAAGATTCTCTTTTTGAGGCACCTGTGTGGCTCAGTCTGTTAAACATCTGACTTTTGATTTCGACTCAAGTCATGGTCTCACGGTTGTGGGATCAAGCCCCATATTAGGCTCAGAGCTGGGCATGGAGCCTACTTTGAGATTCTTTCTTCCTCACCCTCCGTCCTTCCCCTGCTCATGCTCCTTCTATCTCTCTCAAAAAAAAATTTCTCTGTTTTTAACTTTTGGTATTTTAATTATAATATGTCTTAGTGTGGCTGTCTTTGGGTTCATTTTCTTTGGAGCTCTCTAGGGTTTCTGGACCTGGATGTCTGTTGCCTTCTTTAGGGGAATTTTCAGCCATTATTTCTTCAAATTAGTTTTCTGCCCCTTTATCTTTATTTTCTTCTTCCTGGACTTCTATAATGCAAATGTTATTCTACTTGATATTGTTCCAGACGTCCCTTATTTTCATTTTTTTAAATTACTATTTTCTTTTTATTTTTTTTGCCACTCAGTTAGGGTGAGTTCCATTGATTTATCTTCCAGCTCACTGATCTGCACTTGTACTTCATCCAGTGTGCTGTTGCACCTCTCCAGTGTATTTTTCAGTTCAGTTATTGTATTCCTTAGCCCTGTGACTTTTCTTCAGTACTTTGTCTTTGTTGAAATTCTCACTGTGTTCATCCATTCTTCCAAGTTCCATAAGCATTTTATGACCATTATTTTGAATTTGTCATCCAGGTGAATTCCTTGTCTCCATATTATTAAAGTCTTGTTCTGAGGTTTTGTCTGCTTTTGTTTGGAATGTATTTCTCTGTTTCCTCATTTTGTTTGACTATCTGCATTTGTTTCTCTCAGTCTTGAAGGAGTGGTTTTATGTAGGTTTTGATCGTTCTCCTTCAACCTTGACTAGCTGTTGGTTGTCTCTTGTACTTTTGTGATTGTTTCAACTGCCTGATTTATTCTTGATATGTCTTTGTTATTAAGGATGTGCCAAGACCTGTCAGCAATCCAAGAAAAGGAATCTCTTTTAGCACCTAGTTTCAGGCTGACTGGAAGACCGACCTTCAGACAGCAGCTTTTCAAGTGTGCAAGTATGTGCAGTCTTGTGGGGCTGCAGTTGTAATTCCTGTGGGCCTCCAAACTGTAGGATCTAGAGGTGTCCCTAGGGCAACAGTTGCAAAAGCCTGGGCTCCGGACAAGTGTATAAACTCTTTCCTGGGAAGTTTTGCTGAGCCATAGCAAGGCCAAGGTGGTGAACAAGTATGATGTCTCCCTGGGAGCGCTTTTTTAGCCTCTAGTTTGTGGGAAATTTGATGCCTGGCCTTCAGGCTGAAGCACTAGGCAAGCAAATAGGCTTTTTTCACAGGAAGAGCAGGGTTGTGTTTCAGTCTTCTTTCTGTCTCTGCGGTGCCCTGGGGGTGGTAGCCCTGGGGGTGGTAGCCTGCCAAGAGCTCTCTGTCCAGTTGTATGGTCTTGTGCAGCTCTGGAAAGCCAACCTTCTTGGGCATCAGGGCCAGGCAATCAAGAGATGTTCCCTGTGTGGATTGTGTGTGCCTGCTGGCTTTAGCAAGGCAACTGGAGAGTGTGGTGGGTGGGGCAGACTCACAGGCTTCAGAGAGGCAGCAGAAAAATGTCTGTGATTACCCATAGGCTTCAGCAGTGCTGTGAGAAAGTGCCTGGTCTGTGCCTTATTCAGAAGGGTAATTAGAGAATGTTTTAGTTTGCCTTTTCAGGATTGTCTGACCAGTTTTCTCAGTTATCTCTAAGTTTTTCCTCTTATGCACTACTAAAGAAAAATTAAAGGTAGGATGATCACATAGCCTCGTTTGTTTCCAGCACTCTTTGTTTATGTGTGTTACTTTGTGATAACGATTAATACTGCTCTCTTTCACTCTTTAAAATAATCCTATTTTGGATGAAAAATTTGAAGGTGTATTCGTTATCTGTTGTGTTGTGTAACAAATTACCCTGAAACGTAGCTGCTTAAAACTATATTTATCTCACAGTTTCTGTTGGTCAGGAATTCAGGTGTGGTTTAGTCGGTGCCTCTGCCCCAAAGTTTCTTGAGAGGTTGCAGTCAGGGTGTTAGGAGGAGCCATGTTTTACCTGAAGGCTCAAATGAGGGAGAATCTATTTCCAAGCTTACTCACTTGGTTATTATTGACAGGATTTAGTTCTATGTGGACGGTTGGACTGAGGGCTTCAGTTCCTTGCCAGCTGATGGCTAGGGGCTTCCTGCAGTTCCATTCCATGTGAGCCTCTCCATAGCACAGCATGGCAGCTGGCCTTACAAACGTTCACACCCCCAGCTCTGAAATGACTCCCATCACCTCCACTGCATTCTGTTTGCTAGAATCAAGTTATGAGACCATTCTTCACTCAAGGCGAGACATTTCACAGGGCTTGAATACCAGGAGGTAGTTATCATTGGGGGCCACCCTAATAAAAGGGAAATTGCTTTCCTTAATACTTCTGCATAATGGAATGTAACTTATTACCTGTTTCTGTTTTCGTTTTCCTGCAAAAAGAGATTTGCTTCAGGCTTCTTTTTCTTTTTAATGATCTGTATCTGTTTGTACACACAGTAGATTCAACTCTTCTTAGAATTAGCTCTAATTCACAAATTTGGTATCCACAAACTTCCTGCTAAAGGGACCCATGTACATTTTCATGTAACATAATTTCTGGGAGTGCTAGTAAGCATAAAATGCAGCAGGTTCTTGATACATACCTTTGTAGTGGCTTTAGTGCAGCTTCGAATGCGTAAAATGAGTTCAGATCCAGGTTTTAAGGACTTGCTAGGTCATTTGTTTGAAGCCTTGTGCCAAAAGGCAGAGGGCACAGACTGTATCCTGAGCTTTAGCTGGCTGCTTGGCACATTCACTCAGTCAGTTGGAGGAATGGAGGATTCACCATGTGTACAGCTACCGGAAGCTATAGAAAGCAATTTAAAAGGGCATTGGTGTTTTGAAGTGAAGGTAAAGTCGTACCTTGAAAGGACAGGACATCAGAAACGCTCCTAATCTTCTTATCTTTAAGGGCAGGAGGGAAGGAGGAACCCCAGTGCTTCTCCTATTTCTGGAATGAATAAGGAGTGCCCAGATCAAAGTGTCCCTCCCACACTGTTATTGGCAAGAATGAAGAAGAGCCCCGAAGTTCTTTCCATTCCTCCCCAGTATCATAGCCACACTTCTCTTTCCATTGAGGGCATCAGGATTAAGCTCTTTATGTCTGTTTACATTAACTACCACAAAAATTCCAGGTGTCTAGAGTCATTCCTCATGCCCATGTAACTGTCTTTTTACTTTTCTATCCACATCCCTGGTCTTCTGCTGCTTCTCTGAACATTTCCTTCATCTTCTTTGTTTAGACTGACCTGGGATTTCCTCTGATGACACTTTTTCTCATCTTTCTTTCATAAATTTCTTCAGCTGGTGGCTCTTTTTTTATTCTATATTTCTGATATCCCTTCTGTCCCTAGAGGTGGAGATAGAGACTTGCTCCTCATTGCTCTTTTCAGACCTCTTTCACTTTTCTCTTAGTAGTCCTGATCTGTATCTTCTCTGACTCTACCTCGTTGTGTATCTATAGGCTCATTCGCCTTCATTTCTTTAAGATTTAGCTCCTAGCTCATGGTCACTTTCTCTGGCACTACTTGTATGATAATTACGGAAATTTCATTGCATATATAGACAATTTTTCTTAAACTGTAGTTTTCCCCAATGACCATATCCTCTATCCTGCCTTGAGGTACTTGCTCCCATGGTCATTTCCTAGACCTTGACTTGATAACTAAAGTTCCTCCATAATCTCAATTTCAGATATTCTGGCCATCACCTTCTGTCTTTACAAGCCACTCCTTCCATTGCACCAGGTGCCCCTTGAGTCCATCTGTTACCTGCAGTCTATTAGTCTTACCACTCTTTCACTGGTCTTCAATAGATCCATCATTATAATCACAACTTTACATGTATCCTCAACTCAGCTGATCCCTCCCCCTAGCTTTGTCATCCTTATGTGGTGGAATTCCCGCCTTGGTTAAATTCAACTCTCTTTTTCATGCCTACTTTTGTACATTTTAATGTTGCTGGAGAAAAAAGAGCCATACTGACCGGTCATACTCTAAATTCATAATCATGAACCTCAAGAGGGCTAGTACCTGCCTAGCAACCTTGGTACATTTTCCTGGCCCATTCTTCCTCCTTCCTTCAAACCACCCACCTCCCCACCCACTCTTACCATTTTTTACTCTCAAAAAATAGAAGTAATCAGAGACAGTGTCCACAAGCGCTCACTGCCATATCCATCTTCTTAATTCCCTCTGGTTATTATACTTTCCATGTTCTACTTGGTCAGTAAATCCTGTTCCCTCTCAATTATTCATGAACATTGTTCCAAAAGTTCTTCTGCCTCACTGCTGCATGTTTTTTCTCTATTAAAAAAATTCCCAGGGGCGCCTTAGTGGTTCAGTTGGTCGAGTGTCCTCCTTCAGCTCAGGTCATGATCTCACAGTTTGTGGATTTGAGCCCCTGGTTGTGCTCTGTGCTGACAACTTGGAGGCTGGAACCTGCTTTGCATTCTGTGTCTCCCTCTCTCTCTGCCCCTCCCCTGCTTGCACTCTGTCTCTCTAAAAAATAAACATTAAAAAAAGTTTAAATTTTAATTTAAATCTTTTTTAAAAGATTTTCCATCAGTGAATAAGTGTGCCCTAATTTATTTCATCTTTAAAAAAGCGATCTTCTGGGGCGCCTGGGTGGCTCCGTTGGTTAAGTGCCTGACTTTGGTTCGGGTCATGATCTTGCTGCTTGTGAGTTCGAGCCCTGTGTTGGGTTCTGTGCTGACAGCTCAAAGCCTGGAGCCTGCTTCAGATTCTGTGTCTCCCTGTTTCTCTCTGCCCTTCCCCCACTCGCTCTGTTCTCTCTCTCTCAAAAATAAATAAAAATATTTAAACAAAATTAAAAACAAAAGATACAAAATGATCTCCTGACTCCATTTCTCCCTCTAGCTACTACTCTGTTTCTTCACTCTCCTTTGCAAAATGAAACTCCTTGAAAGAGTTATCTGTATTTACTTTCTCTAATTATTATTTTCCTGTTTTCTTTTATGCCCTGTTCAAGCGGCGTTGGCTTCACCAGTCTGCCTATAGCACTCTTGTCAAGGTTGTCAATGACCTCCATGTTTTTGTGTCAGGCCCTAGTCATCATCTTATGCTTTGCTTTATTCATATTTGGTATATTTGATTATACTTTCTCCTTGAAACATTGTCTCATTTGGGGAATTCTACTTGATCCAGGTTCTCTATCATTCATTCACTCTTCTGGCCTTGCTTTATCCCTAGTAAAGTGAACTCCCTTAGTGAACTCATTCCATTCACATGCTGACTATTCCCTGATTTGTATCGCTAGCTCACAATTCTCTCCTAAATTCTAGATTCATATATCCAACTACCAACTTGACATTCTCACTTGGATGGCTTATAAAATTCTCAAACCCAGCATATTCAAAACTGAATATTTGATCTTCTCACTCAAACCTGCATCAGTCACAGTCTTACTCAGCTCATTTGCTGACACCTCAAATCTTTCTGGATACTCAGGCAAAAACCTTAAATATTATCATTGGCTTATCTCTTCTTTCACCTCCTATATCTATTCTGACAGCATATCCATCTTGACAGTCACTTCAACTTCAACGTTTATCTGGAATCTGAGTGAATTTTACTACCTTCAAAAGCCTTGTCCTAGTCTGGGTTACCATCATCTCTCTGAAATAACAGCATTTCTGATATTGAAACAGCCTCCCACCTAGTCTCCCTGCTTTTGTCCTCCACCCCCCTCCGCACATTTGTCTGTTTCTAAGATTGCAACCAGAGTGATCCATTTATTCATTTATTTATTTATCTATTTTTGTTTATTTATTTTTGAGAGAGACAGAGTACGAGTCGGGGAGGGGCAGAGAGAGGAGGAGACACAGAATCTGAAGCAGGCTCCAGGCTCTGACCTATCAGCACAGAGCACGATGTGGGGCTTGAACCCATAAACCTCGAGATCATGACCTGAGCCAAAGCTGGATGCTAAACTGACTGAGCCACCTAGGTGCCCCGCAGAGTGATCGTTTTAAAACAAGTCAGTTCATGTCTCTCTTTCCCCAAAACTCTAATGGCTTCCCAATCCAAACCATAAAAAGCAAAATCCTTACAATGACTAACAGGGCTCTATACCACCTCTATCCAGTGGAAAAATAATGCAAGCTACACATAATTTTAAAGTATCTAGCAGCCATGCTGTAAAAGTAAAAATAAAACATTAATCTTAATATATCTAACTTTAAGCCATTGTATTAAAATGTTATCAACATACAATCAATATAAGGAATCATTAATTGAATTATTTTACTTTTTAATATCAATTCTTCAAAATCTGGTGTGTATTTTATACAATTTGGATGCCAAATTTTGATTGGAAATACTCAATTGGCATTTAGGTTTCATAAAGTTTACAGTTGAACAAGTAGATTTACATATCCAAGTAGTTCTAGACATTCTTAAAAGTTTTTTAATAACTAAATCTAGTCTTGGTTTTAAAATTTTAAATATTACTTAAAGTTAAAAAATTTAAAATTCAGGATGCTTGGGTGGCTCAGTCGTTGAGCATCCGACTCGATTTGGGTTCAGATCATGATCCCAGGGTCATGGGATTGAGCCCCTGTGTTGGGCTCCTTGCCAAGCATAGAGCTCACTTAAGATTCTCTCTCTCCCTCTGTCCCTCCTCATCTCCCCCCCACTAAAAAGAAATTTAAGGTTCAATTCTTAGCCACATTGCGGATGTTCAGTAGCCACATGAGGCCCGTGGCTATCGTATTGGACACTGTAGCTCTTTACCATCTGGCCCTTCTTCTCTGACTTTATCTCACGTGGCTTTCTCTTTGACTCACTCTGTACCAACCTATAATGGCCTCCTGTTCTTTGATCACAGCAGATACTTCCAATTTCAGAGCCTTTGCATTTGGTATTCTTTTTGCCTAAAACACTTCACCCCTAGGTGGCTACATGACTTACTCCTTCATCTTCTTCAATTTTTCCTCAAGTATCACCTTCTTAGAGAAGTTTTCCCTGGCCAGTTTGTCTAATATCTTTACCAGTTGCCTTCTGCCTCAAATTCTTAGATTATCAGGTTGCTTTTTGAAGGAGAGAAGAGGGCTGAAAGGGGGAAGGTGCCTGATCTACAAAGGGAACTGTCCCATACAGACAAATCAATGAGTGTGTTAGGAAAAGCACAGAGTAACATTGAATAAGTGACTATATCCCTTTAGCTCGCTGCTACCTAGGCAGCTCAGAGCATTGTGTGTGTGTGTGTGTGTGTGTGTGTGTGTGTGTGTGTGTGTGTGTACATACCTGACCCCCTTATAAGAAGGTAAGCTCCTTAAATGCAAGGTTCTGCTCTAATATCCTTTTGTATCCTCTCTGGGACCTAGCATAGAACTTTGATCAAAAGACAGTCCGTACTCCACTTATGGACTACTTAGTGGTTAACCTTTTGTGTTTTACATTCTCGATGACATCTTTCCTCCCTTCTTTCTCACTGCCAGCAACTGGTATGTACTTGCCGATGGCGTGTATGTGTTGGCTTCATATGTGCTATGGCTGTGTTGGGACACTGATTCTTCTTCTCTTGTCTTATTTGTTTTACAAAACTAACTCCTCTAAGAAGCCTTCATCACTGATTCTTCTAGTTATAAACTCCTTCTTCAGTGGGAGATATGTACACCTGTATACATACAGGTGTATACTTCTGTTTTGTATTCTAGTAGGGAATATAAACATATAAACACAGTTACAATAGAAAATGAATTCTTAAGGGCAGGGACCATGCGCTACAAAATTTAAAATCTTTAACGCCTTCCTCAGTGCCTTACATGTAGCAGGTACTCAGTGCTTGTAAAATTTAATGAACCAGGTACAGAGTAGTAAAGAGAGTTGCTGTTCATGGGCGAAACTTAAGTTGTTTAAGATACAAGTCTTAAACCCAAGGACCTTTTCCAAACCACATCGAGAGGCAAAAGATGCAGAGCTGTGAGAGAAAATGTGAAGAGAAACAGTAAAATTGAAGATCAGTCCCTGGATAGAAGGGAGACTAAGGATCTGAGGTACTCAGAAGGACTTGTAATGTTGTAAACCCAAGGAATCACATATATTCAAGTAGAGTGACAAAACTCATTGTTTATATTACAGGAATACTGTTTTCACTTTTACTCTGGATTTTGCTCTTGATTTTTTGATGTATTTGTACAGTTGTTTGCATCCCTACTTAAACTTTGATAATCTCACATCAGAGTAAAGATCCATCCCTCTTTGGTTAACTAAGGGATTGGGGCAAATACTTACTAAGAATCCTTCTAACTCTGTGACTCTGTTATTTTGAGTAAACCAAATCCTATTAGCAGATACTTTAATGGTGTCTGTTGAGCAGAAGTGTTTCTATCAGTTTTGCTTGTTTGCTGCCACTGTTTGTTCTTTATAAACGGAGTGCATACTAAAAGTAGGCATTTGGGTTGCTTATGAGGATATTTTGGTGGCAAGCTCATAATAGGAAAAAATGTTTTGATTTTGAATTAATTCTATTATCAGGAAATTAGAGTTTATGCAGTTTTTCTCCAGAGATATTTTTGGTGACTCACAAGTTTAAGCTGGCACTGTGTCTTGTCAATTAACTGTTTCTGATTAGGGGTTCTGGGTAAAACGGAACAGTATTTCTTCCTCTCCCTGATAATTCATTGTGAAGGGTGGCAATACATGAGCGTATTTCAGCAGGCATCAGAAAGAAACAGAAGGGACAAAAATTCTTTTTCTGTTGTTCTTAAACATATGTTCTTTGTTTTAAAAACCGGGGTGCCTGGTTGGCTCAGTCAGTAAAACATGCTGCTCTTCATCTTGGGGTTGTGAGTTTGAGCCTCACGTTGGGTGTAGGTAGACATTACTTAAAGACAATCTTAAAAAGTTAAGTAATGAATAATAAATATAAAAAATATTACCCCCCAAAATATTACAAAAAAATAACAGAGCAAACTTCACAATACAAATAAAAGGAGGTAAGTGTCTCTGCTTGCTCTTTATTTTTAACTCTCCCCCTTCTACATAGCCTCAGCCACTTCAGACTAGATAACTGTTGGATTTAATAAATCCCTCACAGAAAGTGTGACAACTCATTTAGTTGTGTTTTGTTTTGTTTTTTTAAACACATGTCTGCTTCCTATCATTGTAGCTCCTCTGCATCAATCTGAAAGTCTTCCTCTTGCACGTGAACTACCTTTCTTAGACTGTTTATGAAGTGCTTCCCCTTTTTTCCTTGCTGAGAGTCAGATTTTCTCTCCCTTTAGTGGGTACTAAACAGAAGCAACATTCCTATCTGTTGTTCATGTGAAGAGCAGTTGTTTAAGAAACTTACCTTGCTTCTTAATACTTATGTCGGTTCTGTTGGCAAAGCTGGCAAGGCTTGCCACAAAGCTCTCACTGTCTAATTACGATTTTACTGAGAACTAGGTATCTTCTTTCTTCCCCATCTTATTATTTATCATGTCACAAACTTTTCTCAGAATGATTAATATAATATTTTATAGAAATTCTAATGCATCTGCCTTAATTAGATTAATAGCTATTTGATGTGGGTGACGCTGTGAATTTGTGATTTGCATGGCTTCAGATGTCATAATTTTTCCCCCCACTTTCTAGGAAGTAACAGCTAGCAGTCGCCACTATGTTGACAGGCTATTTGACCCTGATCCCCAGAAAGTTCTACAAGGTGTCATGTAAGTAGTATGTATTTAAGAGTCTATCAAAAAGTCTTGTTTGTTTTTGTGTTTGAATTTGCCAAATATAATTCTGAAAATGCAGGGTTAAGACTTTTTTCTTGAATTTTGGAAAAATCCCCTGATACTCATGATTTTAAATATTGTACTGTAAAGAGTTGTCTGATAGTCATTAACTGACATGGTTAATTTACCTTTTTATAGAATACCCGTTTTACCATTTTAAAACATGTTTTCTTTGGAGAATGCTTTTGTGACTTTAATATCCAGCAAAAGCAAGGGAATGAAATTGATGATCTTTTATAATTGGTTAGTAGCGTTTTTTGTTTGTTTTGTTTTTGGTTAACTCACCGTCTGTAAGGCTTGAATCTCCTATTGATGTTTTAAATCTCAGAATTTAGAAAGCAGTCATTAGAAAAGTTAAATAAACTCACGATAACCTGAATGCCCTTCATTTCTCCAGAATTCTCTAGTGTTTAATGAGAAAAAACATTTTTAAGCAACATACCCAAGGTGATAATACTTTTAAAAACTTAGTCGGACAAGTGTGATAAGATTTCAAGCGATTAAAAGATGAATTTTCTATCCCGAGAGCAATTATTATGCTCTTAACACATGACTTCTAAAGAAGAAAGTCTAGCCTAAGACTCCTCCTAGGGTTGGCAAATATGGAGTGCCCACGGCCTAAACTGTGTCCAGGGGAAGGAGGAAGCAAAAACAGGTCAGGACATTTGGGATAGAACACATGAATCGCTTTATTCTCCTCTTACCCTGTTAGTGTTATCAGCCATATAGTACTTTCAGTTTAACTTTTGCTCAGTCATGGCAAGACTAGGATGCTTTGTTTATAAAAGTCTCTACAGATGGTAATTCTCCCCTTACCTCATTCCACCCTGACCCCAACAAAAAGGGCATTGTAGAAGGCATATCTTGGGATGTGGATTTGTAAAGTGGGGGCAAGATAAAAGTGAGTAAGACTGCTTGACTATTCACATTGAGCTGGAAAAGGTGGGAAGCTGGATGTAGATCCTCCGGCATACTTGGCACTTTATCTTCACATTTTCTCAGTTTACAGAAACAGGAGATTATAGTTCTTGTTTTCTCATTATGTTGACTTTGCCTTTGCCCTCTTAACTAGGAGACTTTGTAATGATTTAATCAGCCCCTTTGTAAATTAGTTTGATTATTGCCAGGAAAAGTGGTATTACATCCATTTGTTAAATAAATCAGTTAGGGTTGTACCTACACACAGAGATTGCTTGTGGGGATAGGTGTGATTAACACTTCTCCTTAGGCAGATACTCCCTGCACATAGCCAGACAGTTTTGTGTATTAGTAATCCTAGGTATTATTTAGGATTGTTCAGTAAGTAGTTTAGTTGAAAATATCAGACCTATTAAGTATTCTGTGACCGATAGAAGATGATATTATCATTATTTTTATTATGATTGCTACAGCGGTTATTTAGGAGAAAAGCTAATCTAATCAATCAAGATTTCTATATGACTTTGATCTTGACTTGTATCTGATATGAGTAGCTAATTTAGGTGTTACTTGTCACTTTGAGAAATTTCTCGTTTATCAAAAGAACATTATAGCTTCGTGAAAGTTGATAAATAAGGCATAAAATGCTATGGGAGGAGTGTATTATAATGAACCAGCTAAGGTGAAGCTTGATGGCCTTAGTGCCTCTCAAAGTTATCAAGTTTTAGAGACTAAGCTGTCAGCTGAAATAGATGAGAAAGGTTTTTGTGGCTGGATGGTGGAGTGCAGAGTATGGTCTTTGGAGTTGGACAACAGGAGGTTGAATTCCTGACATTTCCTAGTGGAGGTTTTTCCTAGCTGTGTGCTTGGGCAAGTTACTTAATTCCTTGAGCCTCAACTTCAAGATCTGTAAAGGGAGGGTAATATGCCTGTTTCACCAAGTTGTAAGAATTAAGTCAGAAATAAAAAAATCCAGTGCCTGGTATGTTGTAGATACCTGCAAATTGGCACTTAAGTGCTTAGTTATTACTAGCCCTAGTATACAACAACTTCAAAAATAAGATGATTCTTTTCAAAGAAGAGAAAGAAAAACAAAAATACAAACATAAAAACAATTCAGACTAATGGAGAAGAGGGAGAGGGGCTAGAACAAGAGGATGCAAGTGATAACATATTCCAGTACACGTGATTTGCTACTTAACAATAGTAGAATCCATTTAAAATTTGAAAGGCACAGATCACCCCAAATCTTTTCACTTTATGTCAGAATAAAGCTGGCTTTATACAGATGTGTAGGGTGATTTGATAAAGTGTCCTTGTCCCCAGAGAGAAAATTTATTCAGACTTAATTCTGTCCTACACTCTGTCACTGTCTAAAAATGAATTGTATATAAGAGAATAGACGTGAACTATATTTTTAACATTTTATTCTTAAGTACCCTTGTCTAATACCAGAATAATACAGTATTGATAGAGGAAAAGAGGGGCCAAAATGATGTTTAGGAAAAGAGAGTGGACCAATTTTTTCCTTTTTATACATATTACACAGCCACCATTGAATCATACAGAGACCATTACTAGACTAAAATAGGTGAGTAGCAGGGAGGTAGCCACAGAGTGTAAACAATCAAAGGTACCCTAATTATAGGGAAGGAGAAGATAGAAGCCGAAGTAATCAGATTTGAGTCCAAAATTTCCAATTGGAAAGACATTCAAAAATTGACAACTAGCTTTAGTGACAGGAAAACCAGAGCTTTATCATTTTTCTAGCTGTTTGATTTTTCTTAGTAAGAATTATGAACAGCTAAAACATACCAGCAGGAAAAAGAAAATTGAAGAAATTGAAGGCCAATAAGGACTTTTCATTATGGTCTATAACTAATCTATTCATCTGGTATTAGAGCCTTAGTCCTACCATACATAGAGGGAACTTTGCAGAGAACCCACGTCATAAAGGATCTTTTTACATAGTTAGTGAATATGCCCTTAGGGAAAAATACTATTAAACAACAGAAGTGCTTCGTTTTAATTGTCGAAAAATGAGGAGTTCTCTAGAAATAACTGTTTTGTTAGTAGTACAATATTTGGCTTAATTTTAAACAATCTTGTTGTACCAAAGGTTTGAATACAGAAGCAAATCTTAAAAAAACAAAGTTTGAAATGCTTAACTGAATAGATGATCATTAGGTAGGAGTAAGATATGAACAGAGATAACAAGGAGGTCAGTTACGTAGATCATAAATTGTGGCCTTTGCAACTACCGCTGTATCAAATAAACTATACTGCATTGCAAGGTCTGAGCTTCCTTTCGTGTGGGGATCTGTTTATGACTTAGAAACCAGTTAAAGGATATATTTTAGTGAGGTTACTAGCATATCAACAACATTAAATCTCATAGTTGAAGAAGAAAAACTATTCAACTGTTGATGTAGATTGTAGAGCTGCTTAACACTGTGGTCTTTTTTTTTTTTTTTTTTCAAACATACCTAATAGAAAAGACCACCTGATCTGGTTTTTACGGTAGTGAATCTCCAGGAAGAGATCAGCAGATATCCCTACTTGGCCCTGTGTTGAAAGGCAAAAAATGATATATACAAATATGGCTGGCTTTATAGTTTCCAAGTTGAATAGAACAAAGAAACTAGATTGGATCTTAGGCAGGCAGTTGAGGGTACTGTGGAATCGTTCGGTGGTTTTCACCAAGGGTCCACTTCTAAAAACTATTTCCTGAGGTATTTTATTTTTTTTATTATTTTTTAATGTTTGTTTATTTATTTTGAGAGAGCATGTGCAGGGGAAGGGCAGAGAGGGAGGGAGAGAGAGAATCTCAAGCAGACTTCGTGCTGTCAGCGCAGAGCCCAATGGGCTCGATCCTACAAACTGTGAGATGATGACCTGAGCTGAAATCAAGAGTTGGACCCTCAACAGACTGAGCCACCCAGGAACCCCTATTTTCCAATATATTTTAATACTGATGATATAAGTTTATTTTGGTAATGATTACTTGATTTTCTGGTTCCAGGAAATTAGGTACCTCTGGTTTTAGCAGAATATAGATACATCCTATTTTCCTTTGCATGAGCTAAAGATATGAGCTTTCATAAAATGAAGGCTTTGGATTTTGAGAAGTTTTTAATTAAAGGATAAGTTTTAGGATAATTCAAAAGAAATAGTTCTGTTATTTACTTTTAAAATTGTTATAGATAAATATAAATAAAAATGACCATACATCAAATGAATGGGATGACTCTGAGTCTTACTTGTTTAAACCTATGTATTCTGAGACCATTCAGTCTATTTAAAAGGGTAGCAAGTTTTTCCAGAAATTATTAGGTCAGACTGACATAGTTTTATGCACAGATAGGTAAGCTGTTTGTATATGTGATGTTAATTTTGAATAACAAGAAGAGCAGTATATTTGTACACACACACATATATATATGTATAGTCATATTTGGAGAACATTTAACTGAATACCAGCATATTATAATGTTCTAACATTTTTGATGTTCTTTGAAATGATTACATGTATTAAAAATATTAACATGCTGTAAAATCTGGCATTTATTTTAACGCAGTTGTTTCATAGCACTCTTCATTTTTGAAGAATGTAAGGTGATTTGTAATTATACATTGATAAAACAGAGTTAAATATGTTAACTTCTAATTTCTGAACTAGTAAATTGAAACTGTATCTAATACCATGTACATTCAAAAAAAATCTACACAACAAGGTTATTTATAAAAAAAACTAAATTACTGTCCATTTTCAATTCTGTTCAATTTATATGTATAGCAGGTACACAATAAATGCCTCAGTTGACTTAAAATGGGAACTTCACTACAAATTTCTCAGATGCCTCCTGGATCAAAGCCTTACATTAAAAATAATTTCAATTTGGATAATCTCTAATACGCCATTATCTAATTCTTCTACAACTGGCAGTTCACATGTGTCATTGATAACTTTAATTAGAATATGAGCATATCTCTCACTCCCTAACCATGCTGGATAATGGAAGGCTTATTATACGTGGATGTTTGGCTATTACATTCTCCAAAAAGTACATCATAATTAATTATAATTACAGGGACAGAGGAGTGAGTATGTTTATATTTTTCCAAGTCCAAATAATTTTGTACGTTGTTCACCATGTCGCCTTAGTCTAGCTACCCACAAATGTGTATTTTCTCCTTATGACCAGTGAGTTTTCAGAAAGAGGTCAAACTTCATATCAGATTGTAGTTTTCAGTATCCAGTGTATATTTTTGGTTACTTCACACCAATTAGACTAAGAATTGAGTGTACAGTATTCCAAACAGATGCTTCTTCAGGTAAGTGAAAAGTAATACTGGTTCAAAATGAAAATGATGTACTTGATATTAATATTAAGCTTGTGGTTCCAGCCTTCAGTGATTTTAAAGGTAATTTTCTGTTGTTAGGTATTAGGTTTTCATTTAAAATTTATGCTGTTTAGGCTGTTACACTGTTTTGACTGATTGACTAAAACTATTTCCCCAGCAGGTCAAGATCCCAGTTCTTTAAAAATTTTTTCTTATTGTTTTAATTGTAAAGTGCAGTGTTTGCGTTCTATCTCGGTTTTGATCACTATCCTAATATTCTAATTTAGACAGGAGTTCTGGTAGGCACTGTACATATTGGTTTAATATTTGAGTCTTTTTCTCTTACACACTGAAAATTAATCTCTTTCAGAGTAAAGAAAGGAAGTAGAAAAGTCAACCTCCATGTAAAAAGTAGATGCTTCTTAAATCCATTTATTAGCGGGCAAATATAAGATTTTAGGTAGACTTTAGCTAAGAACGTAGCCTGACAGATACATTTTTGTAACATCTTAATATTGGCTTCTTCTCCCATCATCAATGAGTGGGATATTCTAAGGCTTACTTTTTAGTTTTTCGACCTAGATATTTTTTTATCTCACCTCAAAGATAATTCATTGTGTCCAAAATCAAGATAGGTCTTTGTCTTGTTAAGGGACTTACTTTCTAAACCTCCTACTGTTCTCTGCGTCCAGGAACTCAGACTTGAGGCAGTTCCTCAAGACATGTTACATATCAGATTTCCTGTACCCATCAAATCGTCTCGTTAACTGCTTCCTCAAAATGTATTAATGATTCTTGTGGCTGCCATCTTAGTTTCACATAACCAGGTATCTGGAAGGATTGCATAATTCCTTCAGAAACATTTATTGAGTGCCTACCATGTGCTAGGCTTTGTGCTAGGATGAGAGTGTGTGAGAATGAATAATTTAGTCACTGCTCTGGAAGATCCAGAAGTCTAATGAAGGAGTCAGATAGCTAAATAGACCGTCCACTGTAGTTTGGTCAGTGAGTGCTATGATAATTGTTAAGTACAGGCTAGTTATGGGACCACAGAGGAAGGGCATCAGCCATTTAGTTCCCTTTCTTGAGTCTAGTATTATCTGCTTTCCCGTCCAGTCCACATTCAGCTTATCTTCCTTAGTCACTGCTTCCTTCATACGCTTTTTCTGATGGAAACTTGATTGCTCCTTAATCTATCTCCCTTTAGCTTGTCTCTTCTCCCTATCACTTTTCTTTATATTCTGCTTAATATTTCCACTTTAAAGGGACACTTCTTTTTTTATCCAGTCTCCTGGTCCTGCCCTAAAAATATGATGTGTTTATTTCCAATATGGTCTTATATGAATGGCTTTTCCATTTGCCCTTCTGATTCATTATCCAAATTCTGGCCATTTTCTAAGATTCATTTAGTTCCTGCCATTGCCTCAAAAGCTGGTAAACTTGTCTGATCATCTATTTATCTCAAGCCTGTAAGCACTTGATTTATAATATAGTACTGCTTTACATTGTTAGTGTTATTTTTATCTCCCGAGAGAGGATTGTAAACTCTTCCAGCATCCCATTATGTGATACTTTTGTATCTTTCATAGAGCCTAACACAGTGCTGAGCTCAAAACTTAATTGCTGATATTCAGTAGTATGTAAGTAGGTCATTTTTTTCCTTCCAACATTAAAAGTTGGTAGATACGAGGGGCGTCTGGGTGGCTCAGTCAAGCGTCCGACTCTTGATTTCAGCTCAGGTCATGATCTCATGGTTCATGAGTTCGAGCCCCCTTTTGGGCTCTGTGCTGACAGCACAGAGCCTGCTTGAGAGATTGTCCCTCTCTCTCTCTCTCTCTCTCTCTCTCTCTCTCACTCTCACTTCCCCTCCCTCTCCCTCCCTCCCCCCCCCTGCTTAGGCACACACACTCTCTCTCTCTCTCAAAAATAAATAAACATTTTTTAAAAAGTTGGTAGATATGAGATCTATTCCTGTGATCTACTGGGAAAAGGATATCTTTAATTGAAAGTTAGAAATGCTTTTACCTTGTATAAAATGTAAAATTGAAACATGGGAGGAAAAAGGAAATATATTAGCTGTATTGTTTTTGATCAGTTTGTTCTGATTGCCTGGTATGCTGGAGGTAATGGAAAAAACACTTGGCTTCAAATACATGGATTGAGACTGGCTCTATATCATTTAAAGTGGAGCTCTGAGAAGAGCCCCACACCTGATTCTTAGCTTCCTCTTCAGTAAAATGGGGTTGATACTGCTCAAGGTTGTGATGCAGATTAAATAAAATAATAGATATGGAATGCTGGGTAAACTTCAAGGCAGTATGTACATTTTGCATAATTTTGCTCTCCCATCTTGGATGATAGTTGTGAATTTGCATTTTACAGAAGTATGGATTTCTCTCTGGTTCATTTTGTGATCCATTGATAGTAACTTCTTTGATATTTTCTGTTCAGACTGGCTTTCTTGCCTCTTAAGAGGAAATAGACCTCTATCCTAACAAAGTAATGAGTGTGCTATGATAGAGAGTGGCTACCAGGGACACCTAACCCAGACATGGGAGTTGTCAGGGAAAGCCTCCAGGAAGAAGTGACATTAATATCTAAGGTCAGACCTGAAAGATGAGTAAAGTTAGCCATGAGAAGGTATGAGGGGGGGATAAGGAGAAGAGAGAGAGAATAGCTACACTCTAGCTGGCTCTGAAATTGAATCTTATACCATATTTCAATCTGCTACAGCTAAGTGTATATGATAATGATTATTTCTTTTGGTTGTAACTCTTTCAAAGAAATGATCTATGTATCCCTTTAACCTAACAGTATCCCTTTATAGTAACAACTGACTAGAATTTATTTGCTGGGTGTTAAGGTTTCTTCTTCATTATGTACCATAGATACATTTTACTTACGAAAACCACAGCAAAAATTATTTTCTTTAGATATTGGTCCATTTTATTAAATGTATTCTTTTCAGTCTGCATTTACTCTATAACTACCAGGTACCTCCTTCGTGTCTTTTTTTGTGAACTATGAAGAGAACTGGAAAATTGGTTTTGGAGGGGTTTTTGTTTGCATTTTGTTTATAAAAACATATACTTTCGTGTGGTTTCAGATATTTGGAACACATATAAGGTAATGTAAGGACACCTCATTTCTGCTTAGTCTAGGAAGAGTGGAGAGAAATCTGGGGAAATGTTCCTGTTGGGAATTCTAGAATAGAGAGAGAATGGTACCTAGCACAAAATAGACTCTCAATAGATAACTGCTGGACAGATGGATGTGCCACATTAGTACAGACAGAACACATTAAGAGAAGGGAAGAAGAAGAAAGTAAATGGTAAACTGCTACGTCAGGGTCTATAAGCTGATGATTGGAAAGCAGGTCTCCATAAGGAGGTAGAAGCCTAGATGTGCAGTCTCACCCACTGTGTTCTGTGAGGCTTTGATATCCCATAATTTTATAGTTGTCTATCAGAACTTGGTTAAAACCCCGGTAAGCTTCATTCAACTTAGTCCCCATAAATGAACCTTTTCCCCTGTGAACCATGTGGAAGATCTGAATGATGGTTTACAGAGAGAAACAGATAAGGCCCTGAAAAGAGTAGACCTATCCTCAGGCGCTGAGCTACTGGAGGAAGACTAGGCCACCAGTGGTTGGCTCCAAACTTGTGAAAATGCCATTCAGAAGTTTGTGGCGAGAATCAGCTTTTAGTGCATCACTGCATCATAGCAGTATTTTCTGCCATAATCGAAGAAGGTAATTAAGGAAAAGGGGTATAATAATTATATCAGGGTTTTTAATGCCAGTGAATTTGGTTGGTATTGGAAACACATGCCGACTATAACATTTAGTTGTTGGGTTTTTTTTAAGTAGCTTTTTCTCCCTGTTTTCTACTGTTTTTCTACAAGATCGTGGTTTGCCAATTACAGAATTTTTTAGAATTCTAAGTTTCAAAGTTGGCAGAATATTTGTATATATATTAGAGCCCTGTCACCTTAAAAGAGTCAAAAGAGATGCTGTGTGAGAATGTAGAGGAACTTATTTGGGGATGTGAAAGAAATTGGTGAGCTAAAAACTTCGAGGCTCTATAGTGATGGTCTTAACACTGTCAGATGTGAACCCTGCCATAAATATTTGTTAATGACCCCTGTACTATCCTGAAATTAAATTAGTAATAATACAACTTGTCACATACATAACTCCAAAAATAATAGAATGCCTTCCCTACTTTTAAGTGAAAAAAAATTTAAATTTATAATGTTTCCATATGTAAATGTTTAGCCATGAATACATTAGGACACTTAGTGAAGCAGTGTGAGTGCAAGAGCTGACAATGTGGACTGACGTGTGGTACTGGTAACTCCGGCACTGTGAGTGGCCACCGGGCCGGTGGTCTGGTTTTCCAAAATGAATTAACTTCTAATAAAAAGTATAATCTCCTTTTTATTTACAGGACAGATGCAATACTGGAAAATACAGTTTTCTTTAAAAATGTACTAAAGAAAATGCATTCTGTCTAATTGTAAAACTAAGACAGAAATTTCCAGATACCCTCATTAACTTCCGAAATGCCCCTGTGGGGCTTCAGTCCTCTCTTCCCTACTTTGAGAACCATTGCTATGTAGAATCACATAGCATTCTAGTGTTTTATTTTAAGATAGCACTACTGACCGATTAGGGTAAGTATTTTTTATTAACTATTTTATAAATAGTACTAGGTTTACTTTGAGCTATTTATTTTTTCTCAATCTGTCATTTGGGAGCACTGTTTGTGAACCACTTGGCCATTCATAGATTGTTCTTGTGGAATAGAGTTTTACTCTTGAGGAAGTAAAGATCTGAGCGTAGCTACAATAAAAATTACTGGTGAATAGGTGGGAAATATAAAAGTATTTTTTCTTATTTTTTAATCTCTTTGAAAGGTAATGGGCTGCTTAACTAAAAAATAATAATATGTTATTTCTAACCAAATAAAATAAACTACATATGACAGTAATAGCACAAAGAATGGATGGAGAAGTGGAAGTATATGCCTGCAAGGCTCTTAAAACACAAACGAGATAAGATAATATCCTTTGAAGACTGATTGTGATAAGTGAAAAGATACATATTTGTAAATTGTAAAACAACTACTAAAAAGCAAAAAGCAAAACCCAAAGAGGCACAGCTAATAAGACAATAAAAGGAGATAAAATGGAACCATAAGAAATATGCAGTCCAAAGAAGTCAGACCAAGAAGAAAGGAAGGAACAAAATCATGATCCCTGAAACAAGGTTAGATGCAATATGTGGGCCTTTCCTGAAGAACTCAACATTCTTTGCATTGGAAGTGTTTTATGAGTGCTCAGGGTATCTCCCACTTCCCCCACTCCTCTGCTCTCCTGTATTACAGGCCCCAGGTTCACTCAGTACCTGTCTCTGTTCTTCCCTTGGTACTCCAGGTGCAAAAAGGATCAAGGATTCACTTTGTCACTGATTTCTGTACTTGTCAGTCCACGATGTTGCATAGTAAAGGTAAAGTGGAGTGAATTCATTGATTTTTCTGTAATGTCTCAACATTCCTTGCCCTTTTCTCTTCCCCTGAATTCAGAGACATGAAAAATGCTGTAATTGGAAACAACAAGCAGAAAGCCAATCTCATTGTTTTAGGAGCTGTTCCAAGGTATGTTTGCTATCAGTCCCTTTTTTGCTATTCATACTAAGTTTCTAATGTATTTCTCATTCTCATCCATAAGACGCATCTTTTTTCTATATTGTCTATTTTGTTTTTAAAAACCTCTTAATTTTTAAAATAAACGTTTTGAAATATATGAAGCATATCTTTAGAAATTTTTAAATACCAGAGAATGGAATATGAAACAAATGTATTAATACTTTTTGGAAATTCAGGAAGATCATTGACCCTCGAATAAAAAGATGTGTTGGCTAGATAGACAGTATGTACCAGCCTGATTCTTCTCTGTCTCCTCAGAGCCTTGGCAGTTTTATATGATTGGATAATAGTTTCTTAGCATTCTCAAAGCCTTTTTAAAATAAATTAAAAGATTCTGCTTGATTTTTAATCCTTCTTTTCTTTTTTTAATTTCTAATTTTTAGAATTGCTGTTTTTTAACATAGAAAGTTTTTTCTTTTTTCTGATGAACTAATAAGCTTCTTTTTGGCAGACAGTGATAATTATGTAACTTTCTCTTTGCCTTTGCTACTCAGAACTAAGCTTTTATGTGCAGTTGCTGTTGTTTATTCAGAATTTTTAATATTTTGTTTCTTTCTTCATTTCTGTCTTTTGATGTGGGATTGATGGTTTTGCTGTTTTTATCATAACTCATCTCAAATATATACTGTGGTAACCCTAAAACTCTCAGCAGCCTCTCTTAGGGGATTAGTGTTCAGTATATATAAATATACTTGACAGAGATGAGTGTTTTACTGTAGAACATAAAGGAGGTGGTCATAGTGGTGGATGATTAGAGTTTAGGGAATACTTGCTTGACAGGCAGGGCTGGGGTGGAGATGGGAGGATCTCCTGATTCCCTAAAGGGAGAACTGGAGAAAGAAGAGTTGTCCTTGCTTGAGGAGCTGCGTAAGGACTCTGAATATTTCTTCTAAGCTAAACCTCTGTGGTCTCTGAAATACACCTCTGGATAGTCCAGGTCCCTGTCTAGTCCGAATTTAAGATCTGACAGCACTTGGCATTGACCGTCTGGAGTCTCCATATTCTGGAGTGGCAGATAACACAGACTGTGGTGCCGCTCTCTCTACTTGTGGACAGCTTTCAGAATAATAGTTCTGATAAATTCTGAGATTACATGTAATAGTTCTTTTGCTCAGAATGAAGACAATCTCATCTTGATTTTTTTTACCCAAATATTCCTTCATTAAATTAGTAGCGGATATAAACAAAGGACCATTTCCTAGCCTTCTATAAGCTCACCAACCATATTTTTAGTATGTGGGATGTATTGGTAGCATTTTTCTGTCACATTACTTTTAGCTAATTTACTTATGTTTAATTTTTTTTGTCTCCTCTGTTTATCACATTCCTTCTTTTTAGATTATTGTACTTGCTTCAGCAAGAAACCTCAAGCACAGAGCTGAAAACTGAATGTGCAGTGGTATTGGGAAGTCTTGCTATGGGTACCGAAAACAACGTCAAATCTCTTCTAGATTGCCATATAATTCCTGCCTTACTGCAAGGTCTGCAAGGAAGTCATTTTTGTGCAAGTAAAAATCAGAATCAATTTGCAGTGTTCAAAATACGGATTGAAAAGATGAGTCTCACGTCTCTTTTCTATTGACAGGACTACTGTCTCCAGACCTGAAGTTCATTGAAGCTTGCCTCCGGTGCCTGCGCACTATCTTCACCAGTCCCGTCACTCCAGAGGAGCTACTGTATACAGTGAGTTGTAGAAGTGTTCGAATCATCAGTTAGATTTCACTAACAACATACATCTACTTTACCCGGCGTCTCAAAACTCATCATAACTATGTTAAATCATAGAAAAGTCTCAAGAAGTATGTTAGTGTTTGCTAGTTTGCAAATATCAGGTGTTCTAGATATTATGAAGAAGCGAAAGATAGTATCAGACCTTGAGGAATTTATAAGCTATTTAAAAAAAGAAGACCCATTTTGATCTCTTAATACCAAACTAAAGGCAATATATTTAATGTACTTTAGGATAAATCCAGGAGAGTAGGCTTTACAGAGAATTTGACCTGGATCTTGAATAATGGGTAAGATTTAGAGAAGTGGAGAGAAAAGAAGCCATTCTAGGAAAGATGTGTGTAGGGGAGAATATACAGGCTGGTGGGCAGAGCGGTCTAACGTGGGAAAGGCATCGGTGTGAGTTGCAACTGACGACGTGTCCCAGAACCAGCCTGCGGGGGGCTTGCTTGCCAGGCTAGAATCCGAGGACATGTGTGAGAGAATCTGGAGATCTTTGGAGTCGTTCAGTAGTTTTCAAAAACCTCAGGGATTATTAGGGGGCGTTTTAATCTATTGATTACGTGAGACTTTCTTAACATTATCTAGACCAGTGGTTTTCAAACTCTCTGATATATAATCCATGATAAGAAATATATTTTCCATTGGCACACTGTGCATTTGTGGGGTGTGTGTGTATGTGTGTGTGTGTGTGTGTGTGTGTGTGTGTGAGAGAGAGAGAGAGAGAGAGAGAGAGGTGAGAGAGGTGGTGGGGAGACAGAGAGGAAGAAGATTCCTGGGACAATCTTCACAAAACAGTTCTATAAATGTCTGCCCTCTGGTTTCTATTCTAACCTTTCTCGTTCTTAAAAAAATTTTCTCTGAGCCAACACAAAGAACCAGTGTCAATAGGACACATTCCTATTCTTATAGGATTCTAAATCACATTTTACAAATATTTCAAGAATATAAGCAATGGAGGCATAGTCAAAGCAAGCAGGGGAAGGGTAGAATGTCACGAGTCTCCATAGTCCATCCTGCCCACATCGGACATACGCTCCTCTGGCCCGAAATGATATATAAGGTCTGTAAGTGAGGCTCATGGGTCACTTCACACAGCAGGGAAGCTCTAAATTATGAAACATCTCAATTTTATACATCAGGGATTGGTGCAGTATTCTTCAGGGAGCCATGCCTCCTAAATCGATACTGTTCACTACAACAGTTCTTAGACTTGAGCATGGACCACGATTACCTGGAGGGTTTGTTAAGCACAGATTGCTGGAGTCTACTGCCAGGCAGTAAACTAAAAACAGGGCAGTCCAGAAGAGGGCAGGATGTCTAGTTTGAAATTCTTTTTATCAGATCGGTGCCTTTGGGCAAATTATGCAACTGTTCTTTGCCTTGTTTAATCAACTATAAATTGCAGATCTGTAGGATAATTGGCAGAAAGGAGGCACGTGTGAGGAAATGGAATGAGGCCTTTGTAACAGGAAAACTGAGACATGAGAGAGCAATGGAGGAAAGAAAGGAGGCGGAAGGAGTTTCAGGAGCTTAATAGAAGCTTTTTTATCATCCTTTCGATTGCATGTTTTCTTAGCTGCTACTCGTTTCCCTGTCTTCTACCAATGTAACCATTGTTCCCCCCCGTTAAAATAGACATGTACTTGACATTCTCATCTTCTCTCTTCCTTTTCTTTGTGTACATTTAGTACCTGACTTTCTTTGAGGTTTTCTAAATTTTTCATTTTGTTTTTAAACTGCTTATGATAACACAGAGGATTATACTAACAAGCTAAGGGAAAGATGGTACTTACGGGGAATCAATAGCCTTCTATTTTCCTACTTAGCTGTTATATTTCTTGGGCATTGTTTTCTTTCTAAGGGAAACCCCAACAAGGGGTTCATCCCAACATGGTACTCCTTTAAAAAAAATTTTTTTTAATGTTTTTATTCATTTTTGAGAGACAGGGTGCTGGGGGGGAGAGGCAGAGAGAGAGAGAGGGAGACACAGAATCTGAAGTAGGCTCCAGGCTCTGCGCTGTCAGCACAGAGCCCGATGCGGGACTTGAACCCAAGAACTGTGAGATTACTACCTAAGCTGAAGTCAGACGCTTAACCTGCTGAGCCACCCATTAGTCCCCCAACATGGTACTTGTAAGTTGGCTTCCTTGCCCTCTGTTGTCTTTTATCAAAGTGTGGTCTGTGGACCAACAGCATCAGCTTCATGTGGGAGCTTAGATCCTACTCCAAACCTCCAGAATCAGAGTCTGCACATAATGAATGTCTCCTGGGATTTTGCATGCACATTCCTATTTGGGATGGATAGCTCCAGGATTCGTGATAGCATTGACTAGGAGACTTGAGCTAAGTCTCTTTTTCCATCTGTGGCTCAGGCCGAATACCTTTCAACTTTTTAATTCCCCTTTTGTACCCTAAGAAGAAGGAGATTCTTGGAGAGCCTTGCAGCAGGGTAGACGGATTCTCCTTTCTTCCACTGCACCGTCATGTATATTGCTAAGTGTCAACAATAGGCAGAGAACGTGCTCCAAGTGAGAAGTTGATATTTTATAAATTGTCTTGTGAAGATTGAAATTAGCTAACTATAGTCATTATAATTCTTACTAGTTACTGATACTGCAACATCACAGAGATCAAAACTGTCACTTTTTATTTTTATATAGTATTTCCTCCTTACAGGCTCTTTATTATTGTATATCTTATTCACATTTCGGTTTCAGAACAGATTTCTGTCAAGTCTTTTGAAATGATTTTGTTCTATTGTGGGGATGTAGGCTGTTTATGGGAGAGAAATTGAGAATTTCTCAATTTTTGTATTTTGTAATTTTCTGTAATTCTTGTATTTTGTTGTTGAGGGTGAATATTGAAGCCCCTCTCCTTGTCCTTTACCTGAACAGTTTTGGGGACTGTGTTGTTTTTGTTTTGCTGTGTTCCTTAAAGAGACTTGATTTACTGTGATTAAGATAAGAAGCTTGCCTATGTACCTGCTCATGGAAATAGTTTGTTAGATGTATTCCCAGTGCCTAAGTTTCTTGTTACTGTGCTCTCTTTTCCTTCGACTCCAGGATGCCACGGTGATCCCACACCTCATGGCGCTGCTCAGCAGGTCCCGCTACACCCAGGAGTACATCTGTCAGATCTTCTCACACTGCTGTAAAGTAAGAACCAGAATAAATGTTCTCTGTAGTGTAAAATCTTATATTCTCTCAGGAGACATGCCTTCTTTGCGTATCCTCCCAGAGAGAACAGACATATATAAGCAGACCTGTGGATATATATCTCTTTCCCCTTTTGGGACACAAATGGTAGCATTCCATGCACACTGTTCTGCACGTCGCATTTTTCATATCTTAAAACTTATTCCATATCAGTACATAAGGAGCTCCCTCATTTTTTTCAATGTTAGTTTAGTATTTTACTATATAGACATACAATAATTTATTTAACCAGTTATCTATTGTTGGACATTTGCTTTGTTTCCAATCTTATATTATTATAAAACAATGCTGCAAAAATACCTTGTGAAAAGCATTTTATAAGAAATGGAATTGTTGTGTCAAAGTGTGTGCATTTGTAATTTTATCACATACTTACTCTCTTGTTTTGAGGTCGTACCATTTGATACTCCTACCAGTATGTGATCATGACTATTTCCCCATACCCTCATTGTTGGAAATTGTTTTAAGTGATCTCCTGTAAGGAGAAGTGAGAGATTATTCTCTGCTCTTCATTGAGAGAAATTTCTGTTCCTAAAAGGGCCTGAACCTAAACATAACGAGTATCATAAAGTGCTACTTATTTTGCTTCATAGTTTACATGCCGAGTGTACTCTTTTGATAGCCGTGGGTGATTATTTATTTGGGAGCTTTCATAATTTCTACACATTTGCTAATTTCTAACCAAATAATTGTCATGTGATGATTCTGTAAGTTTTTCAGGACAGCATTAACCACCTATCAATATTTATAATACAGAGTAAGGAGTTTGGGAAACTAGGAAATAAAGGAAAGAGAAGTGAACACGTACATGTGAAACCAGGAAGATCACAAGTCTGTGCTATTTCAGATCAGTTTCCCGAAGAAATGAAAATTAGATCACTTGGTTCCACAAAAAGTATCATTATAATTTAACTACCCCCCCCCCAATCTTAGCTAACTTTGGCAGCCTATTCAGTTCTATTTAAGATATTTAGAATTTAAGAATTTTATCAAAATTCTTTGAAGTTTACTTTTCAGATTGCTTTGACAATGTGTAAGGCAACTCATAGGACACAGGATATCAAATACTCCCTTAATCTCTTGAGATGGGCAAAGAAAGTCTTTGAAGAAAATGAAACTTTTATTGCAACTCATTTGCTAAAACTGAGCTGAATTTAACAAAGTGTAGAATTTTCCAACAGTGAAATGAAGTCTTCTAGCCAGCCCTGGAAGAGAGGTAAAGAAGAATACTCCAGAACTCCTGTGCCTTAGGAATCTTTCGGCATCTATTTCTGAGTGCTGGAGAGCACAGCATCTACTAGTTAAAACCACAACAATTCCAAAGGGCACTGAAAATTGAACCTGGAGGTGTAACCACTATATGTCAAATTACTGTTACATTATGAGAAGTTTGAATAATCCCATTCTAGAAGTTACCTCAATAGCTTTTATTTTATTTATTTATTTTTTTGTGAGAGAGAGAGCGCAAGTGGGAGAGGAGAAGAGATAGAGGAGAGATGGAGAACCCCAAACAGGCTCTGCACTGCCAGGCTTGAATGAACTGTGAGATCACGACCTGAGCCAAAATCGGATGCTTAACTGACTGAGCCACCCAGGCGCCCCTCAGTTAGCTTTTAGATATACTCATCAGAAACTTAAGTCCTTTTAGTCTTGCTCATCTAAAACTTCTCAGTGTTTTTTCAGCTGAAATTATGGATGAAAGAATACTATTAAATCACTAGTTCTTTTGTAAGTTCTCGTACAATGAGCACCCCCATGCCACTAAAAGAACTGAAGATATTATCAGAGAAAATCACCTTAACTCAGCCTTCTTTTAGCGTGATAATTAGCATATGCTGCTGTAATTAAAGCACCAAATTTAAGTGTTCTGAGATAGAACTAGACTTTAGGAAACTTTTGGGATAATATAACTTCATCAGTACAGATATTCTATACATGATCTAGCTCTTTTTTATAGCATTTATAAACCCAATGATAATTAGCCTCAAATAAAATATTAATTTTTCTACTGATTTAGTAATGTGATTCTTTGAAAACAGTTGATTTGATGATCTCTGTATAGTCATTAACTATAAAAACATTTTACTTTCATGTTTTCAGTTTACACATAGACTTAAAATAAGCTTCATAATAGAATTTTCAGACTCATTCACAGATTTGCGTATATAGTTGACCCTTGGACAATGCGAGGGTCAGAGATGCCAAACCCTGCTCAGTCAAAAATTGGCATATACCCTTCAACTTCCCTAAAACTTAACTACTAATAGCCTACTATTGACTGGAAGACTTACTCATAAGCAGTCAGGTATTTTGTGTGTTATATGTATTATATACTGTTTTTTTTGCAATATTTTGTTATATGTTTTACATACTGTATCATAATAAGCTAGAAAAAAGAAACTGTTAAGAAAATCATAAAGAGAAAATACATTTAAATACTGTGCTGTGTGTACTGAAAAAATCCACATAGAAGTGGACCTACACAGTTCAAACCCATTGTTGTTCATGGGTTAACTGTACTGATTTCAATATTAAATATATTTACATACTCTGGGAAGGGGAAGACAGAAAAACAGATTACTAAAGCATTTGTTTTATAAGATAATCCTAATTATATCTTTGAAATTCGCTCCCTGATTTATTAAAACCGCTAGTAATATGAATTGGAACTAAATTGTTTGCTGTTTCTTAAGCAGATTACTCCAAAACTTCTGAGACCTATCTTTTGGAACTTAAACACTTGGTAGCTTATTTGCTTCCCACCCTGTGGATGTTACCTCACTATCCCAGGTTCATGTGTGTCGATTTGGAGAGACTTGATAAGAAACAAATGATAGCTCCTTCTCTAGTTGGTTCAGTCACTAATTGCTTCCTTGCAATTGTTTTTACACAATCCTATGTACAAGCAGAGGAAGAACTTGTTTTGTAATCATTATTTGCTGCAATCCCTAGGGCAAAGAAACTGAAGGATTTTAAAAACTACAATATCTTATAGGCAGCGGGAAACAGTTAGGTTAAGTAAATTGCATTGTGCTTGATCTTTTTCGTAATATAACTTCATCAGCACAGATATTCTATACATGATCTAGCTCTTAAAAACAAAGTGCATAGGGGTGCCTGGGAGGCTCAGTCGGTTGAGCCTCTGACTTTGGCTCAGGTCATGGTCTCATGGTTCATGAGTTTGAGCTCCACTTTGGGCTTCTGCTGTAAGTGTGGAGCCAGCTTTGATTCTCTGTTCCCCCCTCTCGCTGTACCCCCTTACCTCCATCTGCTCTCACTCTTTCTCAAAAATAAACGTTTAAAAAATGCATGCATAAGGATATTTATCAGAGTGATGTTTTGTAATAGTAAAAGACTATAAATCTAAATAACTATAGGGTACTAGGTAAAGTATGGGTTATCTATACAGTGGAGTAAGGCCAAAAAAGAAATAAGAAAGCTCTTTATGTACTGATATGAATGATTTCTGGGATATCGTATAAAGGAAGTAAAAGGTCTAGAGCAATATATAGTGTGTGTGCGCATGTGTGTATTGTTTTAAAATATGAGAAAGGATATACTTATGCATTTGTATATGTATGAAATGGCTTGAAGAATATAAAACAATCTATTAGTATTAGTTCACCTCAAAGTAGAGGAACAGATTGGCTAAATACAGCGATAGAAGAACAGTGAGGTACAAGGGTAGAGGTAGCACCCTGCTTACTTAAAAATTCTGCTAAGCACTGCCAGTCTTTAAATTAGAATGTTAAAATTGATATGGAAGAAAAAAAAAAAAAAACCAAACCTTAGTATGGTGGCATGTCAGCCTAGGCTAATTTAGGTTTCTTCACAATTCATTCTAGTTACCTACTTGTTACTAGGTAAGAAAAATATAGGTCAAATTCTTAGGAGGCCCTTCTTTTCCTAGGCTACCCATTATAGTTTCCACCCCTTTCTTTATTTTGAATAAGCCAGACACTCATGTTTCAGATGAGAGAATTCAAGTAAAGCATTTAGAGTAGTGCCCAGCACATAGCAAGTACCCAATAATTAGTACCCAATAATTATAATTGCAGATGTATGGATAAAGATGAGGTAGGAAGATAGCACACTTCCAGCCTGTGCCCTGACACTGGCAGTATCTTTAGTTCTAAAAGCAAGCCTGCTCTATTCTGGATGGATATGTAGGGAAAAATATATCAAGCAATATACTCTGGGAATTTATCCTTATACTCCAAGATTTTGCACTGAGATGCACCATTTGTTTTGTTTTGTTTTGTTTTGTTTTGAAAGAGATGGAGAGGACAGGAGTACAGGAGAGACAGAAGCCTTAAGCAGGTTCTGCACTGACAGTGCTCAATCCCATGAATTGTGAGATCATGACCTGAGCTGAAATCAAGAGTTGGATGCTTAACTGATTGAGTCACCCAGGTGCCCCTGAGATGCATTTTAATAATGTTCAACAAAACAGAGATGCCTGGGTGGCTCAGTTGGTTGAGCGTTGACTTCAGCTCAGGTCATGATCTCACAGTTCATGGGTTTGAGCCCCGCATAGCGCTCTGTGCTGACAGCTGCTTCCTCCTCCACTCATGATCTTTCTCTGTCTCTCAAAAATGAATAAACATTAAAAAAAATAATCTTCAACAAAACATTGTTTTAATAATGAGACATTAGAAACTACCTAATGTATGTAATGCGGCTTGTCCAAGTAAAGTGTGGATTATTATGTATCAACAATCAGAAATTAGAAGTTAGAAAATGTATAGAAACTAAGAAATTGCTGAAGTTTTGTTGTTTTTTAAAGGACTTTTTTAATAGAATTATTACCTATAAAATAGAATATGGCTGTTTTGTGATTCAGGATGATGAATACTAATCTCCCCACTTCATATGATGGATATTTTGGTCCATGAAAGAATGAGCATTTGCAGGATAGTTGTTACTTGGCTAAAGGGTGGGTTGGAAAAATTGGTTTCAGAGTTTTTTCTAGACTAGCAACTGGTTTCCTTTGGTGAGCCCAGATAGGTAGCCAACTTTCTATGCTATGTTTTTCTTTTCTGAATAATGATAAGCATGAAGTAGCCTCCTTATCCTTGCTTCAACTTCATTTTTGAGTGGGCGGGTGGTACATAAAGTCAATGCATAAGAGGGGTGCCTAGCTGGCTCAGTTGGTAGAGAGTGCAGCTCTTGAGCTCCGGATTGTAAGTTCATATAGAGATTACTTAAACATAAAAAAAAAAATTAGGGGCACATGGGTGGCTCAGTCAGTTAAGCGTCAGACTTTGGCTCAGGTCATGATCTCAGGGTTTGTGGGTTTGAGCCCTCTGTGCTGACAGCTCAGTGCCTGAAGCCTGCTTCAGATTCTGTGTCTCCCTCTCTCGCCCCCGGCCCCCTCCCCCCCGCTCATGCTCTGTCTCTCAAATAAATAAACATTAAAAAATAGTAATAATAAAAAAATTAAAATCAGTGCATAAGAACTGTGGCAGTTTCAAAGCCTTGCATAAACCTTTAGCTTCTGTTACTTTGAAGATCTTTAGTAAATTGCTTGGTAGAAGACTGTTAATAAAAAATAAAATCCCTGAATTTTCCCACTTCTTCACCTTCCTGTCTAACAAATGATGCTTTAAGAAGAGAAATGATACAGAAACAGAAACCAAAACACATTCACTTCTCAGTATAGTGTTGAGTTTTCCACCATCCATTACTCAAACTTTCCTGATGTATTGAGATAGGTTAAGCTTCGGTCCAGTTCTCCTTGCACTTAATTAGTTTTAGAGTTCTTCTGACTAGCTCATCAGTCTAAAGTTGTAAGAATGATTACCACTATCTTCGGTGGACACAGTGTAAGGTTGTGCACGGGAAATGTAGAATTGACAGTGGTTCTGTTGCTGTGATGGGGTGTTACTTGAGGACTGCAAAGGGCCTGTGCCTGTCAGGACAGCTTCTTTGTCCCCTTCATTATTTGGGGGGAGGTCAGGAAGCAGCAGTTATACAGAACTGGGATGACATAAGAAATGACAGCCCCTTGTCTACTCTGCTGTGTTAGGACGGATTTAGTAAGAGAAGGGTAGCTGAGAATTCACTGTAGCAAATGTACTTTTCTGCGTTTAAGTAAATGTTTTGTTGGAATGAATCATTATTCATTTTAATGTACTGTTATATTCTCTTTTCTTACAGGGTCCAGATCATCAAACAATTTTATTTAACCATGGTGCAGTTCAGAATATTGCTCACCTACTAACCTCAATATCTTACAAAGTAAGATGGTAAAAATTATGGCTAGATTTTTATACTTTACTTTTAGTTTCTAGAGTCTTAATCTAGAAGGCCCACATATTTTATTGCTGCTTTGATAGATATTGTGATCAAGAATAACATTTTATCGATAAAATGTTATAGGGTGTTGTTTTACTGCAGCATCCTCTTTAAAAAAATTTAAAAGCTACCTTTCCTTTCCAGTTTTCAAAATATGGTTGTGGCTTGATTTGCTATTGATTTTCGCAGTCTCTTCTGCTCTGATGTCAGTGCCAAAGCCGCACATGAGGTGATGATGCCTTGAAGTGTGTGAGGACAGTGGCTTGCTATGTCAGAAAGGACTTTGATTTAGCCACAGTGACTCAGACTTAGAGTGTATATCCACATATGTATCAACATTTAATATGCGTTCGGTTTTGTATTTTGAGTTCAAAAATCAAAGGTTTTCAGACTTAATTAAATTCTCTTCACTCTTTTTTATATATAGGTAAAGAGCATCACGTTATATAATCAAGCATTAAGTTAAAACTTGGGTCACTTCATTGTTGTCCAGCTAGTAAGTTACAGCAAATAATGGGGCATTGTCCTAATTGTGTCATATTAGAGCTGATATGCCAGGACTTTCTTGCAGAGCAGAGAGAGCAGTGGTCCTTTTTGTCTTCTATCCTCGTGCACTGATTCTGAGCTGCTCTTTTGGTCCTTGGCTGTGCCATGGCCTGCTACTACCGATGCTCTCCCTACTTGGGAGAGCCACAGCTTGGTGAAGCACTCACAAGGATAGGAATGGGGAATGGACCCAGCTTGAAATTAGGCAGAGGAGGGGAAGGAAATCAATCCCGAGAGCTGCTTCCTCTGCCCTGTGCCACATGGAGGCAGAGCGCAGTCAGCACTGTCACTTGAGGAAACGACTGCTGAGTGGCTATTTACTGTCCCTCCTCTTCTCTGTCCTCTAGCGTCATAAACTCCCTCACTTCTCCCTCCTTTTCTTTCTTGTCTTTTCTGCACCAACCTTCCTTATCTACTGTAACAGATTATAGGTTGTGGAAGGAAAATGTTTTGGCAACATTGCTTTTTGTAGTGTTTGCTCCATCATCAGTATCATTGGTGTATTTTATGTGCCACGTTTTAGGTGCGCACATGCTAGTGCAGCCTGTTGTTGCCGAAGTGAGGGACGGGACTTCCTCATGCTTCAGCTACCTAGCCCGCCAATCTCAAGTTCCACACGAGAACATCATATGTGCACTCAGGCGTAGAAGTGAGGATGAGATTGATGAAAACTGAACAGAAAGAATGAAAAATAATAGCTTTCATAGGAACTCCTGCAAATTGTAAAATACACTGTATGTGGTCAGGAGTTTGGCCCCAGTAATCTAGTTTTGGGGAATAGTAGCGTAATTCATGGGTGTTTTAAACATTAAATTAGTTTAGTCCTTTTCAAACTTTTACTGTAATTTTGTTTCCTCTCCTTCTGTTCTGTTTGCCCCAACTCCATCCCCTATATGACTATAAGAGAATACTTTTTTTCCTTTGTTCTTTTTTTTATCTTCTCTTCAGTTTTCTGGTTTGTGGTTTGGGAAGAAGTATCCCACTTGAAAGGCAGTTGGTGATTAATTGTTATTAAGTTTTCTTTGTCTTATCAACATTGGATTTTGTACATTGTTCTTTTCAATTTGATTAGGAATTTATCTAAATTTTAGTTGCTACTTTTTCCTGTTTTTTTTTCTTTTCTGTTACTTCAAAATTAATTTTAACTTTTTATATTTAAGCTTAACTTACTATACTCTTCAGACATACAGGTGTTATTTTTATTCCCTGAAGGCCTTCTTTTAGTATTTTAAGCAGATTTAAATTGTTGCTTTTCCAGAAGGGTTTAGATTCTGAGACAGTTAAAATTCATAAATGCATTTTTTTGTTTATTTATTGTTGCAGGTTCGAATGCAAGCACTGAAATGCTTCTCAGTTTTAGCTTTTGAAAACCCCCAGGTATCAATGACCCTGGTAAACGGTAGGCTGGAACTTTCAGTGGCATCTACATGATTTAATTTTTGAACTTCATAGATTTAAAGAATACCTTAATTCTTGTTCTTTGCTTTATTTCTAGTTTTGGTTGATGGAGAGTTGTTACCACAAATTTTTGTGAAGATGTTACAGAGGGATAAACCTATTGAAATGCAGCTCACATCAGCAAAATGGTGAGAGTCAGGACAGTGTGGGAAGGATGGCGGTGCTTTATCAGTATGTTAGAGGGTTTTTGGACACCCTGGTTAGCTCACTTCCAGCCCCCATCTTTGGGATTTTAGAATTTGCAAGTCATGGGATTGTCTCACATTTTATTAAATGGGCATGAGTTTTTTACTCCGCTTACTACTAGTAGCATGCAGAGCAGCAGTGCTCATATAATGGCTAAGATTCTCTGCAGAAAATTACTTTATTTCATTCTTACCTTCTCTCCTTATTTCACTTGAAATAATACAGAATTAGATCAGATTTAACTAACATATTTATGGTAAGGATTAAGACAAGAAAATATAAAGATGTGAAAAACATGGAGCGAGAATTAGTTAAGGTTGATAACCAAGGCATGATTTCAGAGAATATGACTTCCTCAAGTTTAGAAAAACAAAGCATAAAATTCTCCTAGAGATGGGCCAGTTTATAATAAGTTCTTGTTAGCACAAGTCCCGGCTCATAGAGTCATTCAGTGCATGTCAGTTCTGCAATTATCAGTATATTAATAGGTTGAGCACCTTTTCTTTGCTAAATTATTTGTTCCAGTAATTAAGAATTTGTGGCTCTCAACTATTTTGGTGAGAGTAAGGAATTTTCAGTAAATTACTCATGGATCATGAATTTTTTTGTTTTTGTGTTTTTTATATGAATATATTATTTGTACTTTTTGTTTGTTTGCTTTTTGTCTTCAAAACTGAGCATTTTGCCTCTTTATTTGTAAGGTAAATTCTTTCACGGAACTGGTTTCAAGAAACAATGTGGGTAACAAGTCTTAAGATAATAACAGCTGTAAACAATTCAGTCTTCTGCAATCTGAGTAAAAATTTTATTTTTTTTTATAGCTTTCTGTGGAAGCCAGGATATTGAGTGTTTTAATCCTTCCCCTCTCCCCTCAGCTTACTAAAGGAATCTTAATTCAAAAAGGAAATTCATTAATTTAAGTTTCTGAAGTGCTTAGCATTGAGTACCAGATTAGGGAGTACCAAGTAATTTTATTCTTATTCAAAGCCAGATACAATTGTGAAGGTAAATTGTTTTTCAGTAGAACCAAATCATTGACCCAGTTCTCAAAGCCATTGCTGGCAAACTCTGAAGAATTAGTAGTTAATTTCTTACAACTAGCTCTAAGTGTTATAAGTTAAATGCTGCTTCTCTGATACTTATACTACTTTTCATGGAGTTAAAGTATTAACTTCATTTAATCTTAGACACTGTTAACTTTATATTTATTTTTAACTTTTCTCCCTTTTTACTATGGAAAATTTTAAACACAAAAAAGTATAGAGAGAAGTATAAGGAACTCCATTGTGCCCAGCACTTAGCTTCAAAGTTCATCCTCTCATTAAGTCTTTATTTTTAAAACAATTTTGTGTGTATTTTTGAAAATATCTGCTTACTGCCTATATTTATCAGTTGTTTTTGAATTGGTAGAACCTCATATAAGGTGATGTGAAGACCTTCTCCCTCAAGATAAATAAGAATAGCTTTTTTTTTTTTTTGTTCCCATAAAATCTTAAAGGCGGAGAGTTTTTCTTTTAGAGCTTGAAAACACAAACACTTACTTTCTGCCATCTTATTCCAGTTTAACTTACATGTGTAGAGCTGGAGCAATTCGGACAGATGACAACTGTATTGTATTAAAGGTGAGCTAATTAATTCTCTCTAAACGTGAGCATTACCCAGTCCTAAGTGTTGAATATAAATATTGGTATTCCCATTTCTTTTTTTCCCTCCTATTTCTTTTTATACATTTATCACTGTGGTTTGTGTGCCTAGCATAAAATAACATTAAAACATAATGCTTTTCTTTTTAAGGAGATGATGCCACGTAGTTTTTAATTTTTTAAAAAAATATATTTATTTTTGAGGGAGAGAGAGAGAGTGAGCAGGAGAGGAGCAGAGAGAGAAGGAGACAGAGAATCTGAAGCAGGCTCCAGGCTCTGGCTGTCAGCACAGGGCCTGATGTGGGGCCCTGAACTCTTGAACTGTGATATCATGACCTGAGCTGAAGTCAGACATTTAGCCTACTGAGCCACCCAGGTGCCCCATATGATGCCATGTAATTTTTAAAAATTGGTTTAGATGTGTTTCGAGAGTCAAAGTGAAATAGTTCCTGTCAAACCTTTTTCATTTTTATTAAATTAGGAGGATGTCGAAAATTTAAAAATATGTAAAATTCATGTAAAATAGAAAATATATTTTAATATTTGATTTTCATTAAATTTACAACATAGTTTTATGGGCCAGCAGTTCACTACCTCTGCAGACAAAGATTTTATATCATCCTCATAGCAGATAATCAGAAGACATAATGAGAAAGACAAGTAACACATCAAAACCATCAACATCATTGTGATATGTCAAAAGCAACTAGTACTCAGAAAAACCCAGATAAAAGACTGTCACTAAAAGTTCTAAGACCTCAAGTCTCATTTCAGCACTCCTACCACTGACTGGCTTGAGTAACCTTGGGCGCATCTGTTGTTCTTTTCGTGACTCGTGAAAATGGAGGCAGTAATTTTTGTTCATCTATTCCACAGGATTATTTTGAAGATAACAATATATTAAACACATTAAATGTCTTATTAGCCCCAAAGAGCAAGTCTAAATAAATTGATTATGTATCATTTTATGAGTGCGAGTTTGCTCATTATCAGTATGCAAAATGAACCCAAGGATTAAAGAGCATTAGGACTAATGTTTGTTTAATCTTGGTGAAGCAAGTCATTATTTTCATGAGATCCAGGGACCCCCCTAAGTAAGCAATGCTGTGTAAAATTCTAAGGGCTTCCATGCAGGTAACCTTGGTTTATTTGTTCAACTGCTCTACTCCTCTCTTTGCTCCTTTTTGGCAAACTAGGTTAATAGCATCTTCTTCATGTAGTATTTATGAGTGCTTAATTCAGTAATCCATGAATTTATGGTATTGTTAATTGTTAGTAACTATTCAAAAGAAAATAAGAATAAGGCTTTTCTCTTGGAAGCCTAGGTTTGTATTATAAAACACACACTAGCCTGATAAGAAATCAGTAGTAAACAATGAAGTGCTAAACTCTATAGTAAAGATAAAATAGAAACTTAGAAAAGAACAAAGCACAGTTGAGTTGACTACAATAATGGAGGAAAGCTTCCTATAATTAGAGCATTTCAGTTTCCACTTCCACGTTACTCTTTAAAGTGGGTTCATCAGCCTCAGAAATAGTAAATAGGGGCTCCCGGGTGGCTCAGTCAGTTGAGCGTCTGACTTCAGATCAGGTCGCAATCTCATGGTTTGTGAGTTCAAGCTCCCCATCAGGCTCACTGCTGTCAGTGCAGAGCCCGCTTCCGGATCCTCTGTCTTTCCCTGGCTCATGTTCAACATTAAAAAAAGAAGAAGAAGAAATAATAAACACATGGAATTTTTTTTATATCAAGGACCTAATGTAGATAAATTACCAAGACCAACACTAAGATGTTTGAAGGACCTCAAGTAAAGTTGGACTAGTAGATATAGTCATTCTGGGGAGTTGTTTGGAAAACCTAGGAACTGTAATGGCTGATTTTACTAGCAGTGTAGGAAGACTCATGGAATCTGAGTAATGGTAAGATCACTGAAATTTTTAAAGTTGTGTTTTGATTTTGCAACTGTAGGTATAAATCCTCAAGCAAAAAATAAAAGTCATTCCATCCATATTATTTACTAAGGAAAAGATAGCATACTTTTTCTAAGGCAAAGTTGTTCCTAATTAAACTACTGGATGTCTTTTAAGTAAATAAATACATAAATGGGGCAGAAACATCAGACATGATTTATTAGGGATTCTTAAATGTCTTTTGTAAGTTGGACAATGAAGTTTCAATTTTATCCATCACAAAGACGTGATTAGAGTTTATGTTAACGCACTTCTGTTGTATGATTAGATTTAGTGTGCCAGCACAAATGATTAATATATACTGAACTTTGTTGTTACATTCCAAAAATACACCCTTTTATTCTGTGAAAGTCTTTATTCAAACATTTGATCACAAACATGACTGCCACTAAAAACCATTGAGTTGATTTAGTCATTTTATGCTCTCCATCAAGCTTTTGCCTTTACCACAAAGCCAATAATTAATTTCACTACCTTCCAGACACTGCCTTGTTTGGTTCGAATGTGCAGTAAGGAGAGATTACTAGAGGAGCGAGTTGAAGGAGCTGAGACACTCGCCTATCTGATTGAACCAGATGTTGAGCTACAGAGAATCGCTAGCATAACTGATCACCTCATTGCCATGCTTGCTGATTATTTCAAGTATCCCAGCTCAGTGAGTGCCATCACTGATATTAAAAGGGTATGTTCTGTTTTCCTTTTCAGCAGCTCAAGCAAGGGATTTTTTAAAAGGTTTTCTTACCACTCACAACTTTGAACCAATTGATAATTACAGTTCAGAGCCCTTTTAAACGAAGGAATCTTTTCATATCTTTGATAACATAGATGATGTTTTATGGATTTTTGAATCCAGTGTATTTCAGGTAATTACCAGAAATTTTTTTACTAGGCAGGAAATCAGGAAGGAAGAAAATTACATCCCTAATGTCAAACTAAAACCCAAACATCATCTAATCCTGTTTAAGTTCCCAGAATCATCTCTGTTGCTGTATTCTCATTCTTTAGGTCCAAGGTGTTCTTCTGTGACAGGTGACTGAGTGGCCTTGTTTTACTCTCCACCATTGTCTTTCTCTTTTACTATCTAACTTTTGTCTTCTTCTCTTTCCTTGCTTCAGTTTTATATTGTGCTTTGGACCTGCTAGTGTCAGCTAAAGCTAGTGTTAACCTCTAGTTTGAGACCATCAAGAACCAAACTGTGCTTTTCTCAAACTTTTTCTCAAACCGTAAGTTCCTTAGAATAGCTAGATACTTCCTGTGACTTTGTTCTTCTCAGACTGTTTGTCATATCCATTTCTCTAAGCATAAGAGAACGTTTTGTTAAGGAGGTCTTGGCAGAGAGACTGTTGTCTCCTAATTAGTAACCAGTACTGTTTCATGATTGTGACTGTATTTTTTTTTAATTTTTTTTAAATTTTTTTTAACGTTTATTTAGTTTTGAGAGACATAGAGACAGAATGTGAGCAGGGGAAGGGCAAAGAGAGGGAGATACAGAAACTGAAGCAGGCTCCAGGCTCTGATGAGCCATCATGAGCACAGAGCCCGACGTGGGGCTCAAACTCACAGACCATGAGATCATGACCTGAGCTGAAGTCGGCTGCTTAACCAACTGAGCCACCTAGGCGCCCCGTGACTGTATTTTTGATGCCATTGGTCCCAATGGTAAATTTTTAAAAACTTTCCTCCTGACCTTTCTTATGCCCCTGAGTTCCCAAAAACTTCGTTTGCCAGGCCACTGTTCCTTTGGCATTTAACATTGAAAATAAAATGAACTCTTAAGGGTTGATCTTTTCTCTTTCTCAGAAAGGGCCCAAAGTAACCTTCAGTGTTGTTGGCATTTAGTCATGTACACTCTGTATCAAAGTTAGTGCCTGCTCTTTCTTCAGTGGTAATGTTTTTGCCAGTACAGGTGATGGGTTGCCTTGAACCAGCTACCTTGTTTTTTTTCCCTCCTCTCACTTTCCCACACTGACACAGTATATCACTGGTATAAAGATACACGAGCAAGTCCTAACTATGGCCTCCTGAACACCCTCAGTTGACCATCCAAGCAAGGCAAATGGGATACTCTGATGTACAGAAGAATGAGGAAACATAGTTACACGAACTTGCAGTCTATATATGTATAAATCATTTAATTAGTATATAGAAGATTATTCCTCTTAAGGTTTTTGCATTTTATTTCCATCATAGTAAAATGAAAATAATAATTTTTTAATGATCTTTTATACCAAACTTGAATATTTGTTTTGTCATCTGTATTTTTGATGATGGATTATACAGTGGTTTCTGACCGTAAAAATAGACACTAGGCTCATAGGGGGAAATTCTTGCATGTTAATAAATGTGTGATTTTCGTGGTATATGATAATCCAAGCCAATATTCTAACTATATGTTACGACTAGAAAGTACTTAAGACTTTAAGAATAGATATTTCAGAACTTCTACATCAAAATGAGTGTTGTATATTGGGGAGTTCCTCCCATAATCTATCAGTGCCTGCTTTGATAACAATACTTTTAGAACTACTGTTGTTGTTGTTACCCTAAATGATATTACCCAGCTAGATTTATTTCTCCCATCTTCACATACCACAGTCAGTAATCATTAACTTAAAACTCTTAGTTGATGAAGATATATCATTGTTAGGGTTTTCTAGCTAATATGCCACTTAGCTCTTTAAGAAGTTTCAAAGGAGGGTCTCAGAATGTTGTAAATAACACACATCATTGCATAAAGGTGAACCTTTCAAAGGCAATTCATTTGGAGTGGTAGTCATTTGGGTGAATTAGATATAAAATTATTTACGTTATTGATAAGCTTTATATACTTATTTGTATTTAGTCATTGAAAGTGTTGTGAGAACATGCTTCTATTTCACATTTATGGTAGTTTAGTGACAAAACAAGTGTATGTAAGAATTGATCATTTAGAAGGCCAGTTATACATGTGTAAAGTTAGCTTAATTGTTTCAGACCAGTAAGTAATTTTAATAAATGTATCAAAAAGCCTCCGAATATAAATCTCAAATAATTATAGTAGATAAATAGCAATAAGGTTTCCTTCTTTTCTAAAATCTTGGTAAATGCTGAAATCGGGCCAGCCCTGCTCTTTGTGTTTAAGAAAACTTTCTAAAGATACGGAGGCAGCACTCAAGTTACCTGCTGAATTCTGGGACTAGAAAGTCCTGAGTGGGCCTTGTTCTTGAGGAGAGCTTTTCAAAGAGCTGGTGTGAGCAAGCATCAGTGCCACTAAAGGTACCATCTAGGAACACTGAATGTTTCAGGGTCAGAGTTTCATAAAAGTCTTTCATTATCTGGACTGGTGTCAAACGTTGTGGTGTTCACTTTTAGACAGAAGCAGACTGCACACATTCCAGGTCATACTGACACAAACACTGCAGTGGCTCAGTCATATGTGAACAGAACCCCAAAATAACCAGGAATTCAATGATAGCACTTGTATCTTAATAGTGGTTAAAATTTTTTCCAACTCAGTTAGTTTTATTGAAAATGAGGTATGTGGACTGAGTTGCAATGTAACTTTTGTTTCCCCATCCGTAGCTTGATCATGACTTAAAACACGCTCATGAACTCCGCCAGGCTGCATTCAAGCTCTATGCCTCTCTAGGAGCAAACGATGAAGACATCCGGAAGAAGGTGAGTCTGGGAGAGGGGCGTCCCCCAGTCCTGACAGCCAGCAGGCAGGGAGTGACGTCAGCCTGAAAGTCGTGGTGAAGAGCACTAACAGTGACTGTTTGAATATAATAAAGCAGAGTGACTAAAGGCATAATTGAAGAATGAATGGGACCCGGATTTGGGGGGTTGTTTGTTTTTAGAACATAGAGTGGCATGGCCGTGCTGGAATGACAAATAACTGGTGTGCTTTTTTCTGTCATTAATATGAATTATTATGTTGCACATTTTTGCATGTGTTCTGATAAAAACCAATTCTAGCACTGTGAAGCTTTAGACACCTTGAAAGATCTAACACTAGAATTGTAAATGTTATTTATGGAAATACTTTCCAATGCCATTGAGAAATTCAAATCCTTATTGTATATTGTTCTTTGATATGTGGCTTAGTTATGTTTGATTTTTTTTGCTACTGTGCAAGTTTGATGTGAATAAAATCTTTGTGGAATAATGATTTTATGTTTAGTGAGTGGTCATCTGAATTTTCCAGTTTCCCAAAAGTGTATCACTGGTATAGCACCTTATGTTACTACAGTCTAGTCTAACACTGAACTCATGTTCTTCATGAGAATAGTTCTAAGCAGGGACTGAAGTATAGTGGTAAGCTCTGAGCTGGCGGCCTCCACAAACCAAGAGGCTGGAGCTGCCCACTGAAAAAATTGTAAAATAAATTTTACACATGGCTTTTAGGAACATCATTTAATTAATCCACATATTCTGTCTTGATGAATTACAGCAGAAAGAGAAAACTGAGCATTATTTACTGAACATGGTAGTTTACTAAATCTCCCATTTGTAGCCCTGTGAGAAAAATCAAAAAGTATTGGGAATTTACCGTGATTCAGAGAAGTACTTTGGGCTTGTAGAGAGAGAAGTATGGAATAACTGTAGGTTTATTGAAATAAACTGAAAAGGAACCATTATTGAAGAAAATTGAAATAATAGATTAGATATGCGAGTAGCTCTGATTTAAAAATCTGTGCAAAAAACACAACTAAGCTGAATGTTTTCCATGTACCTCAATTTAGTTCAGTTCACCAGATGTTTTTGACTTGAAGTGTTTTAGTAAATATCTATGAAAATCCCTTTTGACACTTAATGATCTGATATTCCCTGTATCTAAGCATGTTTATGGATGTTGATGCTGGTATGTTTCATTCAGTTTAGGTACATAGTGTATTGCAAGGGAAGAGGCTTTTATGGCAACTCATATAGATAAAACATTTTTTAAAAATTAACATGGACTGTATAACTTAAATACATAATGATTTGTTTGGGGATGCTTATTAGGCCCATGGAAAGAGAAGTATTTTACCTCTTCTTTTAGCTCAAGAAGGCTGTGCCGTGGCCTGAAAGGGAGATAGATAGATGGACCGTAATGGGGGAAAGTAGGATGTCCATTTGTACTTCTTTGTACTTTTTTGTTAATAAACTATTGTTTTGGAATTAATGACTTAATTTGTGATATCATGTTCTATAGAAATACTTGGAATATAATAGTCTGGTCAGTAGTCTATTGAAACTTGTATTCATAATGTGTATAATTTCCTGGCAAGGCTAACTCTTGATAATTTCTGTAGAAAGATGACAAATAAAGAATAAGTTATAATTATTATAATTTTTTTGTGTGGTAAAGAAAAGATACTGTGACATTCTTATGTAATGGGGATTATAGAGTTTTTAGGAAGATATTTAATCCTGGGAAATTAAGTGTTTGAATAATTTACAGTTTATAGCAACTACTGAAGAGACAAATTGTCAAATGGAAAATATATAATTTTGTGATAAAAATCTGCATGAAAATGGCTCTTAGGAGTGGAGAATCCTTATTTTCAGTGTATAAATGGTAAATGATAACTCTTCCTTTGAATGCATTTATTTCTATTCCATTTTTTTGTTGTTGAAATAATTATCTGGGTAGATTTTTATTTACTTTCTTCATAAAATAGTTATTTACCTTTTACATTTATGCCTTATAAACTTTGATTGTATCCTTTTTTTATGTAGATTCTTGAAGTACAATGTTTATTATTGTTTTATTTTTTAATGCAATATTTTTGCTTGCCAAGGTGGAATTTCAGTTACTGAATTGAGTAGAGAATCTGTGAAAGAAATTTCAAGGACTGTAGACCTGTTCTCCCCCTCCTCCCCCAGACAAAAGCAACAAAAAGACTTTTTGTTTCTTTTAGGATAAAAGTATGAAGTGTTAATTTGATCTGCCTTTTAAATTAAAAATAGGAATGTAATTCAGTGAATACAGGAAATAACATATATCACATTGCCATATAATGGCCAGTTAAAGAAACGAGGCAGAATGAAGAAGAGAAAACTAGAGCAAAGAGGTAGAGACAGTGAGAGGTATACATAGCAATAAAGGAGAAAGCTATAGGCCTTCTCTCTTTTTAGAGTTAGTCTATCTTACTGCTTCTAAAGACTTCTAAAGGCCTGCTTTTCCATTTCTCCATCCTTCTCTCTGAGGTAGAAAAATTAAGCTAAAGACCAAATATGACATACAGGTCAGAAATTTACCACTTCTGCTTTGGAGTAGTGTTGGTGGATTCCATGAAAAGAAATCAATTGTATAATAGTCTTTGGAACCTAATAAGCATTCATGAAATATTTGTTGAATGAATATAGAAGTGAAAATATAGCATTTCATTTAATATGCTTGGATCTTTCTGTATCCTTCAGTTCAGAGCAAAGTTGGTATTCTGATTCCTAGCTCTGCCTTCTTTATCACTCCGTGGCATACTTAGAAGTGTCCCTGTTTCCCACAATGTCCTGTTAGAAAGTGAAGTAGGGTGGAAAAGTTCTCCAGTGAGAGTGGAAAACATTACTGTCGGCTATAACATAAAGAGGGAGAAGCCCAAGAAAAGATGAAGGACCACTGAGCTCGACAACAGATGTGACCTGGCCATAATGAACTTAGAATTCTAATTCAAGGATTTTGGTCAGAGAAGGCAAAGGCAGAAGCAGCAATTGAGAGCTCAGTGGAAGAAGGGTCCAGAGCACATTAGCAGGAAGTGTATTAACAGCAATGCCAGGTGAAGATTAGCTGTAATCTGTGCCATGGGCAAAGTCTACTTTCTAATGATAGCCTTTACTGCATATTAATGCTAAGAAGCATATGTTCAGTTAATGGGAAGTAAAAAAGGAAGACGATACCTAACAAATTATTTAGGTACTGACATCCCCAATCAAAACTCCAGTCAGCAGTTAAGTCATGCAGAGTACAGGCAAACAGTCCTGCAATTATGAAGCCAAATTGCTCTTATGAAGACCCTTACTTGATTGATACCTACTGAGCATCAGTTAGGTTCAAAACTTAAAAAGATTGTCTTAAAAGGATTGTACTTTCTTCAAAGAACTAGAGGAATTTATCAGAAACAAAGTGTAAATTGAGGAAAATGAGAAGTAGTAAATATAAAATTAAATTCAAGGAAATTATTAAACTTAATAAGATGTGATTTTTATTTTTGATAAAAATAAGACACTTTACAAATGTTAAATGCAGTACTTATTGTAGCCTTTGCTCCTTTGAGGATCTGACTAATGGAGCTTTCCAGAAAGTTTTCCTCTTGGATTTTGAGTACTTCTATTTTAGTTGGAGATCCCTTTTGAGGAACTAGAATGTAAGCTCCATGAGGGCAGGGATTTTTTTGTTTTGCTCATCACCATATTCCCAGCATCTACAACACTGCCAGGTGCATAGTTTTGCACTTAATAAATATTTGAAGAAGGAATGGATGAAAAAAAAAATGAATGAATGGACTGATGGATGTGTGAACCATATTGCAAAATTGCATTATTAAGCACCCTTAATCCATTTATATACAGCCTCTCTGCATTAAGAACTTTCATAACTTTATTAGCAGTTACACAGTTATATGAAGAGATGAGCTTTAAATACAAGAAATCTATATCTGATCATATTGGCAAGGAGTTTCACTATACTTAGCACAGAGGAAATACAAGATTCCCATTTTTTAATAGGCAGACAATCCCAAGGGTGTGTCTTCTCATTTTGATATAGATCAAAGAGAACGTGTTTATGGTATGGTAGTTGTTTAATTTTGAAATAATTTTTGCCATTATTTCTTAGTGTTTTTTTCCTGTCTACATATATGAGTTTAAAAAATATATAGCATTCACAAGTATGAATCTGGGCCAGTGTTCTACGTCTGTGTAAAATATTATCTCCCCTATTAACGAATATCAGATTTCTAATTCTGCATAGATTGATTGAGCTGTGTACATTGTATAAACATTGCCCAGTGGGTGGAGGGAAGGGGAAAGCAGAGGAGAAGGAAACAGCAGTAAGACATAGCCTTTAAAACTCAGCATTTATAATAAAACCTCAGTAAGTCGGAGAAAAGTAAGAAATGGCCAGTAAGAATCTGCTAGGGTATCAAAGAATTATTGGGAACCAATTAAAATGCACATGCTGATATCAATATAGCCGCCCTGGAATCAATTTGGAAATTAATATTTTTATTATTTTTAATTTTTTCTAAATGCCTTTTATATTTTCAAGAATTGAAAACATAAAATCTTAAGTTTTTATTCCTTGTGAGGGAAAAAACAATCATCTAGTCACAGACATTTTATGTTATATGTGAAGAAAGTAGCCAAGGGTGAGATGTTTTTTCTTTTTAAACTTAATAGTGGGGGTTGTTTGTTTGTTTTTTTGAAAAGGCAGAGAAAAATAAGAAAAGGAAAATAAAAAAGGAGAATTTGTCTCTACCCACTTTTTCCTAGCAGAGGAAGTTGTATCTGCATGGTCATTATGGGGATGATTTCTAATGTATTTAAAATATTTAGCATGGTGCCTGTAGGTGCTCAATAAATGGAAGCATCTGTTAGAATACCTTAAATGATTTCATTGGGAGATTAAACATAAACACATTTTTAAGTGTACTAGAAAAGCTGAACAGCATTGGGGCATAAATTTTCTAAAGTTTGCAATGAAAATAGTGATTTTATGCTATAAATTTCCAAAACTGTTACTCATTCTAGTAAAAAGAATATATTTCAGAAGCATAAGCCTTTTCTTTAGCTTATCTCTCATTAATAAGATGTCTTTTTATTCTTAGATTTTAAAATACTGATTTTCAAAACTTTTTCTTGCTATGACTATAGCATATTCTCCAAAGCACCAAATGTAATTGTTTTTCTTGGAGTTAAATAGAATATTACAATATAAATCAATAATGAGTCAAAATCATAGGTAATAGATGTCTTGAGAAGAGTAAAGAGGCCAAATTCTACCTAACTTTGATTATCTTTGAGTATTACCATGGTTGCCTTAGGTGTCATTTTCTCCAAAGGATCATCATTTGTATAAAATCCTACCCCGAATATAAATGTTCAAATTTTGAACAAATGTAAATTCTTCTGTATTTTTAAAGTTATAAGATTTTAAAAGTATTTTTATAAATATAGGTCAGTTTTTCTTAGTATCTTTGTGCTATGAAAAACTTGCCTAAGCATTTCACATTTGAATATTTTTATCATCCATTGTAGCTTGATTTTATTACTAGTTTGTCTTCTGGGTAACAGTATGATTATACCATGAGTTTCTATTTTAAAATATTTTTGCAAAGTTCAGTAAATTTAAATGGTCATTTAAAAGGCACAGTGTCAAATTTCTGTATTTGCCACTGCCACGAAATGGGGCAGATGCAAGGAATTATTTCTGAGCCTTAGCCTGCATGTTGAAGCAAACGCCTTGAACATTTTGAATGTTTTCGACGGTACCACAGAAGTAGCACTCTTCAAGACTTGGCTCTGCTATTGAATAATAAATTTCATGCAGAATTCAGAATTCCTTGACTTAATCTGTGGTTAAATTGTTAGTTATCTTCTTAAGGCTAATCTACCAAAGAATTTTAAATGAACTCTGCAACATTCTTTCATGGCGGTAAGTATTTTTAAAGAGTTAATTGTGACACTGTACCAGGTTTTGCCACTTGTCCACAGTATTGAGACCGTTGGCCTTCAGCATACTGAAAGAAGCAAACCTGGGAGTGATAATGCTATATACATAATAGAGGTATTTATAAAACGAAGTAATGAATTTTTATTTCAGAGTTTCATTAAATGGAGACATAAAATTGAGTATTATATTATTAGTTGTGGTATTGTAGTTGCATTAACCAATGAATTACAATTCTTATTCTTAAAGTATGAAGTACAAGTTGGTTATCATGTTAGGTGTTTATAATCTAATAAGGCATATCTTATAAACCAAGAAATGGGGTAAAATATGATCTTTAGTAGATCCGTAGAGTTAAAATTAGTAACTTAGTTGGGTTTTCGGAACTTTCTTTTTGGAAATGAATAAAATATTTGGGATGATGTAATATTTGTGGACCTTGAGAAAATGGGGTTTGTGGTGAGGAACCAGGACCGTTGCTGCTCCACTTTTCCCCATGATTATAAATGTTAGTATTGGGCTTGACAAACAGTACCCTGTAGGTACTTATTACCTATGTAATAATTCTGTAACCTGCCAGTTCAGAATGGTTTTTGCATTTTTATATGTTTGGTGGGGACAGAAATCAAAGCAAGACTATTTCCTGACATTTGGTGAAAAGTCAATTAAATTCAAATTTGTGTCCATAAAGGTTTCTTTTTTTCAGCTTTATCGAAATATAATTGACAAAATATAAAGTTTTATTGGAATATAACCATGTCGATTTGTTTATGTGTTGCCTATGGCTGTTTTGCCCTACAGTGGCAGGTTGAGTACTTGGCGACACAAATATATGCCACAAAGCCTAAAATAAATGCTGTCTGGCCCTTTACAGAAAAAGTTTGCCCACCTTGTGCTAGTAATGCATAGTTAAATATAAATGACCATAAACCAGTGTGGTGAAAAACTGCTTCCCATTTGCCTCTTTGTAGCGGACTACATAGAAAGCTGGGGTCACACCAAAGCCAGGGAGAGGGAGAGGTCAGTTGTCTAACTTCCTGAAAAAGGGGCATTATCAAGGTCGATGATAATGATACTCTCACTGGATACTTTTCTACATGTTGATTCCCGTGTTTGATTTTGGCATGTAATGCACGCCAGACAAATGGATAATAGCTATGTAGGAAATGTAATTAGATCCTGTGTATTGGTTAGCAAAGTTGCCTGAATAAGGTTTTTCACCATCCCAAAGAGAAAAATAAAGATCCAGTTCATGTAGGAAGCAAACACCTATTCAGCCTTTACAACATATGAAACATTATGTTACATGGTATGGGGGGCATACAAAAATTATGTAACTCAGGTATTTACATCAAGAAATAACCTATTTAGGAAATCTCATAGCATAGCTGCTACCATTTATTGAGCATTTACTGTGTGCTAGACACTGTGCTAAGCATTGGCATGTTATCTCCCTTAAACCTCTTGTGACCCTGTAAGATAGCTGTTGCAGATTAGGAAATAAGCAATGTGACCAAGGCCACCTAGATAGTAGGTGACAGCACCTATATCTTAACCCAGTCTCTGACTCCAAAGCCCATGCCGTTAACCATTACTTTATTCATGTAAACTTTAATACCATTACTAGAGCCAAGTTATGGTATAAAATGTCAAGAAAATTCACAGGAGAATGTGTGATAGTCTAAAATAGTTGAAAATGCTTTCAATTGAGAGAACTTAATAGCTGGTATTAGCTGGTTGCAAAGCATCAGATTCAGAAAATGTGTCTTTTCTCGCACATAGTTTTTTGGTACAAAGTGTGTAGTGAGATGCTTTAATTATTTCCATTTATTCATCTGGCATTTATGATATGTACCTCCTTCTGTGTGCCCAGGAATGAAGACGACTGGTGTGTACTTTTTAGGAGCTCGCTTTTTTCTCTTTTTGCTTTTCTTTTTTTTTTTTTTTTTTTGAGAGAGAGTACAAGCAGGGGAGGGAGAGAGAGAGACAGACAGACACACAAAATCTAAAGTAGACTCCAGGCTCTAAGTTATCAGTGCAGAGTCCAATCAATGCAGGGCTTGAAACCCATGGACGGTGAGATCATGGCCTGAACCAAAGTCAGGCGCTTAACTGACTGAGCCACCCAGGTGCCCCGAGGAGCTTGCAATTTAAATGAGCTAAGGAGATGAGACACTAATTGCTATGTAGTAATTCTAAGACCTCAAGGGTGTAATAAAAAGCATTGTCCACATTGAAAGCCAATTTATCATGATGATTACAGCCAGATGAAGACAGAGCTATAATTAAAATAGCCTATTATGAATGAGTCTGGAAGAGTCCATCTCTTATGTAATAGTCCATCTCAAATAAGAGTTTATTTGAAAGCAGATTCACCTTCTCCTTCCAAAATATTAAAATCAGTTTCAGAAGTTTTGACCCACAGAATGAAGGATCTTCTTATCTCTGTTCTACTATATCAGTTGGAAGTGTTTTTCTAAGGGCACTGGTCTAGATGTGATCACCTTGTAAACTAACGTTCTAGAAAGGAAACATCCAGAATTAATGCCACACAGGTACTGTTTCAGCTTGTTATTGTGTAGATAGCTTCCTTATGGAATAGGTTTAAACTTAAGGCAATTTTTTAAACCCTTGTATCTTCTTTAATAGTTAGCCGTTGTTAAGCTCTAATGTTCATAACTAGAATCTAAACTCCATAGAAGCATTACCTGGCAAATAGTAGATGTTATGCTTGTGTTTACTGAATAAATTGTGTATGTCTGGACATGAAAATTCAGCCATCCAACCTGTAGGGGAGTTAACACTGCTGCATGCATTGCTGTGTATATAGAGGAATAGGGGCTGAGCAGGGCCTTGTTTGCACAGTTCTTGGCAATCCATGATCAGATCCATAGAAAACAGTAGAAGATGGAGAGGAAATTTCTAGTTCTGTTTTTTGAATAGTAATTTTTAATGGTTTTATTTATGTGCTAAAATAAAAGAATATAAGTCGGCAGCTATTTATGTCCTGCCATTAAGCCGATGATTGAGCTTTAGAAATCAAACTGTTACATGTAGTGAAATATTTCTCCATAAAGTGTTGATCTGTTTTAAGATATCATAAGTATTTCTGACACAGCGTGTTTGGTTTTAGGGGAAGGACAAGTTGGGCCAAGAGACAGCTCCCACTTCTTTCCAAAGCTTAGAAAAGTTTGGAACTTTGAGTATTTCCTCTAAACATTTAACATAAATGAACGTTGCTCAGCGATTAAGAGAAAAAGGTCCTGAGGTAGAAATTACAAAATACTACTTAAAGAAACTTAAAAGCAAGAATAAAATATAGAAGCTTGAGAATGAACCCACCATAAGAACCCCCTCCACTCTTAAAGTGAAGTGCTGCTTTTCCCTTTAGGCCTACAGGAGGGGTTAGGTGTTAATTTAGTTCAGTGCCTTCAAGAGAAAGGAAGACAATGAGGCCCTGCAGATCAACCCTTAGAATGTTTTGTCTTTCACTTCTCTGGCTCAGAGAAGGTAACTATGTCCTCCCACCCCCTGCCTCCTAACATCATGAAGTTAGAGAAATTTGGTATGAATGTGGGAGTAGATAGCGGTGGAAGACTGAGAGAATGGAGGAAATACTTTGTAAAATGTTTACTGAGATTCCAGAATATAATGTGTTGATCAGTGATTTGTCCTAAGAGAAGCTGTGTATCTTCTAGAAAAAAAGAGCCTTTGGTAAAAACTGCCCTTTATTTAAAAAATATTTGTCTGAGGAGAATGTCAGAAAATCGTACATTGAAGCAGTTTCAAAGATATTACATAGAATAGGCTGTGGGTGGGAAAGCCTACAGTTCTCATCCAGAACAGATGGGGCTTTCGGCCTGAGAACAGTAGAATATTAGTTCTGTTTAGGTAGTATCTGTGGAAGCTAGATCCTGACTCTAGAATGGAGATCAGATTGTTGGGGAATTGAATGGAGAATCAGTGGAACTCAATTCTTGTGGTTTCTTCACGGTGTTTCCTTGGCTTATCTTTTCCCCACTGGCTTCCATTCTCTCGACCTTTGGCAGTTTTACCCCAACCCAAGCTACATCATTGATGTGTCATTTTCTTTCTTGGAAGCCCTGAGAATTGTACCTGTTTTTTCACCCTTAGCAGTTCAGTTTATTAATGATGACCTCTCTTGTATACTGATTTTTTTTTTAATTTTTTTTAACATTTTTATTTATTTTTGAGAGACAGAGAGAGGCAGAGCATGAGCGGGGTAGGGGCAGAGAGAGGGAGACACAGAATCCGAAGCAGGCTCCAGGCTCTGAGCTCTGAGCTGTCAGCACACAGCCTGATGCGGGACTCGAACTCACGAACCGTGAGATCATGACCTGAGCCGAAGTCGGACGCTCAATCGATTGAGCCACCCAAGCGCCCCTCTTGTATACTGATTTTTATTGGCCTTGGATGCCAGTGTGTAGACTGTAGTTTCCACATCATTGATAACTTTCTTTTTTTTTTTTTTTTTTTTTAGCCCTGGTAACTTTTTAACGTCTCTTTTTCCCCCAGTTTTCCAAGTCAGATCTCAATTTAGTTACTGAGGCTAACCAAAAATCTCATCCGTAGGCACAAGTGGAACGGACTTTACACTAGAAGTGAGAAAATCCAGTGGGGCCCTAGCCCTGTCACCATTTGCCTAGAGAACCTTGACCAATGACTTAGTCTTCCTGAATTACAGAGACCTCATTGATGAACTAAAGAAGGTGGATGAGTTTATTTCTAAAACCCCTTCAGATTTTAACATTTTTCAACTAAAAAATTTCTATACCTGTGCTTAATTCCTTCAGATAGTTAAGCGTGCTACTATCAATGGCATTGAGAAGAGTGTAGTCAGAGAATTGGCTTCCCGGCTGAACCTGTTTAGGAGCAGGCATTGCAGCTGCCCATTGCTTGTTTCTTGGGAGGCTGGGTGCTGTTGGGGTGTGTTTGTTTTGCTCTTGTGTTTTGATAAAGGAATTGGTGTAAGGATGTACTCAGGAATTAAGAAATATTAAGTACATTTCCATGATATGCATGGCATCATGTCTTTTGGTTAAGTATTCTGTGGCAAAATCAGTATGGTCACTTCTAAAACCTAGGGGAAGTTTGGCTCTCCATTTTTAGGAATGGATCCCTCCCCAGACCCCTGTTGATTCTACTCATTCTACCAAATGAGCTGGTCGTACTTGCTTCTCTCTAGGGTCTACCTTGTCATCTCATAGCCCCTCTCATCCTCCCCAGCCTCTACCCTGTTTTTAAAATGAGTCTCTTGATTGCACTGACATCAGACCTTGTGTTCACAGGGCTTGTCTGCTTAAAAAAAGATAGTTTTATGAGGGGCTGGACCTTAAATAGGTAGCCCCTGGGACTCCTCTACATCGACACTTAGGAGACGAAAGAGTCGCCATCCATACCTAATAGGTTCAGTGTCTACTGTAGGTCCTTTTTCCTTGCCAGACCTACTCTTTCTTCCTGACCTCTGTGTGCTGCATCCTACTTGGCTTCTAGTCCGTGCTCCTTTAACTAGACTTTCTGGATTTAAAGTATCTGCTTAGATCTGAGATCTGCCTCTTCTGACTTACAAAGTTTGATTCCAAGCCTTCACTCTTTCTGGCCAGTTCTCTCTTGTCATCCTCTGTTAAGACTTTCTGGAATTTAGCCTACCTGGAATTAAACTGTATTTGCCTGGCCATTGTGGATATTAGCATAAATAACTGACGTAAAGAAAATGCCCACTTTACTATCCAACTCTCTTGACTCCAAGCCCACCCACTTTGAGCTGTCTGAGAAGTTTCTTGACACCACTAAGAATCTGCCTGGTTTTCACATCCTCTGCTTGACCTGTTTTGATCACAGTTCAAGGTCCAATTTGAAGTTGCTAGTACCCGGAAAGTGCTTCATCCTGGATCATGCTGGAAGAATTGTTGGGTCTGGTTTTTAACTCTGACTCATCCAGTTCTTCATATGCTCTAAGGAAAAGATGGTATATGAGTTGGCCACAACTAAGGCATGAGTCCACCAGAGCTCATGGGGAATTCCCTCGGAAGCCAAGGCCATTTTCATTTTATTAACATTCCCATGTATGCAATGAACCTTAGGCTTATATGGGTTTTGCATTTCCCCTGTGGACCTTCTAGGCTGACTGCCCTTTTCTTCCACAGGCCATAGGGTTCTCCTGTCCCAATGACAGAGGTGTCAGCCACAATGACAGGGGAATAAGTTTAGCAAATGCATATAGTCATGAGAACTGAAGACACCAGCAGAGAAATGCATAGCACCTGGTCCATTGACCTAAAACTTGATCAGTTTAGGATGCACCATTTATATGAGTTAATTCTGTAGTTAAATTTACAACCCAGGCCCCTAGAAGAGCAGAGAAAGAGAAATGGCGCTTTGACCCTGAAGATTTATCCACTACTTATCTTCCTGGTCAGACACAGTGTCTGTGTTAGAGAGCACTTCTCCCTTCCTTTCTTCTCGTTTTTGTTTTTTGTTTGTTCGTTTATAAAGCAAATTCAACAAACTGTGCCACAGGGCACATTTGCTGAACTATGGCTGGGGAATCTCCAGCAAGAACCGTGAGGAAGAACAATTTCAAGCTTCACTTGGAATTGCTCTTATAGGCTGGAAGACCTCCGATCCTTTGCAGGGGCTAGGACTTGGCTCTATCGTCATCAAGGCTTTGTAGCACAGTACCAAAGAAAGGCACCATGGAGAATTTGTTTCATCGTGCTTGGCTTTCTAACCCCAGGTCTGAAAAGTTAACCTGGTGCTCTGTTAGACCTTCACGTGGGTCAGAGCGCTATGGCAACAGCCAATGCCAACTCCTTCCCAGCTGACCTGAAAATTTTTTCTGTGAATTTGATTCCAAACCTTTCTCTGCCTTGTAATCACATTCTTATCTTCATTTTGGTCAGTGTATTCACTGTCATGCTCCTTTTATCCCTGCAGAGATGACCTCAATACCCTCAAGAATACAAAACCACAGTTAGATCATGTTGCTCAGTCACATGGGCTCTTAGGATACCTTTGTGGATTAGATTCCTAGGTTCACATTCTGAGTTTGCATTATTTTCACCCTCACATTATGATTTTGCATTATTTTGCTCCCAGACTGATACCTTGATGGAGAAGGTAGACCAGGCACTCAGGTAGTGGGCTTTCCAGGACTTTAGCAGGGTTACCGAAGTGCCTCCACAACAAGTTAGGATAGAAATCCAAACTCCGATTGCAGACGTTTGGGTAGACTGTAGCCTAAGAAGGGTCACCTTGTACCTGAAAGAGAAGATATCTCCAAATAGTCCTGCTGTTTTCTGTCCTAACACAGGGGAAAGGTTTAGCAGCCAGAATACAGCTATTCTTTATCTCCAAAATACCATCCACCACACCCCCAGGAAATTTAAAGCAGGAACCTCTGCTCTTACGTTGTAATGATTGACTGCTAACGTGGTTCTCCACTGTCTGCTGGTCTAAGCCTCAGTATTCTCTGGTAAGGTCGTTCATGGCCAATTCCCAGCCAATAGTAAAACATCCCAGTCTGAGAATGGATGTTTTTCCTACTTACCATTTGTAGATGCTTAATTCACTCTGCCTTAAGCTGTATGGCTCCTGTCATCCCTAAAGTGCTTTTGCTAACGTAGATTCACGTGTCATAGCACTCATTAGGTAGTTCATTGCACTTGCTTGTCCTACATTGTAAGTTTGGTGGGAACAAGGGCTTTCTCTCCCTCACCATTTTATCTTCAAGTTTTAAAACCATGCCTGCCTAGCATTCGGTGGGCACTCAGATATTTGCTGAATAAATAAGTAAATATGGGCATGTAAATAGGAGCTGCGCCCTATTTGCCCTTATTTGCCTGCTCCCTGATTTTGACCCCCTGTCTGAGTAGACCTGTACTGTCTTATCTCTTCTACCCTGCCTTGCTTCCCATGTCAATTCGGAACAATGTGATAATTTTGCCCAGTCTAACATGAGTTTTTGGGGGGAGGTTAAAATAATCTTTGCTGTCTTCCCTCATTTTACTGAAGGGCCAGGGAGGTCAAGTGAGTTGATCAAGATTATAGAGCAGATATATATGCCTAATGATTGCTACACTTGTCCTAATGACGGCACGTTTACATCGTTGATGGGATATGGCTAGTAAACATTACCTAGAAGCCTCTTTCAAGTCTTGCCCATAATCAGGTTTCCTAAGCAACTGCAGCCAGTCTAATAACTATTCTCCATCTCCAAAATATTCAGCTCTTGGAGAGTAATCATATGCTCCCACCCCTCACCGCCACCAGTTCGTTCTTGGAATAAAGAATCTTAGATTAGAGAATATCCAACTGATTTTGAAGTCACAGCATTGTCATATATGTAGGGTGAGAAATGAGCAGAGCCTTGGAACATGTGACCATTCAAGGAAGGGAAGGGGTGAGTGGACTGTAGCTTAAAGAGGTTAAAGTTTGGGCTCTTGTGTCTTTTAAGTTGAGGTGGAAATGAGCAGTGGGGTATGCCGAGAAGGATCTGGTGGGGTGGGGCAGAATAAAGACCCAAGAAAGAGGTGTGGAAAGTAGGTTCTGGATCAGGATGGAAGGACTTTGAGCTTGAAGAACCCACCTTCAGCAAAGAGGGAGGAAGAGAAATACTGGAGACATATTAGTGAGAAATAGGAAGTTGTGTCCCAGGAAGAAAGCAAGGTCCCTGCAAAAATGAGGTGGGCACAGAGGGACTTAGGGCATGCGGATGTGGGGAGAATTTGAAGTAAGAAAGTCACCATCCTAGGAGATATGGGAATCTCCTGCCAGTCAGTGCAGGGCTGGTGGACCAGCAGTGAAGGTCCTGCCAAGGTGGGATAGCATATGCTGAGACCAGGCTGCCAGGTTTGGTGACTTCCATTGTATCCGTGGTCTGAGATCTGAAGCAGGAATGAGTGATGGAAAGACAGTGACATGGGGAATCTGCCTGCTAAGTGGAGTATCTGAGCAGGGCATACAGGTCAGGGAGCGAGGTCTTCGAGGGTCAAAAAGAGTAGACAGACAGGATCTGAGGGGCTAGAAGTGACAGGACAGGGTGATGTGAGTAAAAGTAACGGCGAGATTAGATTTGGTCTGGGGAGAAGAGTAGATTGGTAGGTACGTTTCCTTCTGTCACTTTGAAACCTGCAAATTGATACATAAAAATTCCCATTCTTCTTCTATAGCTAAAGTATGGTTCCATGTTCTTAGTAGTTGGCATTCTTCTCCGCACCACTGTTTTCTCTTCCCATTTGGCTTGAACATCTGGAGATTTCCTTCCCACTCCTGTTCTGAGGTCAGCCTTCTAACTCTGGTCATTTTGGTCTAGCTCAGTGAGTCTTAGCCTTGGCTGCACACTGGACTCTGCCTAAGGAGCTTAAAAACTAACTCTCTCTCTCTCTCTCTCTCTCTCTCTCTCTCTCTTTTTCTCGCTCTCTATTTCTCCCTCTTTCTCCCTCTTTCTCCCTCTTTCTCCCTCTTTCTCTCCCTCCCTCTCTCTCTCTCTCTCTCTCTCTCTCTCTCTCTCTCTCTCTGTCTCTCTCTCCCCGAGCCCTATTCCACAGCATCTGATTGAATTGGCCTGAGATGTTTGTTTTTTTTAAGCTCCCCAGGTTGATCTTTCCCCGTGGTCTCCCAGCCAGGTGTTCTCCCAGGTGGGAGCAATGACTCCCATTAATGTGTCACTCATGTTAGGGACAACCTGGTGAATACAGGACCATTTCTGTAGCCAAAACCATATCACAAGCATTGGCTAAGCATCAGGACTCTGGAGTCAGATGCCTGGGTTCCTCTCAGCTTTGTAATCCCAGGCAAGCGCTGTATCATCCAGCATCCTCAGTTTCCCACTATGCTGATGAGAATAATCTTAATAATACCTGAAAAAGGGTTAAGTCAGATAATGTCATAAGCTTCTTAGCACAATGCCTAGCACATAGATGTATTTAACAAATATTAGTTGTTTTTTGTTAACATTTTTGTTGGGATTGTATTAGCATTGTTTCTAACATCTGGTTTTTCCATAGGACCACACAAGTTAAGTTTAATTTTTTCAAAACAGTATTTATTTTGTATCTATACATTGTTTAATGAAAGAAAATTGTAGGGTATCTTGTTTTTAAATTAAAAAAAAAAAAACTTTGCGACTGCATAACAAAACTTAGAGTTACAGTAAAAAGATGGCAGGGACCACTTTAGTAAATATTTAGCTTTGTTTCCATTTGCTTGGTAAGAAAGTAGCCACAGAGTGGCTCTGTCAGAAACTTGCAGATTTCATTTCACAAAGGGCTGAGTGTGGATCACGATTTTTCTAGAATCTCACTCTGGCAGGAACCTGTCCAATGATAATTCAGTTATATCTTCTACTTTTTCTCAATACTATTTATGCAACACCTCCGCATTGTTTATGCCAGGTAGTTACTGTTTTCAGTGTTCTTAAAAATCAACAAACACAGTCTGTCCTCTTAATGCCTATCATTCAGGCTGACAGGTCCTTAGTGAGTAGTCCTACGTTTCTGATGAGCTAGCTGCCTGCCCCCACCACAAAATGATCATTCCCGAGGTCAAAATTCTTGCTAAAAACGACATTAAACGTCTAATGGATGTTAACATACTTGCATTTACAAGCAGTGAAATTTGTCCTCTTGTGTCGTTATTTATGCAGCATTAACCTTTTTCTCCAGATCATTGAGACTGAAAATATGATGGACCGAATTGTGACTGGCTTGTCTGAGTCTAGTGTCAAGGTGCGGTTAGCTGCCGTCAGGTATGAGCTTTAAATGGTCTGAATAAAAACCCTTTGCCGTGTGTTTAACCTGTTTCCTTTCCGGACCTTCACCGAGTAAGCACAGAATCCAAATGTTACTCCAAAGCATTCTCAGGTGAACTCATGCAGTGCGTAACATCATTTAGCAGAGAAGTTAGCCGAAAAGCCCGTCAAGTCCTGAAGTAGTTAGAGTAACCATGTCTATAGGTGTACTTGAAGTGCATATTAGTAATTAATGAAATGCCAAGCAGTGTGTTTGAAAAGTAAAAGTTTTGGCTTCTTTTGAAGCTAATTTTGATTGTTCTTTGTAGATGTTTGCACAGTTTATCTAGATCTGTGCAGCAGCTTCGAACCAGTTTCCAGGATCACGCTGTGTGGAAACCTTTAATGAAGGTAAGAAGAAAGAAGCAAGTAGCACCCATTCCCCCAGAGCCTTTCTTGAGCTGAGGTAGCTGACTGCCCTCCCGGGTCTAGGAGTATGGCTGATGTTTGTATAAAGCATTTCGAATATTTATCTCCTCAAATCTGATGTTCTAAGCATCTTGAGGTCTGCCGAACGTGTTTCTGGGCCAGCATCTCAAGCGTGGCAGAGAAACAGGTGCTTAGTTCTTGTGTTAAATAAAACTTTAGTTTCTCATCTTATCTCCCTGTATGTTTGGTATTACACTTTAGACTTGATCCAGAGTCCTTGTGATTTTTAGTTATGAGAAGCGAAGAAATCAGCCATTTAGAGATATAACTTGCTCTTAGTATTTTGGGAATCCCTGGATATTTTTTTACCACAGTGTTATCTTCTGCTTCTCTACACCAAAATAACTTCTTTGGTCTTAGAGCTTTCCTTGAGGGCCAAAAACAAGAAAGTGGTTTAGGCCAGATAAGTCCAAATTAAGACTTAGATTAGGCATCAGGTTGCTGCTGCTGTTACCCTCTGATCTATTACAGAGCCATAGGTCAACTTGGTCTCTGGTCCATTTTTTTTTTAAGTGATCATAACACCTTGCATTTAATTGACAGAATTTTTCATTTAAGTTTTTGGTTTTTGTTTTGTTTTTCAGTATCTACTATGAAAACCTCTGGGCACAGTAAGGCTACCAAAAATTTTCACTACACATCTCTTGCTCTCATCTTAAAGCTTCAGGTTACAGTAGGGACTTCACCGTGATAGAAATAGGGGAAGCTTCAGGCAGGAAAAATATGAAGTGGGCTTTGAGGCGAGAAAGGAAGGCGAGCAGAAACAATATGTATGGTCCGTGTAGGAAGCATAAGGATGCTTTCATAACCGTAGAAGAAGGGGTGGAGTATGAGCACCAGGGGCAAGGGCTGGACCAGTGCTCTGTTCAGGAAGGCTGTTTTGCGATAGGCACTCTTGTTCTTAGATTGCACCTTTTTCATAGTAGCATAATCTGGATTTGTTGATTCTCTCCATTCAACTTTTTTTTTTAATGCTTTCCTGCTTCTAAAATAACTTTCAAGTATTTCCTCTGGAACCATTTTCTCTCATTGCTCAGCTCGGTACCCTCTATCATATGAATCAGAAATGGAGCAACAATGCTGTTTCTAGCTAATTCTGCCTGGGCAAAAGCAATCTAGAAGGATTCCATATAGTTGAGTACATGTGAGTGTAGTTGCTATCAAACTACTACTTTGTTGCACAAAGGATAATACTAAAAGCTTGGAAGTAAATCAGTGACTTATTTCAGATACTTTTAGGTTTCTCTTAGTTCAGAGGCTGTTTGCATGGCTATTGATTTTTTTCCGCTTTGCTTTGCTACGTTTTCAATTATTGGTAGCAAACTACAGAAGAATGGGCATTTGATCTTAATTAAAATTTTTATTTGTGATTATCTTTTGTCCTTGTTTTGGTGAAATTCTGTTTGGTCAGTGTTAAATGTCCGCTTCTGAATTTCAGTGTTACATCTTATACTGCATCGAGTAAATGCTTTTAAATTTTCCATAGACTCTATTCTGTTTTAGTATATCATTAAGTGTTACCTCATTTGAAACTAAAACTTGATAAAAGTACAATAACTCTATATAACAACGAGTAATATTTTTAAAGTGAATTACATTAAGCAAAGCAACTTTTTAGAGCCTCGGTAGGCACTCACTTATTTCAACCAATGATTCTAAGTAGTAAGTATACTTTTGTAAAACGATTGTTTTTCTTAATTCACATTCATGGGGTACCCCTTTTGTGCACTGTCATTCAGTTAGTTGATAGGGGCCAGGATAAATTAGACCATAGATAGATTAGTCCTTCAAGAAGCTTAAATTTGTTAATAGCAAAGGAGATTGGCATGGCTGCACAAAGAATTTGAGTCGTGAGCAGTGACAAGGTCCTAGGAAAGTGACAGACAAAGGCATTGGGTGCTCAGAGGAGGATAGAGCAACTTCCGACTGGAAGCACTTCACCGGGGCTTCTGGAACGAGGATGGCCTTAAAGAACCGGTAGGGTGTGTACCTGAGGGATAGAGGAAGTGCATGGCAGGGGAAGGTACAGGATCTCAGAGGGGTTGTGGCAAACAGAGATCAGGATGCATAGTATATGAGATTTGATCTTTGTCAACTAGCTCCCAGTTGACAGGAGAGTTAAAAGGCAGTACCTTAAAAGAACTATTTCTGTTTTGTAATTCTTGCTTATTCCTGGGAATTTCAGACTTAATTTAGCTGAAGAAAGCAGATAATATGTTTAACTTTCTCTGAAATTTTTTGTGATGTTCCATTTCCGGCTTGCATAACTAGAGCTGCTAAGATCCCTTCTCGGATCATGAGTCTGATCCTGGTCTGATCCCTAATGCAGAGGATTTGAAGCGGCTATTCCATATCAGTGGTGGTGTTTATGAAGCTGTCTCTCTTAGAGTCTAGAAACAACGCATTCTGATAGTAGCTAATGGTGACTTGTCATTGTGCTTTGTTGTGTTCTGAGTTCAGCGAGAGTCCATGGCAGTTAGTTTACTTCATACCTTCTATGTGCCGGATAATAACACTTATGACAATAAATTAACTTTTTAAAAACTTGCACTACTCTGTGCCAGTTACTGTTCTAAAATGTTTTCATATGTTAATTCTCACAATAATACTATTGTCCCCACTTTATAGCCAAGAAATTAGTATACTTATTTAGAGTTGGAATTGAAATTTGCAGTCAGGCTGTCTGTGTTCTTTACTCCCATGTTATGTTGCTTCCCTTAACAGTCACCGTATCACATTTAATCTTCAAAAGTCCTACCAAGGAAGTGCTGTTTTCCTCAATTCAGAGACTCAGAGAGGTTATTTCTTATGTTCAAGTTTACACATCCAGTAAGTGGAGGAGGGTTGGGACCAGGGCTGCGATTCCAGTTCTGAATACCAGCCCCCACACTGCCCTAGCTGTGTAGTAGCCTGACGCATCCAGGCTCTTGGTCAGACAGGTCCTTCTAGAGACACATACATCAGAACGTTTCAGGCCCTGCGGCAACTTTGTGGTTTCATAAGCGGCCTGAAGTGATGGAGTAAATTGAGCTAAGTTGTCCCAAAGCCATCCTATGGTGTTCACACTTGTCATAGAGAGCCTGACTTGTGTTTGTCTCTTTCCGTGTGGCACCTGCCATCCTGGCAGTGGGGCTGTAGCTTCTCCTGCAAGATAGGTGTGAGGGCCTCAGTCATAATTAGAGCACCAGGTAGAGTTTGACACGCTATCAAGTGGATCTTTCTTAACGCTTTCTCCAGTATGGAAAGTCAAGTTGCAAGATGAATTGTGTTTGATTCTCATGTGTTCTTATGATTTCACTTTCATCATTCCAAACCATTAATAGCATCCCTTTTTTAAATTCTGTAGGTTTTACAAAATGCACCAGATGAAATCCTAGTAGTAGCATCTTCCATGCTATGTAATCTTCTTCTTGAATTTTCTCCAAGCAAAGAGGTTAGTATCAATTTCTCTTCCTAGACTTTGCCCAGTCTAGAACTTAGTCAAGTAATTTTCACAGTAGTTAACTGAAGTTTCAGTATTGGGGTTTAAAAATGACTTCTGAATTGTTTGATTGGGGGTGTGCATGCAAATTAAATCATTTTTTCAAAGTGCGGTTTTAATTTCCTATTCTCTCTTTTCTGCCTGGCGTATGCAGCTTATTTAAAAGATATGACAGCTTATAGTTCATCTTAACTGCCTGCAACTGCAAATGTAAGAAATAATGGCAATAGTAATAGACTATTTTCAAACTGTACATAGTAAAGAATAAATTAAGACTTAATTTTGTAAACCCGGATTGTAAATCGTTTTGAGGATATAACTGCTGGCTGGCATTGGAAAATTGAGGAGGGATTGCAAGTAGAATATTTTTTCCCTTGTATGCCTTTTATAAATTACTTGTGTATGTATTGTTTTTAGACTAGGGAAAACTAAATAGGCTTTAATACAGGAGGGAGCCTTACAGAGTTAGCTTTATTATGTGAAAATCTCTCTGGTCTGCCCAGTTGTGAGCTGAGGTTTAGCCACTGCCCTTTATTGAGTAGTTCCATTTTTGTTGAGTTTCCTTTTGGCCTTGCAATACCTGTAGACTTTTGACTGTAATTAGGAAGACATTTAGTAACAAGGTGGAGGTTCAGAGACAGTTATTCAGCCAGCAGAAATCTTGGAACAAACACGGAGAGACTGGTAGTTATTCTTAAGGAAGAGAAAGTCTAGACAGGATACCAGAGTTTCCATCTGTTCTCCCCTGCCCTGGCAGTGGGGTTCTTGGCACGATGATGGTCTGGTTGCAGCCAGTACAATACCATTAATCATCCCAAACAGCTCTTATGTCGCCCCAGATCTACCCTCAGAGTAGATAGACAGGCTCTGGTTAGAAGTAAGGTAGACGAGCTCAGGCATAGGATCGTTAATGTGATTGATTTGTTTTTTAATTTCAACTTTTTTTTTAGTTTATTTTGAGAGAGAGAGAGAGAGAGAGAGTGCATGCACATGTGCATGAGCAGGGAGGGGCGGAGAGCTGGAGGGAGAGAATCCCAAGCAGGCTCTGCTCTGTCAGTGTGGTCGGGGCCCAAGCTTAACGAACCAGGAGATCATGACCTGAGCCAAAATCAAGAGTCAACGCTTAACTGATTGAGCCACCCAGGTGCCCCCACTTTTTTATGTTAAAAATAAACTGGACTCTAAACTGCAAGGGAAGGAAATGCTATAAAAGCATTTATGAGGCCAGTTGACAAAATTGACATATGGACTATATAGATTTGATAAAAGTACTGTTTTAATGTTAACTTCTCTGAATTTGGTAACTGTTCTGTGGTTATCTAAGAGGACATCCTCGTACTGAGGAAATACATACTGAAGTATTAAGGGTATATGCTCTACTTTCAAATGGTTCAGAAGAAGATAAATAATGTGGAAATGAGCATACAGAAGGAGAGAGATCATGATAAAGCAAATACAGCAAAATGTTAAAAATTGGTGACTCTGGGAGAAGACTACGCGGAAGCCCCTTGTATTATTCTTGCTACTTTATAAGGTTGACATTACTTCAAAATAAAAAACAAAATGGGAGGTGGGGGATGGGCAAAATGGATGAAAAGGAGTAGGAGATACAGGCTTCCAGTTACGGATGAGCAAGTCTCAGGAGTAACAGGTATTGTGATAGCATTGTATGGTGATAGGTTGTAAGAACAGCCTAATGTATATATAACCTGTTGAATCACTATGTTGTACAACTGAAACCATGTAATATTTTGTGTCAACTCTACTCAAAAGATGTTTAAAAAGAAACAAAACCAATTTGTACAAGTGGAGGAATGTGCACCCTTTTTCAAAAGTGTCCTGAAAGGCAGTGCCCTTTTTTCTCCCTTTGTAAGTCTGAATTACTTAAGACAGTTCTAGAATCCACTTGAAGGGCAGCCTTTTAAGCATTCTTTGGTGAAAGTAAATCATTGCTCTAAGGTGTGAATTGTTTTAGAAATTATTAAACCTGTTTTCAGCAAAGGATCGTAAGTAAAGTAAGTAGTCAGGCTAACGCATGCCATATTAGATGTAAAACATGATACAATTATAAAAGTATGCGACAGTTTTGTTTGCACGATTCATTGGTAGTCCTGCAAGTAGTTTTAAAAGATGGGTTCTGCGGCACGTTTAGAAGAACATTGACAATTTGGAAAGAAGATAGTTTGGTTATGTAAGTTACATCTAAGCCACCGTGTTGTCATAGTCCCAGCTTGTAGAGAACACGTGGCGTACACGTGTGCACCAGGCAGGGGGCGAGCATCTCAGAGGACGGTGAGAACGAGAGCGTGGAATTAGATAGTGGAATCATAAGGGCATGTGCGGAATGTACGGAAGTTAGGACGGCTCCAGAGTCTCTCAGGCCTACAGAGAAAAGAGGAATGACTGGGACTATTTTTAGTGTTTGAACTTGTGAGAAACTAATTGTTCTTGCCCTTCTCAAAGTAGTTTTTATGTCCACCTCACTCCCTGCCGTGTCAAAGTCGCTTGGAGTTGGGTGAGAGGAGGAGAGAAACCACAGGCAGAGTGCCAGCGTATGTGCACATTTAGCCACAAACCTGACTTTAAAAATGTGCTTTTTTCCTTTCCAATCATAGCCAATTTTAGAGTCCGGAGCTGTGGAACTACTCTGTGGATTAACCCAAAGTGAAAATCCCGCTTTGCGAGTGAATGGAATTTGGGCTTTAATGGTATGTTTCACTCTTTTGTATATGTCATCATTTACGAAGAGAATGGAGCTGTTAACAGAGTAAAAACTAAAGAATGTGTAACTTGAAATGTCTGAAATCTGCTTTTTAAAAAATGTTATTTTGGCCCAGTTTTCTAATGACTGAGACCCGGAACACTGAGTAGTCAACTTTCGGATTTGAATATAAGCAAGTGGCGTGGCCACTGGGTGTCACAGTTCTCCCGTTTTATTATTAAGGAAAATGGACATTGTTGAAGCTGGACATCAAGCTTGGGGAAAGCAGATTTTCCTCATCGTGCATGTGTTGATATCTGCCTCAAGCTACCTGCTCTACAAAGCCCTTTGCTGTCTCCTTTGCTCTTTGTAACAACTCTGAAATACGCTAGGGAGTGTTCATGTTTCACAGACAAGTAAACTAAAGCACAGAGTGATTAAATAACTTGCCCAGTGTAAGAGAACTGATGCACGAGCGCTTAATAATTTCTTAACAACTTCTAGTAAGTAATTTATGATCATCTAAGTTATAAGATTTTGTAACTATGAAGTCAATAACCATTTTTCCTTAAGATTTATTAAAATAAAATTTATCGAAGTTGAAAACAGTAATCCTACACGGATTTCTTCAAATATAAGTACAGTAGTTACAATTTAGTTACTCTGTGCCTGACACTAAGCAGTGTGTTTTATCTCTAATTGTTACCTCTGATTCTTGTTCTAAGTTATATTGGTTTATATCCACTTTACAGTTGGAAAACCGGGACTTGGAGGATAAACAAATCATCCCAGTTGTCACAACTAACAAGTGCTGACAGACGGTTCTGAACCTGCTTCAGACCCATATTCTTTTTCCTGTTCCATGTATATCTGCTGTCTTTTCACACAAACTTTAGGATAGACATGATCATCTTCAAAGAAAACACCGAATCCAGTAGTTTCAGTTATTTTTCTCCTAAACTTTGCATCAGCTTTTAGCACTTGTCTTTCTTGAGACTCTTTCCCAGAACTTAACCTTTTTTCTTTAGCCTCACTTTCTTCCCAACCCCCTTTTCAACATCCTCTCGTCAGGAAATATTTCCCCAGTTTCAGTTCTCATCTTCCAGTTCCCTTTACACTTGAGTTTCAGGGACTGCATCTACTCTCACGGTTTCAGCTCCCTCTAATAGAAGTTAGTTTGAAATGTACGTACCCAGACATCAGTGTCCCCTGTTGCCCAGGTCTATCACTTATACGGCCTGTGAGACTTCATTTGAGGCCTCCCTGACGTGTACAGTTTTATTGTTGAAAATCGAACTTATCCGGGGCGCCTCGGTGGCTCAGTCGGTTAAGCATCTGACTTCAGCTCAGGTCATGATCTCAGAGTTGGTGAGTTCGAGCCCCACATCAGGCTTCGTGCTGACAGCTTGGAGCCTGGAGCCTGCTTCGGATTCTGTGTCTCCTCCTCTTTGCCTCTTGCCCTGCTTGCTCTCTCTTTCCTCTCTCTCTCTCTCTCAAAAATAAACATTAAAACAAATATTTTTTTAAATAAAAAAGAAAAAAAAAAGAAAATTGAACTTATCCCACTCCTCATCCAAATTAACTCTTATTCTCCTTAGTCACCATATAACCAGCTGCTTGCTTCTCTGCCCACCAGATATAAAACCCTGGAATCATCTTTGGCTTGGGTTTTTTTTTTTTTTTTTAGCATTTATTTTTTGAGAGACAGAGACAGAGTGTGAGCAGGGGAGGGGCAGATAGAGAGGGAGACAGAGATTCCAAAGCAGGCTCCAGGCTCCAAGCTGTCAGCACAGAGCCTGACATGGGGCTCCAACTCATGAATCATGAGATCGTGACCTGAGCCGAAGTCAGATGCATAACTGACTGAGCCACCCAGGCGCCCCTGGCTTGGGTCTTTTCAACATCAGCCCAGTACTCCTTTCACTCTGCCATGCTACCTTGTGTCATTAGGTAACTTCATCTTTGACATGGCTTAACTCCTTAATTAAAAATAAGTTCCTGTAGGGCAATAACCACATATTATAATAATTCTGGAGTTTACAAGGGATTTTTGTACCAGAAGTTAATTTACGAGTTACTTGGAACTTGCTGTTTTTATGTTCTTCAGATGTGTTGTTGCAGCTTCAGGTTAAGCTGGGGTAAGCCATAATGTGTCCAGAAAGGAGAAAAAGGAGCAAAGCAGACACCAGCCATCTGGGGTTGCTAGTAACTTGGATGCACCCCTTTCCCCTTAGAGAGCTTCCTGTATAATATAGCCCAGCAATATCAACGCCTCGCATAGTATCGTGAATACAGTAGGTGTGTCCGTGCTGGTAAAGTTAACAAAATTGACTACGAACTTTCACTCATAATAAGGGAGTCCTTTTTAGTCATTCTCAAAATGGGTGGCACAGTATAGTTATTAGCAGTAATTTTGTTATTAAAGTGCACTGAAGGCAACTCGATAACCAGAAAGATTTCTCAAAAGTAACCAAGCTCAGGGCGCCTGGGTGGCTCAGTCAGTTGGGCGTCCGACTTTGGCTCAGGTCATGATCTCACAGTTCATGATTTCAAGCCTCGCGGCAGGCTCTCTCTGCTGTTAGCACAGACCTCACTTCAGATCCTCTGTCCCCCTCTCTCTGCCCCTTCCCTGCTTGCACTCTATCTCTCAAAAATAAATTTAAGAAATAAAAATTAAAAAAAACAAAAGTAACCAAGCTCATAGATACAGGTAATAGATTGGTGGTTGCCAGAGGCAGTGGTGGGAGAAATGGGTGAACCGTTTTTTTGTTTGTTTTTTTTTCTTTTTTTAATCTAAATAAAACTAACAGGGGCGCCTGGGTGGCTCAGTCAGTCAGGTGGCCGACTTTGGCTCAGGTCATGATCTCACGGTTTGTGAGTTCGAGCCCGACATCGGGCTCTGTGCTAACAGCTCAGAGCCTGGAGCCTGCTTCAGATTCTGTGTCTCTCTTTCTCTCTGCCCCTCGCCCACTCGCACTCTGTCTCTGTCTCTCAAAAAATAAATGTTAAAAAAAAAAAAAAAACCACTAAATAAAACTAACAGATTTGTATTTATTTGACAATTCTTAAGACACTCAAATGTCCATATCAGGAGGTGGTCATATTCCTTATACAGGAGTGTATATAGGAGTGTTAGTTAATCTTTCTTTCGATAGACAGAATTAATAGGTGATTAACAGGAATCAGAAAAATAATGTGACTTAAATTTAAGGATTTCTGCAGCTTCTATTTGTACTTTTAAGATTATCACAGTTACTATTAAAATATAATTTAATAAAGCAAATTATACATGATTCCTGAAACTTCTTTAATCCTTTCAGAATATGGCATTTCAGGCTGAACAAAAAATAAAAGCAGATATTTTACGAAGCTTGAGTACTGAACAGCTATTCCGGTTATTATCAGATTCAGATTTGAACGTGTTGATGAAGACCTTGGGACTTCTTAGAAATCTCCTCTCTACTCGGCCTGTAAGTAAGATCTTCTAGGTTTCCAGATGAGCTGCCCCTGCACATGCGGTGCACAGCGTTGCCCGCCCTCACCGCTCCCATCGGCACCTGCCCAGAAGTGATTCAGATGCTGCCCCTTTCCGAAGAAGTGAGAAGTCAGTTATCAGTATCGCCTCCATAGGGGTTCTGGGAGCTGCTTTAGTACATAGCCGCCTGAACCTCCACTCCTCCACTGCCCGTCCTGTCTCCCTCTCCTTGTTCCATGCTAGATGCCGGCTGGCCTTGGTTTCTTACTTTATTCTTACTTGGTTTGCTGGCCAGAATGGGTTCTCTCATCTGCCTAAATCACTTACCTCTGGGGCCTCTGCTGCTTTCCCTTGAAAGAATCCTTCTCAGTGCTGCTCCGTGGACAGCTCCTCGCCCTGCCAACATTTACCGGATTGGCCTCTGAAGAGGTCAGTGTGGAGAACAGTGGGTGTATGTCAGAGCAGGAGAGGATGAGCCTCGTGGGGCGTGTTCTCTAATGGTCCCTGAACAACGGTGTTAGTGACAGTCCTTTGTGCCTCACTTGTTTTCTGAGCCTTATTCATACGTTTGTGTCCCAGGGTGTTAGTAAATCCGTGCCATATTTTCCATGACTCTAGTTTCTCCCCCTGCCCCGTACATTGTTAAAATCCCGTTTTCTTTAATATCTTTGGACTTGAGGATCCCTGTTGACTGTAGTTCGATATTCTGTCAGGCCAAGGCTATGTTCTCTTTATCTTCAAGTCGTCCAAAAAAATGTAAAATATATGTATGTATGTGTAGATACATATAGAGAAGGAGAGAGAGAAGGCAAAAATGCAGTTTTATACTATGATAAACACTATTCTTTGGTGTCTACTTCTATATGCTGCAGTGTTCTCTTTCAAGCAGTTATGTATTGTTTAACTTTGGGAAGCTTTCTATTCTTTTCTATGGCCTTTTTCTCTGTTCCTCAGGTAATAATTATGGATTTCCCATTATTTTGCAGCATATAGATAAAATAATGAGTACTCATGGAAAGCAAATTATGCAAGCCGTCACCCTTATTCTGGAAGGGGAGCATAACATTGAGGTCAAAGAGCAGGTATGTATGTCGTCCCCCTTGCCCCCCCCCCAACCTTTTTTTCCCTGATGAAAATCTTCCAAGTATGAATACCAAGAAGGATCCTCATTAGGAGTCTCCTGAAATATTCAAATCTGCGAAAGACAGGCTGCCGAGATCAGAGGTGCTTAGAGACAAGAAGGATTTGAGAAGAAAGATCTTCCACACCCTTGAAACAGTCTTCAAGAAATCTTCCTCCCAGAATAGAAGAAAACATTGCCAGGGTCTGTAGTTTCGCCCTCTGTGTCATGCACTGTGCACACTGTGCCCGTATGGGTGGGGCTGCCACCTTTGATCATCGTGGAGTGAATCCACTCCCCGAGATTCATCATTCTCAGCTTTCTATATCTACCATGCTCTGCACGGAAACCCCTGGAACACCCTGCCAGAATAATCCCTTATGCTGGAGTTGGCTTTCATGTTTTTACTCTAATACATCGCTGTTCTTTATTCCTGTCCCATACTTCTATTTTCTGTTTTGTTTCAGTAGGGCGGGTTTAGGGTAGGCATAAAAATACAGAGGCCCTGCATTCATCAGCGGACAGTTTGGAAATTACTTTTCTGCATTTCCTGGGATTTAATATAGGATCTTTAACATAGTATATGTTTTGTCATAAAAAGAAAGGTCATCTACAAACTTAAATTTCTATTACAAGATCCGAGGCAGTGGTAACGTTCAGCTCTCTGACAGATGTTGGCTACACGGCGTGTTCACTTTCAAAATTCATTGAGCTGTACACTTACATGCGTGGAGGAAACTTGCCCAAGGTCATCAGTGGAGAGTTGAACCTAGAGTCTGGGTGCAGGGCCCATGCCCCCCATTCTCTGTGTTCCTGAGTGAGAGTAATTCCTCAGGCTTCAGAACAGTCCAGGAGGTGAGAGTGGTAGGATATAGGGACTGTAATTGAATTTGTGAGCAAAAAAAGCAAAATATTTGACAAAGTGGTTTTAAGATGGACATGGTAGGTGATTTCTCTTAAAATTTAATAATAAACAACTGTGTTTAGATAGAATTCCTTTAACTCGAAAAGTAAAGCAAGGCAAAAAGGTGAGCCAAGATTTGGATGAGGGCCAAAAAAAAGAGACCAATAACAGTAATGTGTTCTGTCAGGACTCAAATTATATTCTTCATACAGATTTTGGTGATGGCCCAGAAGTGGGTAGGTGATGATGGGAGGCTTTAACTGTCTGGTTGGTAGCTGAAAGTTTTTAATTCTTCTCAGACACATCTGATAACGTTTTTTTTTTTTCTTTGAGGTATACTGACATACAATAAGCTACATATATTTAAGGTGTATACTGTGATGTGTTAACATAGGTATATACCATGAAATGATCACCACAATCAAGATAGTGAACATATCTATCGCTGTCGTTCTATTGGAAGCAAGACAACTATGTCCATTCTTCCCAGCCTTATTCAGCAGCCTATTGGAGTTGCTACCAAGTGCAATAAGGCAAGAAAAAGAAAAGGCATATAGATTGGAAAGGAAGAAATAAAACTATTTGCAGACAACATGAATGCCTTGGTAGAAAATGCCATGGACTCATCAGAAAAAGCTGGAACTCATCAACGCATTAGCCAAGGCTACAAGATAGAAAAGGCTATTATATTTTTTAATATAGTGGCGGGAACAAGTAGAATTTGAAATTCTAAAAACAGTACCATTTATAGTAGCTCAGAAACCATGAAATACTTACGTATAAATCTCACAAAATATGTGCAGGATCTTTATGCTAAAATCTTCAAAACATTGATAATGAAAGGAATTAAATACCTAAATAAATGGAGAGACACACCATATTAAAATGTCATTCATCTTGTCTTATGCTTTACATATGTTGTTGGATTCAATTTACTGAAATTTGGTAAGGAATGTTTCACATCTGTATTCATAAGAGAGATTGCCATATAGCTTTCTTGTGATGTCTTTATCTGATTTTAATATTGATATTTGATTATTGGGGGAATGCTTGCCTCAGAATGAGGTGAAGGCAGTCCCGCTTCAGTTTTCAGTAAGAAATTTATGAAGAATTGGTATTCTTTCTTTCTTAGATTTTGGTAGAATATACCAGTGAAGCCGTCTGAAACTTGGTGTTTCTTTTGTGGAAGGGTGTTTAGCTAAATTCTTTTTATTTTACGGAAGGAGGAACATTCACGTTATTTATTTCTTCTTGAGTGAGCTTTGGTATTTTGTGTCCTTCAAGAATTTGTCCATTTCATCTTTTTCAAATTTATTATCATAAAGTATTTAATAATAATATTCTCTTATCTTTTTAAAGTCTGTAGTATTCTTTGCAGTGTCTCCCCTTTTCTTCTTTTAATTGGTAATTCCTTTTTTCCTGATCAGTCTGGCTAGAGGTTTATCAGTTTTATTGATCTTTTCAGAGAAGTAGCTTTTGATTTCATTGATTTTTTTTTTTTTCCCCCTCTGTTACTTTTCTATTCTCTATTTCAGGGGTCGGCACACTGTTTCTACAAAGGTCAAGGTAGATAGATATCTTAAGTTTTGCAGGTCATTCAGTGTCTGCAGCAGCTACTCAACTTTGCTGTTCTAGCCTGCAAGCAGCTATAGACAGTATGTAAGCAAGTAGACATGGTTATCTTCCCGTAACATTCTGTTTGCCAAGCAGGGAGTGGATTGGATTTGGCCCGCAGGCTATGATTTGCCAATCCCTACTCTGTGTGATTAATTTCCAGCTGTTCACATGAGTGTGTGTGTGCTGTGTGCGCGTGGACATGTGTGTAACTTTCCTCTCTGCTCCCTAGCTCCTGGGTTAAATTGGTTTGGCCCAAGAACTAATTGATCTTTTTAAGATTTTTACAGTGGGGGTTGGGTGGGCTTCAAAACAGACCTGGAGCTCACTCTGCCATGCCGTGCAAGCCTGAGGGTGCATGGGTGTATTCTCGCACTCCAGGAACGGGAATCACTTGCCTGTCTTGTGATTCTGAGAAACGCTTCATGAAATCCCCCTTATATTCTGTCTTGGTGGGTAAGAGAGCGGTAGTTCTTCCCTAGATAAGGCTAACGGTGTTTGTCATTCCCTCCTCTTCCTGGGAATGCCTAGGTCATGAAGCCTTTTAAATTCTTATCCATGGTTAGAGTCCAAACCTGTTTATCCCCTCACTGTCCCTCAGTCCTAAGAAATTCAAACGTATTGTGCCTGCCAAGATTTTTGACAGGCTCACGTGTTCTGGCTCACTTTGAAGTCTGGCATCCTCCTCGGAGCATCTCTCTCTCACTCCTGGAGCAGATCAGCACACCCTTGTCCTGGCTTTAGTGCCCTGGAATTGACCCCAGTGCCTACTCAAGCCTTGAATTCTAAATTGCATTTTCTCTGCAAACTTTTTTTTTTCCTTTTTTCAAAACATAGGACTCACTCCCTAATAGTGTATTAATCTAGGAATAGGAAGAATAAGACCACCACTCTTCGTAGCTGAGGCTTTAGGCCATAGTAAGAAAACAATCTCATCAATTAGCTGTAATCTTCAAGTTTAATTACCTTAACTCTACCAAAAGAAAGGTTAAAGTTGGAAAAAATTATTTGAATTTAGACCCCATTCGCACTTCCCATCACTTTGTTTGAATGGTTCTTTGCTGTGCTCCAGAGCTCACTGTCACCTTCCTCCATGAAGCCTCCCCTGACCCTTGAAGTATCAGGCAGGGGCACTTCGTGCTTTCTTGGTTCCATGTTTCCTCTGTCACAGCACAGTGAGATGTAGTTGTGAGGTGCTGGGTCTTACTCCTGTCTCACCTGATGCCGTGCAGAGCGCATGCACATTGTAGGTGCTCAGTGAGTGTTTGTGGAACTGCAGAGACTGACACTGGCTCAGTCTCCTTTCCACAGCCCTTTCACCTTTGCCTCAGTCCTTGCCTCCTGCTGGTCTGGCTGTGAGACTCCCAACAGCTGACAGAAAGTCCCTTCCTCCAGTGCCAGCGTGGTGACTGTCCTCAGGTACCCTGTCCTGCCAGCTGGCACAGGCTCCCTCCAGTCTCGTCAGGCCAGTCTGGACTAAGCTCCTTCACACATTTTCCTTGCCTTTCTGTTCTTCTAACCGGGGTTTAAAACCTCAAGACATCCTATATGCACGTGGCTAGTGGACAGGATCCAGGCCTTCACCTAGCAGGTGATGAGCTTGGTATCAGGTAGCACTTGGAGGGGGTGGGGGGCAGGAGGGACGTTGCCACACCTGTGACACTGCCACCAAAGAGACCCTTTTTGAAGAAACCTCATTGGGTTAGTAAAAAGAGCTTCTTTTAGAAATGAAATTTTCAAGAAAATAATAACAATTTTATATGATAGCATGAGCTATATAAGACATGGCTGCCTTTGCCCAGTGATGACTTATGGCCCAAAAGAAACTGTTCAGATATTTGGGTTCTCTTTTGCGTAAGGTAGACTTTTCTGAGGTGTGGTTACTTCTTTGGCGGTGACATCAGGAGAGAAGAGGTCAGAGTGGGACCTGTGAGCGTCCATGTACTTCAGGTGGGAAATTGCCCAGGTTCTTGAGAGCTTGCATCTGGGACTGCACAGCTTTCCTGATCACCGGCCCTTTGTTCTTTTCCAGACACTGTGCATCCTAGCCAACATAGCAGATGGGACAACAGCAAAAGAACTCATTATGACCAATGATGACATCCTGCAGAAAATCAAGTATTACATGGTAGGCCTTTGTCCCTGTCACTACTCCATGGTAGCTGCATCAGAAGGCAGGGACTGTAGCATTGTTAGCTCAAAACAAATGGTGCAGAGACAAAAAAAAGAATATACTGCTCTGTAACAGATTTAAGGAACTCTCCTTCATCCTGAAGACAAAGAGATGTTAAGGCCTTGGAGCTCGTGCTGTTTGGCAGTATTCCCCCCCATCCATCACCCCGCTCCCCACCCTTGTTGTCTCCTGATTGCCTCTTTGTTATTCAGTGAGGACTCGGGCTCTTGGTTTTCCTTCAGTGCCCTGAAATCCCTGTCTTCCCTCTCAAGGCTTCTATCTGATGTGCGTGAGCCCTTGAGCCTCCGGCACCCACGGCACTTGTTCTCTGACCTGTTCACTGTCACTACTCCCAATCACATCAGCCACCGGTTGCCACAGCCATCCGTGGATCTTGTCATCAACAGAAACTGCCCATTGCCAAAATCTGGCAGTCTTTTCATTCTCTCAGTGTCTCCTAACAAAACCCTAACCATGAGTGAACCTGTCTTCTCCTTGCCTGCCTGTCAGAGTCCACGACTGCAGAGAAAGGCACAGAACCAGGCTGATTGGTCTCATGTTAATTTCACATTTACAAAACTCCCATGGGTACTCAGCACTGCCTACTACCCCTCTGTGATTCTCCAGCAGGCTGGCACCTCCAGTCTCCATGAGAATGGGTTCTTACCTTCTTGTTCTTTAAACCTCATCTTTTCTCTCCCTCATCACTCATGGTGATGACCTCACATTCTGTTCTGCTGAGAGAATAGGAGCCAGAATCCCTTAGTGGCTCCCTGTTAACACCTTGAATAACATCCATACCCACCTTGTGATGGCCTGTGAAGTCCTGCATGATCTGACTCATGATCTTTCCAACACCAAATCCACATAGTATCTCTAATCTCTGCAAAGCTTTTCTTGATTTCCCATATCCACCAAGGTATACCTCTTCCTGTGCTGCCCTTCATAGCCAGACTTCTTAAAAGCATCTTCTGTACCCGCAAGCTCCTTCTTCACCTCGAAAATTCACTTTAACTACCTCATCTGGCCTTCACCCTCCTCACTCTACGAAACTACTCTGCTGAAGGTCACCAGTGACCTCCATGATGCCAAATCCAAAGGACAGTTTTCTCTCTCATGTCACCTCACTTACAGCAGCTGTCAACACAGCTGACCATTTCCTCTGGAAACGTTCTTTTCTCATGGCTTCCATGACACTATCCCTTGCTTAGCCCTGGACTCTCTTCTTGTCTTTCCTACATGCTCTCCTGAGATCTGTGATCTTTATTACACGATTACACACTGGCGTTTCCTAGGGAGCTTTCAAAGATTGTTGCCTTGTCCCTTTCCTTCCAAGATGCTAATTTAACAGGTCTGGGTTATGGCCTGGCCATCCCCAGCTGGTTCTTATGTACAGCTAGAGTTGAGAACCCTTGGTTTAGGGTGATCTCATCGACTCCCATGGCTCTTAGTATCCTCTGTATGCTTTTTTTGGTTTCTGGGCTCTGTTCGAGTAAGTCAGTTTGGAAATAGGCATTCACAGGACTTACATTTTCCACAGTATCTAACAATATAAAATACAAACATAATAATGGTTACTGGCCTTCAAAAGCCATGAAAACAAGCTTTCCTGATGGTGTCTGTAGCTCTACAAATGCTGGTTCTTTTTTTAATGGGGGTACGGGGTAGAGGAGCAAGGTGAGAGGGTCACATGGAGGATGTATCTCCAGACCTGTTTTCTGAACTCTGGACTCCTATATCCTCCTGCCGACTCTACATCTCCATGTGCCTGTCTGATGCTTCCTGAAGGTGATGTTTAAAAATGAATTCTTGGGGCGCCTGAGTGGCTTGGTGGGTTAAGCCTCCAACCTCAGCTCAGGTCATGATCTCACAATTCATGGGATTGAGCCCAGCACACAGCCTGCTTGGGATTCTCTCTCTCCCTCTCTCTGCCCCTCCTCTGCTCACATAGACACACTTTCTCTCTCTCAAGACAAATAAAAATTTAAAACAAAAATGTTGCTTTCTTCAAAGAGATCTCATTTGTGCTCTCTACCTAAGAGATCTCATTTGTGCTTCTCACCCCTCCACTCTAGTTTTCTCCATCACAGCAATTTGTTTCTTCAAGAAATCTGTATTGAATATATGAACCTGTATTTTATAAACATTTTTTTTGTACTATATGTAATTTTGTTTATTCAACAAATGCCCATTCATGGCCTGAGGCTGGGAGCCGATGGTCAGTTTTATTCTGTTTTGTCTTTGTGGAACCCTAACTGGGTATCTCTTTAAAAGTCTTGGCAGATATGGGGCTCCTGGGTGGTTCAGTTGGTTAAGTGTCTAACTTCAGCTCAGGTCATGATCTCGCAGATTGTGGGTTTGAGCCCCGCACTGTGCTGACAGCTCAGAGCCTGGAGCCTGGTTCTGATTCTGTGTCTCCCTCTCTCTCTGCCCATCCCCTGCTCATATTCTCTCTCTCTGTCTCTGTCTCTCTCAAAAAGACTGGAATTTAAAAGTCTTGGCAGGGAAAAGGGAAAAAGAATCACCAGTCATAGAATTCTAGTGAAGGGAAGCCACGTCCACTTCTTGTCTGCATAGTTGAGATACAGCCCTACATGACAGATAAATCTCTCTGCCTTCCAGAACCTGTTGAGTATATTATGCTACGGGTGTTTCTCAGATATGCATGTTATTTAAACGTACTGGGGACTTTATTTTTTTTAACCAATAGGAAAATCATGTAATGATTGTTTTACTATTGTGTCCTCTGTCACATAGGAGAAAGCACTGTATATGGATAAATGATCCAATTTCAACAAAAGTGGTTGTACTCTCAGTACATAAAGAAAAGTAAGAATTGTGTTTCAGAAGAAGAGGAGGCTCCTTAATAGTAGAAACATTAGATGAAGCAAGTAAAGACTCAGGTGTTTGGGGACATCCCACCCCCTACAAAAATAAGAGTAACTTACTTTTAGGAATAAGAGTAATTTGGGGCACCTGGGTGGCTTAGTCAGTTAAGAGTCTGGCTCTTGATTTTGGCTCAGGTCATGATCTCACAGTTGGTGAGTTCAAGCCCCCCATCGAGCTCTGCACTGACTGTGTAGAGCCTGCTTGGGATTCTCTCTCTCTGCCCCTCCCCTGCTCATGCTCTCTTTCTCGCTCGAAAATGAATAAATAAACTTAAAAAAAAAAGTAATTTGAATCAGATAATCAATAACTAAATACAAATGGCACATTCACCCATTTTTTGACCAGTAGTGACCTAAAAGTTTCCTAGAATAGATTAAAAAAAAGTTCCCTAGTGTAGATAAAAGCATAGACCTGCCCTACTCCAGTATTTCTCTGTGCATGGTTAAAGTGATAAATTGTAAACTACACTTAGAGCCCTGGAGATGTTTTGTTTGGCCCACCAGAGGGCTTCTAAACTCCGAATGTGAATGTTTCTTGGCAAGTCTTCACTCGCCAGTTTACCAGATTTCCTCCCCTTCTCTGTTGTCTTTAGCCCAGCCCTTTCACCCATTAGTGCTAACTTTGTGGCTCCTCAAGACATTGGAGTTTGAGAGCCCAGCTTCACACTTTTAGGCTATGGGAATTGCCTGTGGTATGTTACCAAAAAATACCTCAAGTAAGATTACCTCCATATTCTCTTTTCTTTTTCTGCATCAAATAGGGTCATTCACATGTCAAGTTGCAACTTGCCGCTATGTTTTGTATATCAAATCTCATATGGAATGAAGAGGAAGGTAAGAGATTGGTGAGATTTGTTCTGAAGAAGATTATGGGAGGGAAAGCAGCAGGTGCCCCTGAGATCCTAGGTTCAGGCCTCATTCAGTGGGTTCCAAGCACCCAGCGGAGTCACCTTGACATGAGAATCCATGGGACTAGCCTGAATCTGCTGGACAGATGACCCTGAGCCCTGGCCTTGGAGTCAATACTATAGCAGATTACAGAGGATGGGGGTGGAGGAACCCTAGAGAAATAAATGGGGTCCATGCCCTTGAGAGAGCTGAGGAGGAGGTTGGCGGGAGGTACTTGAAGAAGGTGAGAGGTGGACAGATGGGTCTTTGTGTGCAGAGGAGGCACATGTAGGGACTACAGGCAGATAAGCTTAATGGAGAAGAGGGTGCATCGGTGAGAAAGGAGAAATACACTGAGTGCTGAAGGTGGTCTTTGTGGAATAGAGGTCTCCACCTGAATGCATATCAGAGTCATCTGAGGGTTTTTGCACCAGACCAGTTTAATCAGAATTTCCGGGAGGGGGTGGGGTTGCAGGCGTAAGTATTTTAATTCTCCAGGTGATTTCAGTGTCCAGCCAAGGTAGCAGACAGAAGTGGAAGAATAGTGGGTCTCAACACTGTTGGCTGCATAAGAATCACCTGGGGAACTTTTTAAAATGCAGATTTCTGGGCTTTACACCGAGGTATTCTGGTTCACTGGGTGTAGAGGAGGTCAGTGCATTCGTGAGTCACTGCAGGCTCTTCATGGGGAGGAAAGAGTCCCGGAGGATTATTCTACCTAGCAGCCGTGTCTAGAACAAAGTAGAAGGAAGAGAAATTGGATTCAATGTGTGGGCCTAGAGACCAAGTACCAGAGAAACAGAACTATCCTTAAGGAGATCCTAGTCTGGTTGGAAGGTAGGTTAGTGCAGTATGAAGTTAGAACGGCCACATGCCAACCAGGAGACCACAGGAAGTGTTGGGAGTTCAGAGGGGGATGGAAGAGAATAGAATGAGGAAAACAAGACCTGTTTGGACTAGGAAGAGCCTGACTTTCTATGTCCAGAAAGAAGAGATGCAGATGGGGCCTGATGGCAGAGAGCCTTGTGCCAGGCTGAAGAATCTGACCTTGATGCTATAGTCCTTGGGGAAATCAGTCTATCAGCAGAATCCAGGATGGACGCAGGAAGGAAGGTCGAGGAGCAGAGAGACCAGTTTTTGGAGGATCCAAGCATGAGGGGATCCAGCTTCATTGGGGACGAGGGGGTGGAAGTGGGGGAGTAAAGGACCTTGGTAAGGCTCTAGATTGTTGATTGCACGTCAGGGAAAGCAGCTGCCTGAATCATGTTCCCAGTAACCTGTTAGCTTTAATCTCCCAGGTTCACAAGAGCGCCAGGATAAATTACGAGACATGGGCATCGTAGATATTCTACACAAACTGAGTCAGTCACCAGATTCAAACCTTTGTGACAAGTGAGTATCAAAGTAAAAGGGCCTTGCTTTGGGGTACGTTGGATTCTTTTATGCAAGCGTCTGGCTTGCCTAGTAATTCATGTGGCCAAGCTTAAAATCTTTTAGATTCAAATTTCCTTCATTTTCTGTGAGCCAATGTGTGACTTTTGAGTAAGATAAACTAATAATTTGCAAATTATTAAGGATTTTCATCTTACTGTGAGTAAACAAGAGTCTGGGCCATCTTAGTGGATATCCGGAGAGGATCCAAGACTCCTCCTCTTGACATTAAAATAGAAAAGAAGTCCAATAATAAAAACACCCATTATCTCAAAACCTCATCGAGCACCTGCCTTGTGTCAACCTGGCCTGGCTGCTGGGGATACAGCAGTGACCACTGAGGGTTTCCTGTCCTCACATTATACTCGGAGAAGCGAGAATCGTAACCAGAGGTCTGTGTAACTTCAAACTAGCCGCAGGTGTTCTTCCTAGCTGTGTACCCTCCCTCCTCCGCGGTCTTCACTCTGCCGCCCATGTTCATTCTCCAGACTCTTGGGCGAGGCTCAGAAGTGCTCCTTGGTCGAGCTCTGCCTTTCTCATCCCCCGTGCTCGCCCCCCTGTGCTTTAGCCACACCTGCCCTGCCAAACAGTATCACATCGTCATATGTTTACACGTTCTGTTTCATCTGATTTGCTACCCAGTCCCCTCTCCGCCTAATTCCCCATTCGTTTGGCAGAGAATTTTTTAATACTAACCTCTGCTGGGTACTGTTTTCGGCATTGGAGGTATAATGGTGAGTAAGTGAATGGTGATGAAGTCCTTGCCCTTGTGGAACTTAACATTCTAGTACAGAAGACACCACAAATGAATGTGTAGTATGATAGCAGGTAGTGAGAGGTACTATGAAGAAAAACAGCAAGGTAAAGGAATGAAGTGTAAAAAAGTTTCTGTTCCTGTAGATGGGCCGGTAAAGTCCTCTCTGCGGATGTGATGTTTGATCAAAGACCTGGATGAAATGAGACAGTCTCCAGGCAGGTGTTCAGAAGCATAGTATTCTAACAAGGGGACAGTGAGTGCACGGCTGTGAGGCAGGAATGAGGTAGGCGTGGTCAGGACACAGCCCGAAGACCAGTGGGGCTGCAGATAAACAAATGAGGGCTGGACTGGTAATAAGTGGACTCTGAGGTAGGGTAGCGCGAATGGAAAGCCTTGTAGGCCATGGTAAGGGCTTTGGATTTTAATGAGAGTTTGATAGGAAGTCATTGGAGAGTTCTGAGCAGAGGAGACCTTACCTGACTTGAATTTGTGCAAGATCACTCTGGTGGCTTTGTAGAGAATCACCTGGGCAAGAATGGAAGCAGGGAGATTAGTTCAAGGCTGTTGTCATGTAGGGAAGAGATAAGGGTGGTCGTGGTAGAAGTATTGAGAAGTGGTCAGATTCAGGATTGAATCTAAAGATAGAGACAACAGGATTTACTCCTGGATTTAATGTAAGATGTTAAAGAGAGGAAAGGAAAATGCCTGGAGTGTTAGCCTGAGCAACCGAACAGGGGGTTGCTAGTTACCAAGGTAATGAGGAATACAGGAGAAATTAGGGTCGGGGTAGGGAGAATTGAGGGTTCTTGTTTGGACATGCCAAACTTTGGATGCAGTGAGATAGTGGTGGATTGTCTAACAACAGATAGGTAGGTAATGGGGCCGAAGGTAAAAACTAGGATGGTATGTAAAGCCCTAGAGCTGGACGAAGTCACCTAAGGAAACTAAGAGAGAGGAAGACAATAGGAGGGCTAAAAACCATGCTGTGGGGCCCTCCAACAGTTAGGGGAAAAGGAAAAAGATCCAGCAAAGGAAATGAAGGAACAACCAGTAAGGCACATGGAGACCCAGGCACAGCAGGTGTCCTGAAAGCAAGGGAAGAGAATGCCCCGACAGTGGCCATTTTTCCTTAAAACTCAGATCAGGTTGTCACCACCTCCAAAAGATCTTGCCCGATCCATTCTTGCACCCTAGGCTTTATTAGGGAACCCCGTCTGCCAGGGACTCCCATAACACCAGTAGGATATACCACACTGTGTCGTGGCTGTCAGCTTGCTTGTCTGTTCCGCTGAAGGGAAAAGACACTTGGTCATTGCTCCTCAAGTGAATGGCTGTGCCAGACTCGAGAACACACAGAGCAGGTTGGGGCCCCTGCCTCCCTGATGCTTGCCATCCTGTGAGTCAGAGTAGACAGACCCCCAGATAACTGCAGCTCAAGGCTGCTGCTCGGGTGAGTGTCACATCAAAGGCAAGCCAAAGTCATACATCTGCTGAAGGCTGGATGTGAGCGGTCCTTTGAGGACTGGCACCTGTGCCCCCACCTCCACGGCAGTAGTAATGGCTGCTGACTTAGATGATGGGCTCTGTCAGCCCGTCTCTCCTGGCTGAGGGCCAGATTGTTCCCTGGCTTTCTTTTCTCATGTTTGTTTAGAAAAGAAAATAATTCTGCTTAAAATCATTTCTGGGATGACCTGAAACACTAAAAGAGGCCTCACCAGCAGGATGTGGATAGGTTTTGGCCCTGGCCTCCGTTGCTTAGACCAGTCTGATGCTGTTTCCCGTATGTGTATGGCTCATAAGTTTTAGCAGTTCTTAAACCCCATTAAAAGAATCGTGGTCTAAGAAAAAAAAAAATCAAAGTCTGAGTTACCCTACCCAGTCCATCTCGCCTCGGAAACATCTGAAAGACTCCTTCGATATTAAGAGATACCAGAAAGATAATAAGGTATGGTCTCCACTAAGGTCTGACATAACATATGTAGACAGCCCCTGAGTAAGATTTAGAAGGAGTCTGAATTGGCAGTTCTGATTTTAGTCAGAACCCTCCTGTGGACCTTCCCACCATGGCACAGACATCTCTCAGGGTCCTTCTGTCTTTAAGGCTTTGTGATCCTTTGACTTTCAGACACTTAGAGGTGAGGAGCTATTGCCGACCAGCCCTTTCCACCTCGGGCCCAGAGGGCCTTGGGATTGTGAGGGGAGGTGGATGGTCATTAAGGGGTAGCTTGCGGCATCATTCATAAACTTGTTTCTGTAGGAGAAGGACTTTGTAGAACCCAACTCTCTCATCACTCGGAGACTGTCTATACACGGCTTCCCATTTTAATGGATTGGACCACTTGCAGTTACTATATTTTTAGGGTCTTAGATAATTGCAAGAACATCCCTTAGTTTCCACTTTTAAAGGCAAAAGATTTACATGATCTGAAGAGAAACCAGAGTATAGTTTCCACTTTTAAAACCGTGGGTCATACCCATTACTTAACCAGACACTCCATTTGCGTCCAGCTTATTGCATGACCAGTCTACCTTGGCTTAATTTCATCAGTGAATTGTAACTGAACATTTTAGCCATTTCTTTCCATAGCTTAGAAGAGGAGACCATTGCTAAAACCTGACTTCCTAATTCCCACAATTGTAGCCTCCTCATGATTGGAGTAGTAAAGGGGGCCTCCTCAGCCCTAGATCAAGGAAAGACACTTTTACAAGGATCAGGATGGGTGAGGCCACTGCCCACATCATGTCTTTTCCTCTCCAACTAGCTGCCTTCTTTCCAGCCATCCCACACTGGTCTGTATCAGCAGGCATGACGAAAAGAAAAAGATGAAACTGTAACCTCCTTCCTCAATTTGAAGGCATTTGAACAATGAGACAGCCTTGGGTCATGAGCTCTAGGCCCCCCAGGCACCTTCTAATCAGCGCCTGAATATCTTTCCCTGGGTTAGTTTTCCTTTTAGCTTCTCAGAACCCTAAGTGTCCCCCGCAGTGTCCCCCGCAGTGTCCTGCAGCACGGCAATAGGAGAAAGTAAAGAATTCCAGATACATCACAACTAAATGCCAGTGACAAAGGAAGAGTATAAAATGCCCCTGAGCTACAGCAGGTGTAATGACAAGAGCAGCCCTTTCTAAGAGAACCTCGGGAAGAGGAACGTAGCCAGCATGGGCTTAAAGTTACCCACTGACCGCGCATCTGCCCCGTATGGTAGTTGCCCAGCTGGGCTCACCCCAGTGCCCCTTGGGGATCTCCCTTTTTAGACCCCCAGCCCCGCGCCCCAGTTACCATCTTTGAGCTACAGGGTTTTTGCCTTCTTACACTTCTGAGATGACGGCTAACAGGAACTTTGTGATTTCAGGGCAAAGATGGCACTGCAGCAGTACCTGGCGTGACGGGAGCGCCCTGGGCACCTGCAGGCATCCCACATCCTTGTTACAGGAAGTACAGGAACTAGCCTCATTTGATTCCTTCTATTTGCACAAGTCACCTTGGACTGCAGGGAGCTGTTTTGCAAAAGCAATTTGGTAGGCTTAGATCTCAAATTCATCTTGAGAACATTTTTTTGAGGTAGTAATTTCCTCAGAGGACTATTGTGTTTTGTTTTGTTTTTTTCTGAGCTACCTGGACTCTTTATTAGAACAATCAATCATTTTCCTTTGGACCTACAATTTTTTGCCTATGCTGCAGCCACTTTGTGAGTGAGAACGAATGTGTCTCTGCACACATAAGTGTGTGTGCGTGTGTGTGCACGTGGGTCAGAATGAATGGGCGTGTGTGTGTGAGGGATACCTCAAATTTTTCTTTTCTTATTTTGTGTGAAAATCTCTTTTCTACAGATTTTCCAGGGTTTAAGCATTGCTTGCTGTATAAAAAACTTTACTGAATTATATACAGTTTGAATGAAATGTTATTTTAAAAACAAAACAATTGTTAAGTGTTCCATAAAGGTTATGTTGAATTTTGGTCAGATGAATATTTGTAAGTAAAAAATATATGCATTTCTGAACCTCAACTTACATAGATTTTCTTTATAAAAAAAACAAAAACAAAAACAAAAAAAGAAAAAAGGTTGGCTGTAGTTGGCCTGAATAACAGGCATGATATATGGTGCTGTGCAAAATAGTAAGCTAGCATCTTACTGCCGTCAATATCAGCAGGTACAGAGCCTCTTTTCAGCCTAATTCAATAAGCTCTCAGGCTTCCAAGTCAGATGGACAGGGTGGAGTGGAGTGAGGCAGCAAAATCACCATAGGATTTTCGAACCATCAGGGGGACATATAACTACTGATAAGGAAAGCCCAGTCCCGACTCTGGCACGCTGCCCTTGGCAGGAACTGGGCACTGAGAGCCTCCCGACTGCCCTAAATCCTGCCATTGGCGTAGCAGTATCTGGCAGGAGGCAGAGCCAGTCATGGAACCTTATGCTCAAACTAAGGTAGGTCATCACTTCCCGGAAACAAAGTCCGATCACCGTGTGCTTCCCGAAACAGCATATATCACTGTGAAACTAAAGGATGCTCTACAGACTCACCTGTAGAAAGAAGCAAAGAACAGGATAGTTTAGAAAGCTGTTTTTCTCTTAGCTATACCAAGCTAATTCTACTAGTCACTCAGGACTGCTATTCAGTGTGCTTTTGTAAAATGAGATCAAAATTTGAGTAAGAGATGTGGCTGAGACTTTTTCCTGCATGAAGCCCAAAGCACTGAAGTTTGAGCGAGGGAAAGGGACCCTGCCCAGCGGACGGAAGACGGCTTCTCTGACCGCGAGTGCTGCTTCGCCCTCTTGCAGCCCTTAGTTTGGCACTTGGCTCCAGCTTCTGGGTCGGCTTCAAGGTGAACTCAACAGAGGTCGCTCTTGACTGTTGGGAGGAACAACCAGCCTTCCTTTTCCCTTTGCTAAAAGAAGTTCAGAGGCATTGCGGCCCAGAAGCGAGGTCTGTGACCCAGCTGCTTGTCATGAGCGTGTGCCACTGACAGAGCCCCAAGCCTCCCGGCCACTCCTGATGGGGCCGCTCACCCCGCAGCCACCCCATCACCAACCTGCACCTTCCTTGGAGGATTTAAATGTGTTTGATTGCAGATGAATGTTTTTAAGTGTATTTAATGCAATTTTTCCTGTTCTCAACATGACCACCCAAGATTCAAACACAGAGATTTCCAAGTTGTTATTTTTTTCAGAACATCACCGATTGAAGGATCTGTCACAGCAGGGACTTGGGTTTTGTGCAGCCATCAGAGTGCTAATGTGAGAAGGCCAGGTTAAAGAAAATCGAGTTTATCGGGAACTTCAGGTCCACTTACATTTCTAGTACTGAGAAAACGTCCTTGGTTGACATTTGTAACACAAAACACTATAGAGTTGGTAAATGTGAAGAAACCAGTAACGAATTGCTGAGACAATCTTGAACCCAGATAGCATTAGAAAGCTGAAAGCCCAATGAACTAACACTTTCACACTTAAACTCTGTGGATAAATCTTGCCTGTGGCTATAAAGAGATGGTCAGAGAAAAAGTGCTTTACTATAATTAACTTTCCTGATTTGAATGAAGGAAAAATGTATTTATTAAAGCTGTTTGCTGCTTTATGCAGGTGCAGTGTTCAGTCAGCAAGGAAGTGGGAGGAGTGGGGCGTGGTCTGTGTCTCCACCCGAGTCCTTCACTAAGCTTCTCGCTCTCTCTAATACTGCGCTCTGTTTCTCCTTTTGTGCCCTGATTGTAACCCAAAATTTATGAACTAGAAAAGAATGTCCAGTTTAATAAGTTGCATTTTTTTTTTCCTTAAGCACTTTATGCAGAACAATACATGTTCTTCTGGTAGTGTTTGGATAATATGATTTTAACACATGCTAATAAAAGCCAAGAAAAAATCATGGCAACTTCTAAAAAGGAGTCTGTTTTCCAAATGTCTAGAACATTAGGAAACATTAGAAGAACTGTGTACGGGCGTTCAGAACCTCTGATTCGTGGTGAGTACGAGGCCGGGAAGTGACTGCATGTCAGCGGGGGCCGGCGCCCTGTGGTAGTTACAGCTACGCTACAGGGGCATCTGCAGCAGGCTGGGAACCCCTCTTCTTCGCCTCCCGGAGGCTAGCAGACCCTCTGCAGGAGGTGACTCCCAGCCACCAGGACCTCCCCAGTGTTGTGTCTACTCCTTCCATCCTCTCCTCGGCCACATTTCCTCTGTCACCACCCATTGGACTCGGGCGGAGTTTGGCGGGTGACCAGCTGCTCGCTCTCTGCAGGGATGCCCAGGTGCTCTTCACTTCCTCACTACACACGGCCTTCTTTTCCCCATCTCTAAAATGTAGAGAAGCACCCCCTATCTCTTGGCCTCCCTAGAAACAGAAAGCCAAGGGCATCTGCCCTAGAGCTTGGCGGGGGGTTGGGGGGTGGCGAGGTGGTTGGCAGGGGAGAGAATTCCCTTGCCACAGGGCAAACATGAAAGTGAGACCTGGGAAATGGGGGACTGACCCCAGATTCTGATGGAGAGCCGACGGGGAGAGTTTCCCAACACCTCGCCACCTGGGATAGGTGCGGGTGCTGCCCCAGTCCTGCTCCTGGGCAGACTGCTCCGGCTTCCTGGGCTGAGGCCTGTGTGGGATTCCAGCATGAGCTTATGACCTGCTTCTGGGAAAACCGAGGGAGCGCCTGCCTCAAGGGCCGCGTCTTGGCCTACCATCCATTTTTCCTCCTGTGTCTGCAGCCCCTGGCTCCTGGACTTGGCTCTGCTGGGCAGTCAGCCCTCTCGCTGAGTGGAGGCCCAGAGCCAGGACTGAGGAAGGAAGCTCCATCTTTACTTCCTGGAGCGGAGTCTGCCCTCCACCCTGTCAGTGCCTCACGCCCAGGAGGCTAGAGGCCTTCGTGCCCCGAGCAGCGCCTGTCCTGCATCCTCTCTGGTTGGCTTCCATCATAGGAAGCCAGGCCCACGTCTCTGCCAAGGAGCTCCATCCTCGGAGTCGGCTGACATTTTCACCCGTCTCAGGAGGCTTCTCTCCTCCAACCCCACCCCCTGCCCCCAGTCCTTCTGCCTTGAGTCTCCCCGACTCTGAGAAGAGAAATGCTCTCCCAAGTTCTGGATGGAAAGAGCATGCCACCAGCTCTACTCCTGGGCTCCAGCCTTCCTGGGAAGGCCTAAAGGTCATCACAGACAGTGACACCCATCACCCCCAAGGCCTCAGTTCCTGAACCACCTACTTTTCTCTCCCGCACCTGCTTTTAGTGGCCTTGGTCACACCATTTCTCACCTCTCCAGTGATGGAGAATCCTTGGCTTCCTAGCTTCTGGGGAGACTTGCTACCCATTTCCCGCAGCCTGACTCATCCTTCTGTCCCCAGTGCCAGCATAATTAGTGGCAAAAAGAGTGATGCACCTAAGAAGAGCAGTCTTCTGGGAGCTAACTGCACATTTAAAGAACTTCTTCAAGTCATAAAGTCTTCTGGAGAAAACCAGCAAATGAGGAGGGGATCGCTAGCATTTGTCTTGGGAAGTAGACAAACACAGCCTTTTCCTCAGACAGGAAAGCGAATGCCTGGGCTTAGTGAATTTACAAATAGACCACAGAGCAAACTAGCAGGAGGAAGTGGCTATCCGTGTTCATATTCACAGGAGTAGTAACAGTTAACATGCTCCCGAAAACCGCCAGTGACCGTCAAGGGCACAGCCATGGAAGGATGGCTAAACCAGCTGATTAGCGAAAGCTGGAGGCAACTTGGCTCCACTGGGAGCTCTCAGACTATAAAAAAATTAGGCTGTAGCCAGAATCAGAAACCAAAGAAATGGGGGAAGGGAGCATCAAGAAAATGAGATGAACCCTGATTCCAAACGTAACTCCCAAACATTGCTTGATGAACATGGCCTGATTCACAGAGAACCTCAGGTGGCAAGTCAGCAGCATTGCGGGACTGCCTCTGTGGCCTGGGCAGGCAGCGTGAAGACTAAAGCTGATTTCTGTCTGCCTCCACGTCGCAATGCCTGGAAGTGTTCTAATCAATCTTTTTGTACTGTTTTCGAGTTCATAGTTATCAACTTGAACTCCGAAATTCTTTAATCTATAAAGTAGACTTATTATTGGGGAAACGCTGTCCTATGTAACTCATTATCCCCTGAGATGACACCATGTCACACCAGGATACAATAACCGATGTCCATTTATTTTATAAAATCCCAGAGGTGGCCAAAAAAAAAAAAGTGTTCTATGTAGTATTTAATAAGACAGGAAGTATATATACTCTGTTTATTGTTCATGAGAGAGAGCAAACCAAACAAAGTATTGGTGGCGAAGAGTTAGGTTCCAGTTCTGGAGGTTTCCTTCTGAGCATCTGATTGGAGTGCACAGACATTCTGTCTCGTGGCCTCGTGGCCTTGCCCTGGTCACGTGCTCCGGAAAAGTCCCACAGCCATCTCAGTCCATGTCCTCAGGGAAGCGAAGCACCTCAGTGGGGCCTCCCGCTCCTTCAGCCTCGTGGCCTGTGGGACAACAGGTGTTCTGCAGGACCCTGAAACCTAGCCCCGTCCCAGCCCTCTCTCCGACTCACCAAAAGAAGCAGGAAAAGGGTGTCTAACTACATCACAGAGGACGAAGTGAAGAATCAGGGTGAAGGAGACCGTAGAGAGAGGCCCTAATAAGTGTCTTAGGGACCAGGAATTAAAAATTAGAATGAAGGGCGCCTGGCTGACTCGGTCGGTGGAGCATGTGACTCTCGATCTTGGGGGTGTGAGGTCGAGCCCCATGTTGGGTGTGGAGGTTGCTTAAAAATCTTAAAAATAAGTTAGGAAAATGAGTAATTTGTTGAGCATTTAGTATGCGTCAGGCCCCAGGCTAAGAACTTTAATATCCTTTGTCTCCTTTCATCTTGGTGACAGCCCTGTGAGGAAAATCGCTATTGTGGAGGTATTATTATAGGGCTAACGAGGCATTGTCTCCATTTCACAGATGAGGACACTGAGGTCCAAAAAAGGTGGGTAACTTTCCCGAGGCTATTCAGCTGGTATATAGTGGAGCCAGGATTCAAACCCAGGACTGTCTTGCCTCCAGTGCCCTTGACCCCTGCCCCTTAGCAGAGAAAATCCTGGGTAAATTGGAAAGCACACAGCACTCCTGATGGCTGAGGAAGCATGACCCATCAAACAAATGAGCAGAACACCAGCACCCCGACAGGGCTGCTGCAGAGTCATGCTCTCAGGAGTCTGCACTTAACTCCCACGACGTGGTCTGGCTCAGACCCCTGTGTAATTGTCCCATTTGCTCATCATTACCTGAGGCCCAGAAGTCAGGCTCGTGATCTCCCAACACCGTCCGCCATCGCTCTGAAGGGTATTCCCCAGCCGGGCTGCCCTCCTCCTTCCCCAGACTTGGCCCTGACTTAAACTAGTTTCCAATTACCCCCAAAAAAGGACGAAGATGTGCCTGACCCTGGACACAGAAAGGAATGCCTCATGGGCTATCTCCGAGGGCAAGTCCCTAGAGGAAAACGCCCTAGCAGTGCTATCGTTACCTTGTTCCTCCCAGCGGGGGAATGGCTCTGTGTCAACCCGGGTCCGTGTGATCCACCTAAAGCCGCACTTCCCATAATCTCTGTCCTCTCCGCGCCCCACCACACCCAGCCTGTCCCTCGGCGGGCAGCAGGCAGCTGCAGGGGTTAAACGAGGCCCGGCACTGCCAGCTCCTGTCCCAGACCACCTGTTCTCATTCAGCCAGATTCGGATCTTGAGGAGACCGTGAACATACCAAACGTTTAGGTAAATACATTGGTTAAAACTCAAAACGTTTGTGTACAAGTATGTTATTACCATTTCAGATCTGCATGCAGCCTTCTTCCAGGAAGCCCACCCTTACATCTGTTGCTTTTCCCAGGATACTCATCCCCTGACCCCTCCATCTCAGGCTCAAACCACAGATCCCCAACTCGGCGGCAGGGCATCCCGGGTGAGGCCTAGTTCTAGTTGTGGAGTGAGGTAAGTCCCATGCGCTCCGGACCCCTGGGGTTTCTCCCCCAGATTGGGAGGTGGAGATGAGCCAGCACCCTTTTCCCAAAAAGTGGGGGCTGAGGGGTACAAGAGTCACAGCAGGCTCAAGGCCCTTCTATGTAACGTTCTACTGCTCAGCAGCCCTACCGAGGGCCTGGCGTGGGGCGTGTGAAACGCAGAGGACGTGAGCAAGTGACATCTGGCCTCTGACTGGCTTGGGAGCACGATTCTAGGAAGCTAGTGAAATTTTCTCAGCGGTTTCCACGAGAAACTGCAACGTAACTTTGCAATGAAAACATGACTCCGAAGTAAGAAAGGAGCAAAACAAAACAAAACAAAACTGTAATGGATTAAAAAGCGGCATCCTTACAAAACAGATCAGGACTGCTCCTGGGGTTATAGAATGGCCCCTTTTCCAAACAGGACCTGACTAGATTGAAGACCCGGTTGCCGCATAATTGTTACCGGCACCCCCAGCACACTCGCTGCAGAGGGAATAAAGACCAGACTGCCTTGATGACTTACCCAGAGAGGTTTCTAGACCTTCGTCCGAAGACTTAAAAGTGGGGAAGAGCAATGCCAGTTCTCTGTTGGCCTCGTCTCTGTCCCGGCTTCCGTGGACTGCGTTAAAGGGCATTTCTGTGCCATACTGGGCGCGGAGACTGGGAACATTGGCAAAATGCACAAGAAACAGTTGTTTTGTTTGAAGAGAAATGTTTTGCTCTCTGGCAACATGGCCGCCAGCTACCAGTTAGACCCCGTGTTTTTGTGAAACGGCTTTCTGTTGGAAGTGCCAGGAACAACAGCCAGGATAGTAGCTGACACATATCCCATCATGATGATACTGTGCACGGCGCTTCACATACGTGATTCCATTTGTGCCACAGCTCTGTGAGGGACACTGTGTCGTGACCCTCAGTTTAAATATGCATGAGTCATGGTGTAAGCTCCGGAGCTGCGATTTTGTTGATAGCACCACCAGGGACTAGCACCTGCCAAGAGCTTAATGTAGGTGTTCATGGTTAATCTCCCAATAACCCATGGGATAATACTAGCATTGCTGGGGCTTCCTTTGTATCAAGCACTGTTCTGAGCGCTTCATATACATATATGCATATATACACACACAAATATATACACATATAGATATATACACAGACATACACAGACACATACATGCATATACACACACACACACACACACATACACATTCAATGCTCACATCAATGTCTGAGCACTGTAGTACCCATGATTCCGATGAAGAAGTTGAGGCACAGAGGGATTAATGCATGGCCCAAGGAAGTGTTCTTAACCTCCCATGATAGGTGTCGTGATCCCATTTTACAGATGAGACAACCGAGGCTCAGGGAAAGGACTTGACTGAATATGCAGCCACCTAGGATCTGAACCCTGGGCTGTTTTACTCGTCCCACATATGAACATTCATACGTGAATGTTCCGGCCCCTGCAACTACACGGTACAGCAGCAGTTACTCAGTCTCTTGCTCATTTCTTTCCTGTTGGCCAGGCTCCTCTTAGCTCCAAAGACAACACAGTGGATTTGGCACTGGCAATGCCAGGCTAAAGACCGGGCCAAGGCAGCCGAGTGCCGTGTGCAGAACAGGGCGCTCAGACTCTGGGCAGAGGGGGAGTAGGGTGGAGGGGGTTGAGTCTCCAGTGCCGGTCCCAAGGCCCTGCCCAGAGTCTCTGACTTGGCAGGTTGTGGTGGGGCCCTGCAATCTGTATTTCCCGGCTGAGTGCTGCGTGCGGTTCTGGGATCACACTGTGGAAATCTCTAGCTGCAGAGAGAACGGCACGGACTGCATCAGAGGGAGAGGCTGTCAGCGTCTCCTTTAAATGCGTAACAAAGAGGTCAGGGTCTCTCCAAATATATATAAGGAGGGAATTCAGGGGCTGAATATAGGGCAGGGCTCTCGGCTTCCTTGGATTCAGTTTTTAAGATAAATGAAAAGACCACAGCTGGTGACGTCACCTGTCAGGCTGCTCCCTCCTTGCCACATCAGGGTCACAGGGCCCCATGAGCATTCGCCAGGCAGTGATCACGTCCTCAGGGCCCTCAGTCCTGGTGAGGATCAGGAGGTGGCTCGGCCCACTGCACATGTGATGCACCAGCTTCTCGAACGCCTCCTAGCACAAGGAGAGGAAACAGTGATCCGGGTCAGGGGCCGGTGGGTCAGTGGGTGGGTCACTGGGCCCCTCCCACCACAGGACTGGAGGGGGTCCTCGAGCAGCCTTGCCACCAGCCAGCATGCGCACGGAGGGCCCAGGGAGGGGTGGCGATGACCGGCCACACCCAGAGAACCCAGATAACAGCCAAGGCGGGAAGATGAGACGTGAGATTGTAACAAGTTAGGGTCATTCAGAAGACCATGTGTCTGGAACTCATGCGGATGCTGGATAGCGGTGGGGTGGGATGTAGCTAAGACAGTTTTTGCAGCATCTTACAACCCTTCCCGGTGCTTCAAGTAGCTGGTTTTCCTTTGGGGAGCACCCCTTTCCCATTTCACTTGGCCAACTGTGGCTGACAACCACGATGCCTGTCTACCCCCCATCCCCACCAAACATGCACACCTCACCTGAGGCAGGAGGTGCTCTATGACCAAGCTGGGTCGGCCAGGCCTCCCTCTCAAGCAGGGGAGTCATAAGCAGAAGAAAGCGTTTGAATCTGAGTTGTCCAACAGCGGCACCTAAAAGTGACTGTCCACGGAACTCCACTCCTAAGATCCCTACGACTGTCTTGGTTCTCCCCAAAACCTTCTTGTTCAACTCCTGCAACTCACTTCTTCAGTTCTGGGAGTTATGGAGTAGCCTTCCAGTAAACTCTTTCTTTCATTACTTAAGTTAGAATAAAAATCTCTTCCTTGCAACCAAAGAACTGTAACCTGGTACAGGCTCTAATCCTTATTCTGAGAGCAAATTTCATGGCCTTCTTCCTGTTCATATTCTTGTTCTTCGTAATACTCTGCTTTCTCCCAAACTGGTATCAATCTATGAACATAATGTTGGAGAAGGAGAAAGAAATGAAGTTATGTTGGATGAGCGAAAGCACATGAGCTGACCTCCCCAGCTTTGTGTTGATAGAAAAGTCTCATTTCTGCATCTGTCATGGTTCTCTCTTCATTCGTTAGAATGTCAAAACCAGCTTCCTGGATCTGTAAAAAGACATACGTATGATGAAAGGGTAAATCAAGCCCAAATGCACATCTGAATGTGTTGAGAAGTAAAAGACAATGGGAAAAGCAACATTAAAAGCAGCGGAGACCCTCAGCCTCTTCGCATCTGTCCCAAATGGACTTAAATGTTTAACTTAATGGAATTGTGGTTAAAGCTTCCCAGAAGCCTTCTTTTCCCACCAGCACACGGCTGTACCACGTCCGCCCCCACTTTTCCACCAGAGGAGACACACGAGGGGTCTGTTGGGGAAGCTTTTACCTTCCCCGGGGGTCTCTCTTACCTTCATAATAATCTCATCAGTCTTTCCGTGGACCACTGCATCTGGCTTAATGATGGCCAAAGTACAGGTCTGTCCTGATGGCGCTGCAATAAGCCAAGGCGGTGCCGTCAGATGCTGAGTTCACAGCACCCATCTCTGAGGCTCTTGGGGCCATCCGCAGGGACCGTGCTGCCTCCTCACTCAGCTCCCAAGTCTCTCCCCCCACACCTTTCCCCCAGTCTCTTGCCTGTGCCCCTGCACAATCGGACTCTAGTGGAGGCACAGGTCTGGCTGCAGACCTCAACCTAGCTACGAGGGACAGAGAAAAGGGACAAGAACATGGGAGAAAAGGGGGCAGAGAGAGGGTGGGGCAGGAGGAGGGGAAGAGGGAGGAAGAGATCAGAGACCACTCAGGAGCAGAACCCCAGAAACAACTGAAAGAGACGACCTGGAGTCAGAACTGGAGCCGAGGTCACACAGGCCCGGCCTCCGTTGTGCCTTCCTGTCACCCTGTCATGATTCTTAGCCTCTAACTCGTGTCTGCTGTCTTCTCCTCTCCCAACACGGGCCCCTTCCCAATGCTTCCTGTACCTTTGCTGGCATGTGGGCACCACTGACGGCCCCGGCCCTGAGTCCATGACCTTTTAGCGCCAGCAGATTCTGCCAAACTGCAACTACCATCTCCTCTGTCTCTACAGATTCTCTTGAGAGAAGATCAGGTTGGCCAGCTCGTTGTTGGGAGCCAAGATACCAGTCATAGCTCCATGACCAGTATCCTAATGGCTGTCTTTTGTTCAGTGTCCATAGGTCCAGTCAGCTGTGATGATGAGGGAGGAAGCATGTGACTGTAGTCCCTGCTCAGGCCTGCAGAAGCTGTAGGGGACCCCATGTCCAGTCCATGAGCCCATCCCTACTGCACTCCTGTTTCTGTGAACTTGGGCTTAGTGAGCGACCTACACTCTCCACAGACTCTGTATCCCACAGAGCCTATTTTCTGTTATCAACTTTTATATCAGTCGTGTTGCAATGAAACAGGACAGCACGTGCATTTAAGGAGAGTTTCCTACTCTGGAAATCACAAGAACATGTGCACTCCAAAGACGTGAATCATTTTAAGCCACAGGTCTATCCATTGTTCTGTATGATTTCTAATGTCTCATGTACCCTTAGTCTTCTTGGGAGTCTTACAATGAAATCCTTTGTACGTTGACCCACTGGTGAGATTCCCCAGGGGTGCAGGGTGAGAAGAGAAGAGGCCAGATCATAGCCCAGAGATTTCCAGCTTGAAAGGGGAACGAATGAGAAAAGGCCAATGAATGGGGAGGCTACAGAAAGGCCAGAGACGTAGAAGGAAAACGAGACAGGTCATGACAGAAGCCAAAAGAGAAGAGGGTTTGGAGAAGGAATACACTGTGAACATCATCCAAGTCTTCAGAGAGAGGCTGTAGGGTGTGACTGGCCCCCGCCCCTGGGATTTGGCACTAAGAATGTCACTGGTCGCCCAAGAGCACCAGAGAAGCAGGCATGTGGGCCACGTGAGGCAGGTCAGGCAGGAGCTGGAGGTGACGGGCAGCCCAGGGAGTAGGGAAGTTCCAGAAGCTCAGGCATGGAGGAGACGAAGGCCAAAGGCAAGGGCAGGCTCTTATGGTATTTTCTAGGTGGAGAGACTTGATTTGAGGGGAAATAATGAGAGGGAAGAGATCATCCAAAAAGGAGGCAACAAATGTTTCCTGCAAAACACCGATTTTTTTTTTCCCACTTGTTATTTTGCTCTCGTGAACTGTGCCTCTTTCCTTGTTAGCATCCAACTCAAACAGTCCTCATTCCCCACACACGCATGAACAGCCTTCCTGCGTCACGAGATGATAAAAATCCTCCTTCTCTTTCCTACTCGGTTCCTGAACTCAGCGCTGCTTTCCCCCAGAGCCTCAGTTACTGTCAAGAGCTGTGTTCCCAGCAACGGCCCTTCTAACTTCTGACTTCCATTCTGTCAGGTCAAGTTGTTCTTCTCATAGTAAAGGTTCAGGAATAACTGTGAGGCCCAGGAGTGTGAAATCTGTGAGCTGATATTTGGTGCGGGATTGTGGGATGAGAAGGTGTTCAGCCAACTTTTGGACACTTTAGAATAAAAGATGAAAAAAAGAAGTGAGCTCTTTAGCTCAAATGAAGACCAAGGCAACACCACCATCGTTATTTGAAATTCTACCCTCCATTTTAGTAAGTGGGGCTTTTCCAGATGTGTGGTAATTGCCTTGAAAGTCATACTTGTTACACTTGAACGTGATCAGCTGAAGATGCCAAGAAAGGGCAGAAGGGAGATTGGACACCGTGTGTTGGAAGTCAGGTGATCGGAAACAAAATGCTTCATGGTTAATCTTCCCAGAGTTCAGACTGCCCAAAACACTGATGACTCATAAGGTGTTTTTGTTTTTTATTAAGTTTATCTATTTTGAAAGAGAGAAAGAGAGTACAGGAGAGGGGCAGAGAGAAAGGGAGAGAAAGAGAATCCCAAACAAGCTCCACACTGTCAGCACAGAGCCTACCACGGGGCTCAAACCCACAAACCGTGAGATCATGACCTGGGCTGAAATCAAGAGTTGGACGCTTAACCGCCGGAGCCACCCAGGTGCCCCCTACTCATAAGGTTTTTAAGAACTCAGATTTTAAAAATCTACGTCTGCTTTGCCTTTTCGCCTTGCTGATTGGTTCTGTACTCACCCATGTCCTCATCTTCGGCACCGCCCTTGTCATGGGAGAAGCCTCCATCTTCATCAGACAGAGCCTCGTCTCTAATCTAGGACAAATTGGTCAGGAACAGAAAGTAGTTAGCTAATTAAAATAACCACAAAGACCTTCAGAAACCTACAGAAGCCAAAACGGCAAAGGCCCAAAATGCAGAGCCAAAAAAACGAGGTCAAGATCATCTGCCTTGGAAACTTTCCAAGATCCTTTTTAGACGCCGGATGACGGCAGGTGTGAGGGTGTTCAAAGATAAATCCATGCCGATCTTAAGGTTTAGGGTCGGCCCATTTCCACAAGCATCAAGTGGAAGAGATGAAATAGAGTTGGCAAGAAGACAAAGGAAGAATCGACGTGCAAGGAGATATTAAGCAATTGGCCGCACTGTGCAAGGACGTAGTAAAGACAGAGATCACTCCCCCCCCCCACACACAGGGAAAATGTGAGATTTTTCTGGAAAAAATATGATTGCTTCTAACCCATTCTGTAAAAACAGGGCTTTGCTACTTGGAATTGAATATGAAAACTTGAAAAACGAACACTAAACAATGTTAAGGCTCATTGGACAGAGCTCAAAGCACCAGGAAATACCTCTCTCTCTCTCTAATGTCTTGATTTTCAAAGGCAGCCATTTATTTGTGAAAAACTTGTAGTCTGTGTTATCATGGAAATAATTTATCAAAATCACAAGCTATGCCGGTCCTATTTCTCATGCAAATGACAGCTTAATTTCTAAATTAAAGACACAGACCCTCGGGGATCACAAGTAAAACTTTCAGGAATGGGAGGTGAGGGCAGGTCACCAGGAGTGAGTCACCCCGAGGCTGACCTCTCCTATCCACTACTTGACTCCATAACTTTATTTTTGTTTCTGAACTCATTGTTAGGGTTCCAGAAACCCTTGTTAAGATCGAAGTGGGGGATGAGAGGGACATGGATAAATGAAGCTCAAGTGTTCTGGAAGAAGGGGGCAACTTTTTTAAAAGAAGGCTTTAAGGGGCGCCTAGCTGGCTCATTGGGTTAAGGGTCTGACTTCTGCTCAGGTTATAATCTCGCGGTCTGTGAGTTCAAGCCCCGCATCAGGCTCTCAGCTAACAGCTCAGAGCCTGGAGCCTACTTTGGATTCTGTGTCTCCCTCTCTATGCCCCTTCTCCTGCTCACACTCTGTCTCTATCTCTCAAAAATAAGTAAAACATTTTTCAAAAATTTTTAAAGAAGGCTTCAAAACGCATGCATGTCCTAGTGGCCACAGCCTCCCCCTGAGCCCTAAAGAGCCCCAGAGGAAGGCGTTTAATGAAAGGAGAGTTAGCGGGGGAGGGGAAACACTGAGTTTGCCGCTCTGGGAGTGCTCCTTACCACTTGCCGTTCGCGGCCTTCAGCCAGCACCTTCTTTTCAGCCTCCAGCTGCTCCAGGATGGTTTTCTGCAGTAGCGGGGCATTTGCTCCTCGAACGACCGCCACCAGCGCTCCGCCCTAGAGCACGGTACACACGTGCCACTCAAACCACTTGACCTCTTCTGCACAGATCTTAATCTCTTCCAAGAGACTCTGAGTGTCCAGGAGCTTTGCTGAGGAGTGTGCCCAAGGTCGAGGCCGCCATCCGCTTCTCTGCCCTCTACCCCATGCCTCTCCTTTCAAAACTTCCTTCAGACAGAGACACCTGGGCAGCTAAGCATCCAGCTCAGGTCATGATCTCACAGTTCGTGAGATCGAGCCCCACATCGGGCTCTGTGTCGGGCTCTGCACTGACAGTGCAGAGTCTGCTTGGGATTCTCTGTCTCCCTCTCTCTCTGCCCCTCCCCAGCTCAAGCGCTCTCTCTCTCTCACAAAAATAAACATTAAAAAAAATTCCTTCAGGGAAACGGTTGGAGGGGGGAGTTTAGTGAAGGGAGGAGCAGGCCACACTAGGTCATGAGTGACTAAGTGTGGCCTATACATGGCTTGTCCACTTGACAAATGTCTACTGAGCACTTACTATGCCAAGCACCAAGACAGGGACAACAGATATGAACACTGAACCTGAAAAGCTTAGTTGCCTCACTGACTGGGAAGTCCAGCGGGAGAGAGGTGGTCACGGCAAAGGAACAGTTACAATAGAATAAGATCACTGCTCTGAGAGGGGAAGGTACAGGATGCTTGGCATTCAGGGCAAGAGCGGATTCCCAGCTCCAGCTGGGGCGGTCAGAGGAGACTTCGCAGCGGAGCTGGTGTTTGGGATGCCCTGAGTTCCCTGCCTTGGCCTTCATGGCAGTCTCTGCATATTACTCACAGAAGCTTACAGAGAGTGGACCTCCCCCATTTCCACCCTGCCCCTGAGTGGCCCTCAAGAGGGTGACAGGTTGGGGCCTGCTGCCTTGGCACCTGTTGCCACACAGTCGAATATGACTTATGATTTTTTGCCTTAATCACTATAGACTCAAGCAAGCAACCCCCTGTGACAGTGATCCCATTTCTGCACCTGCCCTCTGCTGTCACTTGGGCTCCTTCCCACTTCTCCCTCCGTTCCCACCCATGTTTCAGCGCATAATTTCAGTCTTCCATCCAAAATCAGTGCTCAATGGGGGCGCTTGGGTGGCTCGATCGGTTAAGCGTCCAACTCTTGGTTTCAGCTCAGGTCGCGATCTCATTGTTTTGTGAGTTCGAGCCCCTCATCTGACAGTGCAGAGCCCGCTCGGGATTCTCTCTCTCTCTCCCTCCCTCTCTCTGCCCCTCCTCTGCTTGCACTATCTCTGTCTCTCTCAAAATAAATTAAAAAAAAATACTCAATCAAATAAAGATTACATTAGCTTCCAATTTGTAATATTTGCAGTGCTGAGTGCAGGAGCCCAAAGATATCCAAACTGAACAACTCTGGCCTGGCTGTCAGGAGCCGTGGGTGGGTAGGCCTCAGTTCCCCAGGGCAGGGGCGGGAGTCAGGAGCAGGTGACCTCAGCTAGGAACCCAAGTGTGAAGTGGCAGGCCCTGAGGAGCGTGAGGCCAGGACACGGTTGTCACACCCAAAACATCCAAATCATCTTTCAAAAACACGGAACTGCTTGGCTTTCCACAATAGTCCCTTTCATTTCTGAATTTCTGGAAACATCTCTTCACAGCTTCTCGTTAAATAAAGGGGAATGCGGAGGTTGTCTACCCCACTGAAGGAGTACGTTTGCTGAAGGCTCCTCTCTGCGGAGCAAGGATAGAAATCTTGAACCCCGTGCTCTGTGAAGCGTCAGTCAAGAGCGTCCATGAAGCCAGGGGCACATGCGTCCGAGTGACTCCCATTCCTTCTGTAGAGCCAGTCAGGAGGCTGCCGAGCCCAGAGTGACCATCAGGAGCTGTGTCCTCCCGGCCCCTCCACCAACGAGCAAGGCCACCTGTCCCAGGCAGGGACCTGCATCGCCGTGACTTAAGTACATCTATCCTTACCCCAAATAACAAACGCAGTCAAGGAGAAGACGCCCACTTGTCTGGATCAGTGACGCCCCTTGGTGACTTTCAGTGAGGAACCTCTCTCTGAACCCTAATAGTCCGCAGTGGTTCCGGTTCTGGTTCTGAGAATGTACTTACTGCATAAAACAGAAAGGTCGGCTCACACCTCCCTCGGTATTTTTCAAGGGCATCAAGACAGTCTGCTTCTGCCTAAAGAAAACAAGCTGTCAGGAGGGCTCTGGGGTGCCGGGGACGCAGGGGCACAGTGGTGGGAGAACCACACGTGACTCTGTACACACAGGCACACACCCCATACATCCCCATATACACACACACACACACCACCCCACACATGAACACTCATATACACACCCCCCTCCCTGCACTCACACACACACTGTGACTGCCCCTCCATCCCCCACCCCAGGCAAGGCCTTGGCTTGCTCTCATGCCTTTCCTTCTGAGGTCTTTTCATCAGAATAACTTTCCTGTCAGCATATTGGTAAAAATTATTGACGGTGTGCTTTTTCGAAGAATAAGACAAGGAGGAAGCGAGGGCTTCTCCTGCTCCCCAGCCAGCTGCCGGGGCTCCACTGTCTGACACCTTACGGCTGCCGGGACTGACAACCACAGCACTGAAAGGTCCCCAGACTTTGCCTTCGGTGTCTGATAGACCCTGTGCAGGGTCCTAACACGTCTTTCCCCAGACAGGCATTTCCCTCCCACACTCTCTCCAGAAGCGTCAGAAGGCCAGTGTAGTTCATTTTCGCCTGTGTTCTGCCTATGCACCTCTAATCCATGCAGCGTAGCGACCGTCTCTTGCACACTTCTCTGGAATTTAGTCCCATCCCATACTTTAATCCCAGCAAATATTTGCTAGAAGTTCCCCCACGATGGAGCAGAGCATGGAAATCTCAAAGCGCCGTGCTCTGGGAATAAGACTTCAGAGTCGACAGGGTTCACGAGCCAGAAGGGACACATGTGTTGAGTGACGTGTACCCCTTCCCTGTGCACAGGGTCAAGAGATGCCCAAGCCCAGAGTGACGGTCAGAGGAGTGGGGTTGGGGGTAGGAATCTTCATCTCTAGAGAAACTATAAAGCATCTACGACCGATGACCAAAACGTCCATAACCGATGCCTTTTCAACAACCTGGAAAAGGCAGCTCCTGACTCCTGCTCCTGCTTTTAAACTTTTAATTATTTTATAATGTCGTGTGGCATTCTGCTGGGGGAGGGTCTTACTAGTGCAAAATGCAGAAGGTCCAGGCCAACCTCGATCCTCAGCTTCTGGAAGAGGCTCACCACGGGTTTGCAGGGGCCACACCACCCTTGATAGACGTCAACAACTACATGGAACCAAGAAGCGGAACGTTCAGCGGGCGCCAGCACTCACCACGTCAGGCAAAGTTTATACCTGCAAATTCTAACTCCTCCCCCATGGACGTGTTTGCAGGGTTATTTAATGGTTCAAGGGATTCGTTATCCCGGCAGAGCAGAAGCGAGTCCGGAGACAGACACAGCTGCCCCTCATTCTTATGTACTCAGTGTTTTGAATTCTAAACACAATGAAGTAAGTGTGGTAGAAAACAGTTTCCTTAACATGCATCCTTTACCTGAAATAATTTTCAGGCTACATTCAAGGTCATTCAGGCCCTCCATAAATATTTGAATTGTACTAAAACTGTATATATTTTAAGTTTATTCATTCATTTTGAAGAGAGAGAGAGAGTGGGGGAGCGACAGAGAGAGAATCCCAAAAAGGCTCTGCACCATCAGCACGGAGCTCGATGTGGGCTTGAACCCACGAACCGCAAGATCATGACCTGAGCTGAAATTAGGAGTCAGACGCTCAACCTGACTGAGCCTCCCAGGCGCCCCGAACTCTATTCTAAAAGAAAGACATCACTGCAAGTGGCCTGTCAGCATACAATCTACTCTTAGCTGCTCTGATGAGAAACACGGTTGAGACATTTTCCCCTGGTGGATTAAAAGCCACTTGCTTCGGGTAAAGGAGAGTTTTATTTACTTTAGAAAACCAACAGTGTTCTCCTAGAAAGTGTACCTGATAGAGACCTAGAGGGAAACTTGGATACCGTTTTCGTCATTGGTCCCACCCAGTCTCTGGAGTGCGCCAGGACTGGGCATGAGAGAACCCTCTTCTCTGATTGCCCTGGGCCACAGGGCCTACACGGAGAGCTAAGCAAGCGAAGCCAACACATGTGCACCGGATACATGCCGGACATGCCCACCCCGATCGTGATGACACAAAAAGTGCTAGCTTGTGTGAAGTTCAAAGAGAGAAAGTAACTAGCCCAAGGTTAAAAAAACATTAAATTCTCAAGCAGTAGAACCTAGTTTTGAACCCAGGTTCGTCTGATGCCATGGCGCGCGCTCTTTCAGCTGCTCCGGGAAAGAAACAAGATGGGTGAATTCAGGGGGATGGGGTAGTTTCAGCCAAGCCGCATGGTTTTGCAGGGAAAAGGCGAAAACCAAGCTGGGTATGGGAAGGATGAGGAAGCCAGGCTCAGGGGAGTACGGGGGGATGGGAGGGAAGGAAGGGAGGAATCCATGAGACTGGAAAGGGGAGGGAGAGAGGGGTGGTAAAGTCACCTGGGCGTGGACAGGACTCCACCTTGGCGCCTGATAGAGGAAAAGAACTGGGTGGTGGCAGGGAGAGAGCATTTGGAGGAGGGAGAATAGCAAACTAGATCCTAGACATGCTGGGTTTTCAGTATGAACAGTAGAATCTGAGACCACTGGTCCCAAAGGCAACCGGCCACCAGCAGGGGCAGGAGACAGAGTTGGGCCTCCTGGGGATCCGGGTGGAGGATAAGCTCTGGGCTTCTCTGAGGACAACACCAAACAGGATTCGCACCCATAGTTCAGCTTCCCGGCCCCTCTGGCCCTCCCTGGCTCTCTGAGCAGCGGTGGCGACAAAGCACACTTCCCAAGGTTATGAGGGAGAGCAGGACCAGAGAGGAAGTGTGTCAACAGTTCTAGAGGAAGCAAAACAGAGACGACATCAGGAAGGAAACAAATGGCAGAGAACGTGACAAGGGGCGTGTGCGTGTAAATCTGAATAGACTTGCGTGTTTGAAGGCAGGTGAAAATGATCCAGCAGGAAGCAAGACTTCCAAGATGGTGGTTGATTTTAGAAGCAAATTCCTGATGGCTCTAGAAAGAAGGAAGAGCCTGGTAAGAAGGGAAAGATGAGCCCGTGCGGCCTCCAGTCAACACAATTCCCTGGCACCGCTCGGAGCAGTCCACACGCAGCAGCTGTGAGCTCTGATCATGTAGGGCGTCCGGAACATGGCGACTTCTTAGAAAACAATGAGGTGGTATTCTTACTGTTGTTAAAGAAGCAGAAATAACGCTCGTTTCGCCCTGGAGCCATGTTCTGGTGGCACAGACAAGACACGCACACAAAGAAGTCGGGACCTGGCACCATCAAAAAAGCCGTGTAATCCCTCGAGTAGTAGAGTGTGGCAAGACTTGCGTGCACAGTGCGGGGTCGATGCCACGACAATGGCTTGGCACCCGCTCCGCCCCAGGCCTGGGTAAGTCTGCTACAGACGGAGATGAAAAAGGCGATGCCCCCGTGTTTAGAGTTGAGGGGGACAGCCATGAATGCTGCTCAGACCGGGCCACACCAAGCGGGGTGTGTGGGGGAGGGCGGTGTCGAGACAGAGTCCCGCCCCAATGCCCAGGTGACTCCCAGGGGGACGTGACGACGCAGAGTCTCTGGAAAGATTTCATGCAAGGAAGCTGCATCGGAGTTGGGCGTGGGAGTGAGGGAGGTGTCCCCAGGTTGTGATGGGGCCACGATGTTCCAGGGAGTAGGAAAAACATGGATAAGAGTAAAGAAGTGGGGAGACTCGTGGCATGTTCAGGAAACAGGCGGGAGCTCAGGGCGTATCTCAGGGAACAGTAGGCGAAGGGGCTGGAAAGAAAAATTGAGTCTTGGGAGAGGGGTGGAGGAGGGGCCTTGAATGCTGAAGTCACTTGGCGCAGGTGTTGCTGGGGAGAGATGAGTGGCTACAGAGAGAGAAACAGAGCCCAGAGATGCGCTCGGTACATGAGGAAGAGGAAGGAACAGTAGGAGCGGTTGTGGTAGGCAGCCTCTAAGATGTCGCAGGGAGGTCCTGCCCCCTGGGGTTTGTGCCGTGCTGTAACTCTCTGCCCCTGAGTGCCGGCTGGACCTAGGGCCTGGCTTCTAACAAACGGAACAGGGCAAAGCGACGGGACGTCACTTTCGAGATTCAGTTACAAAAAGCCTATGGCTTTCAGAGGTTGCTCCCTCCACTTCCCTCCCTCGCCCTCTGGGGCAAGAAAGTTACTGTGTTGTAAGCAGCCCGATGGAGAGACTCGAGGTCTCTGGCCAGTGGCCAGCAGGATCCTGAGTCCTGCCGGGAGCCACATGAATGAAGTTGGAAATGACTTTCAAAGATCTGCCAGGGCCACGCGACGGAGCTTGGAAGCAAAGTGGACTCTAGTTGAGCCTGGACGTTCTCTGTCTTACTCTTTCACTGCAGCCTGGGGAGAGACCCACACCAGAGGCTAAGCAACACCTGGATTCCAGACCCACAGAAACTGTGGGATAAAAACTGTTCGTTGTCCTAAGCTACTAGGTTTGGGGGTAAATTGTTGCACAGCAATAGATAGCATGCAAGATGACAGGGACGAGGGAGTCCAGGGACAGTGGCTATGCTGTTTCCTCCTAATGACTGTGCAGTCCCTGGTTCCAGTCCCTTGGGATGCCTCGCTTTCCTACCAGCCCCTGAGTCCCAAGAGATTCTCACATTCCTAACAATTCATTCCCCTTCGCGCCTCAGGTAATCAGAAGAGGTTTTCGGGGCGCCTGGGTGGCTCGGCTGGTTAGAGCATCCAACTCTTGATTTCGGCTCAGGTCATGATGGTGGTTCATGAGTTTGAGCCCTGCTTCAGGCTCTGTGCTGACGCGGCACCTGCTTGGGATTCTCTGTCTCCCTCTCTCTTCCCCTCCCTTGCTGGCTCTCTAACTCTCGCTCAAAACAAACAAACATTAAAAAAAAAAAAGTTTTCATTTCTTAACACCAAACGGCACTTGGGTCTGACAGCCAGCTCAACACCAGGGGAACCGTATTATCTGACAGTACTGACTGCTTTCCCGAATGGACAGATGTTCAAGCCAGAGATATACATACACGCAAAGAAATTACTTCGTTCTTTATTTCTGAAACTCAAGATTATAGGAAAATGGTGTTCATTGCAGCTTTTCTCTACACGGTTCAATATGTCATTTAGCAATTTTGAAAAGGATGGATCTCAAAAATTATCTTAAATTACCAGTTAGTCCTTTGGAACTCAGCATTTCCTCCCAAAGCTCCTGGGTGCTGATGTTAACCTAACATCAAAAAAGAGGAACGGAGACTGTATTAGTGAGGGCATGGATGGGGAGACGATTTGATGCATTTACTCCAGGTACCTACCTACTTTCTCTCTCTCCCTCCGTCCCTCCCTCTCTCCCCCAAATAGGTACAAATACACAGCTCAAGCTGTCTTTCATCCCCAATCTGCCTTTCTCCTTCTCTCTCTTCCTGCCTCCATCTCCAGGAGTCACCACTAACCTAAGAAAGTCTCAGTCAAACTTTTAACGTTCATTTATTTAGAGAGAGAGAGAATGCACAAGCACGCACACACGTGCATCCATGAGCAGGAGAGGGGCAGAGAGAGAGGCGGAGATGGAGAACCCCCAGCAGGCTCTGAGCCGTCAGCATGGAACCCCGACTCAGAGCTCAACCCCAGGAACCATGAGATCATGACCTGTGCCGAAACCAAGAGTCAGGTGCATACTGGACTGAGCCACCCTGGTGCCCCTCAGTCAATTTTTAAAAATAACTTTTTCTTGTTGCTTGTCCAAAAACCAACTTATAGAATTGTTTTGTGTCCGTAAAATGCACACAAATAGTACCATCCTATAGATACCTTTTTGCAACTTTTGTTCTCAAATCAAGTTTTTAAAAATTTTTTTAAGGTTTATTTATTTGGGGTGGGGAGGGGCAGAGAGAGAGGGAGACACAGAAGCAGGCTCCAGGCTCTGAGCTGTCAGCATGGAGCCCAATGTGGGACACGAACTCACAAACCATGAGATCATGACCTGAGCCGAAGTCAGATGCTCAACCGACTGAGCCACCTAGGCGCCCTCGAATCAATTTTTGACATTTATCTAAATTTATGCAGAGAGAGGGATTCGTTCATTTTTTTCTTTTTCTTTTTATGTGTTCTCGAGCTATAATTTGTGTACAGTGAAATACGCAGAACTAAAGTGTTACAGTTCACGGAGTTCGGGCAAATGGACTCACCTAGGTCACCACACCCCTGTCGCAATCCAGAACTTTCCCATCACCCCCAAAAGTTCCCCTGTCTCCTCCCAGTCACTCGTGCTCCCACCCCAGGTGAACAGTGATCTGCTTTCTGTCCAGTACGTTTGTCTCTTCTAAAACTTCCTACATCTGGAGTAATACAGCATGTATGATTTTGTGCTGGCTTCTTTCGCTCGCTGTATTTGGGGGTGCAGCTGTGTAGCTGTGTGTCAGTAGTTCATTTTTATTCTCGAGCATATTCCATTATATGACTAGGTCATAATTTGCCTGAAGGACATTTGGGTTACTCTAGTTTGGGGCCATTATAAATAAAGACTTACAAACACTCTTGTTAAATCTTTTTGTGCTCGCATTCTCCTTTGCCTTCAGAAAGTAGATACTCGAGGAGTGCACGGCTGGGACACAGGGCAAATGTACGTTCAGTTTAGAAAGCAACCGCCAACGCTTTTCCTCCAGTGGTTGTACCATTTTAAAGTTTCATCAGCGAAGTGGAAGAGTCCTGGCTGCTCCACATTCTCACCAAAATGTAGCGACGTCAGTCTTTACATTTTTGCCACAATAATAGTAACGTAGTGGAATCTCATGTTGGCTGTAGTTTATTTCCCTGACAGCTGATGGTGTTAAGCGCTGTTAATGATTAAATAATGCTTATTATGAAAATAAGCATTTATTATTAAAATAAGCACTATTTAGTGTGCTTATCAGCCATTTATATATCTTGAGAAACGCCCATTGGTCTCTCCATTTTCTTTATTGGACTCTTGGCCTTTATATTCTTAGATTGTAGAGTTTATATATGTCACAAAGACGCTCTTATGTTCCAGAAGCTTTATAATTTAAGCGTTCACATCGAAGCCTGTCAGCCATCTGACATTAACTTTTGCCTGGACTGTGAGGGAAGGATTGAGGTTCATTTTACTTCCACATAGAGGTACACTTGTTTCTGCAAAACCTGTTGAAAAGATTTTTATTTTTCTCATTAAATTGCTTTGGCACCTTTGTTGAAAACCAGTTGGCTCCATAAGCATGGGTTTATTTGGGAGCCTATTCTGTTTCATTGACCTATTTTCTATTCTTTTGCCAACACCACACTATCCTGGTTACTGTAACTTTGTAAAAAAGTCTTGGAATCGGGCAGTGGGGGCTTCCATATTTTTCTTTCTCAAGATCGTTTGGCTATTCTTGATCCTTCGCTTTCTGTATGTATTTTAGAATTGTCAATTTCTACAAAAACTCCTGCAGATACTTCACTGGGATGGCACCGAATCAATTTGGAAAAATTAAAATCTTAGCAACAACACGGAGTCTTCTAGTCCACGAGCATCATGTTTCTCATCACTTATTAAATCCTCCTTAATCTCCCAGGCCATGTTTTATACGTTTTGGGTGTATGTGTTTTGTACATATTTTGCTAACTATATCCAAACACCAACATCAGAAATAATTAACAGTTGAATTTGTTGCCATTTCTTCACATTTTTCTCTTATCTATCAAGTATTCTGTGTTCCATCACAAATGAAATTCAAGGAGAAATATATATTATGTTATACATAGTACATTATTAATAGTACATTTTTATATAATGTTTTTATTTGGAAACATTTTCAAACTTATAGAAGATGTGCGAGTACAGTATAAAGAACTTCTTGAGTAGCGCCTGGGTGGCTCAGTCGGTTAAGCCTCCAGCTTGGCTCCGGTCACGACTCCATGGTTTGTGGGTTCGAGCCTCGTGTCGGGCTCTGTGCTGACAGCTCAGAGCCTGGAGCCTGCTTCAGATTTTGTGTCTGCCTCTCTCTCTCTGCCCCTCCCCTGCTTGCATTCTGTCTCTCTCTCAAAAATAAATAAACATTAAAAAAATTTTTAAGAACTTCTAGAATTATTTCAAGTTATTTAAATTGCTAAATAACTTGAATTGTTTTGAAATTATTTGAATTTAAATTACCAACCTGATATCTCGAGATCCCTCAATACATTATCCTACATAACCACAATACAACCTTCCAAGTCGGGAAATAAACACTGATATATATTATTCATAGAAAATCTTCAGATCCCATCCCGGTTTTACCAGTCATTCCAATAATGTCCTGAATGGCAAAGGATCTTGTCGAAATCACATGCTGGATTAGTCTCTCTCGGTGTGGAAGAGTTCTTCAGTCTTTCCTTGATTTTCATGACCTCGACACTTGTGACGACAACGAGGGGATAACGTTGTAGAACGTCCCTCAGTTCAGGCATGTTTCATGCTCCCTGATTAGATCCAGGCTGTGCAGCTCCGGATTGGTTAGAATCGGTTGGATTGGCTGGAGCATCAGAGAAGCAGAAGAGTGTTCTCTATGGCATCCTGTCAGGTGACACACTACTTCGATCTGCCCCCTTGTTGATACTCACTTTGAGCACTTGATTAAGATGTCTGTCAGTCTTCTGCACTGTGAAATTATTCTCTTTCCCTTTGTAATCAGTAAGCTTTGGTGGGGCTAATTTAAAACTATAAAAATTAAAACACCATGACAGTTACCACCCATTCTTAATACAGGTATGCTCAGGTCTTGTCTACTAAACATCCATCTTTCTTTTCTTCTTCTTTCTTCTTTTCTCTACCTCCTCTTCCTCCTCCTTTCTTTTCTTCTTCTTCTTCTTCCTTCTTTTTCTCCTCCTCCTCTTCCTCTTTCTTCTCCTTCTCCTTCTTCTTCAGAGAGTAAGCAAGTAGAGGAGGGGCAGAGAGACTGGGGGAGAGAGAGACTCTTGAGCAGGTTCCACCCTCAGCACAGAGCCTGATGAGGGGCTTGATCCCATGACGCTGGGATCATGACCTGAGCTGAAATTAAGAGTCAGACACTCAACCGACTGAGCCACCCAGGCACCTCTAAAGATCCATCTTTAAAGAACTCATATTTCCATGCTTTTTATTTCTATGGAAAAAAAAAAAGAAAAAACAGAAGGGTTTCTTGATGCCGTAAATGACCTAAAAGAGCTGACTAATGTCATCCTGGGCTCCCAAATGTAGTCCTGAGGAAGGTGACCGAGGGTTCAGAAGAGTCCCCACCCCCACCCTCATAACAGTCGCTTCCAGAGGCTCGACTGTCCGTCACTAGCAATTCTCTGCGATGCGCCCCTGGCATGGGTCAGCCTCGCCAGCAGCAGGGCCAGGACTCTGAACGATTCTCCAGAACTCTGGAGAATCTTGTTCCCAGGAATGGGGCAGGAGCAGAGCAGTATGGGAAAGGTCTGGACGTCACTAAGCCCTACATTTGGTAGGGGATGAATAGGGAATGTGTGGCATGTTCTGGCCAAACTGTCTCTTGATGTCCTGCGATTTCTATCTCACTGACAGAAGGAGCCCTACACCGTCTCATCCAGAGAGAGGACAGGGTTCCTGGGCTGGCAAACCCTTGGGCACTGCTTTCAAGGAGCTTACCTGGTAGAGGCAATGGTTATACAGATGGCCCCATGCACACCCAATCACCCTCCTCCTCAGCAAATGGGAGCACTCAGAGTACCACATTGAATTCAGAGCTCTGGGGAATAACTTCTTTTTTGAAATCACCAAAATATATTATTATCCCCAATGGGGACATAGGGCATAGACAGATGAAAAGACCATCATATGGGGCAAAAATCTTAGAGCCACCCCAGACAGCAATCGGTCCAGCTTTGAAATGCCTAAACGTTCTTGTCACAACTCTGCAGGCTATTATCCTGTTTACCTGAAGGATATGGAGTCTCAGAGAGGCTGAGGAAACCATTCACAAAGCAAGAAGTGGTAGGACTGGGTGCTTAGAATTTCTCTACATCCTGCAGACAGAATGTACACATATGAGAAGTGTCGTAACTCTGGACTTTACAGCATCAACGCTGGAAAGGCCCTCAGGGATAGTGCAGTGACCCGCCTCATTCCGCGGATGAGCAAACTATAGCAAGAGTGGCTATTCGATTTCTCTCCAGTCTCGGAGGAAGAGTCCAGAACCATAGCAGGTCTTCAGACTTTCGGTCCAAAGCTCTTCCCTCCCTCTCCTGGTACATGCTAGCCTTACAGGGACATTGTTTTCTCCCTTTTAAGTTACTAGGCTTTTGAACACGTGCTCACGCCACAGAGGCCAACGAGAGAGAAATCAGATGTCTCAAGCTCACTTCTACTTTACTCTGCAGCAAGTGCCCGTAGCCTGAGCGTGTATCCAGATGATCTGAACTAAGAGACACTGTAAAGTCTGCTTTAAAATGTGCACGCATTACAGAGAGAGAGAGAGAGAGAGAGAGAGAGAGAGAGAATCTTTAGCAGGCTCCACTCTCACCCTGGAGCCTGACGTCGGGTCGGATCCCATGACCTGAGCCCAAAATCAAGAGTTGCATGATTGAATGACTGAGCTACCCAGGCATCCCTCACTCCTTGTCCAGGACCAGGAAAAAAAGCAGACGCTGGCTTACAGATTCATTCATCCCAGGCGCAAATGAAGTAAAGCACTCCATACAACGAACGCGTAACACATAAAATATCAAAATATATTTCTTGAATAAGCAAATGATCGTAAAAAGCAGTGGTGAGAACCGGGTCTCCAGAGAGCATGTAGTTACCGAAGCATGCCCAAACTCAAAAGAACCCTACATCATATTGTCACAGCAAGCTGAATTCATATTTCAACAAAAATATGTCAACATCGAATTGTATTTGTTCACATTTTCTTGCATCTTTAGTTTTATTTTAATTCATGTTTGGGTTATGTTTACATAAGCACTATAAACATAAAGAGCTTATACCCAATTTTATGTTTACTTCTACTTTAAGGGCACAAAACATTGTCACTAGGGGGTCGAGATTTTTTTTTTTCCTTTAAGATGCAAGGGTACAATATTCAAGTTTGAGAACACTGTCTATCACTGCTGGCAAGTAATATCATTTTTATTCATTTCTTCGCACTCCACACCATCCCCTTGATCCCTAACCCCAACCAAGCGCTGGAAGCAAGCTCCGCTTGAGGCTTACCTGGAGGGCAATTTCCTTCTTTTTGCTGCCCATGGTTCTGCAAAGAAGACAGACAGAACCCCTGTTACTTCGGGCTCCAGCTGTTCCCAGCAGCAGCCTGGAGACAAACCGCTGCGAAGACCCACAGACCCAGAGGTAATTATAAGTGGCAGCAAAGAAATGCCCCGATGCGAAATGAACAGCCCACGGGGAGAGCGGGGCCTGCAGCCCGCAGGGTCGCCCCGCAAGGAGTCCGGAGCCTGCGATGTAGCCCTTCAGGCATTAGAGCGCCTGCCGAGGAATTCAGGCAGGAAAAGGCCACAGAACCCTGTTATCCCTACTCTTGCGATGTATTCCCGGGAAATTGAGACACCGCGACGATCTCTCGACAAGTACACGGTCCTCGACGTGAAGCAAGCGAGTTTCCAATCTAGTCTGCGGCGACCCAGCCACAGTCGTCAGGGCAACAAAGCTTAGGTGTCCAGGTAGTAAACTTGCGGCTACGGAAGCCACGCCCACTGTGGGCCCAGCTGAGAGGCGGGAGGCAGTCCCGCCCCCTCGCGGTCGGAATTGTTTCTCAGGAACACTCTCATTGGCTGAAGCGTTTGTCAGTGTCTGGGGATTGGGATCCGCCCAGCAGAGACCCCGGGCGCTCATCTATTACACAGTTGGGTTGGGTTCCCAAGCCCAGCGTCCCTTCTGCCCAACCAGAGCTGGTGCGCAGCTTTTCTGTTGTTACTTAATGCATGCCAGGGGTGGCTCCAGGTTTTGAGGGATCTGAAGGGATTCCCTTTAACAAAGAATACAAAATTACAAATTCAAAATTATGCACGAAAGTCAAGTGGAACAAAAAGAAAACAGTTACCAACATGGTGGGAGTAGTCTACACCAATTAAAAGACAGATTTGTCAATGGATAAAATAGCAAGGCCCAGGGGAGCCTGCGTGGATCCGCCAGTTAAGCTTCTGACTCCAGACTTCCGCTCAGGTCATGATCTCAGGCCAAGGTTGGTGAGTTGGTGAGTTCAACACCTTGTGCGGCTTAGTGCTGAGAGTGCGGAGCCTGCTTGGGATTCTCTCCTCCCCTCCCCTGCTCTCCTTGTCTCTCTCAGAAATAAACAAATAAACTTAAAAAAAAAAAAAAAAGCAAGACCCAACTGTGTGTTGTCTGTAAGAAATCCACTTTAAATATAAAGACACAGATAAATTAAAAATAAAGGAGTGGAGAAAGCTATGCCATCTTTACACTAATCAAAAGAAAGCTGGAATAGCTATATTAATTTCAAGCAAAACGGACTTCAAAACAAGGAAATTTATCAAGAATAAAGAGAGGACAAAACATAAAGCTAAAGAGGTCAGTTCCCTAGGAAGACATAATACTACTTAATGTGTATGCACCTAACAATAGATCATCACAATACATGAAACAAAAATATATACAACTGTAAAGAAAAAAACAGATGAACTCACAATCATAACCGATAACGTCAACACCATATTTTAGTAATAACTAAATCCAGCAAGCAAATTCAGCAAGGATATAGCTGAACTGAACAACGACATCAATCAACTTGATCTGACGTTTATACCATACTTCATCCAACAACAGCAGAATACAGATTCTTCAGCTCATAAAACATACCTTAAGAAATTTAAGAGAATAGAATTCATACAGAGTCTGTTCTTAGACCACAGTGGAGTTAAACTAGAAATCAATACCAGCTGATGAAAGAAATCGAAAGGATTTAAGTAAATGAAGAGCCATTCCATGTTTGTGGATAGAAAAAATCAATATTCTTAAGATGTCGATTATTTCCAATGTGATGTATAGATTAAGCACAATTCCAATCAAAATCCTAGGAAGCTATTTTGTGGATATCAGCAACTTTATGCTAGAGTTTATATGAAAAAGTAAGGAGAGGCACTGGGGTGGCTCAGTTGGGTAAGTGTCCTACTCTTGATTTTGGCTCAGGTCATGATTTCAGTTTGTGGGTTCAAGCCCCACATGGGACTCCATGCTGACAGTACAGAGCCTACTAGGGATTCTCTAACTCCCTCTCTCTCTCTGCCCCTCCCCCACTCACATGTGCTCTCTCTCCCTCTCTTTAATAAACATTTAAATAAACATTAAAAACATTTAAATAAACATTAAAAAAGGTAAAGAGACCCAGAATAGCCAACGCACAATACTGAAGAATAACAAAGTTGGAGAACTGATGCTAGTGAACTTCGACTTACTATGAAGCTACAATAAGCAAGACAGCATGACATTAGTGAACGAATAGATACGTAGATCAACGGAACAGAATAGAGTCCAGAAACAGACCTATACAGATGTGGTCAATTGATCTTTGACAAAGCGGCAAAGGAAAGTCAATGGAGAAAAAGGATAATCTTTTCAAAAAATGGTGCTGGAATAATTGAATCTGGATACAGATCTTATACCTTTCACAAAATTAACTCAAAAAGGATAAGAAGACAAACGTAAAATACAAAACTATAAAACTTATAGAAGAAGACATAGGAAAAAATCTGGGTGATCTTGAATTTGGATTTTTAGACATGACACCAAAGACATGATCCATGAAAGAAAAAATGTATAAATTGGTCTTCGTTAAAATTAACAACTTCTCACCAACCAAACTCAAATTAAAAAAAATTTTTAATGTGTATTTATTTATTTTGAGAGAGAGCACAAGCAAAGGGAGAGGGGGGGAGAGAGAGAGAGAGAGAGAGAGAGAGAAAGAGAGAGAATCCCAAGCAGGCTCTGCACTGTCAGTACTGAACCAGATGCGGGGCTCAAACCCACAAATTGCGAGACCATGACTTGAGCCAAAATCAAGAGTCAGATGCTCAACTGACTGAGTCACCCAGGCACCCCTAAGTTTTTTAAATAAAAAGAAATTTAAACATGTGCTCTGCAAAAGACTGTTAAAAGAATTAAATACAAATGCCAGGAACTGAGAGAACATATTTGCAAAACATATCTGATAAAGGTCTGTTATTCAAAACACACAAAGTTCAATAGTAAGAAAACAAACAACCCAATTAAAAAAATGGGCAAAACATGTGAACAGTTCGATACCTCACCAAATAAGAAATACAGAAGAAAAATAAACAAATGAAAACAAAATAGTCAACCTCATTTGTCACTAGGGAATTACAAATTAAAGCAGTAATGAGATACTTCTGCACGCCTATTAGAATGGCTAAACCCCAAAAAACTAACAATAATCAGTTCACAAAAGTTGGCGAAGAGCAACAGAGCAATAAACACTCTCATTGTGGCTGGTGGGAATGCAAAATAGTGTACGGCCACTTTGGAAGACAGTTCGGCAGGTTTTTACAAAGCTAAACATAGTCTTAGGATATGCTCTAGCAATGATGCTCCTACATGTTTATCCAATTGGCTGGAAATCTTAGGTGTACACGAAAGCCTGCATGTATGTGTATAGCCGCTTATTCACAATCGCCCCAAATTAGAAACAACCAACATGTCCTTCAGTAGGTGAGTGGATAAGCAGACTGGCAAGACACAGCATTACAAACCGGGTCTACTAAGTGCAAGTAACGTTTGTTACCACAGAGTGGTGGTTATTCAAGCTCTCGGATGGTTTGAAATCTCCTTTCGAACTTCATTTCCAAAATAAAATTCAATTCAGATGCTAAATTCCTTGCCAGCACGTTGAAAGATACTTTTAGTTCTTTTCGAAAGGGTTAGATTTCTCGCCACTGGTTGGTCTCTACTATAAAATGTAGTCATGTCTTTGCCAAGTTAAACCACAGGACAAATTTAGGGCAATGTGTCTTTATACCTCAGCTTTATTTATACCTGCTGTCCTGCGCAGTTATTAATATCAACCCTTTTTACTTCCAAAATGAAGTGCACAATTTGGACAATATCTGGCTGCCTCAATTTTCCCCCAAATGGATCTCCCCAGCTTTTTACATCTTGATGTAATTAAATTTCCATCTTTTACATATTTTATGATATCCATCAAAGATTTGATGGCTTTGCCCAAAACTCCTGCCCTAAGGAAAGCACTTTGTTTGTTTTGGCCTGTTTAATGCAAAAACTTCTAACCTTAAAGGTTACTGCTGTGTTTTGGTGTCTGAAAGAAAGAAAAACAAAAATTATTCTTTCTCCTGCCAGTTATATTCATCACCACGAGATGATGGTTTACTCATGGGAAACCCTTCTGTGATCCAGTTTGGAAACCAGGAGCATTTTCTTTATTTAAACACTGAGGATTGTGTCGTGACTGGGTAAAACAAGAAGGAACTTACCTTAAGAGCAAAATCACAAACCAAAGTATCTATTTCCCCCAGATAGCTTCCAGTTTTTCATGTTAGATAAGAGTGTATACATATTGACACCTCTCTGCTTCCAGATATTATGGTTTCTTTTGCCATAAATGACAGTGTGTCTCTACTGTGTCTGGCTCTGAGGAAAGCAGGTAGGAGTGGTAGTCCTGGGGGCGTTAAAATCTAAAAGACCTGTGGTTGTCTGAGTGGCTCAATTGGTTAAGCATCTGACTCTAGATCTCGGAGTTGTAAGTTCAAGCCCCAAGCTGGGCTACATTCTGGGTGTGAAGCCTACTTAAAAAAAAAAACCTAATAGACTTAGCTTGGGTCCTTGGACCTACCCGCTTCCAGCTGTGTGGGTGTGTGGGTAAGTTATTTCAGCTTCCTCAGATTCAGTTTCCTAGCCTTTAGAATGGGAAGTATAATACTCACCTTTCAGGGATGCTGTGCAGAGAGATAATGTCTCCTCAATTTTGTTGATAGTAAAGCCATCACTGTCCCTGTTGTTGAGGTGCGAGCCTCTCCAGCGTGGGGCCATCGCTGGGAGGCGGCTGGCCGGTCAAGGATCACAGTGGCCACCCCATCCCTGGCAGCTAGATGGAGCCATTTGATTAGTTTTCCTCTGTCAGTGTAGCCGTGATGAGTGCTACTTCTGGGCCCAAATGGTGAAGTATCAGATATGGAGTACCCCCTCCTCTGCCCCCCATCTGCCAGCTTGAAGTTACCAGGGTGACTGGTAACATGACCAGACATGTTTTTATTTGGTGAAATTTAATTCATCAGTTTTTAGTCTACATTTATTGTTTTCTCTGCCGTGTTTAAGAAATCTTTTCCTAAGGAACCTGCCTACACCCAGGTCACGAAGACAGTCCTCTTATTTTCTCTGGGGAATTATAAAAAAGTTTTAATGAAAAGAATTTTTAAAAATTTACATTTAGGCCTATGATCCATCTCAAATTCGTTTTTTACTGAAACTTTTACTGAGATAACCGTAGGTTCATGCAGTTGTAAACGTAATCTGAAGTCTTTTGTACATTTCGCCCAGTTTCCCCAATGGTAGCATTTTGCAAATGTAGTATAATATCACAACCAGGGTATCGAGACTGATACAATCCACCTCTCTCAGTCAGATTTCCCTAGTTTTTAGTGCCACTCCTGTGTGTGTGTGTGTGTGTGTGTGTGTATAATTTTATCACCTGTGTAGGTTCCGGTGTCCACCACCATAGTCAGGGTCCTGAGCGCAAGGGTGCTTTGTGTTGCCCTTTGTAGCCACACCCACCTCCCTCCCGCATCTCTCTCCCCCCAGTCCCTAACTTCTGGCAATCACTATTCTGTCCTCCATTTCTAAAATTTTGTCACATGCTAGAAAATGATGCAAAACATAAGAGACTCTCAAAGACTAAGAACAAACTGAGGGGTGAGAGGGGTGTGGGAGGGGGGAGAGTGGGTGACGGGCACAGAGGAGGGCACTTGTTGGGATGAACACTGGGTGTTCTATGGAAACCAATTTGATAATAAATTATTAAAGAAAAAAGAACTTAAAAAAAAAGATACTCTGTCTCCCTTTCCTTCTACCCCTCCCCTGCTCACGCTTTCTCTTTCTTTCTCATTAAATAAGTAAGTAAGTAAGTAAATAAATAAATAAATAAATAAATAAATAAAATCACAATGAGATATCACCGCATACCTGTTAGAATGGCTACTATCAAACAGACAAGACATAGCGAGTGCTGGCGATGATGTGGAGAAAAGGGGACCCTTGTGCATTGTTGATGGGAATGAAACTGGTACAGCCACCAGGGGAGACATTATGGAGTTTTCCTCAAAAAATTAAAAATAGAATTACCATATGAACCAGCAATTCCACTTCTGGGTATTTATCTAAAGAAAACAAAAACACCGACTTGAAAAAAATATCTGCACCTCCATGTTCGTTGCAGCATTATTTACAATGGCCAAGACTATGGAAACCAACCTAAGTGTCCACTGACGGATGAATGGATAAAGAAGATGTGGTCTACCTATAATGGGATATTCTTCAACTATAAAAAAGAATGAAGTCTTTCCATTTGTGACAACAGTGATGGACCTCAAGGGCATTTTGCTAAATGAAATAAGTCAGACAAAGACAAATACCGTATGATCCCTCTTCTATGTGGAATTGAAAACAAAACAAAACAACCAACCAAACAAAAAACAAGCCAGAGATAAAGAACGGACTGGCGGTTGCAGAGCCAGGAATGCGGGTTTGGAGAAAAAGTTGAAGAGGGTCAAAGGGTAAAAAGAGAAAGAATAAAAAGAGGCCAGAGAGGTAGCCATGCGCAGACACAAAGAAGTCAGCAGTCTACAATTAGGAAGAGAAACTTCACCCGAGCCTGTCCACGCCGGCATCATGATCTCTGACTTCCAGCCCCCAGAACTGGGAGAAATAAATTTCTGTTGTCAATAAGCCCCCCAGTTTATAGTATTTTGTTATAGCAGCCGGAGCTGCTTACATAGTAAGTCTTAAAATCATACCGTGTGAGTCTTCCTCTAACTTTGTTTTTCTGTTCACAAATGGCTTTGGCTATTTTCCTGTAAATCTTAGAATGTCACTTAGTATTTTTTAAACAATCCTGTCGGAAATTTGATTAGGATTGCATTAAATCTGAAGATTAACTCGAAGAGAATAGACAATAATATTGAATCTTGCGATTGTGAATGTGGCCCCTTTCCATTTATTTACTCTTTCATTTCAGCAATGTTTATAGTTGTTGGAAGTCATTTGTATTTCATGTTTATTTTTTTTAAGTTTACTTATTTATGTTTGAGAGAGAGACAGAGAAAGCAAGCGGGGGAGGAGCAGAGAGAGAGAGAGAGACAGAATCCCAAGCAGGCTCTGCACTGTCAGCCCAGAACCCGACATGGGGCTCAAACTCACCAGTCACGTGATCATGACCTGAGCCGAAACCAAGAGTCAGACACTTAACTGACTGAGACACCCAGATACCCCTGTGTTTCATGTTTATAAATGCCATTATTAACAAAACTGCTTTTGTGTTTTTACTTCATTTCCAATTATGTGCTGACAGTTCATAGAAATACACTGGGTTTTGTATACATATTTTAAGTTTATTTATTTATTTAAATGTTTTTATTTATTTTTGAGAGAGAAGGAGAGAGAGAGAGAGAGAGACAGAGCACAAGTGGGGGAGGAGCAGAGAGCGAGGGAGACACAGAATCTGAAGCAGGCTCCAGGCTCCGAGCTGTCAGCACAGAGCCCCACACAGGGCTCAAACTCACAAGCCATGAGATCATGACCTAAGCTGAAGTCAGAGGCTTTAACTGACTGAGCCACCCATGTGCCCCTATTTATTTATTTTTGAGAGAGGAAAGGCACAAGTGGAGGAAAGGCAGAGAGAGAGGGAAAGAGAGAGAATCCCAAGCAGGCTTCCACACTGTCAGTGTGGAGTCCAGTGTGGAGCTCGAACTCGCCCAACCGGGAGATCATGACCTGAGCTAAAGTTGGACAACTAACCAACTGAGCCACCCAGGCGCCCCCGGGTTTCGTATATTGACTTTGCATTCTGAGACCTTGCTAAACTCACCTATTCAATTATTTTTTGTGAGACTCTTTGAAAACAAGCTTGTGAGCCACAAAATGGAAGCAACCCGTCTCTGAAGCCACCAACCTGCATCAGACTCTTGCAAATTTTTCATGTTATAGCCGTCACTGGGGAGTCCCATCAAACTTCTGTCTATACTGTGAGTCCCCACAGGGCAAGCTGTCCCAGCTACTCCCTAGTGACTCTTACCACGGAGCCTAGTTTCCGCTCATGAGCAGGACTAATAAGCCCCCACTCAGGCTTATCCAGAGGTAAGAAGAGATAGCAAGGAGACATCTGCACCACGAACAGCCACCCGATCCCAGGTTCCTGCCAGCGGCATTCCTCCAAGTGTCCTTCATATTTCTGCACGCTTTGCAAGCAGAGGCACTCACTGCCCTCATTCTCAGCTTTCTTTTCAGGAACGTTTACACAGCGAACAGCCTTGAAAGATAGAGATAGCATCTCCTTCTAAAACAAACGGCAGGTTTGCTCATAGCCCTGGAAGATCGAGGTCGTGTGTCCCGCTATAGCAAGCATATTTTCTCTCCAGGGTAAAAGTTCATTTCCCGAACCTCAGGGCTCCTCCATAACACAACCCACTGCAGGCCTACCTGGCCCTCTTTGCATTGTCCTCTCAGGTTCTGGAATCCTGTGCAAAAATGCTAATATCCTGATGACTACTATAACCGTGAGTAGTAACCTCTCCTTCACCTCTGACCCGGGAGTTTCTGTCAGTATCCAGACAGCTATAGAAAGATAACTTGTTATCTTGCAAGTAGGATAAAATCTCAGACCTTCGTACTTCCTGACACCTCCCAAGAGGTAATGAGTTTTGCCCCTTGATGGCTGAGGCTGTCCTGGGAGACTAGAAAGCAGGACCTATTCTGTCTCACTTCTCATTAGAACAGAACTCTTAGCCCATGTTTTTGGGCAGACAAAAGAGACTCGTGAGACAGATTTGAATCTTAGTCGGCCACACAGATCTCATTCCTAAGACGCTGCTCCTTCGGTGTGCCCCTGAAGCTTCCTGAACGACCGTCCCAGTGAGGGCATACTGCTCAATGGCCTCCCGGGTTCTCTAAACTTTGCTAAGATTTATCTTAAAGATCTGTGCATGTTTTGAAATACTACATACAGTATCTGTATTTGTTTTAATGTAAAAATAACATTTTTGGGCTCCTGGGTGGCTCAGTTGGTTAAGCCTCTGACTTCGGCTCAGGTCGTGATCTCATATTCCTGAGTTCGAGCCCCGCATTGGAATGTCCTCAGGCAGCACAGAGCCTGCTTTGGCTCCTCTGCCCCCTCGTTCTCTGCCCCTCCCCCACTTGCATTTTCCATCCTCCCCTCCCCTGTCTCTCTCTCAAAAATAAATAAAACATTAAAAAAATAGTGTTTTAAAATTCTAACCATTGGGGCACCTGGGTGGCTCAGTCAGTTAAGTGTCTGACTTTGGCTCAGGTCATGATCTCATGGTTTATGAGTTCAAGCCCCACATCAGGCTCTGTGCTGACAGCTCAGAGCCTGGAGCCTGCTTCAGATTCTGTGTCTCATTCACTCTCTGCCCCTCCCCCACTCACACTCTATCTCTCTCTCTCTCAAAAATAAACATTAAAAAAATAAAATAAAATTCTAACCACTGAGGATTTAAATTTTTGGTCTTATTTGTCAGCAAGGGTAATGGTGATTGGGCTTGAGAAAATGGGGCTAACTGGAAAAGAGCAAACCCTGCATTCCAGGTTCAAGATCCAGGCAAGTCGTGTTTCTCTGACTTGGTGTCACACTATTTCAAACACTGAGACACAGGAAGACATGTGGCTGCAAAGGATGACCATTTTTCCCCTGTGTGGCAGGCCGGCGTTGGGTGATTAATGAGGAAAGATGCTCGGCGTGCTGGTCTCAGGCTCCTCGTGCAGAACGTCGTCTCCCGTCGTCTCCCGTCGTCTCCCGTCGAGAGGGTCTCCCGTTGTTGGGGTCACTCAAGTTCGGCTCTTCTCAGCTCCAGGAAATGTTCATCAATGGCTTTTTCTCAATGAAGAAAGGTATCTGATGCTTAAAAAATTATTTTTCACCTGGTTTTCAGCAGTTTACCTCCGATGCGTCTGCATGTATTTTCTTTGTGCTTGCCCTTTGGGGATGCGCCAGTCTCCCTGCATCTCCGAATTTAATGTCTTCCCCCAGCCGGGAGATGTTTGCCCTTCTCTCTCTGACTGTTGCATCTGCCCCATTCTCTCTCTCCTCTCCTTCCGGGACTCTGGCGATACGAATCTTAGCCATTTGACTTTGTCGTGCCTATCTTTTATGCTGTTATCTCTTTTTCTCTGGGTCTTTTTTCCTGGGCTTTTGTTTGAGTGTTATTTTCGAATTTGTCTTCAAGTTCAGCAATTCTGTGCTCAGCCGTGTTCAATCTGCTATTAAACTGATCCGATGAGTTCTTGACTTCAGTTAGTATACTTCGTAAGTTCTAGGGTGTGCAGTTTATTTCTATTTTTATTTCTTGTAGCTTCCACTCATCTGCTGGCCTTTTCTTCCCTTTTATCTGTTTTACAGACCTCTTCTTCTATTTTATTCAACATCTTAATCTAAGTGAGGATCCTTTGAATTTTCCAAGTATAACACATACGCAGTGAAATGCATAAAGCATTCTAATCACTAAGGCGTAATTTGATGAACTTTCACATTTGTATGTATCCCTGTAACCATCCTCCACATCAGGATACACGATATTTCTGGCACTTCTTTCTTTCTGAGGTATCACTCCCCTCCCCCAAGAGATAACCACTATTCTGACTTCTATCACCATCAATTAGTTTTACTATTACTGGACTTCATGTATGTTGTCTTTTCCACCTGGCTCCTTTCATTTAATACAATGGCTGCGAGATTCATTCGTGCTGTTTCTTACATCAGTACTTCGTTCTTATTTACTGCAGTATAGTAGTCCATTGTATGAATGGACTGCAGTTTATTTATTCGTTCTGCAGCTAGTAAAAATTTGTCTCCAGGTTTAGGCTATTATGATTAAAGCCGCTATAAATATTCTTACATATGTTCTTTGGTGAACATATTTGCTAATTTCTCTTAAGTCTATTCCTCCAAGTAGAAATGTTGAATCAGAAGGCAGATATATGTTTGGGGCGCCTGGGTGGCTCAGTCGGTTGAGCATCCAACTCTTGATTTCGGTTCAGGTCATGATCCCAGGGTCGTGGGACGTCAGGCTCTGCACTGAGTATGGGGCCTGCTTAAGATTCTCTCTCTCTCTCTCTCCCTCTGCCCCTCTCTTCCGCTTGCACACGCTCTCTCTCTCTTTTAAAAAATAAAAATAAAGAAAGAAGGTTGATGTAAGTTTAGCTTTAGTTGATTCTATTAAACATCTTTTCAAAGCTGATTTCCATCCTTATTACCTGCTCTGTGATAATGACCCTGGACCCTGAGACATTTCTCTTCTGCCATCTGGTGCCGTGTTCAGCTTTGTCAGGAGAGAGTTCTGGCAGCCACTGCGGGAGAAAGTGCTTCTCTTCCGGTTCTGATGTGCTCTCTCCTCGGGTTCCCGAAGCACATGGTTCCTGCACACGTGGCAGCTAGAGACACACAGCACATCTCCATTGGCAGCTTCCCCCACTACCGCAGAGGTCAGCTTTCAAATGCATCATTCCTGTGGAAGGTTTTCCAGCAAATTCCACAGTGCAGCACCTTTCCGTGGATGGCTTCCCTCAGTAACCAAGAGTAATACTTTCCAGTGTATTCCGGCTGCATGGAACTTCAGCAAATGTCTATCATCCAGGGAGTCATGGCTATACTGTCTCCAACAAGGTGTGGACTTCGGCCTGTCGGTAGAAGGTGAGGAGGGACCTCACGCAGGTTTGGTCTTTCCTTGGGTGCTCTGCCTCAGCCCTAGAGGCTACTCTGTATGTCCGCTCTAACTCTATTCCTTAGAATTCCCTTTTCCTTTTAGTATGTAGTCCCTTTTTATACTTAGTAATAATAATTCTTTACATTAAAATTTTCTTGTCCAAATTCCTCTGTGGTTTTTGAGTGAACTCTAGCCGGTACATGGATATACCAGTTTATACTTCCACTGCCAATGTATGAGAGTTCCAGTGTTTCTACGGTTATTTTTTTTTAAATTTTTTAATGTTTATTTATTTTGAGAGACAGAGTGCGAGTGGATGAGGGGCAGAGAGAAAGGGAGACACAGAATGTGAAGCAGGTTCCAGGCTCCGAGCTGTCAGCACAGAGCCTGGCGCGGGGCTTGAACTCCCAAACCGTGAGATCATGACCTGAGCCGAAGCTGGCCACTTAACCGACTGAGCCACCCAGGCACCCCTCTACTGTTATTTTAAAGTCCTGTCTGTTCATTGACATCTGAATGATCTATGTGTCTGTTTCTATAGTCTATTTTTTCTCTTGCTTATCAGTTATAGTTCCCTGCCTCTTCGCTTGATTATGTTTTCACTATATGCAGACATTGTATGTAAGAGCCATAAAGACTCCAGATGATATAACTTTGCTACACAGAATATTCCTTCTTTCCTCCATTCAGCAGATGACTATGAAGGATGATTGTCTCAGTTCAGTGAAGGGATTAAGCTAGATCGAAGCTGGATTTCAGCATTTGCAAATCAATCTGTCTCTGTTTACCCGTATTCCTCACACGCGGATTTTGACCGAGAGCCTTGCAGGTCTCTGCATCCTCAGCCACGAAGGACTGTGGCGATTCTGCCCTTCAGAGGGTCTCTATCTGACCATCCAGACTCTGTCCCCTTGCAGAATCGAAATCTGGCATGCGTCATGGGGTAGGAGCTGGCCTTGTGCTTGAGGCAGGCCCCTTCTTCTTGGGAAGCCTTTGTTTTCTGAGTGCTGGGAGACTGTGGAAGATTCCACTCTGCTGTTTAGATGTACACTCACACCTGGAACTCAGCAAATGTCCATGGAGAAAATTGGTGGTGTTTTCAAGGTCTCCAGGTCCCCATTTTTCATTCTAGTCCCATGGAGCCACTAACGGCTTGACTGGTTTCTCTTTCTTCCGTTAGAGGTCTTTCTTTTGGGTAAAGCTTGATCATTAGGCAGTGCTCCAAACTGGCAAATGTCCAGGGAGAGGAGCGAGGGGACAACAGGGGAGCCTCATCTTGTTGAGGTGGGAGCACTGGCTCCCACAACCTGCTACGTCCTGCTTAGAAGAGGAAATCTCCTAGGCTTGCGAGACTCAAAACGCTTTTATTTTCAAATCTTTGCCTATAGCACGTGTTTCAAAATCTTAGAGTTGACTTTTCTTTCTGGTAAAAAAACTGCTGTAATGTCACTACCTTGAGGCTTGGAGTGTCAAATATCTGGGTTCAATGTTTCTCAAACTGTAGGTCACAACCCATTAACAGGGCATGAAATCGGTTTAAGAGGTCCTGCTAGCATTTTTTAATGAAACAGACGAGAATAGAATAGATCAGAGTGTATCACGTATAGTAAAGATAAGCATTGTGTGGTTAAATTTTTGTTTCACTTGTATGTGTACGTGTTCGGTTTTCCATGTAAAACCCATTTGTTTCTATGGGTTGCAGCCAAAAATATTTAAAAGCCACTGGACTCTAGTTTAAACAGAGGAAGGGCCAAGGGGGAGAAAAACAAATGATCAGAAACAAACGTATGAGTCGAGTATGGACAACTGTTTGGAGAAGTTTGGCCATGACTGGGGCATGGGTTGATTGATAGCTGCTCTTCCGGCCCCAGGGAGCAAGAGGGAGTCCGTGCGAGGGATAAACCAGAAGCATCAGGAACCACAAGCATCGGAGAAGAAAATCCTGTGAGGCCTAGCTTCTAATGGGGCTGGGGTGGGAAGGGGTGTACCGAGGGGGCAGCAGGGAGAGCTGAAGATGAGAACGACCGGATTTGGATTGGTACAAGCCATGAAAACCCTGAGAGAGGAGTGTGTAGTTCTTGGTGCCGTATCGTGGGCAGCCCAGTAAATCAAAGCCTGTACTCACCCCAGAAGAAAGGTCAGCGAGGGGATGAATGGGCTGGGGGGTGGGTGGCGTGAGGCTCTTCTGCTGACCCATGATTGGTGCTTCAGCGTCAGCAAAGCTCTAATTGTAGCCACAGGCCTGAGGAGACCAGTATCCTCTTCACCTCTTCCCCGCTTTCCCAACGCCAAACACGCACAGTTGGCATGCCCATTGAGGCCACCAGACGCAAGGCCTCCAGAGCCCATACTCTGGTGAGAAGACCCTGACTCGCAGTCTCCTGGCTGGCTGGGACTGAGTTTGTGTCTCCTTATGTCCAAAACAGGGCAGATGAGACTTCCGCACAGGTCGTTGGGAGGCGTGCAGACTCACCATTGTGCCCCTGTCTGGCACACTAATGCTCAGGGACCCAGAGCTGCTTTTACTCCAGGGAGCACACTGGAGCAGGGGGTTGTGGAGGAAGCTTGCGCCTTAGTGTCCCGGCCGGCTCCTGGTTCTCGAAGTCCCCGGGCCTCCCAGGTGTGCCCGCTGAAGCCCCAGACCCCAGCCTGGGCCAGCTCTGAGGCACGGCCGGCAGCAAGCCTCGGGGCAGAGGGGCCGGCACAGGACACTGCAGAGCACGTGGTTCGTTGGCTTGTGTCTCTGAGCAGGAAAGTCCTGCTCCGGGTCAGCCCGGTGGTTCTCGTCTTTGCCCTGTTGCAGGCACTGGCTTCTGGCCCTCTGGCTGGTCTTGGCCATCGGGGCCTGAAATGTGGGGCTGCGTCCAGCCTGGGTTTTTAGCCAGGAGTCTTCTGGGCCAGGAGCCTGGCCTTCTACAATGTTGCAAACACACCTGGTCAGCCACGCGGACCTGCTGAAGTTTTTGGAACGAGTTCATCTCAGTCATATCTCGGCATGTAAAGATTTCTCTCTCTTCATTCTAGCTGAGAGTTATTTGTCCCTCAAGCCCCGGCTCAAGCATCGCCTCTCACAGAAAGCCTTCCCTGGGCACCCATGCCCTCCCCACATTGGGTTAGGAGCCCTTCCTCTGGGCTCCCACAGGCACTGGCACCTCTCTCTTCGCACCACGTCCCCTCGGATGGCACCCGGAGTTTGCCTGGAGGTAGGTCTCTGCCACAGGGCCTGGCACAGTAGGTGCTCCGGCAGTTTTTACTCAGTGAATGAACTAGCCAACTCGGGCCTCAGTGGCCCTGTTCTCCAAAGCCCCTGTTTCCCAGCGACTGGAGCCATACTTTATTTTTGGATTCAAAGAGCAGAGGAGACGGCCCAAATGGGACAAGTGCCTGTTGTGAGCCCCCAGTCACAACCTGCATTAGAGAATCCCAGGTACCTGTGTGTGATTACGAGCTGTTTGAGTTCCATTTCTGAGGAGGCGGATTTTTAAAGGTTTGTATAAGGACGAATCTTTGATCTTCTGCGGGCGTTGTCTCAGCTCACGCTGAGGGCAACTGTGCCAATCGGGGCCCAGGAGAGGACGTTTCTTGATAGAGTGAGCCCAGCAGGAGCTGGCAGACAACCAGGACACACAGACCTCGGCCAGTCTTCCCCAAGGCCTGTGGTCAACGGCAGGGGGAGGAAGAAGCAAGTTCCGGCTAAGACCCAGCCAGTCAAACTGAGCACCTCGCCCTCAACCCCCTCCTCAGCTAGTTCTTTTACTCCCTACCAAGGTGAGATATGTGAGGGCTTGTAATGCTTCCCACAACCCCACCCCCTCCATGGGGACTCCTGGGGTTCAGAGCAGCAGGTGGAAGCGGGGGACACAACAGCTTTCAGCAAATAGCTGCATGGTACCTGGGGTGTCCGTTAAAACCTGCATCAGATCGGAAGCCCCAGTATGGCACTCAGGACTCCGTAGGAAGCTCCTCTTCCGCTTTGGGTAGACTGTGAAGCTCTCGAAATGACAAGCAGATGGGTTTTGTGGTTGTGTCAAGTGGTCCAGGTCATTATCAAGGTCCACCCACAAAAAAAAAAAGTCTTCAAAATTGATAACAATCATCAACATTACAGTGAGGTGCCATTTCACTCCCCCTAGGATGGTCATAATAAAAAAGACAATAATAAGTGTTGGTGAGGATGTGGAGACATTGGTCCTCTCCTAGGGGTTGGTAGGAACGCGGTGTAGCTGCTCTGGAGAAGAGTTTGCTGGGGTCCTCACAAGGTTAGACATAGCTAAGCCTAATTCTATTCCTACTTCTACTCGGTCATACTCCCAGGTGTTTCCCCCAAGAGAAGTGAAAACATACGTTCATACAAAGACTTGTACACGGATGCTCGCAGGGGCTTTTATTCATAACAGCCAAAACGAACCACCAACCTCACTGTCCATCACCGGAAATGGATAAACAAAACGCGGTGTCTACATACGATGGAATATTTTCCGTCCTGAAGAGGAATTAGCTGCCGCTGCGTGCTGCATCACGGATGAACCTTGAAAACATAGTGCTGAGTGAAAGCAGCTGTCACAAAAGACCACATGCGGTATGATTCCATGTCTATGAAATGTCCTGAATAGGCAAATCCATAGGGACAGAGCGTAGATTAGTGGTTTCTAGAGACTTGGGGAGGGGGGCGCGGGGAGGGCGGGGGGCGAATGGGGGATGGGGAGTGACTGCCAATTGGTGAATGTTTTTTTGGGGGGGATGAAAATATTCTGGAATTAAATAACAGTGACGGTTGCACAACTTTGCGAATATACTGAAAAACCACGTCATTGTACACTTCCCAATATATTAAAAAGCACGTGTCATTTCCATTTTAAAAAATAAGGAAAAAATGTCGTTGATGGCGAGGAGTTACTCGAACTGAAACAATAAAATGGAGCGCGAGTGTCGCCTGTGCCCGTCGCATCCATCCAAAAGAACTTTGGGCCCAGGAATGGTGCGCCAAGAGGGCCTGCGGGAAGAGGCACCGGGTGAGGATTTAGGAAGAGACACGTCCCGGGATTCGAAGCGAATGCTCTTGAGGTGGCGGCCGGGATCGCTGAGAACCGGGGAGGCGTCCAGAGGCTCAGAAGTTGGCCGGGCCGGAGCGGAGACTTAAAGGATGGGGCGCAGAGGCTCTTAAAGAGGCCCCGGCGAATTCCCATTCCGCGTCCACCTTAAAGCCAGCGCCGCGGCGCCACGGGTCTGACCGGGTAAGTGCGCGGGGTCGCGGGGCAGGCTGCGGCGCGGGGCCCCTCCGAGCCTGCCGCGGGAGTCGGCGCACCGGGCCGGGTCTGCGCTGGCCGCGCGTCCCGGGGGCCCGGGTGCGCGCGGGGGCGGCGGGGTCGCGGCGCCGCCCCCCCCCCGCCCGCCGCGGCGCTCTATTTTTAGCAGGCGCTGTTGCAATATAAGGAATGCGCGGCGCGCCAGGCGCTCGGGGCGCGCGCCGGCTGCGCGGTCGCTTTAAGGAGGCGCCGGGGCGGGGACGGGCCTGAGCGGCCGGAGGGCCGGCGGGCCGGGAGCCGCCAGTCCGGCTGCAGTGGGGCCGGGCGGGCGCGGCGCTGCCTCCTCGGCCGCGCGAGCATGGAGGCGGCGGCCTGAGGGCCGGAGCCGAGCCGGGGCTGGAGCGCGCGGTGAGTGGTCGCAGCCGCCGGGGTGGGGAGGGGGCCCGGCGCTTTGTTCCGGGCGGGAGGTGTGGCCGCGCGCCGGGACTGGTGGAGAGTGGCCTTTTGCCCCCGCCGCAGGCTCCGGCATAACGCTGTGAGCGAGAAATCCGCCACAATAGAGACCCCAGCGGGGAGGGCCTGTCCGCCGCCCAAAGAGCCCCTTTCACGGAACCGCCCTAGGGTTTCTGGTCTGCCCGGGTGAGGACCCGCGGGGAGGTGGGCGGCGGGCGGGGCGGGGGTGGGCCTCTTTCTCCCCTTTTAAAATGGCGTTAACCAGGGATCCGCCAGGGGTGTTGTCAAATTTATCTCAGTAATAAAAAGCAGCCTGCTTCACAAACAACCCTTCACTGCGCCGCGGGGCTTGGGACTGTGGTCACAACTGAGGCCCGGCTCATTCATTGATCAGACCTCGCTGGGGCGCCCCGCTGTGTGGGGCACAGCGCCTGTTCCTGCTCTGCGGGGAAGGTAAGGGTAAAACACGAGCGACAGCGCAGTGTGGTCAATAACGGGATCAGGGAAGCGCAGGGGTTGTGGGATCAGACAGGGTGGAAGGCAGGGAAGGCCTCCTAGAGGAGGTGATGCCTGGTGGGAGCATGGGCCCTGGACACCCAGTTCAACTCTGTGGCTGGAGCTGAGGTCTATGCTGGTTGTGGAGGAAGCCGAGTCTGGACAGAGAGACAAGGGCCAAGGACCGCCTCTTTGCCTTTTCGGATCGCAGAGCTCTGGAATTCCCCCTTCCAACCCCCCTGGGCCCCTGCTGGTACCTAACCTCCTTGGGTTAAATGGTTCTTGCTTCTCCAAGACGCGCACTCTGTCCTGGACCTGACCAGAGAGAATGATTGACAAGGCTCAGAATTCTAGCCTCAAAAGAGTAGTAAGGAGGTCTGCCTTACTCCTGAAGCCGCATTGCAATAGTAGCCGCCAGCAGGGCTCACACAGACCAGGCACTTACCAGGGTGTGCTTTCTCACCATTTGACAAGGCTCTCACTGAGGTTTTATTGTAGTCCCCATACGCTGATGGGGAGCTGTGGCTAGAAGGTATCAGTAATTTGCCCCGGATCCTATCTAGAGACTGTGTGGCTGCTCAGGCCCCTCTTCTGAGGGTCTGACTGTCCCCGGCTTTAGGGCTCCAGGTGCAGCCTGTGGTAAGCTTTCGCTCTGTTGCCAAGCTCAGGTTGAAGTGCGGGGTGGTGAGCTGTCGGTTATAATACCTGACACGTGTCAGGGCCTTTGCAGCGAGCACAGTACTTCACGGAGACAGGTCTTAAGAGTTTCTCCTGCTTCTCTTCCCAGGGAAGAAACTCCAGCTGGCTAACATTTTATAAATCTCCTAATTTCCTGTAAATTGTGCGTCCCTGCTGACTGGGGCTGAAAATGTCTGGGGCCATGGTTTTCAACCTCAAATCTGTTCTCGCTCCCAGCAGCCAGTGAGTTTCCCGGTCTGAGGTTTATAGTGTAGTTTTGTACTTTCTCTGCCAGGTCAGGAGGTATTAGGCTTTGATGCTCCCGGGTTTTCAAGGATGCAGGGTCTGACCCCCCCACCCCCACCCCTGGCCTCAACATCTCTTTATGGAGAGGAGGGTCAGAGCTCTATGCTGAACCCTGGTGAAGCAAGAGTCCTCCAGGTTCGTCTGCTTTGCTCTCCCAAAAGGCACTTTGCACTCTCCACAACTCATGCTTGCGTCTACAGAAGGCATTCATGTGGCAGGTATAACTTTTATTCTATTATTAGCTCTAACCATAGGAGTTTCACACTCCTATGGTCTGAGCTGCTCACAAAGTGACAAATCTTTGGGGCTGGTTCCCGAGTTTGAGTGATCACATCACCCAGGGAGGACTAGCCGAGTATGATGAGCTGAGCCATCTCCTGGGGTGACTGGTGCTCACGTCAGTCACATTTGCGTGTTGGCCAGCCTGCTGGATCAAGTGAGTTCTCAGGGAAGTGTGACCTTCGCTGTAGAGTATCCACCCGCTGTAATCAGTTCTGCCCGTGAAACGCGTGCCCAGACTGAGCGATCCTCCCTGCAAGTGCTTGGAAACACACCTGCTCACGAGCGTCGTATAGTTTATACAAATCCTACTGAGGTGAGCTGAATGGGAACACGTGCTTGTGCAAAGCTGGAATATTCTCAAGCATCAAGAGTGTGCATTGAGTCGCAGAGGCTCTGTCCCTGCCAGGCTTGGGGCAGGTATCCAGCTGTCTAAGATGGATAAGCTACCTTTGTCTGGGGACCAGAGAAAGGGAGGAGCTGGGTGAGCTCCCTGTGCCCTGGGGCATCTGGCAAGTATCCATCATCTAGGGGCCGAGCAGAGAATTCAGATTCTGAGAGGAATTTTGGCCTTCCCAACCCTCACAGGCTTGGGTGTTGCCACTGGGCCTTATGGTACTGGGTCGGGGGCACTGCTTTTGGCCGCAAATAGCAAAACCCAAGGAATGGTAGATTAAGCAGAGCTTAGATCTTCCAGAGATGGTCGTGAAGTCACCATACACTGAGGTGGAATACTAGTGCCACTTCCAGCAAGCTTCTGTGTGGGACAGGCAGCCAACAAGGCTGTGGGTCTGGTGTCCAGAGCAGTGGTTTTTGCCTTTTTGGGTCACAGCCTCTTTAACATGCCAGTGAGAAACCCAGAGCAAAGTTGCTTGGGTGTGCAGAGTTGGGCCTACAATTCAGGGGGTTCTCGGATCTCCAACAAGCCCTGGATTCCAGGTTAGATCCCCTGGTCTAAGCCAGGTTGCCTCACTGTTGTTTACTGAGGATCTACCCTGTGGCTCTGCCCTCCCAGCCAGACCATCCTGCTGTGACGGTAGAGCCCGGTGTCAGGGGTGACAGTGAGCGGGCCAATTGTTAGTACATGCTCCAGGCCACAGGGCTGACGTTGCTGAGGCTGTGGTGACAGCGCTTTGGCACCTGCCGTGCGTTCCTTGGTGCTCATCTCCAGTCTTCTAGGTGGTGGTCCCGCTGCATCTGATGAGGTTGGTCTCGCCTGCTCCCAGAGACTGCACCCCCTGCCCCCACCACGAGCCCCTAGGGCCTTTTAGCAGGTCAGCATGATCGGAGGCAGCTCTCCGCAGCCATCCCTCTCGCAGAGTTCATGAAGTAGCAATGTGTGTTTAACTCTTCAATGTCTCACTCATTGGCCTTTAGTTGTTTTTGGTAGCTTTACCAGGTGGGGACTGCTGATGGCCACGTGGCCAAACGACAGTGTGGGTCACTGCTGGTTGCTAAGTGACATTTTCTGTCTCAGAGGGGGCACACTTTGATCTCCAGAGCTTGGCATCTGGCCACCTAGATGGATAAAACACATCACAGATGACGGACATCTGGGCTGTGAAGCTGACAGATTCGGGAGAGCCCCGGGGCTGGCTCTGGCTGTGCAGTGATGTGCCGGTGGCATGGGGAGGGGATGGAGAGCTGGGGGCTCTCACCCTCCGTGACCGTCTAGAGGGCCTCGGGCACATTGCACGCTGCAAGGACCCAGGCCCCATCTGTGACTTTGCTGCCTGCCCTCAGGGTCGTCAGGGGATTAGATGAAATGCGCGCATGAGAACATGCTCGGGAGACCGGAAAGGGCCATAAGGATTAAGAGCATCCCGTGCTGCAAGGACCCAGGCCCCATCTGTGACTTTGCTGCCTGCCCTCAGGGTTGTGACTGCAGAAAACAGAAACGGAGACACAGAAGGGGCCCTTGGGGTGGGGTTAGTCTAGATTCAGATCCCATGCAGTGCGTTTCTCAGAGTGGTCAGGGAGAGAACGTTAGGTGGGACACATTCAGCAGTATTTCATTTTAATACCCTTGTTTATATGTGTCATAAAACCCAGGCAGGCGGTGCCTGGGCGGCTCAGTGGGTTAAGCATCTGACTGTTGATTTTGACTTGGGTCATGATGTTATAGCTTGTGAGAGCGAGCCCCATGTCAGTTTGTGAGATTGAGCCCCGCATCAGGCTCTGCATTGATAGTGTGGAGGCTGCTTGGGATTCTGTCTCTCCCTCTCTCTGCCCTTCCCCAGACCACTTGCTCTCTGTCTCTCTGTTTCAAAATGAATAAATAAAAACTTTAAAAAACAACCCAGGCATCACATTAAACCCGTTTTTAAAAAATGGATATGTTGTTCAAATTAAAGCTAGAGAAAGATTTTAAGTTAAAGAGTATGGGTTGGGGGGAGGGGTGCCTGACAGGCTCACTCGGAAGACTCTTGATCTCAGAGTCTTCAGTTCAAGCTCCAAGTCGGGTGTAAAGATTACAAAACAAAACAAAACAAAACGAAACAAAAAAAAGAAAACCTTAAAAAAAAAGTGAATAAAAAGTATGGTGACTTTAAGGTAAGAGTAAGCCAGTAATAGTTCACCAGTAAGTAACTATGGCCTAAATGGGAAAGTTCCCCCTTGAATAAAGTCTGGGAAACTTTCAACAAGGGAGTAGGGGACTCCCTCCCTTACAGCCTGTGAGGGGAAGGGTGGTGGTGGGTCTTTGGCTGCAGCTGGACCCTTCTAGAGATAGGGATCTTGCTGCCCCCAAATCCGTCCACTTTTCCATTTGGGAATCTCTTGTCCTTGCAAAGTCCTTTCCTTTCTCCCCTTAACCTGCCTCTGCTGGGTCTGTACCACTGACGGCCCTGCTTTTCTCCAGCACCAGCTCCGAGTTCCAACTGCTCCTCCACTGGCCTGGTTTAAACCCTCAGTCTCTCTCCATTCCCTGTCTCCCCCTTCCCCCTTCCCTCCCTTCAGCAAAGACTTGTGGCCTGGGCCTGGGGTAGACACTGTATTCACCACGCCTAGGCCTCACAGCAATTGCTGTTAGCCTTTTACATGTGTGGAAACTGAGGCTCAGGGTGATCGAATAGGCCATCTCGGGTCAAGGCCTGAGAAGAGCCGAGTCCAGGAGTCTGACCAAGGTCCATCTGGTCCCCAAGCACGTGCTCCTTCTGTTAGTTACCCTGTGCTGCTCCCAGAACTGGATAGACCAAAAATGACACGTCTTTCCCGGTGCTCATGGGGCACGTCCCTCGGGGGTCTGACCATATATGATCAGTGCTGCAGGGGAGCAAAACCCCTTGAGGAGGGGGGCAGAGCAGCCTATGCACGAGGACGTCCCAAGGCAGCTGGAGCCAGAGGCCCAGAAGCAGCTGGTTGGTGAAGAGAGGCAGAGAGAGCCTGGGCGGCCGTGGTTTTCCCTGACTCCCATTAATCTTATTGTCAGCTGCGAACCCTTAAGTCATTTGTGCACTTGGTTTATATTTTAATTTCGAAAAATAAAAAAAATTAAAATATAAAGGATCATATGACAAACACCACGTGCCGGTACCCAAAATGAACAGATGCAACCGTTTAGTGTCGCTGCATCCTTCGCACGGGAAGGCAGGACTGCAGCCGTTCCCCTGGTCACTAGGCCCGGCTGGTTTGGGCCTGTCCTCAGCCTGAGGTGGATTGGAGCTTGGCTCCTGAGTTTCTGCGTACTGGCTTTTTCAGCTTCCTGTCCCCATCTACTTCAGCAGGTGCCCCCTGGGCCTCCATGCAGGTTGCCAATGGCTGGGGAGAAACCACCAGGGAGCAGGGCAAGCAGGCACTTCTAGATTTACCCCTTGCAAAAAAGGTGACCTACTCTCAGAAGCACCTGCACTGACCACTGTGGGTTCAGGCCAGGCTGCAGAGCACAGTTTGGTCACGCTTGCCCCAAGCAAATGCCATTTAAATGGTAGACATATATATTTGGAACAGAGAGAGAAGAAACATAATTTTCGTTGTATAATTAGATGGCAGCGATTTGCTAAGCGGCTCATCTTACACAAACCTTAGCAAAATCCATTTTCTATTCCGAAGTGTAGAATTACTCTAAAGTGCAGCGTGGTACCTTTCCAATCCCCGGCTTCGCCCCTGCAGCTGCCGCAGAAGGAGAGCGCCGGGCCGGGCCTGGGCCCTGCTCTGCCGTGGCCGAGTGAGGAGGGGAGGGCACCTCTCCCTGATGCGATGACGACCCGACAGCCCCTCACCCAGCCGTTTCTGCTCTCCACCCCCGCGTGACCCCCGTGCTGGAGCCTGAGCCTGGGTCACCCCTGGAAGCTTGAGCTTTGAGCTACGACAGCAGAGTCACATGTTTGAAAGCTTTGCAGAAGAGATTCAAAAACTTCCAGAAAAACCTTCCACACCCAGGCAGATCCCATTTGCAGGGAGTCATGACGGGAGACGAAGATTTGAACTAGTTTCATAAGAGAGCATGGAGACCTGAGGTGGCCCCCAAGTCCTCTTTATTAAGCGGTAAGAATGGGTTGAAACGTTCTCTGTCCCTGAGTGGCCACTAAAGAACACCGCCTGTGTCACTTTCCCACACTTTGACGGAGATGTCACAGGAGCCAGCAGGGGAGCTCCGGGACCTCAGAGGGACCTGTTCACTGGGGTTTGTCTTCCAATGAGAGCAGCCGGGGACTCACCAGTGAGGGCAGTCAAACATGGTCTGAAACCAATTCCCATTTGTTTATACAGAAATACACATACAGGTTAGGTTCGTAGGCCCGTGCCTCTCTGTCGTTTAGTCTGATGATTTGGATTATGTCTAATTAATTCTTTCCCTTAGTTCTGACCGTCTCTCCTCCGGCTCCAGCCTTCACATCGCTCACTTAGCTTACCGCAGTATCATTCTGTTTCTGTCTCTAATTTTACCTCCCTATAAATCCATCTTAAAGTACAAACTGAAATATCAGAATCAAATCTGAGCATTTTACTCCCTTGCTCACAGGCCCCTAATGAGTAAGGAGAAGGGGCTAGTCCTACCAGATACTAAAATACTACAAAACCAGCGTAGAGTGGTCCTGGCCCTGGCACAGGAGTGGATAGGTCAGTGACACAGAGTTCCTTCCCCGAAGTACCATTGCCAATGGCCCCCCACCCTCACCCCCACCGAAAAAACCTTATTTGAAATGCGACCCACTTTCAAAAGGAAAGTTCTGGTTTCGTAAGTCTCTGCTGTATATATTTGGTCTAGGCTGCCCCTGCTCCACCAAATACCCAGACTGTGCCCAAGTCCCCAAACTGTGAAAATGTCTGTGGGCAGGTGGAGCTGCCTGGAGGTGGCCAGAGGGGTGGTGGGTGGAGCCGGGGAGGCTAATCGTTCTCAGGGATCAAGGGACAAGTTCTTGCCTCCCCAAAGCATTATATATTCATTTCAAAAGCAAAATTGATTTTAATTCCATTTAGGTTTCTTTTTTTATCCTTTAGAAAATTGCATCATACCTTCTTGAAAATTCCCCCTCTTAGATAACACGTTTGCCCCTTTATATCTGAATTCCGCTGGAAATGCAGGGCCCACAGAGGAGACAGAGGCGAGCCCGTCTTTCCTGGCGAGGACCCTTCTCTCACAAGTCTGCCCAGCTGCCCAAAATAGCCTCTGTCGCGTTCTTGGTTCAGTGCTGGCTTTATTGTGAGGAGAGATGATGGCAGAGGGCGGAGCCGCTGTCCCAAAGCCTTGGGGGCATATAGGAAACAATAACTGTATGATGTCTTCTCAGCCGTCCCTCCACACATTCCTCAGGTCGAGGTTCCTTGGGCAGAGCAGCAGGGAGGGCCTGGTGCTCCTCACACCCAGCCCTCCTCCAGGAAGCCAGGCCCCAGTCACCCTCTGGCCTCCCAGGGAGCTAAGGTCAGCTGGCATCAGAACCTTCCCGTCCACCCCCGCTCACTGACCCCCGACCCCGCCCGCCTGCAGTGGACAGCGGCCTGAGTCCACTTATCTGGGACTGGGTGGGTGTTTCCTGCATGTTTGAGATTTTACAGAGGAAATCAAAATAAAGAAACAAAGCCTTTGTTTTCCTTCTGGACTCAAACTGGGGATGGCTGGAGGGATGGAAAGGGGGAGCAGGAGGAGGTCACTTGGCAGCCCAACAAAATAACCATTCTAATAAAGCATTTAACAGGGACTTTTTTCTTTTTAGGGTTGGTGTGAGTGAATAGGAAAGACTGGGGCGGAGGGCTGGGAGGGCCTCTTTGTGTGGAAGGAGAGGGCCCCAGGCAGGGTCCCTGGCAAGGGTCTGGGACCACCAGCAGGGCTGCAGAACTGGCAGCCAGAGGGGCCACAGAGAGTCTCGGTCCTCCTCTCCCGCCTCAGAAGACCCAAGCCGAGCAGGAAGGGGCAGGGACTGTAGGGCCAGAGGACTCCGGCTCCAATTTCTGCCCCACTGCCTGTTGTCACATGACCCTGGGTGGTCCCCACCAGCGTGAGCCACCCTCATCTGGTCCCTGACAGGTAACAATGCAGATGTCCCAGCCACCCCATCCCGTTCTCCTGATCTAGTTAGACTGGATCAGGCCCTTATCCCACATATGTGGAAATGGGGAGGTGCTCTCCCCAGGATTTCTTCATTCTTCTCAGAGGATTTTCTCCTTGTGGAAGTTCTTTGAGTGTATCATTTATTTTTCTTTAAAAATTACCCAGGCATTGATGAAAACACTCCCTACCTGCAGTATCTCTGAGGATTTCAGGGTGGGGACCATGTCCGCCGGCCATCTGGTCTCCCCGGTCAGCCGCCCCACTTTGCCCCACGTGTGTGTACAATCGGCTTGGCTTCCTCATTCCCTAAGCCCCTCTAAGCCGTGGCTAGTGTGTGTAACAGGCTTTCTTTCACCAAGGGCTCAGAAGAAAGGGGGTTACCTGTTGCTCAGAACAGGGCAGGAGTGAAAACTGAGGAGTACACCACCTCTTCTTGCCTGCTCACCCTGCAGGATCTCTCCCTGCCTGCCTGTCTCCTCGAGCCTAGTTTACTACCATTTTCCAGGGACCAATTTTCCTGGACACTTTCCCCCAGAACTTAGGAGAACTCCTCATTTCCATTACTTTTGGTTGCAAAGCAGTAATGACATCTGTCCTGGACTAGAAGGTGAGCCTACACTTTGGCCTCAGAAAAGAGCCACCAAAGAGCCTGTCTCAGCAAGAGTTCTGCACCCTAGCCTTACACCGTTAGTTAGGTGTAAGCTAGCACCTTCAGTACGAGACACCTCAGGTCCTTAAGTTAGGCCCTCTTTCCCAATGACCGGAGCGAACCCAAGTGTGATTTTTTTTTTCCTTCCTGTTAGAGCGTCTTGCAGCATAGCTGTGAGGATTAGAGCTGATATAAATCAACAAATATTTAGTGAGCACCTACTCTGTGTCAGGCATGGCCTAGGCACCTGAGGGGCAGTGGAGAATAGAACAGGGGGCAGGCCCTGTGCTCACGGAGCTGACACATTACAGAAGGAAGGATTTGAGAAGCAGCATGCAAAGTGCTGTCCAGGACAGCCGAGTGCCTGGAAGAGTGTAACGGTAATACCTCACCTAGTCCGGGGTGTGGCAGGGCGTGCCCAGGGGAGTGGACGTAAAGTGCTGAGGATGCGGTCAGGACTTAATAAACAGGCAGTATAATGATCCGTCCTGGCCGCGGGGCTCAGCCTGGTTGCACCTGCAGCTGGTTGCTGCTACTATCAACAACAGTTTTGCATAGAGGGATTTATAATGTTTTCCAAGGTCACACAGCCAGTATGTGACGTACCCAGTATTCAGAACTGGACATGTCAGACCCGTTTCCATGCTCCTAACATCTGCTCTATCTCCAGCTTTCTGCCCCAGGGATGGTCCCCATGAGATGGGCTATAGAGTGGGGCATAGCTCAGAAGCTTCCCCCTTTCTCTACATCCCTGCAATAAGTCAGGATGGATTGTGGCTTCTGATCATTTCTCCACCATCAGAAATAAAAAGTGTTTCCTTGTTAAATCCTGGGATGGCCTAGCAGCAGGGGCAGTAATACTTCAGTCCATCTCAGGGACTGGGATCTCTCTGTCATGTGAGGAAACTGAGGCACAGACAGATTGAGCAGTGGCCTAAGGCCACCTAACTAGCAGAGGGGCAAATGCTTTGATGCGGGACTTTTGATATGAGTGCTATATGTGCAAAAAACAGGTGGGGGCCAGTGGGGGCCAGTGGTGACTCCTGGACGGGTCCCACCCTGTGGGACTGGAGCCGGTCTGCCAGCTGTGCCCATTGCCCCCTCCCCCACCCAGGGCACAGCTGTCTGGCCTGGCTAGGCTGGCGAGATTGGCAGGAGAAATGCAGCATTATTTCGCACTTGGGGAGTGGAATGTGAAAAGTTGCCTCCTGCTTTTCCAGCTGAGTGGGCTTAAAATTGAGAGTATGAGAGGGTCCCTGAAAAGTTCCCACCGCACCGCCAGCCCTGGTGCGCCCCTCCAGAGCCAGGCTGCTGGACCCTACTCCTTCCTCTGTCCTGCTTCGTAGGCCTTTGCAAGGAAAACCCCATGCCTCCCCAGCTGCTCATTGTCATGCCCACCTCGTTTTCAGGAAGTTTCCCTTTTATTTTGCTCCAGCCCAGATCTCTGCAGTCTGGTTACTCTTTTAAAATGGAGCTTGGATTGCTTCTCCCCACCTCAGGCAAGAGCCTGGACCGTGTTTCTTTCTCATTTTTGGTTCAACATAAAAGTTGTAACATTTTTCATGAATGGCACTTGACATCATGAATATAAATGATAGAAACAAATCAAAGCAATGGTCGTTTCTGAATATGTCTTTCTGCCCTTTACCTCCCTGGGCTCGGGTGGGCTGTGTGCCTTCCCCCTAATGACTGTGCACCTGCAAAGTCTCCAGGCTGAGTAACCCCTGCTGCTGCTCCTCCTTGGTGTCATTTCCACGTCCTCTGTCTCATGCCTCTTTGTGACCAAAACCAGGCCAGGGCAGTGCAAAGAGTTGTCAGCTCGACGTGTGCATGCTGATGCCTGCTGGAGGTGTCCAGGGCTGGGGGCGGGTGGGGCCCAGAGCCCCAGGGGTGATTCGCTTGGCTTAGATGACGTATAAAACTTTTTAACAGGTAGCTAACATCAAAAACTCAGTTTTATGTAAAAATTCAGAGTCCTGGCTACCCTTAAACAGTTTAGGCTATGTGGCAACCCTGTTGCAGATAGGCTCCTGGAGCAGTCGTTGGAGGGTAACAGCGGTCTCCTATTCGCCGCAGGCCCCGCTGCTCCCCGCTGCCTGCACCCATCCCCTTTTCTCCTTTATCAACCTGACTTCTGCGAACACATGAGGCCGGGATGTTCATTTGTCTCCCACGTGCCTCCTTCTGCTACTGCAAGGGGAAGCAGTTCAGATAGTGGGTCAGCCAGGATTGGAGGGCCGGAGTTTAGCTGTCGTCAGACCTGGCAAGAAGTGTCCCATCTCCGGGGCGCCTGGGTGGCTCACTTAAGTGTCTGATGCTGGCTCAGGTCATGATCTCATGGTTTATGAGTTCAAGCCCCACATCGGGCTTTGTGCTGACAGCTCAGAGCCTGGAGCCTCCTTGGGATTGTGTGTCTCCCTCTGTTTCTGCCCCTCCACTCATTCTCTGTCTCTCTCTCTCTCTCTCTCAGAAATAAAATAAAACTTTAAAAAATTAACAAAACAAAAAAAAAGAAGAGTCCATCTCCTAGCAGGGGGCTGCTGACACAGAGCGAGGACTGTCCCTGGCCTCGAGGCCTTCCCTGTGCCGTGTGTCATACCGGTGCCCTTGTGCTGGGCAGTTTACTTCATAGTGTGCTAGTGTGAGGCCACAGTTCCATGAGACAGGCAGCTCTGGGCTGACACAACCCTGAAGGACAGCCTGTGAAGCTGTGCTTTGCGTGCATGCGCGCGCGCGCACACACACACACACACACACACACACACACACACACACACACACACACACACACCATTTGGAGGAAAGACAGTACCCGAAGATTTTCCTTGCTGCCACCAGCAGGCTCCAGGGACAGGGTGTGGCATCCCCAGACCAGCAAGTGGAATGTTCAGGGAGCCAGGACCTGGGAGCTGCAGGGGGCTCGGTGTTTTGGAAGTGCGAGCGGCAGGGAAGGACCCCCTCACTGCCACCTACTTCTCCTGATGGGCCAGTGCCCATGTGTGTCCAGTGGAACTCCTCATGTGATGTGTCCCTTATGAGAGCCACCATTCACTACACCAGGACTCAGCTGGCCATCAGGATAGTGCCCATACCACCTCTGCCCTACCCTCTACCGAGCCAGAATTCCAGCTGCCTCTCGGTGTCAGCCCTGCATTGTGGAAATGCAGCCAGCAGACCCCTGCAGTGTCTCTGTGCAGAAAGCTGGGCCCGGGCTCTAGGGAGGTAACGAAGAGGAGGTCCAGCCCTCAGACCCCTGCCTCACCCTAGTGGGGGAACGTGACAGGGAAAGGACTCCCCAGCTTCTAGATTTGAAGGGAGGAGTAGAGGGACTTGTTCCTCAGAAGAGGCAGAACGGCCCTGTGGCTGAGTTGGGAGCTTTGTGGTCAGACTCGCAGACAGACAAGCCACAGAACCTCTGTGACCTCAGGGTTGATTGCTAACAGGTGCTAAACAGTGCCTTTTTGGCACGGTGGCACGAGGAGTCACATGTCTTAATGGCTGCAGAGCCACCTGCCGCCTGGCCGGCACTCCCTAGACACAAGCGAGGTGGCTGCGTGGATGGAGGCCTGGAAGGCAGGAGAGGGCCACGGAGGAAGGGATCACCTCAGGAGGCTGGGGAAAACGGGGGCTCTTCCTTACACAGGGACTGTTTTCACAGGCGGAGGAAAGGTGAAAAGGCAGGGCAGGCAGAGAACACTCGTTGGCCGACCCCGAGGTGCCCCACCAGGGGCCGGTCCTCAAGGCCGCCATGCTAGGAATCAGCAGACAGGCCGCATGAGGGGGCCAGCGGTGCTGGGGGCTCTTCAAGAAGGGCCTGCAATGCTCTGGTCAGCGGAGAGCTTCAGGCACCCGAGGGCGGTTTTTCGGGAAGAGTGGTGTGCTCCGGGTTCGCTGAGGAGTGATAGCGCTAGAGCGGTGGGAGGGTAAGGGCCGAGCCACTGAGGCGCACCTGCCACGCTCGGCAGACTTGCTAGGCCTTGGCCTTGGATCTGAGGTCGAGGGGTGTTTGAGCTGCCAGGGGGGGAAGAGGGCAGAAAGGCGGGACAAGGGGCCTTGCGGGGTTGGTTGTTGGTCGAGTCCATTTTGAGAAGGGCTCAGCCTGAGCAGCCCCCTGAGGAGCTGTGAGGGGGTAGCCGAGTCAGAATGAGGAGAGACTAGAACGGCGGCCTGCCAGGCTCTGGAGAGTCGGAAGGCCCTCACTGTGGGGACTCCCAGAGTGTGCAGGAGCCGCCCCTCGCTGGCGGGGTGACTGCCAGAATGACTTTGCTGGGGGGCGGTGCAGGCTCCTGGCTGAGGCCTTGAAGCTCTCCTCGGCTGCGGCTGCGGGAGAGACTGCCCCAGCCCCAGCACTAGGAAAATATTCATAGGCCCCTGGGGCCGAGAGTAAGAATTTAATCGTAAAGCCACTTCCTCTTCTCTGCCGCTGAAGGAAGCTGTGACCCAGGTGGCAGCCCTGCTCGCACCCCTGGATTGAGTTCACGGCCTCTCTCCCTGTGGCGGTAGGACTTGGGGATATGGTGGGGGGTTTGCTGGGGTGGGAGCTTCGAGGCTGAGAGGCCCGGTGGCTATACTCCATGAGCCGGAGTACTCCGGAGGGAAGGCCTGTGTAGAAGACTCTGAGACACTGGGGCCCTCGCTAACCCCTGCGTTCCCAGAGCCTCAGACCTCCCAGGCGCCCGGACTAGCTGGGTGATGAGCGGGGCAGGGCTTTAGTTTTTAGTTGCCAAGTCCCAGCTTTCCCCGTTACACGCTGTTCCCCTGGGCAAATGCCTTAACATTCCTGACTCCGTCTCCCCACCGGTAACATGGGGAGACCAAAAGCCACCCTGCACGGTCCTGCCTCGCCGTGCCGGCCCGCCTGCATGACCTTCTGCTCCTACCTGACTCTGTCCCCCTTCCCCATCTGCTTCCCTCTCCTCAGAGCTTCTGGAGGATTCGGAGCTTCTCCCCTGCAAGCTCTCCAGTCTCTCCTGGCTTTTCTCGCTGGTCACCCTCCCTATGGACAGCAGAAAGAGTTGTGGGCAGACAAGCTGTGAATGCTGCCCGCCGGGGCCGAATGGGGGAGCTGGGGCCCAAACACGGTGTGAGAGCACACCCAGGAAGGAGTGGTGAGGGCTGAGTTCTGTTGAGTTGTCAGCTGTGAACCCAGCCAGTTCGCAGGGCATGAGCTCGGGCAGGACGCTGGAGGGAGGCAGGAGGGCTTCCTGCAAGAGGAAGGGCTTGAGATGGGCTTTGAAGAATGCTGGTGATGGTAACGACTTGATGTTTACTGGGCGCTTGCGGTGGGCCAGACCCCGCCAGGCAGGTCGGCGAAGCCTGCTGTGACCACCACGAGGCAAATGCGGCCACTGTGCCCGCCTCTACAGAAGAGGAAACCGAGATGCAGAAGATAAGTAACTTGCTTGCGGTTGCAGGCTGCCTGAGTCAGTGGCTCAGGCTCCCTGACGAGGGGTGCCAGGGGAGGGCCGGCCTCAAGCTGGCCAGAGAGCAGCTGGTGTGTGGGAGCACGAGGAGACAGGCTGGGCCCGGGGCAGCGACCCGCACAGTGGAGAGGGGCCCAGACAGAGGCACCGGAAAGTAGCTCCCAGCTGGGAGTGGGGGCGCGCCTGTTCCCAGTGACTGGCATCTGCCCGGGTGCCTCTTGGGCCCTGACCCGCTCGGCCGCCTCCCCCACAGGAGCTGGGATGTGGCCTTGGAGGCCTCTCTGACTTAGCCATCACTCTTCTGGTTCACTGCTGACCTCTTTCCGGCACTCCTGGATCTGCCGCCGCCTCTGGCCTGGCCTGACCTGACCTGACCCTGTACCCACTCACTATTTCACCAGCCACGAGAAAATGCCTCGGATGCAGGGCTGGCCACAGGCTCTGAGCCGTACTGCATGGTTTCAGGGCCTGCGCTGGCCCTTTCTGGCTGGATGACCTCAGAAGAGTTATTTTGCTTTGTTGTGCCTCAGTTTCTTCAACTGTAAAATGGGAATAATCAAAGTCACACCTCATAGGGCTGTTGTGAGAATTAAATGAGCTAATGTAAAATCTTCCACCAGCATCAGACACATCACTTACGTTAATTAATTAATTGTTAATTGTTTTTAGCATTGGCCACTCTTGTAATTATTACAGTAGGTATTTCTGCACACGTACTCTGGGATTTACACTGCTGGGTCGTAAGTGGCTCAGCTCCAGGCCCTGTCAGCAGGCACTCTCCAGCCAGCGGGTAAGACCTAAGTATGAGCGGTGATACAAGGAAGCACGTGGCACTTAGGGGTTGTGAGCAAGGCCAAGGGCACTGCATCCCTCCCCTGGCTTACTTCAGGCACTGGTCTTCGCCCTGGACCTCCGGATCCCTGTCTGACCCTCTCTGCCAGCAGTCCAGGTGTGGTCCTGGCAGAGGAGTTTGGATTTGATGGGGTCGAAAAGCAGGGGCTGATGTATTAGCACGAGACTTGAGTGATAGAATTCTCCATAGACAGCCAGGCAGGCCCCCTCTAAAGGTCCTGGGCGCCCCCACCCCAAACAGGATGGCCAGTACGTGATATGTTTTAGAGGGAACCGGAAGGGTGGCAGGTTAGATCTGGGGTGGCAAGCAAGTTTCCCCTCCGGATCAGTCACCTGGTTCTGGCAGCCGAGGTGCTGCATGGGAAAGGGTTCTGAGACTGAGCAGGAAGAGGACAGTGGTCGATGATGCTGCCTGCATGGCTCTGGGAATGGGAGGAGTGGCACCAGCAACCTCCTACTCACCATCTAAAAGCCAGTGGCGGTAAGGTCCTTTATCGCACAAAATAACGCACACGGTCGGTGGGTGGTAGGCCTTCCTACCGGAGTGAGCTGAATGCACTGGTGGCTTCCTGGACGGGCGAGTGGTGCGGTGACATGGCTGGGCCGGGGTTGGCAGCGATGTGAGACGACGGCTGGAGCGAGGTCTCAGAGAGAGGAGGGCGAGGTCCTAAGGGATATACCAAGTGGCCTAGACCCCTGGCGGGAGGCACACCATTTACGCGTAGCCTGCAAGGCAGCAGCCCTGGGGAGGCTGCCCGTTTCTGGGAATTGTGCAGAAGGGAAGGGCAGCTCCTGGAATGCAGAGCCATTTCCTCGCCATGGGTGGGGTCACTCCCCCCAGCTGTCCTCATCCCCCTGAGCTGGGCACACCCAGACGTCATGGAGATGAGATTAGCTTCCTAGAGCTGATTCAGCTCAATGCAATTGAAAGTCTATTCCCTCTCTCTCGCAGCAGCTCCATGAATAGTGAGCTTTCCCCCTCTTCTAGGCCTATTTATCAGACAACTGATAGGATTGACGAGGGGTGGGGGTGTCTTTAAAATAATTAGTGTAAAAGTAGAGAAGCAAAAAGCAGTGAAAACTAAACTGTCAATAAAGTTAGCAGCATCTTTGGGGGAGACTCCGGGTTGGCCACTGCCCCAGCTCCAAGAATCTGTGGTCCTTTAGTCAGGACCAGGGAAGCCACCAACAAGGATCAGAGTTCCCTGTGGGTTAGTGAAATCATCATGACAGTCCAAGAAAAGCCCTGCGATGCTGTCAAACTAATCGCCCAAGGAATTTGAGGCAGTGTGGCGTAATGGTTCCCAGCCAGTCCACTGCAGGTGCCCACTGAATGGCGGGGAGTGTTACTGCTACGGAGCCTCTCCCGGGCACCAGTTACTGCTATGGAGCCTCTCCCGGGCACCAGTTGTTCTGGCCAGGACTGTGTGGCACTGCGTTGGAAGTGGTGCTAGCTGTGGGAATGGGGTGCACGGAGAGGCCAGGGAGCCCATGGACCCCTTGACAATGTCTGCAGGCAAAGCTATTTCTTTTTGTTTGTTTACTTTATTTATTTTGAGAGAGGGTGAGCAAGCTTGAGTAGGGGAGGGGACAAAGAGAGAGAGAGGGAGAGAGAATCCTAAGCAGGCTCTACACTGTCAGTGTGGAGGCTGACTCGGGGCTTGAACTCATGAACCGTGAGATCATGACCAGAGCCAGAATCAAGTGTTGGACACCTCACCGACTGAGCCACCCAGGTGCCCCAAAGCTATCTCCTTTATATGTGCCCACTTACAAAAATGGGAAATGTTTTAAGCTATTCTTTTGGGAAACAAGCTCTGTAGAAGCCCTAGAAGCTGGGAATCTGGGAGATTGCAGCAGATTTGGTAAAGGATCCCGGCCACTGAACACTGCCATTTTGGGGGCTGCTGGAGCCCTCAGTTGTCCCAGGCATTTATACTGGTTACTGTATTGGGCCCTCGGGCAGCCCTGTGCGGTGTAGGTGCTCTTAGGGCTGTGGGTGGGGCAGGCAAGTGGTCCAAACCACTGGGGTCTACCAGGTTGGAGGGAGACCAGGGGCCCAACCACTTCCCCTACCAGTATGAATATGCACTTGCTGAGGGCCCCTCAGTTTTTTCCACAGGGGCCTCACACATTCTTGAGCGTCCTGTTCTCCTGTTTTATAGGTGGGGAGACAGTCTCCTGAAGTTGAGAAACTTGTTCCAGGTCACACAGGGAGTGCATAGCAGAAACACAAATAGAACTCAAGTTGCCTGGGGACGCCTGGGTGGCTCAGTCGGTCATTTAAGTGTCTGCCTTGCTCAGATCGTGATCTCACAGTTCATGAGTTTGAACCCCGCGTCCAGCTCTGTTCTGACAGCTCGGAGCCTGGAGCCTGCTTCCTATTGTGTCTCTCTCTCTGTCCCTCCCCTGCTTGTGCTCTTTCTCTCTCTCTCAAAAATAATAAATTAACAAACATTAAAAAAAGAACTCAAGCTACCCGACTGTAATCATAGGCTATTAATGACATCCCTGTCCCCAGTGTCCCCCTGGGAACCAAGGGAGGCTTTGTACAAGACTGTCCTCTGGAGGTCTTCGAACCCTCCAAGCACACTTTGAAATTGGCTGGGCGAAGAGGTTATTGTGGGGTCGTCTGTCCACCTAGCCCCCCCACCTCCTGGGAGCATCCCCCCCTGCTTCTTGGCCTAAGGGAGCTGGGTGGGTAGAAGGCTTCACTGGGGCAGTATCCAGCAGGCAGTCAGTGAATAGACCCTGAGCCTCGCGTGTGTTGGGCCCTGCCTGGCCCCATAAAAGGCAAGGGAATAAGGAGATGTGGCTCTCGTCCTGGTGGAGCTTCTGAGCTACTTGGGGAGACGAATCTGCCGTTCAGGAAACAAACTTCAAACCTTGCAAGATGGTGCTAACTCTGAGAGAGAAAGGGAGCAAAAGACAGCAGCCAAAAAAAGCTTATTTCTCTGGTTGAAGATGCCCAAAGTTTTTGTATACGTGTTCTTAAAATCGTCTAGGCAGCACTACTGTCTTTGAGGAAGAAGTTTCCAGTATGAGCGAGGGTTTGGGTTGCCCGTGGACTGGGAGGGGCTCCGGGAGCGGTGGTTGCCATGGGAACCAGTGCTCAGCCGCCAACGCCACCCAAGTGGCTGCTGTTCCAAAAGTTGGTTTCTGAGCGGAGGGGGCCGCCTAGAACCTCGGAGCCGTTTCGCATGGAAACAGTGTTCTAAACGATGGGGGACGATACCACACAGGCCTCCAGGGGAGCTGAGGTGGCAGCAGGGCTTTTGATGGGGGCGTCTCTGAGTGGACGAAGTGAGGGAGGACAGGAGGAGAGAAGGAGGGAATCTCTCCCGGAACAGAGTCAGCAAGGCGCAAGAACAAACATTTAAGCACCTTCTCTAAGCTGGGAACAGTTCATAATTTTAATTCCATGCTTAGAGCAATCCTGCACAGTGTTTTCCAATTATTTCAAAGTAATTTTCTAACCAGTCCCCTCTTACAAATAGGAAACTGAGGCTTGTCCCTCACCTGGTCAGTAGGAGAGTATCCAGCGTAGAAAACTGGTGGATGAACTTTAAAGAGAGACCCTAGGTCCACCCTACACTACCTTGCCACCTCAGAGGGGCCGTCCATGATCCACAAAAGATAAAGAACTGACATTCTAGAATGATCTCTAATCTAAAAAGGTCTAGAAAGAGCTCTGTTCTTCTAGTCGAACAGGCTGGAGAGGAGGGGGGTGGGTCTTGTGAGCGTAAGCATGCTCCTTAACTACCAACCAACTTTTTATTCTGTGGTGACTTTCGTCATAGCCTGTGGTGACTTTAAAAAAAAAAAGTCTTTCTCTTTACCACTTGAGTCCAGCCTATTTTGTAGGAGTGTGGCGCAGGCACTTACAAGGACATCATTTAGTCAGGGATTATTGGGGGGGAGGCTGAAGGCTGGAAAAACATGCCCATCAGGAGAAGAGCCTTTAGAATTGGGGGAGGGGAAGTTCCGGACTCGTTCTCCTGCCCCCACATACCCCCTCTTTCCTTCCTGGGCTCACACTTGCTTTCAGAGGACCTTTCTGTGTGACTGGTCTGACTTGGTAGAAGGAGGGAGACAGTCCTAACTCCTGGCTGGGAGGGTTGCACCTTAGCCCTCTGCGTGGTCAGGGCAAGGCCGTGGCTCGTAGGTGGTCTGAGAGTTGTTCGGAAATGCCGGCACCGAGCCTCTTAATTCCTTCGGCTAGACTTCGCCCCTTGCCGATTCTCCGCCAGGCTTCGGTGATACCGAGAGGGACAAGGTGCAGTCCCTGCCTTTCGCGCACATTAAATGTAGATTTCAAGCATGCTGGTGCCCTCTCCACAAGGAGCTACAGTGCACAGACTAGAAGGCGATGCCTTCCATAGGAGGGGGTTCCGGGGCCCAGGCCCGGCCTGTGAAGAGGCGCGTGCTCCCCGAGGGGGCCCTGGGCGTCCGCAGGGGACTCCGCGTGACCACAGAGCCCACTGGGTGAACACAAAGCTGGTCGAGAGAAAGAGCAGAGCGTGAGAGGTCGTGGCATAGCTACCGCTGGAGAGGTCAGCCCTGGCGACTGGGGACAGCCTCGGATGTCCAGGGAAGGAGCCGGAACTTGGCCCATCAGCTGGGAGCAAGCGCTGAAGGGTTTTTCACCACGAGGGATCCGGTCCAAGCGTTGTGCTAACTGTGCATTCTAACCCACTTCCAGTGAGTCTCAGTTGGGAGGGAACCCGGAGTTGGCTGCCTGTGGTCTCCTGGGAGCTCAACCCCTGAGTGCAGGACTCTGAGAAAGGAAGGAGGCCTTCATCGGCCCGTTTCCTGCCAGCTGCCCTGCTTGGCAAGCAGGTCCCCAGGTGTTTCTCCCGTGGGTGGTCTGAGCACCACCTCAAAGATTCCGTTCATGTCCTCTATCATACTTACTGGTGTATTTCTTCTCCTGTCTTATTCTGAGAAGAAAATCAAGAGAAAGAATTTTCCTTCTTGCGAACGTCCCACCCACTGAGTACTTTTTATTCACGCCATTGCCAGCAGAGAATGGAAGGGAGCTTTCAAAAGAGCCTCTTTCACAGGCAAATAGGGTCACCCTGGCCCAGGGTCACTGTCCACCCACGGCCAAGATGACCGGTAAGGACAGTGAGGGGACCACGCCGACACCTTGCTCCCCAAAACCTGAGAGGCAAAGGAGAGAGGGACCTGGCCCTTGCCCTCCCCTCCCCATTCCTGTTTTCTTTCACCCGTCCTGCAGCCTCTTTGGATCGTCTCTCATCACGTGGGAAAGGCCAGTCCACCGAGGCCTCCATGTGCCCCCACCTTCACCCCGCTTAGGGAGACGTGGCACTGATGGGCCCGGTATCCTGCACCGAAGGAGCCGAACTCCCCCCTCAGGGAACCCAGAGTCCTGCATTTTCAGATAGTCTGAACATTTTATTTGGTGGGAACATTTAAGACATGTGTTTCTTTGAGGACAGCTGACACACAACATTACACTAGTTTCAGGGGTGCCACATAGCGATTCACTGGCTCTATACTTCGCGTCATCCCCACAGGCGTAGCTGCTGTCGGTCACCACGCAGCGCTGTTGCAGTACCATCGACTCTGTTCCCTGCACTGTACCTTTTATTCCCATTGGTGGGAGTATTGTACTGTTGGTAAGCTTTCCCAGGATCCGTATATGACACTAGCCGTTGTAGCTGGTCTAGTCAGGTGCCCCCAAACCTGCCAGTCTTCTCCCTGCCTAGAGCCGCATCTATACATACAGATTCATAGACCGGTGGCTTCGTGGACGTGCAGTCATACGTACGTGTGGTTTGGAGCTGTTTGGGTTTTTTTCATACCTAATGTAAACTTTTTCTAGGTTACTGACTGTCATCCTTTTTAATAGCTACATAGTATTGCATCGTGTGGATAAACGTTTTCTTTCATCTCCGTGTTTCCCCCTCTTCCTAACATCTCCATACACTCATCCGATTATCTCCTTAGCATAAGTTCTCACATGTCATACAACTTCGAGAGGGCGGTATGTCATTTTACGTGTTGATGTATTTATGCGAGTGTGTTCTCGGTCCGGTTGGGACGGACGTCCACGCTCACCCGCAGGGTGAAAGAGCGTCTGTACTTCCTCGCACTGCAGGGAAATCCTAAATGTCAACACCCAGCTTCCGTAACTGCACAAGGTTACGCAATGACCCGCGCCCGTAGCTCCAGGCGAATCAGTGTGGCCACATAACCCACATTTGTGTCTAACACCCTTCGTGTGGAAATCTAGAATTGAGGACTCTTTTAGAGCTGCAAACCAGCCCTTCAATCTGATAAGCAAGGAAGTTGTGGCTCCGCGTGGCCTTCCCAACAAGCAGCAGTGGACGCGGCATTGCCCAGTCCGTTGTCCCCACACCCTTCGGTGTCCCTGTCACTCCTCCACCATGCCTTTCTGCTTCCCAGCTTGTGCAGAGATCCTGCCGTGCTGGGACACTGAGGCAGGATCACGCTTGCACTCCCCCGGTGCCAGCTCCATCTCCATGCTGCCCGGGATGGCCACAGCAGGAGGTGGTGTTGCGTCTTCCTGGCACCCCAGCGGTCCACAGGGAGCAGCTGAAGTCCCTGGCACCCACCCTTGTCTGAGCGCTCCTTCCGTGCTCCCTGCCTCCCCCCACTCCTTGTCACTTTATGACACTGTTTCCAAAGGCGACTCTTCACTCCTCTGCTGTCACGTCATCGCAGTCAGCCCTCAGCCCTCATCTGTTAAGGCTCAGTTACTCTTCAGGATCCTGGCGCCACATTGCGGGCTCCTGCCTGCTCACCTTAGCTCAAGGTTTCTCACCCTTAGCACCACTGGCATCGCAGGATGGAGGATGCTTTGTTGCGGGGGGCTGCCCTGTGCCTTGTAGGATGTGTAGCTGCAGCCGTGGCCTCCGCTCGCTAGGTGCCAGTAACACTCACTTGGTTTTAACAGCCAGAATTATCTCCAGACATTGCAGATGTCCCCCGGGGACCATACTGCCCCTGCTTGAGAACCACTGCCTCGGCCAGATGAGACAGCATTCTTCCTCCCACCCAACTGAAACAGGGGCTGACCAGATGCCGCGGGAGTCTAGCACAATCTTTTTTTTTTAATTTGAGAGAGAGAGAGGGAAAGAGAGCGCACAAGCAGGGAAGAGGGGCAGAGGGAGAGAGAGAGAATTATTCTTTTTAGTTTTTACATCTTTATTTTGAGAGAGAGAGGCAGAGTGAGAGGGGTGGGGGTTGGAGAGGCAGGGAGAGAGAGAATCCCAAGCAGGCTTCATGCTCAGTGCAGAGCCTGATGCGGGGCTCAATCCCATGACCCTGGGATCATGACCTGAGCCAAAATCAAGAGTCAGATGCTCAACTGACTGAGCCACCCAGGTGCCCCACTAGCACAACTTTCTGCGTGACAAAGGGCAAGGAGACTGAGGGAAAGGAGCCAGGATCATTAAATTTTGAGAGCGGAGTGGGGGGTGGGGCATGGTGTACTAGGCTACTATGCCTGTCCTTCTCTTAGTTCGGGTGACCTCAAATCCTCCGCGGCACAGCAGTCCTGTGACCAGACTTAATGGAAAAGGTGAACCTCTGTGCCGTCCCTGCTCGGACTGGCACACACATGTTCACCTGTACAGGACTAGGGCAGACTTGAGTGGTGGAAAATCTTCTTGGAGATGGCTTTTTTGGCGTTACGTGTTAAAGGCCTCATGGCATCTTGTAGTGCTGTGTCCATAAGACCAGGTGTGACACATAGTTGATGTTCAGTAGATGATCGAATAAATGTATTATCGGGAGTGTTTATTACTCTATAAGGAGAGAGGAAAACTCATGAACATTTTCCACTCAGGGTCAGAAAGGAAGAAGCCCCTTGCCTTATTCATTACACATGTCTTGCCTCCCCAGGTCTGACCTATCAGAAACATGGCGACCAGTGCTGTCCCCAGTGACAACCTCCCCACCTACAAGCTGGTGGTGGTGGGAGATGGGGGTGTGGGCAAGAGCGCCCTCACCATCCAGTTTTTCCAGAAGATCTTTGTGCCTGACTACGACCCTACCATCGAAGACTCGTACCTGAAACATACAGAGATTGACAATCAATGGGCCATCCTGGACGGTGAGACGCAACAGCAGCCCTGCATGGGGGCGGGGCGTGTGACGTGGAGGGTCATGGGAACTTGACCAGCCTCCCTGGGGCGGATGGTATCTTTCACGTTGTCATTATGGGATGGTTGGTATCAGGCCGTGTTTGTTTTCCAGGGCGAATTCTGAACAGCTTTGTGGCAACCAAAATGTGTATTCAACAAAGAGGCGAGAGGCTAGCATCATGCCAACTCAGTGATGTCATGTTTGTTATTTCTTGCTGATCTGAAGCTCTGATTAACATTTACAGATGTCTCTGGCTAATAAAAAATATGTGGGGTCAAATTATTTTTGGGTGAGCATAGTTTATTTTTCTTTGAGGGGAAAATTTTACATTTGACATTGTTCCTAGTTTAGTCTAAATTGGTCTAGATTAGCAATCCTCAAATTGTGGTATCCAGGCCAGCAGCCTAAGATTACCTGATGGGGAGCTTGTCCGAAATGAAAACCCTCAGGCTCTACTGATTCAGAAATTCTGAGGGTGGAGCCCGCGATCTGTGTTTGAACAAGCCTTCCAGGTGATGCTGAAGCAGAGAACCGCTGCTCCAGATTCTTCCTGGTTATGACTTCTACTGACTCTCTTTTAAACAAAACCATTAAGGATAGACTGCGGTTGGAGGGGAGCTTTGAAAACCGCTGGGATGCACTATCAGATGTGTGATTCGCACGTATTTTCTTCCAGTCTGTAGCGGGCTTTTCATTCTCTTAACAGTGTCTTTCAAAGACTAGAGCTTTTAATTTCAGTGAAGTCCCGTTTATCAGCTTGTTCTTTAGTGGTTTCTGCTTCTGGTCGTGTCTAAAATATTTGCCTAACCCTGAGTCACCAAGGTTCTCTTCCTCTGTTTTCTTCTAGCAGTTTAATGGCTTTAGGTTCTGTATTTAGGCTTATGTTCTACCTTGACTTAATTTTTGTATATGGTGTGAGGTAGGGAACAAAATTGTTTTTTTGGGGGATGGGGTTGGGGTGCGTTTCTTTGGTTTTTTGGTATATGGAGATGCAACTGTTCCAGCGCTGTTTGTTGAAAAGATTCTCTTTTCACCACTGAATTGCCTTTTGTACCTTTGATGAAAGTTGCTCGTATGTTCTGTTTGTTTGACCTGTCTGTTTTAGCACCAATACTGCACTGTCTTGATAACAGTAGGCTTATAATAAGTCTTAAAATCATGCCTGTAGATTTGAGAAGAATTGACATCCTAATAATGTTGAAACTTTCAACCCATGAATGCAGTATTTCTCCATTTATGTAGGTCTTCTTTATTTTTTTAATTTATTTTTATATGAGAGAGAGAGACAGAGAGAGAGAGAGAGAACATGAGCAGGGGAGGGGAGTAGAGGGAGAGAGAGAAAGAATCCCAAGCAGACTCCATGCTCAGTATGGAGCCCAACTCAGACTCTATCCCACGACTCAGAGACCATGACCTGAGCCGAAATCAAGCGTCAGGCGCTCAAGCTCAATTGACCGAGCCGCCCAGGTGCCCCAGGTCTTCTTTAACTCTCTCATCAATTGTTTTACAGATGTGATTGCATAGGTCTTTTACGTATTTTGTCAGATTTATGTCTACAATCTGTATTATAAATGATATTTTTAAATTTCAATTTTCAGTTGTTTGTTGCTAATATGTAGCAATGCAGTTGTATTTTGTATATTAACTGTAACCCGCAACCTTGCTAAACTCACTTACTAGTTCTGGTGGCTTTTTTGTAGATTCCTTTGGGCTTTCTGCAGAGATGGTCATGTCTGTGAGTAAAGATAGTTTTACTTTTGCCTTTCCAAACTGGATGGCTTCTGTTTCTTTTCCTTGCCTCATTTCACTAACTAATGACATACTTGTCCTGTTCTTGATCTTAAGGAGAAAGCTTTCAGTCTTTCAGCAACAGATATGATGCTAGCTGTACGTGTTTTATCCATTCCCTGTATCAGGTTGAGGAACTTCTTGTTACTAGTTTCCTGAGAATTTTTATGAGATATGGATATTGGATTTTGTCAAGTGCTTCTCTGTGTCTACTGAGATACTCATATGGTATTTCATTTTTAGTGTGCCAATATGGCAAATTATGTTAATTTTTCTGATGTTAAACCAACATTGTATCCCTGGGATAAATCCCACTTGGTCATGATGCATTATCATTGTATTTTATATTGTTGGCTTTGATTTGCTGAAATTTTGGTTAGAATTCTTGTGTGTATGTTCTCAAGAGCTATATTGGTCTGTAGTTTTCTTGTCATGCCTACTAACGCTAGCTTTATAGAATGAATTGAGAAATATGCTCTCTTCTTCAATTTTCTGGAAGGGTTTGAACAAAATTGGTATTATTTCTTCCTTAAATTTAGTAGAATACACCTATGAGGCCCTCTGGGGCTGGAGTTTAATTTGTTGGAAGATTTTTAACTATACATTCAATTCCTTTAATAAATGTAGGGCCATTTCAGGTTATCTGTTTCTTCAGTGAGTTTTGGTAGTTTGTGTGTTTAAAAAAGTTGTTCAGTTCATCAGAGTTACCCAATTTATTGGCGTAAAGTTGTTCCTGAGAGTCTCTTGTTATCCCATTAATATCGGTAGAATCCGTAGTGATGCTGCTGCTCTCATTCCTGATGTTTTAAATTTGTGTCTTCTCCTTTTTCCTGAAGCAGACAGTTTAGAGATTTATCAATATCATTGATTTTCACAAAAGAACCAGCTCTTGAGTTCATTGACTTTTCCCATTTGGTTCCATCGATTTCCACTCTTCGCTTTATTATTTCCTTTTGTCTGCCTACTCTGGATTTAATTTTTTAAAGCGGAAGCCGATGTGATTGATTCGAACATTCCTTCTTTCCCGAGATTGTTTGGGGGTTTAAATTCCCCCAACCTACTTGTTTAGCAGCATCCCACACATTCTAATACACTGTGTTTTCATTTCCGTTCCATTCAGAATACTTTCCAGTTTCCCTTCTGAGATCTTCTTTGACCCATAGGTTATTTAGAAATATTTAGTTTTCAAGTATTTAGGAATTTCCCAGAGATCCTTCTGTTACTGGTTTCTATTTTAATTTCACTGTGTCAGAGAACATAACGTATATGATTTAAATTATTTAAAACTTATTGAGGCTTATTTTATGACCTAGTATAGTATTCTCTGGTAAATGTTCCATGTGCACATGAAAAGAGTGAGTATTCTGCCATCGTTGGGTGGAACATTCTATGAATGTCTGTTATGTTGTTTGGTCTTTGGTTGTTTCAAGTGAGAAGATAAATCTGGTCCTTGTTACTCCATCTTGGCTGAAACCAAAACCAAATCATCACTTTATTTTTTTAATTTTTTTTAAATTTTTAAAGTTTATTTACTGATTTAGAGAGAGAGAGAGTGCGAGTCAGTGCAAGCAGGGAAGGGGCAGAGAGAGGGAGAGGGAGGATTCCAAGCAGGCTCCATGCTGTTAACACAGAGGCTGATGTGGATCTTGAACTCACGAACCATGAGATCATGACCTGAGCCAAACCAAGAGTCAGACGCTCAACTGACTGAGCCATCCAGGCACCCCCTGAATTATCACCTTAAAAAAATGTGACAGCTTTGTGCATATACTGAATTGTGTACTTTAAGAAGGGCGAATATTATGGTATTTGAATTATATCATAGTTTTAAAAACCACCATCCTTCAGGGCCAAAACTGGTCCTGAAACTGAATAGTTCACCAAGGACCAAGCACATTCCCACCTCTGGGACTTTGCATTTGGTATTCTCTCTGTCTAGACTGTCCTTCCTTCAGAAGTACATTCTCACTTCATGTAGGCCTCTACCCAAATGTTAAGTTTATTTAAGACTTCTTCCCTGACCAAACCATCTGTACTAGTACCCACCCCACTCCTGTCATTCTGTCCCCTCGATTAACTCTTTTTCTTTCTTCTACCCTTTACTGTTAAACATATATTCGCTCAATATATTTGAGTTTTTGTTGCTTCCTGATAAAATACGAATTTTTGAGAGCAGAGACTTTATTTTATTTACTGCTGTGTTCTCAGTGTCTAGACTACTGCTTGGCTCATAGTATGTCCTCAGTAAATGTGTGTGAAATGAATGTATGAATAAGTCCTGAACAGTATATGTGCAGTCACAGGCGTGCAGTGCTAGTTGTGTTATATAATATATATAACCACTAAAATTTAAAATTTATGCACTTTCTAGAATCATCTCATGCATCACCCATTCAAATATATGCCACAATTTGGGATATACTGAGTTAAAGAAATATAGACAGTTTCTTTGCTGCGGGACTGAAGAGACTCTTCAGTATACAAATAATATTAGAAATACATTGGTAGGATAGGTTGTCCTTAGAGTTTCCCAAAGGACCGCTGTTAGCGCATCATCCTGGACTATTTCCGCAGAAAACATCCTGAAAAACATTGCGTAATGCGTGTAAGAGAGTAACACCGTTGCCCAGCGTGTAATTGGGACTTAATGAATATTAGTTCTCTATACAGTCGTACTGACTTCTCTTTTTCTTAAAGTGACTTAGGTTAGTTTCTGAGGGAAAAAAAGTTCCCAAGGGTGGTTTTTAGGAAGACGTTGTGATAATGTTTATAGCAGCAGCAGCAGGGGAAAGGGAAGCATGGCCACAGCCCTACCTTACAGGTAGGAATTTGCAAAGCTTGTGTTCCGAAGCTTCCGGGCTCCCCTGGGATGCTGTGTCTGTCAACCTGTGCCCCGAATCCAGCCTAATTCGGGGCGTCGCCCACCCAGGGTGTCCTCAGGTACAGATACTAGATGACTACGTTTCTCCACTCAGTTAGGTCTTGTATTAAGAAAAGAAAGGGGGGAGGGCGGCCTGGGTGGCTCAGTCGGTTGAGCAGCCGACTTCGGCTCTGGTCATGATCTCACGGTTTGTGAGTTCAAGCCCCGTGTCGGGCTCTGTGCTGACAGCTCAGAGCCTGGAGCCTGCTTCAGACTCTGTGTCTCCCTCTCTCTCTGCCCTTCCCTCTGCTCACACTGTGCCTCTTTCTATCTCTCCGAACTGAATAAATGTTAAAAAAAAAAAAAAGAAAAGAAAGGCTTAAAACATTCCTTTTAAATATTAATTAGTCTGGCATTTTAAAAGATGCCCCATATTTTGGGAGCTTTAATCAAAAGCTGGTTGTATTTAGTCTTGAGTGTAACTCTGACCCCTTCTAGGGCTAGACTCCTCTGGGGTGGATCGCAGGCCTGGGATGGACAGGACTTTCCTGGGGCATCCAGAGCCCTGACCTCCTGCTTCCCTGGAGGCCATACCACCCTGGGGGAGGCGCTAAGCCTGGGAAGCCTTCCAAGTGCTCCGAAGTCTGGGGTTGCTCTTCTTCCAAATTCAAAAAGAACAAAAACATGGCAGCTTGATAATGATGAGGAGGAGGGGGAGGAGGGGGAGGAGGAAGAACAGAATTACGAGGGCGGTAATGATCTTTATTGAGCAATTACTTTGTGGAAGTCCCATGCCAAGCACGTTGCATACACTCTCTGTTAATACTTACAGCACTGCTGTGCTGGCCACTGTTGTGATCTCCATAAAAATAAAGCACAGCGAGGTTCACACAGCTAGCGATGGCCTGAACTCCCCTTCGTCTCCTGGGTTCTCTGCTAGTCTGATCGGGTGGGAAAGTCCTCTCCCACCTCATGGTGTCCCATGGTGCCTGGGCCTCTGGGAATGGACGTTGAAATCCTGGGAAGGGGGCAATGTGGCCTGGATTATCAGGATCAATAGACCTGTTCGCCTGTCCCTCTTGCACCTTGCCCAAGGCCCTTCAGAGGGCCAGGTGCTCTTCCTAAGCCTGCTCAAAAAGCCTTCTCTTTGGTTGCCACACAGGATTGCTCACAGGCTTCTGCCTTACTCGCTTACTTACAAACTTGTTTCTTGCTTTCTTTCAAGGGACCTCATTGCCCTGGTCCTCCCAGAATCTAAGACACAGGAGACAGCTGACCTCAGGGGCCAGCAGCTGGGCTCCCCAGTGTCTGGGACCCCTAGGCTTTGGAGCAAGCCTGCTCTGGGTTCTTTCCCACAGGCCCCATGGGACCCCGGCCTCTCCTGTTGTTGTTACAGCCCAGTTCGGGGAACATCTCCTCGCTGTCCGGTGCCCACCTCTCTGCTGTGGGCTTGCATCAGCTCTCCGGCCTTCTCTCCCCGACTTTGGTCCCCACCTCACCCTGGCTTTCAGCCACACGACCCACCATACCCCCAGTTCTCAGGTTTCATGAATCAGGAAGAACCAGGCCTTAGGCAGAGTCTTGAGGTTTTGTATGTATGTGTGTATGTTTGTATGATTTTATTGTGGTAAAGTACACGTAAAACTTACCATTGTAGCCATTTCTCAGTGTACAGCTCTGTGGCCTTAAGTCCATCCACCTCGTCATGTAGCCATTGCCACAATCCATCCACAGACTCACCCATCTCCAACGGAAGCTCCTCACCCACTAAACACCAACTCCTACTCCCCTTCCCCCAGCCCCTGGCAGCCCCCATCCTACCTTCTGTCTCTCTGAATTTGACTACCCCGAGTACCTCCTATATGTGGACTCACACAGTACTGGTTCCTTTGTGACCGGCCTGTTTAACTTGGCGCCATGTCTTCAGGGTTCATCCATGTCATAACGTGTCAGAGTTTCTTCTTTTTTAAGACTGACTAATAGCCCACTGTATGTATATACCACGTTTTGTTACCTATTCGTGCAGCAATGACACTAGGACTCTGTCCATTTTTTGGCTCTTGTGAATAATTCTGCTGTGCACACGAGTGTACAAATATCTGTTCCAGTCCATGCTCTCAGTTGTTTTGTCTTGGAGTTCTTGTGTACGTATATTTTTCTGTTAGGCTAGGCCTGGCAGGCTCCTGAGCTCTATGGTCTCACCTCCCTCACTTTATATCTGAGCAAACTATGGTGCAGGTGAAGTGACTTGCCTAAGAGCAAGCTACAGGCAGAGTCAGGCCCGGGGCCTCTTAACGCTGCGGAGCACACCCCCCATCCTGTCATGCTGCCTCCTGTGTGGGCCCAAGCCTTGGGCCTGCGGGGTAGGGTATTGATCGCACCTCTGCAGTCCTGTCTACAGTAGGGGCGGGTGGTGCTGGGCCTCCTCACCTGTGAGGTTCCCGCCCTCTTCGCAGTCTGGCATCTTTCTTCTGCCAACAGAGAACAACAGCGGGGCCCTGACTCTCCCAATACCTCTTCTTACTAGGGGCTCCTGGGCCCAGCTCTGCAGCCTCACTGTCCCCCTGTGTCCCCGTTAACAGCTTGGTCTTTGCAAAGAGTGAAAGCTCCAGCCCTTCTCCTGCCCCTTCAGAAGCTGGGATGTTTCCACTCTGGCTTCTGCCCAAACCTCAGACACAAGTGCTGCTGTCTTCTCGGAGCAGCCTGGACCTAGCTTTTCCCTGACGCTTGAATCCGAGTTCTCTCTGGGGAGGGGGAGGGAAGGAGGACTTTGGAAGGGCAGGAAGAGGAAGAGGAAAACTTACTGAGTGTACTTTTCAGAACTAGAGGCTTTACTCGGTGAGCCAGCTTCAGAGTAAGCACTGCCCCACGGCTCCCCAACTAAATAAAGATGGGGTACAGGCAGAGCTGGCCTGCTTTCCACCTTTCTGACCCTCCTCCTCTTTTCCTGCTGGCAGTGATGCGGGAGGAATTTCCCTCTTTTTCTCTGTGAGGGAACATGGCCTCAGATTATGAAATCCAGCCCTGCAGGCCTCTGCCTGACCCTTGATCCTGGTTCTGTCAGCCATCACCGCTTGAATGCCTCCAGTAATGTGGAGCTCACTGATCTCCGAGGGGCTCAGGGCAGTGCTTCCTGGTACACTGAAGCCAGATCTGCCTCCCAAGCCCTCTTTCACAATGGCTCCTTCTGCCTCATTGCAGTGGGAGCAGGCACTCCGGACCAGAATTTTCTGGAAGGCCAGACCTTGTGCTAAGGACCTTGCAGGGATTGTTTTATTTCATCCTTGTAACAATTCTGCTAAGTTGAGGTTAGAGTGTCTACGTTGCAGGTGAGCACAGCTGCCCCTTGGCCAGTATGCACCGATACTGCCATACTTGTTGATAAAATAGTGAAATACTTCCACACCATTGGAAAATTGCTGTTGTTGCTGTCCTGTGTCTCTGAAGGGCCGTCCCCTCGGGACCCAGACCTGCTCCAGCGCCTGTCCAGCAGCCCTCTGATCCATCGGGCCCCTGACGGGGGACGGAACCAAGATTCGGAGAGGGGAGATAACATGTTCAAGGTCACACAGCTGATTAGGGCCCCGCTCCTCTGACCCCGAAGCAAAAGATCTTACTCTTGCTCTGTGTCTGCTTAGCCCCACTAGCCGGCCTGGGAGCTGAGGGGCACACCATCAGCCAGCGCCCTAGAGTCAGCTCAACAAGGCTGTGTGGTGACGGTATGTATGCAGTGTATGCCCCTACCCCCTTCAAAGTCACAGCACAGCCAGGAGTCAGTCCTGGGGTTTGTACCCCAAACCCCAGGTGCGTTTCCTCTTACATTGCCGACAGGTCCTATACCCCTGCGGTTAATTTAGGCTTTTGCCCTGATTTCAGAACTTCATGTTGATTGCTCTTAGAAGTCGTGTGACCAATTTGGACAAGGGCACCACTGAAGGTGGTAGTGAGAAGGAGTTAGCTTAACTTCCTGATGTATTTTGGAGGAGGAAAGAACAGCATTTGTGGATGGAGTATATGGCATGGGGTGGGGGGAGAGAGAAAGTCTTCGGCCAGCGCAACTGGTAGAATGGTTAGGCTTATCATGATTAGGAAGACTGGTGAAAAACAAGTTTGGGGGGAAATCAGGAGTTTAATTTTGGACATGTTAAATCTGGGATGCCTTTCTCATATTCAAATAGAAGCCAAACAGGCAGCCGGGTGTCTGAATCTAGAGTAAGGGAAGACGTATAGGCTGGAGATGGAGATTTTGGACTGGACATGTAAAGCCACTGAGATGAGAGGTGGCCAATGAAGTGAATATGGGGGACTGAGTGTGGGGACCCACCAGCATTTAGAGGGTAGAGAGATAAAGATAAAGGGACAGAAGAGGACCAGTGACTACAGTAGGAGAAGAGCCAGAGAGAGTGATGTCCCAAGGCCAAGTGAAGAAACTCTTCAGAAAGGAGGGCACCAACAACTACTGGGCTGAGTGCACCAGCCAGATTAATGTCAGATGTCAGCAGGTGGCCAGTGTGATGAGGATGAAAAGTGCCAATTGGATTTGGCGACGTAAAAGTCATTGGTGACTTCACAAGATTAATCTTGATAGAGTGGTCAGGAATGAAAGTCTGATCATAGCGGGTTCAAGAGAGAGTGTAGGGGAGGAACAGGCAATGAGAACCGACAGATCAAGGGGTGCGGCTGTAAAGAGGAACAGAGAAATGGACAGCAGCTGGAAGGAGATGTGAGGTCAAGGGGCAGGGTTTTTACTTGTAATTTTTTCGGCTTCATTTTTTTTTAAGGTGAGAGAAATTATATATGTTTACATTCTGGTGGAAATGAATCACTAGAGAGAGAAATAGTTGATGCAGGAGACAAAATAGCGGCAATGCCCTCATATAGGTGGAAGAGGACAGGATCCAGTGTCCAGCTGGAAGGGATGGGCTTGGACAAGAGCAGGGCCAGGTCATCCCCTGTAGTAAGAAGACAGGTGGAGTGTGTGTGTCAGAGAAAAGGAGACAGGGTTCCTCATACAATTTTTTAAATCTTTTTTTTTAATTAATTTTTTAAAAAAATTTGCATCCAAGTTAGTTAGCATACAGTGCGACATAGATTTCAAGACTAGATTCCTTAATGCCCCTTACCCATTTAACTCATCCCTGCTCCCACAAGACCTGCGGTAACCTTCTGTTTTTTCTCCATATTTAAGAGTCTCTTATGTGTTTGTCCCCCTCCCTGTTTTTATATTATTTTTGCTTCCTTTCCCTTATGTTCATTTGCTTTGTGTCTTAAAGTCCTCATATGAGTGAAGTCATATGATATTTGTCTTTCTCTGGCTAATTTCGCTTAGCTCCTCATATAATCTTTTTAATTGAGATATAACTATATGGAAAATTCCCCCCCTTTAAAGTGTACAACTCAGTGTTTTTGAGTATATACCTACAGTTGTGCGGTCACAACTGCTAACTGATTGACAGATCAGCAATCACTTGGATCACCACTGATCCTTCGACATTTTCATCACCTCCCCCTGGAAAGCTCACCCCACTAAGCAGTCATTCCCCATTCTCCCCCACTGCCTCCCCCAGTCCTTGAAACCACTGACCTACTTTCTGTCTTTACGGATCAGCCTGTTCTGGACATTTCCTATAAATGGCACCATACTCTAAGTAGCCTTTCACTTAAAAGTGACTGGGCTCTTTCACTCAGCATACTGTTTTTAAGGTGCGTCCTGTTGTAGCTTGTATCAAAATTTTGTTCCTTTTTATGTGTGAATAATATTCTAGTGTACAGATATACATCACATTTTCTTTATCTGCTCATCCGTTGGTGGCCATTCGGGTTGTCTCCACTCTGGGGCTTTAGTGGATACTGCTGCTTTGGACATTCATGTGTGAGTTTGTGCGTGGGTCTGTTTTCACTTCTCTCGGGTATGTCTCTGGCATGGAATGGCTGGGTCCTTAAGTAACTCCATGTTTCACTTTTTGAGGACATGCTAAACCGTGTTCTGCAGTTGCCGCCCTTGCCTCCCACACCGTGTGCGAGGCTTCTGCAGTCTGTGAGGTGGGTTGATATGGAAGCCTGTGGAATTTAGCTGGTGATCTCTGTTTCGCACCTGTTTCACTCAGCTGGGGGTGGAGGCTGGAGGAGAGGAGGTGGTGGGAAGCTGTGGCCCAGGAGTAGGAGAGGACCTGATGGGGATGTGTTTAGATTTGTTGGGTGCTCTGAGGGCCCCAGGAGTTGGTGCTAGGACTTTAAAGGGACTCAGAAGCACAGCTGTGAGTTCTCTCCTCCTAGCTACGTGTGGCCCCCCAGGGGCAGGTGTGAGGTAGGAGGATGGTTTGGGGCAGGCAGGTGGGGTGGGTGTCTTCCATCTCTGCAGACCTCAGGTGCTCTGTCCTCACCCCCTCCTTGTAGACGTGCACCTCTTCATAGGCCTTGGGGACACTGCTGGCTCCCCGCTCAAAGACAGGCTGGTGCCAGGAGCAGAGTGAGGCCTGGCTCCACATAGCCGGGTGTTCAAATCGTGCCTCTCCTGCTCGCCTGCAGTGTGAGCCTGCGCAGGTCACCGCCTTGTCCCGCTTCATTTCTTCACTTGTAAGGTGTTGTCCCCCCGCCACCCCCCAGAGTGGCTGTGAGGAAGAAATGGGGTTGTAGGCCAACGCTTTGCCTCCCTGTTCCTCTCCATTGCCAGGCCCCTCCCCCACTACCATCTGTCACTGGGATGCTCCTGATTACACAGCTGAGACCCACCCCACTGCTGCCCTCTTCTCTCCAGAGAGGGGTATTTGTTTGGGGTCGGGGTGTTCCCAGCTCTTCTAAGAATTCCACAAAGCCGTGGAGCATCTCCCTGAAAGAATGTGCACCCACACATGCAATGTGTTCGCCAAGTCAGGGAAGTTAGGGGCCTCATGAAAATGTATTCCAGGGCCTCGCCCCATTCCCCCAGTTGCAATAGTGTGGCCTTGGCAGCAGTTGTCCCCTAGGGCTGGTGGCCAGCACTTCTGTCCTGTCATCCTGAAGTCAGTGAGTTGAGGTGGGGGCCTCTGCCAGAGGGAAGCTTCTGCGTCACCAGGGAGCCAGCCGTGTCTGCTGCTGTCTAGCCCCCTCCCCCTTAGAGAGTCCCAAGTGGCCTGGCTTTCCACACCCCGCCAGCACTTGGAGAAGAAAACAGCCCTTTTTCTGGGAACAGTGCATGGTCGATGGGTCCAGCCCTTCTGCCCGACACCCAGCCCACTCCATACACACCCTTACCCAGAAAGGGGAGCTCAAGTAAAATAGTAAAGAGCCCTCATCACTACCGATGCTCAATTAGGTGGCATATATTTATTGGAGTCTTCTCCTGGGAAAGGCTTCCCCACCTGACTCGCCTGTGAAACGGACATGATCACTCCTGCCTCCCACTCCGGGTCTGTGGATTAGAGAAAGGTAGGAAACAGCAGGCATGGTCCTTGGAGGCATATTGTCTCTAGAAACCATCATCTCTGTTGTTTCATATTCCAGAACCCTTACTTCACCGTGAAGGGTGCATTGTACAAGTTAAAAAGGCACTTCTTAGTGATTTCCCTTAAAGCTGGCCCGGGCTGGTGGAACACAGTAACAGCGTTTCCCATGGCATGCATGTGATCTGTCTAGTCATTCCGTAAGTGTTTTTTGGACCTGCATTGGGTGCTGAAGCTTTTGAGAGACCTAGGGAAATGAAAGCCAGTCTCCCCTCGGCCTCTGGAGCTCCACCCCGTGGTGGGAGGGCCTGGAGGCCCTGACTAGGATAAACCCAAGGAACCCATAACCCAATAGGAAGGGTTCAAAGACAGAGGTCAGAGGCTGGGGCTCTCAGGAGAGGAGGCAGACCGCAGTCATGCAGCGGGGTGGCTGGGGTAGGTGGCGGAGAGGGAATTCTGGTTCATTTGTGCAAAGGCTTGTAATTGAGACCCAGCCCAGCTGGTTCTGGGTGGCGAGACTCGCGCTCTCTGGTTGAAGATGGAAGACTGGATGAGTAGGCCCAGCTGGGTCTCGGGGAAGTTAGAGTGGCCTCCTCCTCAGCATGCGGCCTTGAGCAGATCCCGTTAGCTCCCTGGGCCTCAGTTTCCGCATTTGTACCAGGCCATGAAGAGGCCAGAGGGCGTGTGTGCACGTAAAACCCCAGCAAAGTGCCCGCTGCCAGTAGGAACATGGTGGGAAGGACTGTTTTCAGCCAAAGAGCTCAGACTGTACCCTGGGCTGCCGCCAAGGTTAGAGCCCAGAGCCCATGGCAGGGTGTGCCTCCCGCTGGAAGCCCGGGAGGAGGAAGAAGAGGAGGAAGAGAAGAAGGAAGAGGAAGAACAGGAGGGAGATAGGGAGGGAGAAGGAGGAGGGCTCAGCTGGGACCCAGGCTGGTGCTGACTGCCCACCTGCGGGGTGGGGGGCCCCATGCCATGCCCACGTGTGGGGCTTGGCTTCTGAAGTCCACAAGATCTAAGAGCAGCCCTGGGGTTTCCCCTTAAACCCTCCTCAGCCACGCTGCTGGCCCATTATCCTCTAGATGAGAAGACTGGGACAAAGCAGACAGAGGTACACAGCACTGACCCTCTTTGTCTCCAGAATCTTTCTCTCTTCTCCCTCCTTCCGCAGTCTGGCTGCCTGTGTCTGTTTGTGTCTCTCTTCTGTCTCTGTCTCTCTTTCTCTCTCTCTCTCTCTCTCTCTCTCTCTCTCTCTCTCTCTCACACACACACACACACACACACACACACACACACACACATTGGCACAACACCTCTTCTCCCACAGTGACTAATACTTTCTGTCTCCGGAGTCCTCCTACCTTCGTGACATCAGGCATGGGAAATGCAGGCGGAATCAGAATTTCTAAAACGCATAGCTGCCCGTTATCTTCAGCCTCCTTTGGAGGCAGAGCCACTGACCAAGGGCCTGTGCCCAGGCACTTCCAGGTGTGTGTGTGTGGAGGGAAGGGACGCAGCCCAAACCAGACCAGGCCCGGCTCGGCCCCCATCTGCTCCTTCCTGGTCACACCTGCCCTTCTGGGGTTTAGAATTTCCAAAGCACCCTTCACCCTCCTCTTTCCCCTCAGCCCACATCCCCTATGTTCTGTGGCCTCAGTGTCTCCCTGTTCATTTTTTCCTCTCCACTTCAAACACACCTGCCTTCTCTTCACCCTTGTCGCCTCTGACCTGGTCCCTCCTTCACCTCTTCACAGCTTCCCCCTCCAGTCCCCTCCCTCTTTGGCTACCAAACTCACCCTCTGACTACATCTCTCCCTTCTCTGAACCTTCGGTAGCTCCCCAGCACCCACTGAGTTCAAACATTTTAGTTTAGGATCCAAGGGCTGCAGCCTCTGGTCTCCCCGACCCCTCTCTCCTGCCTGCTCCCATCACAGACCTTTTATGCCACCGCACCAGCCTCCCCACGACTCTTTTCTCCCTAGCCGTCAGACCGCCGCCCGTGCTGTTTCTCTGCCTGGAAGCCTTCCCCAGACCCTATCTTTTTTATGTCAAATGCTGTTCGTTCAAGGGCAGGATAAATATCCCCCCACCCCCCTCCTTCCCTAGATCTCCAATAGTATGTATCACTTTCTGTCCTGTATTATTATTTTTCTTCAAGTGTCAGCCCAGCTAGCCTCCAAGTACCTTGATAGCGAGATGCAGCTTTTTCTTTAACTGCCTGAAGTACCAAGCAGAGCAGACGGCACTGAGTAGGTGCTCAAGAAAATAATTGGCAAATGGATGGCTGAATGCATCTCTTAGGGTCCCACCTGCAGGCAGCTCCGGTCCCCCAGGGGTGGTACAGGCCTGGACGTTACCTCGTGCCATCCCTGTCCGGTTTGTCATTAGGACTGTGCTAGGCTGTTACACTGAGCTGGAGAGTTCTTTATCTGCTGGGCTCTGGAACGGTCTGTAGGTAATGAAAAGAGTGTTGTGCCATTCTTGGGGGGGGGGCGGATTTCTCTCTTTCATTTCATGGATAATTATTGGCCTATTCAGATTTTATATATTTTTTGAGCCAGTTTTGTTCATTTATATTTTCCTTAAATTGTCCGTTTCATCAAGAATTGAACATTGATTGCTATAAAACTGCATCCAGTTTTCTCTCATAACCAAGTATATATCTAGACCCACAGTCGGAGGCCTTTCCTCATGCTGAAGACTATGAGTCTTTTTTCTTTTTTGTCTCTGATAAGAATTGCTGAAGCCTTTTTTTCTTTAATTGGTCGTTTCAGAGAATCAGCTTTAGATATCTGCTCCTTTTGCTTCCTCTCATTTTCTTAATTTCTACTTTCATTGATGATTTCTTCTCTCTTTGGTTCCAGCTTTCCTTTCCTAGCCCCTTCATTTAAATGCTTCGTTAATTTCCAGTCTCTTGGTTTTGGAAGTGCATTTAAAGCTGTAATTTTCCTCTGAGTACTATTTTGGCCTCAAACCAGAGGTTTTATTGTTGTTCATTGTCATTCAGTTCTAAATTGTTTGTAATTTATACTTTGCTTTTCTCTTTAATTCGAGTGTTTTTCGAGCAGTATAGCTCTTTTAACTCTGGAGTGGGTAGTTTCTTTTATATATGTCTTGCTGTTAATTTCTGATCTTTTTGCCTGTAGGCAAAAAGATAGCCCAATGACATCTGCTTTCTGGAATTTGTTGAAACTTTTATTGATAGCTTAATATATGGCCAGTTTTTATGACAATTTCTTGTGTGTTCGAAAATATTTATTTACTGTTTGAGAGTAAAGTTTGCTTTCTCCAATTACGTTTTTAAATTTGGCATTATTGAGATCATTACTTTTGGGAAGCCACTTGATCCGTCTCCAAGAGAGGACTGTTCAGTTCTTTGTTTTCTAAATTTTTATTTAAATTCTAGTGAGTTAACATATAGTGTCCTATTGGCTTCAAGAGTAGAATTTAGTGAATTCATCACTTCTGTATGACACCAGTGCTCATCCCAACAAGTGTCCTCAATCCCCATCATCCATTTAGCCCATCCCCCCGCCCAGCTACCTCCCCTCCAGGAACCCTCAGTTTGTTCTCTGTATTTAAGAGTCTCTTGTGGTTTGCCTCCTTCTCTGTTTTTATTTTTCCTTCTCTTCCCCTATGTTCATCCATTGAATTTCTGAAATTCCACATATGAGTGAAATCATATGGTATTTGTCTTTCTCTGACTGACTTATTTCACTTGCATAATACACTCTAGCTCCATCCACGATGTTGAAAATAGCAAGATTTCATTCTTTCTTAGGCTGAGTAATATTCCATTGTATATATATATACCACATCTTCTTTACCCATTCATTAGTCGAAGGACATTTGGGCCCTTCGCATAATTTGACTCTTGTTGATAATGTTGCCATAAACACCGGGGTGCATGTATCCCAATGAATCTGTATTTTTGTATCTTTTGGGTAAATAGTAGTGCAGTTGCTAGGTATTAGGGTAATTCTATATTTTTAAAGTTTATTTATTTTGAGAGGGAGAGGGAGGAAGAATGCATGGGAGAGGAGCAGAGAGAGAAGAGAGAGAGAATCCCAAGCAGGCTCTGCACTGTCAGCACGAAGCCCAAAGCAGGGCTAGATCTCACAAACCATGAGATCGTGACCTGAGTCAAAATCAAGAGTAGGACGCTTAACCGCATGAGATACCCAGACACCTCTATAGTTCTATTTTTAACTTTTTGAGGAACCTCCATACTGGTTTCCAGAGTGGCTGCACCAGTTTGCATTCCCCCAACAGTGCAAGAGGGTTCCCCTTTCTCTGCATCCTCGCCAATACTTATTGTTTCCTGTGCTGTTAATTTTAGCCATTCTAACAGGTGTGTGGTTTTGATTTGTATTTCTGTGATGAGTGATGTTGAGCATCTTTTCATGTGCCCACTGAGGCATGTTCAGTGCTCTCACAATGATTATGGGATTTGCCAGTCCTACTGGGTTTAAAAATCAGGGTTTTATATATATATATCTTAGGCAACATTCTTTCTTATATGCATATGATTCACGACTTTGGCACTTCTTTATGCTTGTACTTTTTCCCGTTATAAATACCCTGGTGAGTCCTGTCCAATGCATTGGCCTTGAATCCTGTTTTGTGGATGCTTGTGGCTGGCATATCCCTTTTTATCCCTTCATTTTTCATTCTTCCTGTGTCATTTTGGTTTATATGCGTCTTTTGCAGCAGCAGAAGATTTTATATTGGGTGGATTTTATATTGGGTGTCTGCTTTAATAGGTGGGTTTAACCCATTTGCATTTACTGTTGTTAGGCATAGTTAGAATTAAATCTGCCATCTTCTTTCATGTCTCCTGTTTTAGCTTTTGTATTTTTGTGTAGTTTATTCTTGCCTTTTGTTGGATCGGTCCCATTTACTTTGTTCTGTTGTTTTTTTTCTCCTGACAGGAATTTTTGAGTTTTATTTCTAGTGGTTGTTCTATGCACAGATATGTGTTTGTATGTGTGTATAATTATATTTTTCTGTTAACATCTGGATGTAATTATTATCTTTATTCCCAAATGAGGCAAGAAATTGAGTAGTAACTTACTTTTCCCTAGCCCTGCCCCTCACAGATGGATCATCATAGATTTTAGTTCTGAACTGGCATTCATTTACTTCAAATCCTGTAACGATATTTATTTAAACTTAACTCCTATGTTTCGCCGTATTCCTTGCTTATCATTGTTTAAATTCTCTCATGGATTTATTTTTCACTTTGCTGAAGTATTTCCTCCAAGAATTCTGTTTGAAAGCATGGGTAATATTACTTCCACGACAATCGGTGTGTGAAGTGACCATTTTTCCTTTCCAGAGGGTCCACTTCGATTTTCAGCTCCCTATTAAATTGGGTTTTTAAAAATTCTGAACAATCATATTTTCACTTATCCTCGATCTCTAGTTTTTGTCTTGGATAATACACACCTTCCCAGTCTGTGAGCACATGAATTACATACCACCTGAATGTCAGGTCTTCATCCCTTCAGCCAAACCTGACACATTTTCATCTGTCTTGCCGATGGGATTTATTTAGTGTCCTTTTTCCCCTAACCAAAATGACACCAGCTCCCACCAATTCCCTTCAGCTGGCTATATTGCTCTTCACGGTGTGTACTCGTCTCTGCCAGATATTATATTACCCATTCATTTGTTTGCCGCTAGGTTATGAGTCCCAGGAGAACACGGATTTTGCCTCCTTGATGCTGCATCTGCAGCGCCTACAACACTGCCTGGCACATCGTAGCTCTCAAATATTTCTTCAATGAATGAATGAACAAAATTGGATAGACTTCATGTTCCTTTACTCATTCAGCTGCTGTTTGAGTTCTGTTTGTGCCAGGTGGCGAATAGGCCAGGCCCCTGCCTCCGGGAGCTGGCAGTCCAGGTGGGGCCTATGAAATGGGCAGCAAGAACAGTATGCCATGAAGGGTCTCCACAGGGGTGAGGAGAGGCCCTGGGGGCTCAGGCGGCAGAATGCAGTGAGTCAGCGTCAGCTGGCCGAGGCAAGGGGCGCACGGGAAGAGGGAGAAGAGGGACGGTTGGGGGATGGCACCCCAGGTGAGGAGGACAGGCTCCCAGCAGACACTCCTACAGAGCTTCTTTGTGGCAGGCGTTGCTCCAAGGGTCTCACTATTTTTACTTAAAACAGCCCCAAGGGTACCTGTTTGAGGAAACGAAGGCTCAGAGAAGTGAGCCTGCCCAGGATCACACTCCAGGAGTGAAGAACCAGCCCAGGATCTGGCTCCAAAATCTCTACCCACCTGCTCCACTGCCTCCAGGGAGAGGGAAAGCGGGTCTGTCCGAGAGTAGAGTGAGCCAGGAAACGGGAGAGGCTGGATGGTGAGCAGGGCTTGCAGGATGCTCAGGGGCTTCAGCAGGCCCGAGGGGGTCAGGCCTGGGCATCTCAAAGGAGATCCCCCAGCTGTGGCTGTCACCCCCCTGAAACAGCCTGGGGATAAGCACCGAACTCCGCAGGAAGGAAGCTGGAGGGGAGTGGGCCTGAGAAGCCCAGGGGGTGGAGGGAAGGAGAAGGATGGATGGGTAGGGGAGACAGCCTCTCCCTAGGTGGGGCCCTGCTGCCTGTCCCCAGCCACTCTCGCGTCCTTCCCCAGCTCCCCTTCCCGTCACCCCTGTGACAGCCCCACCCTACGGGCAAGTGATCCTGGCTCTCAGAGGCCTCTTTTTCCCTGTGGCCTGCCTACTGTCTGTCCACACCGGAACTGAGGGCCCTTCCTGACCTGCGATGGCCTCTTCAGGGCTTCCCCAACACATGTCCTGGGCTTTCCTCCTCCCATGGAGCTGCAAGGTGGAAGTACTGTTTCTATCTGACACAGGAGGAAGGGGGCTCAGAGAGTCAGGTAGCTTCCCTCAGAGTCAGTTTGTAAGGGCTGCAGCAGGATCCAAGCCCAGGCGTGGGGGACCCCAGAGGGATTTTGTAGCAGAGTTGATCTTGACTTTGTGAGGTTTTTCTGTAGACACTTAAGGCCCAGGGAGCACAGTAGTTTGGAATCAGCAGGTTCACAAATGAGTCTCTTAGGGCCTCATGCTTTGAGGTGTCTGAGGCCCTGCTGGGTCCCTTATGCCTCAGCCCAGGGCGCTCATATGGCTTCTAATGGGGACAGCCTGTCTAGAGCTACCCTGGGGACAACAGCGGCAGCACGGGGATCCACAGGCCCTGGGGGCTCCACAGTGGGTGGTGACAGCCCCTGAGTGGCCTCATCCCACTCCAGTTCTGGACACAGCTGGGCAGGAGGAGTTCAGCGCCATGCGGGAGCAGTACATGCGCACAGGGGACGGCTTCCTCATCGTCTACTCGGTCACGGACAAGGCCAGCTTCGAGCACGTGGACCGCTTCCACCAGCTCATCCTGCGCGTCAAGGACAGGTAAGGGCAGCTGGGCCAGGACCTCCCAGCTCCTGGCTCAGAGCAGGCTCTGTCTTTCTGTCTGTCTGTCTCAGTCTCTCTCTCGCTGAGGCACCGAGAGGGGCAGAGATGAATTCAGACATTGGTCCCTCGGGCTCCAACCCCAGTTCTTTCCTTGGGGCCAAGCTCTTTCCAAGGCCTTAAGTCAGCCCCCTCCCATCTCTCCTAAACTGTCCCCACTGATGTCCCCAACTTAACCAAATTTTATCACGTTGAAAGAAAAAGTGAATTTTCTCTCCGGTACGCATTGTAACTGGTTATATCATATTTGACTGTGAGATTTACAAGCACCTAATTAAAGGCTTGTTTTTTTCCTTAGCATTATGTGGAGTAATTAAATAATTTGTAGTTTCTTTTAAGCCTAACTGGTCTTTTCAGTTAATTGGCTCTTAAGGAGGCAATGCAAAGAGAGTAAAAGGACAAATTAATAGGAAAGCAGCAAACTTTGAACAAATCTCAGTAAATGCAGAAAAGTCTAGTTCACACCAGTTCCAAAGGCACAGTATTAACAGCTTTACCGGGGAGAGGGATGCACGCTCACTCACACTCACATGTACGCAGAAAGCTCTGAGACCTAAATGTGAGTTAAGCCCCTGACTATAGGAATCTCAAAAGAGAAAACGTAAATGACTCTGACAGGGGAAAATATTCAACCTTTTGGCTAACCCGAAAAATATACGCAAGAAAAATAATAAGATAGCTTTTTTTTTACCTGTGAAATTGTAAATTTTTAAAAATGAAAATGCCCAATGATGTTAAAGATGCTGGAAGACCGACGTTTCTTTCACCGTTGGACGGCAATATGGCCACGTCCGTCAATGGGAATCTTTAAGGCAGACATGCTTTGTGATCCCACTCTTCCTCTCCTGGGGGCCATCCTGATTTTGCAGCTGCCATTTATTGAGTGCCAGCTGTATACCAGACGCCGGCCCTGGTGCTCTTCCCGAGCCACTGCTGATGGCCCCAGCCGCCCTGTGTGGCTGGTGCATCAGGGTGACCAGGTGATGGAGGGAGCAGGTCTGGGAAGCCAGCCCCCCAGTCTCGCAGCCCATCAGGACCCTCACTGATGGTGTTGAGCCAGGAGCTTCCCGGAAGGACCCTTTTCCTCTCCCTGCAGCATGTGCAAGCCTCCAAACCAACAGTCCCGAGGCCCCTCCCCCTGCTGCAGACTTGGAGAGAAGGGACTCGTGAGTCAGCCCCAGGTCAACCAGGGAGGCAGCACGGCTGCACTGGGCCTGAGGTGCGGCTGCGTTCCCTACGTCAGGCGTGGGGGGCAGTGAAACTTCATGAGCTGCTATTCCTTCATTTCCTAGAGAGTCATTTCCGATGATCCTCGTGGCCAACAAGGTCGATCTGATGCATTTGAGGAAAATCACCAGGGAGCAAGGAAAAGAAATGGCGACCAAACACAATGTAGGTTGCGCGCGCGCGCACGTGTGTGTGTGCGTGTGTGCATGTGTGCGCGTGTGCGTGTTGGATGCTCAGGGATGTATAAAAGTCCGTGCCCATCACTCGGTGCTACCCCAGGCCTCCTGGGTAGTGGGTTAGATTCCACAGAGAGGGCATATGTGACGAGGGATATGTTGTGAAACAAAACAGCAGACAGAAAGCACCCTCTTATCAGTCATAAGGAGCTCTGATGTGGGGACCAAGGGCCTTCGCGGTGGCCTGTGGGCTGTGGTGTTCAGGCCACCTCCTGGCCCCCAACACAGCAGATGCACCGCTGGGCCGTGCAGAGGGTTGGCTTCTGTCCCGTTCTCTGAGCCAGCCGCCTGATTATGCTCGGAATCATCAGACCGGCTGCAGTTCCCCGAGCCCCGCTCTTCGACAGGCATTCTGCGGGGGGAGCATTTAGGCCTCCCAACCGCATGTTGAGGTCGGTGGCATTTTGCTCATCTTCTGGTTGGTCAGACTGAGGTTGGCCCAGGCCACACCGTGAATAGCGGCAGACATCTTTGTTTTCCTTTTTCAGTTCATCGTGATGCCCCTTTGCCCTCTGGCTGTGCTGGGTGGGGTCGCCTGGCTTCTCCCCACCCCTCCCCCGCCCAGGCACAGCCCAGGCCCCTGGCCTCCTTGGTCAGTTATGTAGACGTCCCCTCTGTCTGCTGGGAGGGCCGCCGCAAGGCTGCCCCTTCCCTCTGCCTGGCGGGCCCAGCTCTGTGAGTAGAGGAAGGGGGCTACTGCAGGTTCCTTCTGCTTGTCTGTGCCTTTGTTCGTTCACACGTTCATTTAACTGTCCTACGCCCCGGGAAACAAAACCCCTTGCTTTATGGCGCTTACATCTATGACGGGAGACAGATAACAAAGCAAATCATAGCGTGTTGGAAGGTGATGTGTGCTATGGAGAAAAGTAAATCAGGAAAGGGGGTCAGGAACGTGAGGTGGAGGAGAACGCTTTGCCAAATAGAGTAGTCAGGGAAAGCCTTGCTAGGGAGGGTGCATTTCAGCAAGGACTTACAGGATGTGGGGGAGTAAGCCCCGCAGATCTCTGGGGAAAGAATGTTCCAGCTGAGGGAATAATCAGTGCAAAGACCCTGAGGCGGGAGTTAGAGGATCAGCAAGGCCAGCCGGTGCAGGAGTGGGGCTGGGGGCGGGGAGGAGCAGGAGGTCAGCTCAGAGAAGGGGTTTAAGGCTTTTACTCCGAGGGAGACGGGAAACCACTGGAGGGCTTTGAGTGAGGAGTGAGGAGTGAGGAGGTCTGGCTTATGGCCGGACAGCTTCTCCCTGGTGGCCATGTTGAGAAGGGCCAGTAGGGGCCAGTCGTGGGCGCAGGGAATCGAGTTAGAGGCTGCCACAACAATCCAGGTGCAGGTTCACACGACCCAGGGGGGTGCTCCCTGGGTCCGTGAAAGCGGCCAAGAGGTGGTTGGATTCTGGACATGTTTCTAAGAGAGCCAGCAGGGTTTGTGCACAGATTGGATATGGGGTGAGAGAGGAAGAAAGGAGTGGCAGGCAACTCCTCGGTTTGGGCATGAGCCACTTTCAGAAGACAGGAGAGAGAGTAGCTGGGCAGAGGAGACGGTAGGATTAAGTGTGTACGAGACAGGAGCTTGCTTGCAAACCTGTGTCGTTGGAGGAGCTGCGTAGATGGTGGGATGGAAGTGCCAAGAAGCAGTCAGATACAGCATCTGGGGTAACTATTGACGATCGGCAGCACGTAGATGGCATTTGAAGCCATGAACTTGGGCCGAGGGAGCGGGTGTAGGTAGGGCCAGGGCCCCAGACTGAGGCACCGAGGCCGGGACACTTTAACTAGTGATGTGGGGAGGTGAGGAGGAAGCCATAAAAGGGCCTGAGTGGTCAGTGACACATGAGGGCCAGAGCGGGGCGTCATGGGAGCCAAGTGAAGAAGGCGTCTCAAGGAGGAGGGAGTGACCAGGACAGGGTTGCCCCGAAGTCTCCAGAGGAGAGCCGGTTCAGCAGCAGGACATTCGGAACAGAGACAGCCTGAGGAGCCGGCGCCGTTTCACAGTCTCGGGCTCCATACGCTGGCCCGAGGAGACTTCCTTAGGGCTCTCACAGACCCTTCGTGTGTGCGTCCCTCGTCCGTCCGGTGCGGAGAGCCGGCAGCAGGAGCTCCGTCCTGCAGATAAGCACCGACCACGGGAGCGGGGTGGTGCCCACCTCCGGAACCGGAACCTGGTCTCCGTCTCTTTCTCCTGCAGCCAAGTGACTTATTTGACCAAGTGACTCTGCGCCTACTCTCGACAACATCCTATTTTAGAGCTCATAAGGCAAGTTCCCCTTTAGCCGGCAAGGCCAGCACCCCACCCAGTGCAGGAAGATGGCATCTCTCAGCCCTGCGGCTGAGTCAGACCATTCTGCCGTTTCTTGCAGGCTTTCCCTTAGTTTAAGTCTCCTTGTTCCTGAAATCCTAGAATTCTAAGAACCCAGAAAATGCACATCAGCCTTTTTTCAGTGGTAGAGGCAGGACCCCCAGAAAGAAGGAGGGGGGTGCCTGAGGACCTACGGGGTGCAACAGGTGATGTACTTCTGAGTGGTGCAGGGCAACGGCAGGCAGCAGCGGTCTGGGGCCCCCGGACCCAAGGACTTGCTGAGCCGGCAGGATATAAAGGGTTCCCGTTAGGTCCCAGCCCCCACGACTGGCACCTTCCCGCTTCCCCTCTGGGTATGCACACAGAAGCGCCGTGTCCTGGCCTCACGGGGTGCCACAGGACTCTGGCTTTTAGGCGCTAGCAGAGGTGCCTACCATGCCCGGAGGAGGCCCTGCAGCTGACCTCGGCACCCCCACTTGTCTGTGGGAGGCCAGGCAGGAAGTGAAACATGCATCTGGTTCCAACCTTGATTCTGTGCTGGCTGCTGTGTGGCTCTGGGCAAGTACGTCATGACTCTGAGCTCAGTCTCCCTCTGCACAATGGAGATACTCGCTCACCTCAGACAGTTAAGGTGGGGATTAAGCGAGGCCAGGGATGTTGAGACCCGGGAGGCGAAACAGCCCACCGTCATCTCAGTCGAACAGCCTGGAGTGGAGGGCAGTGTTATCAGAGGTTCAGAGATTTGTTGGATGACTGCTCCTAAGGTCTGAGCGAGCCGTGCCTCCTGTGCCCTGACCTTGGGGTCTGAGTCAGCTACGAGACTTCTGTCTGAAGCCACAACAGCGCGTGAAGACAGTTGAGGGTATGTTCTGGGCAGTCGTTTACAACACACTCCTCTGAAGTAACCACTTACTCTGTCACCCGCTCTTCCAGGCACTTGATCTCTTGATTATTTTTCTTTCCTTCACTGGGCTTTTCTTTTTTGAAAGTGTTACAATGAAATGCCTTAGTTTTGTAACCAGGACAAAGTGATGAAATTTACCACAGTTCTTCATTCTGGTCGCAAGCGGCTTACCTCTCTGGCCGGGGAAACCCGTATATTTTGTAGAAACCCCACACCCGCTCCATTCATGGGGGAGCGGGCACGAACGCTTCCTGCCTCTGCAAGGTCCCTGTTACCGGAGGAGAGGTGTGCTCAGGACTGTGTCCTGACCTCATGGAACCTTCGTTCCCCTCCCTGTACCGGCCCGAGACTCGGTGTAGACATGGCCCTCAACACCTGTCCTGTGGGCCACCTCAGCCACATATCCCCGTGTGCTGACTGCCTTTCAGGCGGGTGATGGTCACTCAGTATTAGACGCGCAGGCACAGCCTTCTGTAAACATGGCCGAGCTCCCATGCACGTGGGTGCAGACAAACCCAGCAAGCTTGTTGGGGGTGGGGAGGCACAGACCGGCTAGGGGTCGCCAGGGTGCAGGGTCCTGCCCACGGCCCAGCCTCGCCCCAGCCTCTCCTGCCAGAGTCCCTTCTGGAGAGGCCCCAGGAAGAGGCAGGGGTCCCCTCACGGTGGATGAATGGGCCTTGGAAAGAAAAAAAGAACATCATCAGATCCAATTTAGTTATAAATGAAACAGTCTTTAGTTTTCAAGGATATAAAAAGGTCACTTCTTTTCTATTTCTGGGGGGCTATTAAAGATGTCTGTGACTAGAGAGCAAGAAGGAAATGGAAAAGCTGTCAGTAAAATTTTCCAACCAGAAGGAGCAAGGAGCTACCAAAGGACTTGAGGTTGTTGGAGCTGGGGTTCTGTGTGTGTGTGGTGGTGGGGGGGGCGTCTTTAAAGGCTGGCCGTTACTCAGGACCTCTGAGATGTTGCGGTTTTAGGGAACAGGGCTTGGCGGACCCCAGGGCCACTTTTACCAAGGCGAGCTTTGCCTTCCAGATTCCGTACATAGAAACCAGTGCCAAGGACCCACCTCTCAACGTCGACAAAGCCTTCCACGACCTGGTGAGGGTAATTAGGTGAGCACAGCACGCCGTCCTAGAAACGGGGCCTCTGCAGCAGGATGGGCACCCGGAGGGCTGGAGGAACACAGTGCCCGTTCCAAGGCCCAGTCTGCGCAGTTCTGGGCCTGCTCTGGATTCCTTGTACCTCCATCCATTTCTTTTCCCTGCCCTTCCCACCTGCCTTCGCACCTCCCCCCCAACTCCTACTACCTGTGGGGGAAGCCAGAAGCCTTCCTGCCTGTGGTACCCACTCACCCTCCTCTCTGGCCTCCCCTAGGCTCTGCAGCTCTGGCTCCCTGAGGGCAGCTCCCACCCACTGTCTGGCGTTCTCCCCACACCACCGCACCTGTCAGCACCGCAGACAGGTCCGGCTCCTCTTTCCCACCCCGATGCCAGAGCACCCTGGGACATGTCACCGGAACAACCACCGTTCTGTTCAGGGTTCTAAGGCTCAAGTTTCTAAGGCGTGGCACACCCCGCCAATCTGCAAATGTTACTAGAAACCCCAATCAGTCGTCTCGCCTGCGTTCCTTTGCATGGTCAGGGCCCAAGCCCTAACCACCTCGTGCTTCGAGGACTGAACCGGTCTCTGCCCATTTCCAAAATCTCAACACGCGGAACGGCCTACCCAGTGGCTCTCAAACATCCAGCGAGGGGTGTGAGGCCACGTGCTGGTGAACTTGAGCTACGGAATCCCACGCAGGGCTCTGAGAGAGTGCTCTCCACCTGCTACCTCTCAGCACCCCTGGGACGCACACGCACACCTTTGTCCTCTTTCCCCAGCATGGACCGTGATGGCGCAGCCCTCACTTCCCGCGCGCTTGAAAAGATTTTCTCGTGGGCCCCCGGTTAGCATGTGCTGCCACACCAAGGCTGGTGGCGTCTCGGTTAGGGACCTGTAGTTCCAAGGGCAGGTTGCAGGCATAGGAATAGTTACCAGAAGACATGTAAAGAGCTTTTGTCCTCAGCTGACCCGTCATTTTATTTAAAATGTAAAACACAAAAATGGAGGCCATTATATGTTATACTGTATAACATAGAACGTAGTTTCTGATTTAAATAATTGTAGCCCCAGCATGATGTCAGGAGTTCTCAGCAGGAGGAGGACAGGCTTTGCCCTGCCCTCTCTGCCTTCCTCTCTCTTTGCCCCAGAGACGCTCTCCAGGCCCAGCCCTCCCGCAGCTTCCAAACAGGGCCCGCCCGTTGCATGGGAGGGGAGGGGCAGGGAGAAGCAAAGCCCATTCTGACTTTGTTCTTCTGCCTTTCACTCTCTCAAAAGGCAACAGATTCCGGAAAAGAGCCAGAAGAAGAAGAAGAAAACCAAATGGCGGGGAGACCGGGCCACTGGCACCCATAAACTGCAGTGCGTGATATTGTGACAGGCCTGAGACCCTGGCCACAGTGACCGTGAACTGGCCGGCCCTCGGGACCCTCCACTGCCTAACCGCACTGAAAACCATTTCTAACCATGACCCTTGGCCCGAGGACCTGGCACGGGAAGGGAGAAAGGGAGGGTGGGCAGGAAGGAGATAGGCTCCGGCTTTGCCAAAAGGGCACAGGCTCTTCCGCGTCTCATAAGAGACCGAGAAGCAACGCTAACAGAAGCAGCACCCAGGCCCCTCACACTGATTCAACCTGGTTCCTCCCCGTCTCTCGGTGGCTGTGTTGTTTCTTCGAAGTCCACAGTATTGATTTGACATTGAAGTGTGTACCTCGGACAAAGTACCCAACAAGCCATGATCAATTCCCCGCCAGCTCTAGCCCCCAGCCCGAAGTGTCTGAGCTTGGGTGTCTTTTGTAAATTTTTAAATTATTTTAGTGATTATTATTTTATTAAAGGGGTCTGTGCCCGCCGACTGGCGGAACTTTAAGTCTTCAGCAGGCCTCTCTGAGAACATGTCAGGAATATCGTTGTTGTCGTTGTTGTTTTTAACTGAGTTTTCCCAGCAGTGCCAAAACTCAGCTCAACATGGAAGTGAAGGGACCGAGAGACTGGAAGTTAATGGGGACTGTGCCCGGAGGCCTCAGGATGAACACCCCACTCGTGGCCTCCAAGCTGGAGAGAAGAGAGAGGCCTTCACCCAGAAGGTTCTGCTGTGTTTCAGGGTACAGGTATTAGGAAATGGAATTTCATTTTGCTGAGCAGAGAGGCTGGCACAGGCGTGTCAGTTTTAAGAAGCTTTTTTTCTTATCCTTTTTAAATGTATAAAGTAAGGAAGCTGATTGGCTTTGCAAAGGGGTTCATTTACTTTTCAGACAGCGTAGATTCCATCCTGCGCTCCGAGGGCTCTCCCGGATCTCCCTCCCGCTTTCTCACGGGCTGTGCCGTGCTCTCAGATACAGACGCACTGACATGGGCTTACCATCCAGAAAACTCGAGTTCGTGCTGAATCTTAACCACAAACAATGCGATACTGTTATTACTAAAACAGCACCAAGGCCTGCAGCCATTTTCCCTTTGAGTCCACTGACTGACTACCGCCTCATAAAGCCCAGTAAATGAGCACACCCCTCGAAGCATTTGCAGATTTAGGATTAGCTTGCCTTCTTGGCACACACTTTTCTTAACCTCTCGGATCTTAACTCTAATGTATAATTAAAGGAGAAAGAAGGAATTGGGGTGATGACATGGCTCCCATACCTCTCTTTCTGCAAGGGGACACTCCCCCAACTTCCTGACGATGCCACTTCCCTCTCAGGTGCTTCTGGTGTGATACAAAGACTGGGTTTTCCCAGCCAGGGTGCGTGGAGGGGCAGCAAGAACAGCAGTGTACCCCTGAGAAGAGGTCAGAAGACCAGGTAGCACGGCTAGCGACCTGATTTTCCATGTGATACAAATCAAATCAGTAGGCAAACTAGAACGGCCCCAGCAGGTGGCCTGGGCACCCTGTGGAGAAAGAAACCCTGAGAAAGTGAGCCCCCAACTGGACATCGAGACACCTGGATTCTTCTCTGGTTTTGAAAGTGTGAGGAACTCGGCAAGAACACCAGCCCCACGGGCCCAGCTGAAGAGTGATTCTGTGTAGAATGAAATAATTGGAGCTTTTGTTAATTAGAAAATCAAACCCCTTTATTTGTCTAAATGGGCCTTTTTGGTCTGACCCTGAAAGGAGAGAGAACAAAGAACATTCCAGATTGAGCACCTCAGAGGTCCCAAGATCCTGTAATGTTAATGGACATGTTAAACACGAACAGGACAAGGCTCTTTCCAGCCCTTACGCTCCTCTGAGCCGCGTCCCCAGGAGCCCCGTGTGCAGATGAGAGGAGGCGGCGGCAGCAAGACGGGTGGGAAGAAGTAGGATGGAGGTGCTCTGTGGTGAAGGGGTGGCGGGCAGCGGCCACTGCTGGAAAACCGCCACCAGCACACCTCTGCCCCCTGCCCTCCCCGGAGCCTGCGGCTCCGCAGCAGCGCTGCGTGGGGGGGTCCCACGGAAGCCGATCGGCTGACATAGAACGAAGCCCTTAGCCATGAAGGTCACCAGACAAAGGGGTTCCATCTGCTTCTGGTCCTGGCAGCGCACCTGCCCACCTGACCCTGTCTTCTAGAACATCCTTCCTGCAGTCAGCCCACAACTCAGAGCTCCCTTCTTCTAGGGAGAAACTGGCTGAGGAAAGGCCGCCTGCTGCCGAGTCAGGGGTCCGCCTTCATCGTCCATGACCTCTCGTTGCCCAGAGAGAAATAACACTTTGAAAAGACAGGTCTGTGTTTTAGAAAACTGCGGGCCCTCGTGAGGGAAGCAGTGAGGGCTTCCAGACAGGCCAGAATGGAGTGTACCCTGGGGCATCCCCAGCACAGTCTCTCTCCATGGCCAGGTGGCTGTGCTGCTCCGTGACTGAGGAACCCAGTGGGACTCATCGTTGGTGACATTTTGGTGTTTCCACTGGTCTTCCAGACCCCCTGAACAGTGCTACCTTCACATCTCCTGGAACACACCCTTCCTGAATTCCTCTCACCCCTTGCCTTTGCCCCCGTGTGCTCCTAAAATTTTGACAACCCCAGTTAGAGGGCTACTCTTCTCTCCAGCAGGTAATCTTAGCCATCTTCCCGACCCTACAGCCTGGGGCTCTGGCTACTGGCTTCTCCTGTGCTTTGCCACACGGGGGTCACTTGGATGGCTTCTCTTAGGACTTGGACCCCACCTTGTGTTGCTTGCTGTGGAGAGTGCCTGGGAGCCTAGTGTGGCCTGTCTCACTTTGCCAAGAGACGTGACCTACGAATACATGGCAGCTCTGACCCAAAGGCCCCTCGGACGTGTGACGGTCAATCCGGAGCCACAGACAGACTCCCTCCCTTAGCAGCCCATTGGGTTAGAAATTCCATGTTGGGTTTACTTAGAACAAAAGATACTTGAATTGTTGAGCGCCCGTGAGTGCACAGCTTCTGCTACCCAGTATTTCCAGATGGCCATTGTTGAGAGTGATGCCTGAGGGTCTCAATGATGCTTGAGCCTTTTATGTAACTTTTTATCAAGTCTTTGTGTAGCTCAACCCATTAATAAAGAAGAGAAGAGCACTCGTCTTATTTCCTCTCATTCAGATATTCCTGCAGTCTTGCGGAGGAGATTATAAGTTGCCCATGTCTGGCCCAGAGCACGTTCTTACAGAGCAAACCTAAACTAAGGAGGAGATGGCTGGTGGCCATGAAGAAGCGTCTCCTTCCTCCCTGGAGCTGGAGGATGAGGGCAGGCGAGTGGGGTGATTGAGACGTAGCCTCTTGATGTCTGGCAGCCTTGGATTCGAGTTCAGCCACTGACCTTTTGTACCTTCGAGCAAGTTCCCTGCTTCAGTCTCCAGCTGCCCTGCCCGAGGACGGGATGGTGGTGTGCACCTGCTGAGTAGACCCAGGACTGAAGTGAAGCTGTATGAGCTCTGAAATGGCGCTCTTTGTAAAGGACATGGATTGGAGTGTCTGACATTGCTTTTTGTGGAAACTGCCCCCTGCCCCCGTCCACAAGATCGCAGTCTTTTGTGCAGTGTGATTTCATTTCTCTGTTGATTGGACCTGTTGGTGCTTGACCAAGTCGAGCCTCTCTGGGTCCTTTATCCAGGGAGGAGAGGCCAAGAGACCAAATCTCTCTTTTGGAACCCCTGTGGGGGACGACGGCTGCAGCATGTGAACCCAGGGGCTCCTCACACCCTCTCGTCAGAGGAGGAGCAGTCCGCCAGGCCCGGCCACCTGCCCATCCTTTGGTTTCGCACGTATTTATTGGGCTGGGTCCTAAGTACGGTGTAGTGAGTAGGGCAGAGCGTCTTCTGGTAACCAGACCTCCTTTACTCCTGTTTTGGTTTTCCGTGGCTGTTGTAACAAATTACCACAAACTTAGTGGCTTCAAAGAGAAATTTATTCTCTCACAGTTCTCGAAGCCGGAAGTCCAAACTCAGTATCAGTGAGCTGAAGTCCAGGTGTGGGGAGGGCTGCACTCCCTCTGGGGGCTCTGAGGAGACCCCACACTTTGCTTCTTCCTGCTTCTGGAGCTGCTGGCATTGCATGGCTTGTGCCCATTTCACTCCAGTCTTCAAGGCCAGCATCTTCGCGTCTCTCTCTTCTCTATCCTCACATGGCCTTCTCCTCCCTGTGTCAAGGCTCCCTCCCTCTGAGCTGATGCTCCCTCCTTCACTGAGAAAGCTGAAGCCAGCTGAGCAGAATTCCCATATCCCCCTTCCACCATCTCTACCGCCCCACCACCCCCAGCATCTGCACCCACACACTCTGCCTTCTTGGCTGCTGTAGGTGAACCATCCATGCTCCCGGCAGCCAGTCCCTTCTCTAGAACACATCCAGGGCCTTCCTCTGGCTCTTCACCCCTGTCTTCTGCATCATCACTTCTTCTCTCTCTCAGGTCTTCCCCATCTTGAAAAAAAACCAAAATTTTCCTTTTACACTCAGTCCGCGAATTGCTCTCATTCCTTTCTCTTCAAACTGCTCTAAACTGACTTTGACCCATCACTCTGCTGCCACCACCCTTCTCAGGGTCAGCCGTGGCTTCCATCTTGCTAAATTCAGTGGCTGGTTCTCCGTCTGCTCACATGTGATCTCACAGCACCGGCGCAGATGATCACCGCCGCTTCCTTGTTCACCTTTCTTCCGGTGGCTTCTAGGATGTTGCCATCTCTTCATTTTTCTCTTTCCTCATGGTCACTCTCCTATCTCTTTTGCTGTTCTTCTTCTTCCATTGGAGCATCCCAGAGCTCGGTCCTTGAGCTAACATCTTTCTTGGTGATTTCAGCCAGTCTTGACACTTAAGTGCCTTCTATGTGCCAGCGACTCCTAAAGGTATATCTCTTCCGAGACCCCAACTGCTTACTTGACGTCTCCACTTACATGTCTCGAGTAGACTGTGTCACAGTATCTCCAATATTGAGTGCCTGGTCTCCCAGGCCTGCTTCACCCAGCTCCGTTGATGGCATCCCCAAGCTTCCAGTTACTCAGGCCAAAAGCCTTGGAATCATCCCTAATTCTTCCTCTCCTTTTCCCACACCTCACTGCCGGTCCATCAACGAGTCCTGCTGACTGACCCCCGTCCGCAAACAGGCTGCCCACTTCTCATCACCTCCACTGCCAGTATTCTGGCCCACGCTACCAGGATGCCTGCCTGCTTCACTCCTCTCCTCCTGCACTTCATTCTCAACAGCACATCCAGAGGGATTTTGGTAACAGGGAGGAAGTCAAAGTCGGTCTCCACTCTGTTCAACCCTCCCCACCCCAAATGCTCCTCCACCTCATTCTCACGACATGCCACAGTGAGCTATGCCGTTGAACACCTAGAGGCGAGCTGATGCTCATTACCCACAAGGGAAGGGAAGTCACATCGGTTCATTCTTTCAGGCAACAAATATTCATTGAGCTCTGAGCCAAACATCAGGGCGACAGAGGTTGTTAAAACTCAGTCACTAGAAATAACAAGTGTTGGTGAGGATGGGAGAAAAAGGAACCCTGTGCACCGTTGGTGGGAATGTGAATGCAGCCACTATGGAAAACAGCATGGAGGTTCCTCAAAAAATGATATTAAAAATAGAAATATCCAATAATTCCATTCCATTCCCCCATTTTGTTCAAAGAAAATGGAAACAGTAATTCAAGAAGATATAGACATCCGTATTTTATTGCAGCGTTATTTACAAGAGCCAAGATATGGAAGTAACCCAAGTGTCCTTCGATAGATGAATGGAAAAAGAAAATATGAAATATACACATACACACACACATGTATATATGATATATACATACCTAAGCATAGACATATATATACACACATATATACAGACACACACAATGGAATTTTATGCACCCATAAGAAAGGATGAGATTGTGCCATTTAAGACAACATGAATGGACCTAGAGAGTATTATGCTAAGTGAACTAAGAAAAAGCCAAATACCATATTATTTTACTCATAAGCAGAATGTAAAAAACAACAGCAAATGAAAAAAAAGCAGAATCAGACCTATAAATGCAGAGAACAAACTTATTGGCAGAGGCGTTGGGCAAAGCGAGAGGAAGATACGGGCTTCCAGTTATGGCATGAATAAGTCCTGGGAATAAAGACACCACCTAAGGAATACAGTCAGTGATACTGTCAGAGTGTTGTGGGGTGACCGATGGCAGCTACACTTGTGAGCACAGCATAATGCCTAAACTTGTCAAATCACTAAGTTGTACACCTGAAATAATATAACATTGTGTGTCAGCTGTACTTAACATTTTAAAAAATATTTTGTTCGAGGTCATCAAAAAACCCCAGTGGCCCCAGTCACTGTCTACACTGGGGTGTAGCATTGTGGTGAGCATCAAACAATGTATAGAATTGTGGAACCTGTGTCGGACACCTGAAACTAATATAACATTGCTCGTCAACTATACTTCTGTTTTAAAAAAAGTCTCCATGTCAGAGGGGTTCACAGCCTAATGGGGGTGATGAACTATTATGATCTGTGCATTCAGCGAATCCCTCAACCTGGGGGAGCCAGAAGGGGCTCAGTCGATGAGGAGGTTGTTCACTGACTAGATGAGAATTTCCGGTACATACTGGGCCCACTCGTTCCATTGCTTGTGAAGATTAAAGGTTTCACTGTCCAGGTTCCCAGGACTATTTAAAATAGACTCCACCTCCGTCTCTACACACTTGCGAAAAGGCAGTGGAGAAAAGTTCCCAGGTGCCACAGAGGTCAGCCTTGGCGTCACTTAGGAGCCCGGGTCCTGGCTCGACCTACTCAGTCAGAATCCACCTTTAGCAAGACCCCCAGGTGACTGATGTGTGCATCACAGTGAAGTTCGAGTAGCACTGCCTTAGTCATCAACCCAGCGTCCGAATGATGTCCAGCCCTGGACTCGCTGTGCCTCGGGACCCTGTTCAACCACGTCCAGCCAGCAGAAGCCTCGTCAGCATTCAACTTGGCAGTTAAGAGTTTGCTCCTCTGCCCGTAGTGGCTGCAAGATTCTGTCTGGCAAGGCAGTGTGCTTAGAAGTGTCCCCTCAGCATGTGGTACCCTTAGTTGAGGGGAGTTTTTACACCAAGGCCAGTGAGACCCCAGTCTGCTTCTCACACACACTCGTATTTTTTTTTTCAAATGTGGATAGTTACGTTCAACGTAAGCAACAAGAGAACTCACAATCCGAGCTGAGAAAACTGAAAGGCTCTGGGTCCTTCGTTACTCTGAAGCCGGGGTATTCTCTGCAAGCTGGAGACACCTTGTTCCCAGGACTTTAGCTTCGAAGAGCTCCAACGTCTTGCCAAATAGCTCATTACCGTGCTAATGTGGAAGTGTAAACATAAAAAAGAAAGCTGAGTTCGCACTGAGCCTAGCACTCACGGGTGCTTTCAGCAGAACGTACGTCCTGGCAGTGATGTGGTAAACCACGAACTCTGACCCAAACCCAGCTTCCTAGTCCGTCCTGGGACCCGCGTCGGGCTGATGAGCAGAAGTTAAGTAATTGTATAGGTGGTTCTCAAAGTTTGGTCCCCAGACTAGCAGCTTTGGCGTCATCTAGGAACTTATTAGAAAAGCAGATTACCTTGGGGCCCCTGGACAACTCAGTCAGGTGAGCGTCCAAGTCTTGATTTTGACTCAGGTCATGATCCCAGGGTCATGGGATTGAGCCCCACAATGAGCATGGAGCCTGCTTAGGATTCTCTCTCACGCGCGCTCGCTCTCGCGCTCTCTCTCTCTCTCTCTGTCCCTCTGCCCCTCTCCCCAACTTGCGCTCTCTCTCTCTCTCTAAAAAATAAAAATAAAAATTGATGAAAGAAATGCAGGTTATCTGGCCCCATCTCAGTCCTACTGAGTCAGAAGTCCTGAGGTGAGGCCCAGTGGTGTGTGTTTGAACAAGGACTCCAGGAGGTGATAACGCTCTCTCGAGCTTGAAAAGCCCTGGATTAATATAAGTAAAAATAAAAACTCCCACCACACGCAGGTAAGTGGCGACTTATTCTGTCTTATCTGCAAGACTGCAGCGGGCAGCCTGGGCAGAGTGGTCCAGGGCCCACCCCTCTCCTCTCAGCAGCTGGTTAATGAGGCCCCTTCAGGGTCTGGAACCCAGGGGCCCTGGCGCAGGGGTTAATAACCTTGCCTCCATGGGGTGACAGTGGGGTGGCCAACTCTGCTCTTCCCCCAAAATCTTATGTAAAATTGTGTATATACCTGCATTCTTCTGGGGAGACTATCCTATGGTATCAGATTCTTACTGTACTGCTGTGTCTCATCCAACGCAACACTGGCCCCTTGAGCCTCTTTTCCTTCTGGTAGTTTCACAGCTGCTGAGAGTAGGAAGAGGAAATGAAAGGAGCAAAGATCGATTTACTCTAAGAAGCTCTGACAAAATTCTTCTTCTGGTTGACACATCCCTGAACCCGCCTCCACAACCTCCTGAGGGAGGGGGCGGGCCACCCTTCTCCCAGTTCCCCCACATGACTGTGTGACCCGCACGTGACTCACTCACCCCTCCCACCCCACCCCCACCCCCATCGTGGGGGGTTGCACCACCTGCTGCTCAGGCCCCAGCACTGGTCTAGAATTAGTGAAATGGGAAGAGGGCTTTCAGGATGCTGGGACCACCTGACGGCCCACCCCTTGCGTGGGAGCCCGGCTGGGAAGGGGGAGCAGAAGACGGATGTAAGGCGTGTGTGTAGCAAAGGCATTTGACATCCGATGCCTTTTCTCAAATTCATAACCGTCTAGGCCAGTGTACACAATGGCTACTTGTTAGTATTAGAATCCCTTCCGGAGCTTGCAGGGAAACCCCGGTGCCCACACCACACCCCCAGAGAATCTGGGGCAGTTGGGGCCTGGGTGTGAAGACTTTTTTAAGCGCCCCAGGTGATTCAGTTCTGTAGCCAGAGCTAAGACCACTAGCTGTTTCCACTTGGTCTGGTCTCTTGAATCCTATGCTTGGTGAATAAAAGAAACAGCTGCCTGGAGTTGCCGGTGTCTGAGGTTACTAAAGGACCCCAGTTTCCCAGCCCTTTGTAAACAGACACTAGACTGTAGGGATTCTTCTCGTTTCCATTACGGCAGGTCCCTTTGAGCCTGGCTTGACTTGTTGACTCATCTGGTCACAATCCTCCAGTTCACACCCCTTCCACTTTTATATCCCCAGGTCCAGGGGGATGTGCGGTAATACAAAGTTAACATTTAATGTTTATTCTTTTTTCAGTGTTTAGTTATTTTTGAGACAGAGTTTGAGTGGGGGGAAGGGACAGAGAGAGAGGCGGGACAGAGAATCCGAAGCAGGCTCTGCGATCTGAAGAAGCGAATCCAGAGCTTCAGTGAGCCCGACGCGGGGCTTGAACTTAGGATTCGTGAGATCATGACATGAGCCAAAGTTGGACGCTCAACTGCCTAAGCCACCCAGTTGCCGTGACACTTAATGTTTATTAAATGATTAGTAATTACCATAGATATCAGCAGGGTCCTTCATGCCTTAAACCTAAGTCAGATAGACTCGTATCACTCTGAAGTTCAACCCCTGCCTCAGTTTCCACAAAGAAAGCAAACATTCACTCTCAGCAACCATTTCTGAGCTTTGCTGAGGACTTGGGGGGGGGTCCCAGGAATGATGCCTGTGCTGTCAGGGTCTCTCAGCTCTTGCCAGGCTAGGCCCTCCACCAACCCTACTCCTCCCCCAACACCAACCTCCCCCCAGTCGGTTAAACACCCACCCCTCAGCTTCCCTCATCCACGCCTGGTTTGCTTTATTTTGCCACAATCCCATCATCACTTCCAAGGGTGTAATATCATTCCAGTTATGAATAGGGTAACTAAGGCTCCAGTTTGCACAGGACTGAGGGGTTTCCTAGAACATGGGCCTTTCAGTGCTAAACCCAGAACATTTGGTCACCCTATTGGTAAGAATATCATTTTTCCAGCTTGTTCTATAAGAGCAGTACTAATAACTCTAAACGAGGCAGTAGTTTCCGAACGTTAGCAACCATTATAAGCAGCTGGGAGGCTGGTGGAGACACAGGATTTTCTGATTCAGCAGTTTTGGGGTGCGGCCTGAGGACCTTCCCTGGGGTTGTGACGTTGCTGGCCTGGTCACACACTTGGAGAGCTCGGACTTAGCTAAGCCACATAATGCCTTCAGCGGAGGGCTTGGCATGGACTCACATGCATCACAAATACTGGTTACCAGCGAATGTTTTGTTGAGCGCTTCCTGTAAGCCAGACGCTGTGCTATTTATACATATTGTCTCGTTAGTCCTCTCGCACTCTGTGAGGTAGGTGCTATGATGCTTGTTTCACAGAAAGAGAAACCGAGGTCCAGGGACAGCCGAGTGACAGAGCCTGATCAGCACCCAGTTCCATCTGGCTGCAAAGCCGTGCTCGGTTACCACCGCCTCCCCCACGCTGAAGACCAGCGGCTCCCAGCTAGCTACACCACCCTTTCTGACTTAACGTGCTTGAGGCGAGTCTTTCTATCTCCCACACCCCCCGCCTTCTTCCCAGCGAGCTACATGCAGAGCAACCTCCCCCGGGTGACGCGGCGGCAGCGTTTTGAACCTAGACCACTGTCATTTTCCAGAACTTCTGCACTAGGCCTTCTCCCAGACACACAGCCCCTAGTCCTATCCCTCCCTCCCCTTTCTCCAGCCTCTTCCTGAACCAGGCCAGCCTGGCTGGCCCAGCAGAGGCCTCAAGTCTGAGGGCCTCCGACCTCCAGCCCTGGGGAGCACCCCACAGCCCGGGATCCCCTCGGGCCCCTCCTTGGTCCTACGGCCTTGAAGGCTGCCTGATGCAGGGCACCACAACTGGCCGTTTTTGTGACTATAACAGCTCCTCCCCACCCCCACCCCCGAATGAATCCAGACTTTTATTCCCTATTTGTGGTTGGCGTTGCTGAGATTTCTGGTCTCATAGGTCCTCGGACGCCGGGTGGGTGGTGATAATAGCACGGCTGTCCAGGGCTAGCCCAGCCATGTTGCTGCCTGAGGACTTAAGGGAGGTTGCCTGACCTTTCTGTGCCTTGATTTCTTCATTTGTCACATTGGGTTGATGATAATATTTATACTTCTTAGAGCTGTTGGGCTACTATTAGGTTTGAATCAGACAAACCTCCTTGGAATAATGACCGGCACAGAGAATCTCTATCTAAATGTTAGCCAAGATCCCAGAATCCAATCAGTAAATGCTTTTGGAGCTTACTGGCGATTACAGCCACCAGTCACTGAACACTTAGCAAGTACCTGTCATTGTGCTTTGCATGGGTCACTTCACTTAAGGCTTGGAGAAGCTGGGTGACTTGCCCAAGCACGCAGCCCCAGTAAGTGGGGCGCGAGGATCTCAGTCTAAGCCCACCTGCCCTGCAGGGCCCCTCTGCCTCCCACATGCGGCAGGCCCTGGGCTGGCATCAGCAGGGAGGCTCAGCCTCACCCCCATCGCCCTCCTTCCCTTGGATGGCCAGCCTGGAAGGCTCTGCCCTGCACCCCTCTCCTCTGGCCACAGCTCCTGCCCTCCCACCTCTCCCCTGTCTGCCTCAGTCCCCCTGCCCAGCGCACTTCCAAAAGGCAGCCTCCACACTCCAGTCATGCTGCCTCTTGTGCTCTCCTCTCCCGGTCCCAGGGCTACTCTGAGCTCTGCTCTGACGCAGCTCCCCTTATCAGCCAGAGCAGATTTGAGCTTCATGAGAAGCAATTTGGTCTCGCAGGAGAGGCTCCAGAGCCTTAAAATCCTCCATCCTAAAAAGTCCGTTCCTGGGACCCTCTCCTAAAGAAATCGTCAAAGATGCAAAGAATTATGAACAGAGATGATCTTGAATTTAGAAGCCGAAACATTTGGAAATAATGTAAGTGAACAATAATAGGCAAATGATTAAATAAATAAGGCTACACCCACGGGATGGAGTACAACCCAGCAATTAAAGAGATGTGTGAATCCACGTAAAAAGTACACATTTCCTGCCCTTTCACCAGCCCTGGGCGTTATCATCTTTGTCCAGATCTTTGCTTGGTGGAAATGTGAAGGAGATAGTATCCAGTTCCTTTTATTTTCATCTCTTTGACTATCACCAGTAAGATCGGACTTTTTAAGATTTGTCAGCTTGTATTCTTTATTGATTGCCTGTTCATGCCCTCTTTTCAGTTTTCTGTTGGAGATTTCATTTTTCTTACTCACTGGTTTCCAGTCGTCCAGCTTATTGGCCACTTAGATGTCATATTTATTGCAAATTTTTCACTAGCATGTAATTTCTTTTAATTCGATTTATTGTTACACTGTAGACATTTTAAATTTTAAAAGTTATGATTTTCTCCTTTATGGTTCTTGTCTTTGATGTGATGCTAATAGGCCCCTTATTCATCCAAATATTATTTTCTTCTAATGCCTTTAATTTTTTTAATGTTTATTTTTGAGGGAGAGAGACAGAGCATGAGTCGGGGAGGGGCAGAGAGCGAGGGAGACACAGACTCTGAAGCAGGCTCCAGGCTGTGAGCTGTCAGCATAGAGCCCGATGTGGGACTTGAACCCACAAACCACAACATTATGACCTGAGCCGAAGTCGGACACTCAAATGACTCATACCTTTAAACTTCACACCTTTCTTTCAGATGACTTCCTATCCATAAAATAATCAGATGGAATTATCCATACCTCATAGCATTATAGTGAAGATTAAATGAGCTAATTCATGGAAAGCTCTAGAAACAGTAACTGGCACATAGTAGGTACTCATTGTTAGCTATTATTAATTTAAACTCCAATTCACTGGAAATTTTTTCTGTAGTTAGGTGTGAAGTGAGTTTCAGTTTTGTGTTAAACCAGTGTTGTCCCAACACTATTTATTCAATAATAAATTGTGCCCTCATCAAAAGGCCTGTGGCTGAAATGCAACCTCTGTGTTGACCCCAAAGTTCATGGGGAATTCCCTTTACAGAGCTGTGGGCTGGGGATGAGGCTGCTCCAAGCCCCCTGCTCACCTTCTCACCTGGTGCTCTCCCCTACGCCAAGGTCAAGGCCTGTGTCACAACAGGTTTCCTAAGTAGGGTGCGGCCTAACACCTGCTCAGCCTGCCGTGTTCTTCCCCGGCCCATACTCAGCCACACTGCCTCAGTTTTTCCGCAGATCCTCCCCGCACTTTGGGCTCTGGGGCCGATGAGACTCCTGTTTTCTCTAACCATGCTCCTCCCACAGTCCACTGAGTCTGCCCAGCCAAGGTCCCCACAGCCCCTACCCCAGCTGACATGCCATGGCAGGTAGAAGCCAAGGAAGACAAGCATGGAGGGGCTGTCCCGGAGGGGCGGCAGTGAGGAGGTGAGGGGTGCTGTCCCCTGGGGGTCACCCAATCAGTCTTTCTGGTCACCGCTGATTCCTGGTCCAGTAAGGGCCAGATTTCCTCTGTCTGAGGCTCAGTGTTCGTCTCCCTTCTTAGAATTCACCTCTGCAAGGAAGTTCACAGTGACACACATTTTCTCTGAGGAGCATAGTATCAAAGGTTAGGGAAGGAGATGGTTTTTTTTTTTTTGACAGAGATGCCTCGTTTTATCAGGCAAAGAACTGAAATGTCACTTATAGAAGGCTAGCTGTGACCTGGGCAGGACCTGGCAGTCACACAGCCCAGGGGCACTATTGACTAGGCATCTGTGTGAATGGCACCCCCTGGCCTTCAGAGCAACCAAGGCACGTGCTGAGGGCTTTCACCATTACTTCTCACCGACAGTGACCTGGTGAGGAGGACGTTGAACTCCTCTCAGGTGAAAAACTGAGAGACGTTAAATAAGTCCCGGAAAGTCTCACAGGCTGAGCAGCAAAACCGCGACTCTACGTGTGTCCTCCACGCCCCGCCACCCCACCCCCCCGCCCCGCAACTGGGATCAGAGGCCACTCGCTCACTCTGCGGCTTTGGCAAGTTATTCCAAATCTATGGGCGCAGGTTCACTCATCTGAAAAATTGAGTTCTTAGGAGTACTTGCTTCAGTGGTTGTTGAGGATTAAATGAATTGACGCATTCGAAGAGCTTAGAATAGTGTCTGGCACACACAAAGAAAGTTCTAACATGCACAGTTGCTATTTTTAGCACTACTAGCATTATTACTGTGGTAGGAGCAGCAGGAGTTGGTATTATCCCCATTTGAGGTTCCCCTGGCACGAGAATGCCCGGGAAGCCAGACCAGCGTCCCTCGCGTCCACCAGGGGGCACCATCGCAGAGCAGATGGGTGGCTTTCCCCGGGGCCTCCTCTCAGCAAGTTTGTAGGAAAGCCTTCAGGCTTCCCAGAGGGCAGATCCCTCTTCCACTCGCCGCTGCTCTCACCCCTCTCCCCTGAGACTTCCACTCTCCAGGGCTTCTGGCACCCAGATTAACATACACTTTGGGGACCCGGGGTCTTGTCTTGAGTGTAGCAAGTTCACCATAGCTGTTTTGTGCCAAATGGCTCACACGGGGCCAGGCCAAGAGGCCTTCTCAGGAACTGTTAGTTGATCCCCTTGGCCTCCACTTCCCCACCAGAGGGCAGGCCAGCACTTCTGAACGCTCCGTGCTGACCGCCAAACCCAAACCCCTCATGGCTGACCTCAAATACCCTCTAGGAACTGCTCTGTCTGCGTCAAGGAAATCAGGGCCCTCCAGAAAGGAGAATAAGAAAGGCTCTTCTTGCCTTTGTTCTTACAAGGCTCCACACCTATTTATAGGCCTACCAACTTGCCACTAACTTGGGAGTCGCCAAGTCTTTGGCCTTGGCCTTTGCCTTGGCCTTTGGCCTATTCACTCTGCAACCAGCATCTCACAGGATTGTATGAGGACCACCTGCCTCACATCACAGAGGGAGCTTGTTACCAGGGAAGAGTCCTAAGCTCCGGGTTGGGCCGGTAGCTCTCCAGTGTGGTCCCAAGACAGCTGCTACAAATCATCTGGAAACTGGTAAGGAAGGCATATTCTCCCCACCCCAGACTGACTGAAGCGTGAACTCCGGGATGGGGCCGGCCACCCGTGCCTTCACAAGCCCCCAGGCGAGCCTCCTACCTCGGGAAGTTTGAGATGCTCTGACTTGCACTCTCCCCTCATCTGTGGCCACAGGATTTCTCTCTGCAAGTATCTCCAGATCGCTCTCTCTGGAGCTCCGGTGCGTCTAATTCACCATTTCCAAGGGCTGAAGTGTTTTGTCAGTGGTGTGATTGTTGGGTTGTGTGGTGCACCACTGACACGGTTGTGATAGGTGTCTTCCCATATGACGGTGCTCAAAGTTACCATGGTTTTCATTTTTATCTTGATGAAAATGTGTAATGTTTTCATGACAGTTGCTTAGCAAATAGAACCCTGACTTGTGACAACCAACTTCACAGATGATCAGATTTCATGATCTGTCTTGTTTCCAACAGCTATAGTAGTTTTCTCCTCGGAGGCGGGGTTGCACAGAGACACTGAGGTGGCTCTGTTCTAGTGTGAAGGAGGAGGAGGTATAGGCCCTGCTCCCACCCACGCCCTGTGATGCGGGGAGCCCTGCCCTGGGGAAGGTCCAGGCCTGGGATGGGAGCAGCGTGGTGCCTGGACAGACAAGAGGTACAGACCCATTCTTTAGGAAGTGCACAATCTCAAATAGACAAATAACCTTTTGGCAGAAAGTATGAAAATTTCATTCCTTTCCCTCCAAGTGACATCCAAGAGAGGAATTTCATAGAACTCAGCATTGTCATCCAAATCCCCCCACACACACATAGAGAGAGAGAAAAGATAGAATTATTTTCCGTGTAAAGGGGGCTGTTGGCCTATGTAAACAAGGCTCTACTAATGATGCTCCAAGTCTCCCGAAAATAAAGATTTTTTTCTAATTACAAGTAAATTTGCATGTTCCTCCAAAACTCTCAACCCAGTTCTTATGATTCTATGAACAGAAGTATAATGGCTGAACGGTGCCCACCCCCAAAATATATGTCCACGTTCTAGCCTCCAGAACTTGTGACCATGACTTTATTTGGAATTCAGGTCTTTGCAGGTATAATTAAGTTAAACATCTTTGGATGAGGTTATCCTGGATTCAGAGGAGGTTCCCCAAATCCAATATCTGGTGTCCTGAAAGAGAAAGGAGACACAGAGGGAAGAGCCTTGTGATGATGAAGGCAAAGAGTGGAGCCATGTGTCTAGAAGTCAAGGAACATGGGGACGCGTGGGTGGCTCAGTTGGTTCAGCATCCAGCTTTGGCTCAGGACGTGATCTGACAGGTCATGGATTCAAGCCCCAAGTCGGGGCCTGCTTGGATCCTCCATCCCCTTTCTCTCTGCCCCTCCCCCACTTTTCTCCTCCCCCCCCCCAAAAAATAAATAAACATTAAAAAAAAAAAAACTAGAAGTCAAGGAACACCAAGGATTGACAGACACCAAAACCCAGGAGGGAGGGTGTGAAACAGACTCTCCCACAGAGATTCCAGAAGAAACTAGTCTTGTCAACACCTTGATTTCAGACTTCTGGCCCGTAAAAACTGAGAGAAGAAACGTCTGTTGTTTTAAGCCACCCAGTTTGTGGTAATTTGTTACGGCAGCCCGAGGAATCTAACCCAAGAACCTTACGTGCTACTTTGCCATGATGAATTTAAAAAGCCTAGAAAGAAAACCGGTGGTTTCCTGACAAAATTTGTATTGCCAAATATGACCCAGAAAGAGGTAGCAAATTTGAACGGTTCGATTAACAGTAGAAAAACTTGGAAAAGTTGTCAGGGATCTATCACTTTATAAAGCACCAGGCCAAGATTATTTTACAGCTAAGTTCTATTTAACTTCCCAAAGTAAATAATTCCCTGGTCACTCAACCGATACAAAACTATAGAGAAAAGTCCCTAAATCATTTCATGAAACTAGAAATACCTTAATATCAAAGTCTGATAAAGCAAGTGGAAAAAAAGAGAATTTTCACATATGAAAATAGATGCAAACGTTAAAAATCACTAACAAATCTGCAGAGTATGAAAGGAACACTGCGCTCTTCACCCTGTGCTGGAGGATTTATCCCGGTGGAAGGGAATGTAAAAAGCAGCACTTCCTGATACCTGAGTTTGGGCAGAAGCCGGCAGGCCCAGAACAAGAGCAAGGTTGTCAAACACCTTCCTGAGGAAGACCCCTGACCCCTACCAAGCCCCTAGAACTCTCTAGACCATGAAGTTTCCTTGAGAAGTTGAAGAGTAGGAGTGAGGAGGTGTTTGGAAAATGTCCTCAATGAGCATACCCCCCAGTTGGCCTTGTCAGGAGAGGCCCTGGTCCTAGCAGATAGGGGTGTGGACTGTCCTAAGAAAGGCCTGCCCAGACGCCTGGGGTGGCTCGGTCAGTTAAGTGTCTGCCTCTTGATCTTGGCTCAGGTCATGATCTCACAGTTTGTGAGATCGAGCCCCGCATCGGGATCTGTGCTGTCAGTGTGTGGAGCCTGCTTGGGATTCTGTCTCTCCCTCTCTCTCTCTCTGAACCTCCCTGACTCTCCTGCTCGCGCTATTTCTCTCAAAAGAGAGAGAATACTTAATACTTAATAAAGAATTATCTGTAGATACAGATATGGTTTTGTTTCTCTGAAGAACCCTGGCCAGTACTTCGGAAAGAGGTGGCGCCCCGCCCCCACCGCAGATTTCCCAGTCTGAGGGAGAGCTAAGCGAGAGGGAAATTTAAATTAGATAAGAGGTTAGAGCTTAAATATTGGACTGAATAGCATCTTTTTATGACTAAAACAAAACTCTTCGTAGACTAGAAAGGATGGGGAAAGCTCAGCAAGCTGCCCAAGAGGCCATCCTGAGAGAGGGAGGGTGCGCCCAGCCCGCGGGCCTGAAGGGCAGTGGGGGGAGGTTGCTTGCTGCTGGCACCTCCCTGACTAGAGGTCCGTGAGACCCGCTGGTTCCAGCAGGCGTGCACGTACAGCTCAGGAGTAAGACAGTTTAAAAACCACACGGTCAAATCTGTACATTCAGGGAAGCCATTTGATAAAAACCAGCACACATACCCAATAGAAAACACTTGATAAAACAGGAATAGAAAGAAACTCCCTAAAATTTTAAAGACTATATGCCTGAAGTCCAACAACTAATATCTGTTTTTTAATCTCTACACCCAGCTTGAGACCTGAACTTAAAACCCCAAGATCAAGAGTCCTACACTCTACTGACTGAGCCAGCCAAGTGCCCCTATTTTTATTTTAAAGATTCAGAAAAGCACGAAGAAAAATCTTTCGTATTGCCATCACCTAGAACTAATAACCTGGCAAATTTGCATACCATTTTTTTAATGATTATTCTGCTGCATAAAACATGTCTGTTAAAAACAATTGAAACAATACAGAAAAGTGCAACAATAAAATTTTTTAACCACCAACCAGAAACAATTACCAATAATATTAGGTAAACATCATTCCAGGTATCTTTCAGAACACATTTGCGGATAGAAGATTACAGATAATGTACAAACACACACGGGGGTCTACAGTTTAATTTCACTGGCGTTTGTATTGTGTTCATGGGAATATTGGTCTGTAGTTCTCTTTTCCTGCAATGTCTTCATCTGTTTGTTTGGTTTTTTTGTAATGTTTATTTATTTTGAGAAAGAGAACACGAGTAGGGGAGGGGGCAGAAAGAGAGGGAGAGAGAATCCCAAGCAGGCTCCTCGCTGCCAGTGCAGAGCCCAATGTGGGGCTCGAACTCATGAACAGTGAGATCATGACCTGAGCGGAAATCAAGAGTCAGACGCTTAACCTATTGAGCCACCGAGGTGCCCCTGGTTTTGATATTAAGGTAATACTGGCCTTGTAAATGAATTGGGAAGTGTTCTATACTTTCCTATTTTTTAATTTATATATAATTTTTTATGTTTATTTTGAGAGAGAAAGCAGGAAACGGGCAGAGAGAGGAAGAGAGAGAGAATCCCAAGCAGGCCCATGCTGTCAGTGGAGCCCAACATGGGGTTCAATCTCACAAACCGTGAGATCATGACCTCAGCCAAAATCAAGAGTTGGAAGCTTAACTGGCTGAGCCACCCAGGTGCCCCATTCTTTTTTGTTGTTGTTGTTAAGCTCTACACCCAGTGTGGGGATTGAACTCATGACCCAAAATCAAGAGTAGCATGTTCTACTGACCAAGCCATCCCAGGCACCCTTATACTTTCCTAATTTTGAAAAAGAATTTATATGAAATATTGGATAAAGGACTAGTATCTAAAATCTATAAAGAACTTACCAAACTCCACACCTGAAAAACCAATAATCCAGTGAAGAAATGGGTGGAAGATATGAATAGACACTTCTCCAAAGAAGACATCCAAATGGCAAACAGACACATGAAACGATGCTCAGTGTCACTCATCATCAGGGAAATACAAATCAAAACCACACTGAGATACCACCTCATACCAGTCGGAGTGGCTAAAATGAACAAATCAGGAAACTATAGATGCTGGCGGGGATGTGGAGTAACAGGCACCCTCCTACACTGTTGGTGGGAATGCAAACTGGTGCAACGACTCTGGAGAACTGTGTGGAAGGTCATCAAAAAAATGGAAATAGAACTACCCTATGACCCAGCAATAGCACTGTGGGAATTTACCCAAGAGGTACAGGAGTGCTGATGCATAGGGGCACGTGTACACCAATGTTCATAGCAGCACTTTCGACAATAGCCAAGTCATGGAAAGAGACTAAGTGTCCATCGACTGATGAATGGATAAAGAAGATGTGGTATATATATACAATGGAATACTATGCAGCAATGAGAAAGAATGAAATCTGGCCATGTGTGGCAGCATGGATGGAACTGGAGGGTGTTATGCTGAGTGAAATAAGTCAGGCAGAGAAAGACAGATGCCATATGTTTCCACGCATAGGTGGGCTTTGTGAGACATAATAGAAAACCAGGGGGGAGGTGAAGAGGGGAAGTGAAAAAGCCACAGAGAGGGAGGAAGACATAATATAAGAGACTCTCAAAGACAAAGAACAAACTGAGGGGAGGGGAGGTGGGAAGGGGGAGAGTGGATGATGGGCACAGAGGAGGGCATTTGTTGGGAACAGTACTGGGTGTTGTATGGAAACCAATTTGACAATAAATTATTTTAAAAAAAGAAAAAGAAAAAGGATATATGTAGGATTGGTATTTTCTTTTTAAAACATGTCATAGATATGTTTTAAATGGCACCTGGGTGGCTCTGTCGGTTAAGCATCTGACTTCAGCAACTGGGTGGCTCATGATCTCATGGTTCCTGGGTTCCAGCCCCATGTCGGACTCCACTAACAGCCTGGAGCCTCCTTTGGATTCTGTGTCTCCCTCTCTGCCCCTCCCCCACTCATGTTCTGTCTCTCCCTATCAAAAATAAATAAACATGAAAAAAATTTTAAATAAAATAAATAAAATGTGTCATAGAATCCATTAGTGAAGACTTCTGGGCCTGGAGTTTCCTTCGTGGGAAATTTTAAATTACAAATTCAATTTTTGAAATTACGATAGGGATATCCAAATATTGTGTTTCTTCTTAGGCCAGTTTTGATAGCTGTTGTCTTTGACTTGTTCATTTCATCAAGGTTGTTCATTTGTTTTGTTTTTTAGATTCCACATATAAGTGAAATCATATGGTATTTGTCTTTCTCTGCCATATTTTACTTACAAAATACCCTCAAATTTCATCCACGTTGTCACAAATAGCAAGATACCATTTTTTTTTTGTGTGGCTGAGTAATATTGTATATATTTACACCACATCTTTATCCATTCATTCATCTATCGATGGAGACACTTGGGCTGCTTCCATATCTTGGTTACTGTAAACAGTGCCTCTATAAACATAGAGGTGCATTTACCTGTTCAAATGACTGTTTTTGCTTTCTTTAGGTAAATACCCAGTGGTGAAATTACTGGATCATATGGTATCCTATTTTTAATCTTTTGAGGAAACTCCATTTAGTCTCCACAGTGGTTGCACCAATTGCACCATTTTACGTTTCCACCAACAGTCATGAAGATTCTTTGTTCTCCACATCCTCACCAACACTTGTTGTTTCTTGTCTTTTTGATACTAGTCATTCTGACAGGTGTGGGGTGATACCTCATTTTGGTATTGATTTACGTTTCCCTGATGATTAGTGATGTTGAGACTTATGGTATACCTATTGGCATCTGTGTGTCTTCTTTGCAAAATCTCTGTTCAGATCCTCTGCCTATTTTGTAATCAGGTTGGTTTTTTGGTTTTTGGGTTTTGTTTGTCTTTTTGTTTTTTGGTGCTGAGTTGTATAAACTCTTTGTATATTTTGGATATTAGTCCCTAAGCAACTATGTTATTGGTAAATATCTTCTCCCATTCAGTAGGTTGCCTTTTTGTTTTGTTGATGGTTTCCTTTGCTATGAGGAAGCTCTTATTTTTATGTGGTCCCAGTAGTTTACTTTCGCTTTTATTTCCCTTGCCTGAGGAAACATACCTAGAAAAATGTCGCTAGGGCCAGCGTCCAAGAGATTACTGCCTATGTTTTCTTCTAAGAGTTTTATGGTTTCACATTTAGGTTTTTAATTCACTTTGAGTTGATTTTTGTGTATGGTGTATGAAAGTTGTCCAGTTTTCACAGCATCATTTATTGAAAAACTATCTTTTTCCCATTTTCATTTTCTTGCCTCCTTTGTCATAGATTAATTCACCATATAGGCATAGGTTTACTTTTGGGCTCTCTATCCTGTTCCATTGATTATGGAAGTATGAAATTGTTTTGATTATTATAGCTTTCTATAGTATGGTTTGAAGTCTGAGATTGTGACACCTCTAGCTTTATTCTTTCTCAAGATTGCTTTGGCTCTTTTCGGTCTTTGTGGTTCCAACAAATTTTAAGATTATCTGTTCTAGTCCTAGGGAAATGCTTTTAGTATTTTGATAGGGATTTCACTGAACCTGTAGATTGCTTCGGGTAATATGGACAGTTTAACAATATTAATTATTCCAATCCATGGGTATAGAATATCTTTCCATTTGTTTATGTCTTCTTTAGTTTCTTTCATCAGTATCTTATAGGTTTCAGGGTATAAGTCTCATACTACCTTGGTTGAGTTTATTCCTAAGTATTTTATTCTTTTTGGCACAACTGTACATGAAATTATTTTCTTAATTTCTCTTTCTGCTACTTCATTATTAGTGTAAAAAATGCAATAGATTTCTGCATGTTAATTTTATATCCTGTCACTTCACTGAATTCATTCACCAGTTCTAATAGTTTTTTGGTGATTTTGGGATTTTTTATATGTAATATCATGTCATCTGCAAACACGGACAGTTTTATTTCTTCCTTACCCATGTGGATGCCTTTTATTTCTTTCCCTTGTTTTGGTTGCTGCAGCTAGAGCTTCTATTACTATACTGAGTAAAAATGGTGAGGGCGGACACCCTTGTCTTGTCCTTGATCTAAGAAAGAAAGCTCTAGGTTTTTCACCATTGTGTGATATTCGCTGTGGGTTCGTCTATACGGCCTTTATGATGCTGAGGTATGTTCCTTCTACACCCACTTTGTTGAAAGTTTTTATCATGAACGGCTGTTGTATTTTGTCAAATGCCTTTCTGCATCTGTTGAGATGATCATATGGTTTTTATCCTTCCTCTTATTAATGTGATGTATCATATTGATTGATTAGCAAATATGGAAACATCCGTACATCCTGGAACAAATCCCATTTGATCATGATGAATGATCCTTTTAATGCATTGTTGAATTTGGTTTGCTAACATTTTGTTGAGGATTTTTGCATCTGCATTCATTAGAGATATTAGCCTGTAATTTTCTTTTCTTTTCTTTTGTAGTATTTTTGACTGACTTTGGTACGAGGGTGATGCTGGCTTTGTAGAATGTATCTGGAAGCTTTCCTTCCTCTTCTTTTTTTGGGAATAGTTTGAGGAGAATAGGTATTAGCTCTTCTTTAAATGTTTGATAGAATATGCCTGTGAGGCCGTCTGGTCCTGACTTTTGTTTTTAGGGAGTTTTTCATTACTGATTCAATTTCGCTTCTAGTAATTGGTCTGTCAAGTTTTCTATTCCTTCCCAATTCAGCCTTCCAATCCTGGAAGATTATGTGTTTCTAGGAATTTATTCAGGTGGTCCAATTTGTTGGCATATAAGTTTTCATAATATTCCTCATAATAATCCTCTGTATTTCTGTGGTACTGGTTGTTATTTCTCCTCTTTCATTTCTGATTTTATTTTGTTTGAGTCCTTTCTCTTTTTTTTTCTTGATTAGTGTGACTAAAAGTTTATCAATTTTGTTTATCTTCTCAAAAAGCCAGCTCCTGGTTTCATTTATTGTTTCTATGGTCTATTATTATTTTTTTAAGTTTATTCATTTATTTTGAGAAAGAGAAAGAGTGAGTATGAGTTGGGAGGGGCAGAGAGAGGGAGAGAGAGAATCTTAAGCAGGCTCTGCGCTAACAGCTCAGGGCTCAATCCACAAACTGTGAGATCATGACCTGAGCCAAGATCAAGAGTCGGATGCTTAACCAACTGAGTGTCCCAGGCACCCCTTCTATTATTTATTTAGTCTCTATTTAATTTCTTTCTGATCTAATATTTATTATTTCCTTCCTTCTGCTGGTTTTGGATTTTGTTTGTTATTCTTTTTCTATCTCCTTTAGAGATAAAGTTAGGTTGGTTGAGATTTTTTTTTTTTTTTTTTTTTTTGAGTTAGGCCTGTATTGCTACAAACTTCCCTTGTAGGACTGCTTTTGTTGTGTCCCCGAACATTTTGGACCATAGTGTTTTCATTTTCATTTCTCTCCATGTATTTTTTTATTTTCTCTTTGACTTCTTGGTTGACCCACTCATTGTTTAGTAGCAAGTTGTTTAGCCTCCACGTATTTGTGTTCTTTCTAGTTTATTTCTTGTAATTGATTTCTAGTTTTATACCACTGCAGTGGGAAAATATGCTTAATATAATTTAACATGTGATCTATTCTGAAGAATGTTCCATGTGCACTTAAAAATAATGTATATTCTGTTATTTTTTAATGAAGTGTTCTGTATTTACCTTTAAGTCCATCTGATCTGCTGTGTTTCAAAGCCACTGTTTCCTTGTTGATTTTCTGTCTGGATGATTATCCATTGATGTAACTGGGGTGGAAATTTGTATCACTTTCAACTTCTCTCTTTATGTCTGTAAACATTTGCTCTATTTATTTAGGTGCACCTAGGCTGTGTTCTTAGATATTTACAATTGTTACATCTTTTTCTTGGATTGATCCCTTTATCATTATGCAATGCCCTTCTTGGTCTCTTGCTACAGTCTTTGTTTTAAAGTGTATAAAGTATATTTTGTCTGATATAAGTATTGCTACCGGACTTTTATTTTTTGCTTATATTTGCATGGTAAATGTTTTTCTATCCCTTCACTTTTAGTCTGTATGTGACTTTAAGTCTGAAGTGAGTCTCTTGTAGGCAGCATATAGATGGGTCTTGACTGTTTTGTTTTGTTTTGTTTTAATCCATTCAGGCATCTCATATCTTTTGATTGGATCATCTAGTCTTTTTACCTTTCAAGTAATTATTGATAGGTATGTATTTATTGCCATTTTGCTTATTATGCTCTGGTGTTTTTACAATTTCATTGACATTTTAAAAGAAACGATTTTTAGTTTCACTGATTTTCATTATTGTTGGTCTATGTTCTATTTCATTAATCATTACCTTGTCCATATGATTTCTTTTTACTTACTTTAGGCTTATTCGCAGTTCTTTTTCCAATTTCTTGAGGTAGAGACATGGGCCATTGGCTTTAGATTTTTCTTCTTTCTAATACAAACAATTAAAGCTATGAATTTTCCTCTTAGCACAGTTTTAACTGCATCTTACAGAATCTGATGTGCTGTATTTTCTTTATCATTAAATTAAAATATTTCCCAATTTTCCAGTTATTTTTTTTTCTTTAACTCTTAGATAGTTTCAAGGTGTGCTGTTTAATTTACAAATATTTTGGGGTTTATTTTACTTATTGCTATTAAGCTCTAATTTAATTCTACTTTTTTCAGAGAATATATCCTGTATAATTCCAGTCCTTTTAATTTTATATTTAGCATATGGTATACCACATACACTCAAAGTATGTAGTTGGCCATTTTGTGGTACAGTGTCCTACAAATATCAATTAAATCAAAGTGTGATAGTTTTGTTCTGATTTTATGTCTAGTTTTATCAGTTGCTGAGGGAAGAGTATTTAATCCTCCAATTATGATTGAAGAACTGTCTATTATCCCTTTGCTTAATATTTTTTAATGATAGAAAAGGAGAAAAAGGGACAAACACCAAGCAGAACAAATTGAAAACAAAAACAGAAAGCAGACTTAAACCCAAACATATCAGTTATTACATTAAGCACAAAAGAACTAAATGCTACAATTAAAGACAAAGATTGTGAGGTGCCTGGCTAGCTCAGTTGGTAGAACATGAGACTCTTGACCTCAGGGTCTTGAGTTTACACACCCAATGTGGAACCTACTTAAAATAAGATAAAAAATAAAAATAAAAAGATTGTCTGACTAGTCTTTTAAATGATCCAACTTTACACATAAATGGCACCTTTAAATATAAGAACACAGAGGGTTGCCCGGGTGACTCCAGTCAGTTGAGGGTCTGACTTTGGCTTAAGACAGGATCTTGCAGTTTGTGGGTATGCGCCCCGTGTCGGGCTCTGTGCTGACAGCTTGGAACCTGGAGCCTGCTTCGGATTCTGTCTCTCTCTCTCTGCCCCTCCCCCACTCATGCTTGCTCACTTTCTCTTTCTCTTTCTCTCTGTCTCACTTTATCTCTCTCTCTCTCTCACTTTCTTTCTCTCTCTCTCTCAAAAATAAATAAACATTAAAAACATTTAAATATAAGAACACAGATAAGTTGAAAGCAAAAGGATTGAGAGATATATCATATCAGCAGTAAGTGCAAGAAAACTGGAGTGATCATATTCATTTGAGGCAAATTAAGATAAGGAGAACCATCGAATATAAACAGGGACATTTTATAATAATAAAACAGTGAGTTCATTACAAAGACATAATTATAAATATGTATGTGCCTACTATTAGAGCTTCAAAATACATAAAACAATATTTGACAGAACGAAAAGAAGAAATAGACAAACCAACAATTATAGTTGATTTTAACCCTCCTCTCAGTAACTTATGGAATAACTGGACAAGAAATTAGTAAATATGTAAGTTCTGCACAACCCCATCAATCTTCTTGATCTAAATGACATTTACAAAAGATGATACCCAACAATTGCAGAATATACCTTTTCAAGCACACATAGAACCAAAATGGACTATACGCTGGGCCATAAAACAAGACAAAATCTTTCTGAGGGTTGAAATCATACAAAGTATATTTTCTAACCACAATGGAATTGAATAAGAAAATAATAAACTAGAAAAACCCCAGCTATTTAAAAAGTAAACAGTAACTTCCAAATAATCAATGGGTCAAAAGGAAGCCACAACAGAAAATAGGATAATTTTTAACTAAGCAGATCAGGAAATTACAACCTATTGAACATAAACCTGACATAAGAATAAATAAATGTCTAAATAGTCACTGATGTTAATGAAATTATATCAATGGTCAAGAACCTTCCCACAGAGAAGATGACTTCATTGGTAAATTTTGCCAAACATCAAAGGAAGATATAATACCAACCATATACAAACTCTCAAAGCACAAAGGAAAAAGAAAACTTCCTAACTTACTTAAGAGGCCAGCATAATCCTGATATCAAATATTGACAAGGAAAGAAAATTATAAGGACAGAACTTTTCAGAACCATATTTTTCATGAACATAGATGCAAAAAGTTTAAATGAAATATTAGCAAATCAAATACACAAATAAATTAAGAGGAGGCAGTATCTAATGACCAAATGGGCTTTATTCTAGGCATGTGGAGTCAATTATACATCCATAAACCAATCAATCACCATAATTCACTGCATCGACAGAATAAAGGGGGAAAATTATACAATCATCTCCACAGATTCAGAAAAAGCATTTAATGAAATTTAGGAAACTGATCTAAAATATTAGACTGAGCAACAAACTCAGACAAAGAAGTGTACATATGTACTGTTGAATTACCAATTGAGCCATCCAGGTGCCCCAAATAAAGTTTGTACTTTTACAATTGGTTAAGTGTCCAACTTCAGCTCAGGTCATTATCTCACAGTCCGTGAGCTGGAGCCCCGCGTCGGGCTCTGTGCTGACAGCTCAGAGCCTGGAGCCTGCTTTGGATTCTGTGTCTCCCTCTCTCTCTACCTCTCCCCCACTCGCCCTCTGTCTCTTTGTCTCTCAAAAATGAATGAATGTTTAAAAAAAATTTTAATAAAAAAAAAGAAAGAAAATCTTACAGTCCTAGAGTTATTAAAACAATGTGATGGGAAATATAGAATGGTTGTAGCCGAAGGGCTCGAGGTGTGTCATCATGGAGATGTGTGTGCAACTGGACAGCCTGCGAGTTGTCCAACGAGCAGTAAGGACAGAGAGGATTGTCCATTTCCCGCTTGGCCCTTGGCCCGGAAGAGTCAGGTGTGCACCGTGGTCAGCACTGGCATTCATAGCTCGGTGGTGTTTGCCTCTGCTGTGACAGACCTCCATGTGGGGTCCAGCTGCAGTGTCAGTGTGGACTGGCCTTTCTGCCACTCCTGCATCTGTCAGCCCCAGAAGGACCTGTGGGACACGATCCTGTAAGCCAGGTGTCTTCCAGCCGGTATCAATGAGGAACAATCTGCAGCTGGGTAACAGGGTTGGCACTGACAAAAGATCTCAGACTGAAGAAAAGCAAAATGAATGTGAAAGTTTCTGACACTAGCGCGTGAGAAGATTCTAGATAGAGATCCTCTACTGATAACTAGGACGCCGTTTGAGGTCAAAAGACAGAGTTGGCCTACTTCTAGTCATGGGAAGAAGAAACTCAAAAGTTATATTAGGTCTCTAAAGAGGAGAGTGGAAGATGTTAGAAAAAAAATATACATATTAACTAACCAACTAAGCCAGAAAACCAAAACTAGGACATAAGCTTCCCAAAGCAGTTTTGTCCGTTTTACTCACCACAGCATCTCCAATGTTCTTAACAGTGCCTGACATGCAAAAGGCCCTGGATGAACACTTGTTGAATAAATGAGTGAAAGAGCCAAAGACAAATGTGGAAAACCTGGGATGGCAATTAAACACCAAATTGGAGGACGTAGGCCTCTTTTTGCACAATTAGAAGAATCAATTTTTTCAGAGGATGCAAGATAAAGGAAAGGATATTATGCAAAAGTCAAAATCAAATAATATCAACACCTTTAGATCATGTTTTCCCACTAAAAAATCTACTAATAATTATAAGTGTTTATGGTCAGAACAGCTATAAAAAGCTAATATTCCCCTACTCTTCCCACTTAAGGAAAGATAGTTGCAGTTTTCCTTCATACTACTATGGCCTGAAAGAAAAGTCTCAACACATTTAAGGCTGATCTAATTACAGATTCTAAAATCAAACACCTTGTCTATTGTCCCTGAAAATATATACCTATATGTGCTTTTGGAAAGATAAAACTGTTCTTATAATCAAAGAGATTTGCTTACTCCATAAGTGACGACATTCAACAGGATTTATTTCAGGCAGGTGGTGGTCTCGGGCCCTAGAAGTGGGAGACACATGTGAATGGAATGAAGCCTGGGGGCTCTTAGAGGCTCTCTTCCCAGAGTTGAGGAGAGGCCGTCCACACAACAGACTGGTGAACTCAAGGAAGGAAGAATCAAGAAGGTCCCACTACAGTAGCCACTGTGCCTTCCCTCTACGGAAAGACCTATTCTTACTCTTCCTGGCATTTTTTTGGACTGTGTGTTGGGTGAGATTTCATTTCGTAATTTGAATGGCAGATTTCATCTTTACTTTTACAGAAAAAACAAGACCTTTGTTCTCTGTTGGTCTTGTTTAAAATTCGTTTACCATCTGCAGAGTGATATACTTTGAGTAATGAGCTACCTAGTGACATACTATGAGTAATTACCTAGTAGTAATGAAACTATTTTGGGTTTTTGTGGAGGGATTTTTTTTTGCTCTTGTTTTATTTTTTATATTTTTATTTTTGTTATTGAAGTATATTGATATATTAGTGCACAACATAGTGATTTGACAATTATGAAATACTCACCATAAGAAGTATGGTTACCAAGGGTCATTATACAAACTTACTACAATATTATTGACTATATTCCCTATAGTGTCCTATTCACCCCTCTGACTTATTTTATAACTGGAAGGTTGTATCTTCTAATCCTTTTCCCCTATTTCGCCTGCTCCCCACCCCAGCAACCACTAGTTTGTTCTCTAGTTTGTATTTATAAGTGTGGTGTTTGTTGTTCTTTCTATTGTTATTTAGATTCCATGTAAGTGAAATTATATGGTATTTGTCTTTCTGTGATTTATTTTACTTAGCATAATACCTTCTAGGTCCATCCATGTCCTTGAAGATGGCAAGATTTCGTTATTTTGTGGCTGCAAATATTCCATCGTTTATATATATTCAACATCTTCTTTATCCAACTATCTGTCCATGGACACTTCGGTAGCTTCCATATCTTGACTATAGTAAATAATGCTGTAATAAACATAGGGTCCATAGATTTTTTCAAATTACTGCTTTTATTTTCCTCAAGTGACTTCTAACTTTTTTTTCTATTTTTCCTGTTTGATTCCAACAATTCTAGTGGTTGTTTCTTCCCCCATACATACTTTTGCCACTGTAATGAGCACATGAGTGTTATTTTGATCTATTTTAATAAGCAACTATAAAATAATCTCAATATTTAATATGTAACTCACAGGACTTGGGGAGTTATACTGGAGAGCTTTTGAGTTTCTATTATCTCATTTTAGAAAGAAAAGAAAAGAAGAAAAAGAACCAAAGCTTGCTCTGTTTTTTGTCTTTGTATGAGCATAGAGAGAGAGAGGTGAGAAAGGACATAAACCAAGTGGATGCCATTGATCGCACACAGGGTACATGATTTTAAACTTCATTACACATCTTTGTGTCATGTGCTAAAGCAAGCATGAATTACTTTTGTAATTTTACAAACTTGAATAGAGTCAGTTTAACAAACAAATATAGAAGCCTTATGACATTTCCTCAAAAAATGAAACACAGAGTTACCACTCAATTCAGCAATTCCTCTTCTGGGTACATGCCCCAAAGAAATGAAAGCAAGGACTCGAACAGGTATTTGCACACCTGCGTTCACAGCAGCATTAGTCACAACAAGCAAAAGGTAGAAGCAACCCAGATGCTCACCAATGGAAGAATGGAGAAACAAAATGTGGTTTGTATGTACGATGGAATATTATTCGACCTCAAAAAGGAAATTCTGACACATGCAACAGCCTGGATGAAATTCGAGGACACTGGGCTAAGTGAAATTAGTCAGTCATGAAATGACAAATATTCCGCTTACAGGAGGTACCTAGAGTAGTCAAATCCACAGAGGCAGAAGATAAAATAGCAGGTCGCCAGGAGCTGGGGGCAGGGGAATAGGGAGTTACTGTTTATCGGGTGCAGAGGTCCAGTCTGAGATGACAGAAGAGTTCTGGATATGGGTGGTGTGGTGGTTGGGCAACAGTGTGAATGCATTTAACGTTACTGAAATGTACACTTAAAATGGTTTAAAATAGTGCATTTTATGTTGATGTGTTTTAGAACAGTAAAAAAAAAAAAAAGACACCTGTGGTCTCATTAATATTTGGTATGCAAAGTACTAATTGTGGGTGTCAAGAATGGTAGGAATGGAAGTTGAGCCAACAAAGTGGAAAAGAAGGGGGAGGGCGGGGAGAGTACTGAAGAAAGGGGTGAGGCAGGCGCCCCAAACCTCAGCCTCTAGGACCTGTGCGAGGGGCTCTGGAACCACATCTGTGGGAAAGGAGGCCACCGACCCTGCCTGTGGTGAGTGTCTGCCCCCGGGAGGGGGGGGGGGGGAGGGGGTGGGACCTGGCTGAGGTCTTTCACAAAGCGGTCATCTCCTTGGCCATGTCCCCCACACCAGGTTGGATGAGAGGGGAGCAATGAGAGCCTGACCCTCTGAGGTGGCAGCAATGGCCACTCTGTTGTGCCCCGATGCGTGTGCCTGGGAACTCCACTTTGACCCAGAACAGCGAAGACCCGCAGAGACACCTTCTTCCCGCTTAGGGCGTGAGAGCGCGGGGAGATGTGTGGCGGCGTTGGGGGCATGGCACAGGCTGGGTCCATCAGGAGGTGGTCTTGGAGTGGCAGGCAGTGGTCAAATCACGGGGGACGTTGTGGTGACATCTCCCACGCTCCCGCCCCCGAAATCTCCCTGCCGCCCCACCACCTTCAACACACACACAGACACAGACACACACACACACACACACACACACACACACATACACACACACACACACACACACACACACCTCTGCCACCTTCTTAGGTACCGCTTCTGTACCTTCCCACCCCAGCACCCCAAACAGCGGTCTATAAATTGTCAAATTTCACTGGCTTGTGTGGTTTTCAGGCCTGGCTTGAAAAGACTCCAGGCCAAACAGCCATGGATTTGCTGCTCCGTCTGCTGCTTTTTATCAGAAAATACGATTAAGGGCCATCCTGTTCTTGGCTCAAATACATATGTGTGTTCATTCTTGTGGGTGCTCCTTCACAAACATTAAGCACCTACTGCTAGGCACTAAGCTTGGTAACCCAGCAAATTATCAAGACACTGAGGGAGCTGGTGCCCAAGCCCTCACAGATGCCCTGGTTAAACCCTTCACGGTGGACACAAGGATTGCTAAAGTCCAGAGAGGGAAGGACATTTGCAGTATGTCATTGTTTTGTGTTTTTAAATTGTTTCCAGCTTTATTAAGATATAATTGACACATTAACACTGGGTAAGCTAAAGTTGTACACTGTAATGACTTGATATATGTATATATTGTGAAATGATTACCAAAATGAGGTTAACACATTTGTCACCTCACATAGTTACAATTTTGTGTGTGGGAGTGGTGAGAACTTTTAAGATCTACTCTCTTAGCAGCTTTCAAATATAGAATAAGAATTTTTTTTTTTGAGTAGGCTTCATGCCCGGCGCAGAGCCCAGCATGGAGCTTGAAATCATGACCCTGAGTCCAAGACCTAAACTGAGATCAAGAGTCAGATGCTTAATCACCTGGGCCACTCAGGCACCCCTAGAATACAGTATTTTAAACCATGGTCACGGTGGGTGGACATTATATCCCTAGAAGTGTCTGTGTTTCCTCAATGATGATATACAAAGGAACACAAGCATATGAAAAGAAACTCAACACTACTAATCATTAGGGAAATCCAAGTCATAAACCACAATGAGATATCCCCAGGCCCATTAGGGTGATTACCATAAAAAAATTATGAATGTTGGTAGAGCACGTGGAACACTCACGCACTGCTGGTGGGGATGGAAAATGGCAAAACCTGTGGAAAACCGTATGGTGCTTCTTCAAAAAATTAAGCATATAATTACCATAGGATCCAGCAATTCCACTTCTAAATTTTTCTTAATGTTTATTTATGAGGGAGCGCGCATGCGTGCAAACAGGGGAGGGGGCAGAGAGAGAGAGAGAGGGAGACAGAGGGTCCGATGATTCTGCCCAGGTTTTGTGGTGATCAGACAGTGTGTAAAATGTCTTTTACTGACTAGAGCAACTAAAGTAGAGGGGCGCCCAGGTGGCGCCGTTGGTTCAGTGTCTGACTCTTGATCTCAGCCCAGGTCTTGATCTCAGGTTCAAGAGGGCTTCCCTACATGTTTATCATACATTCTCAGTTCTTTAGCTTAAAGAACTGAAAGGGTTGTGAGTTCAAGCTCTGCGTTGGGCTCTGCATTTGGTTTGAAGCCTACTTAAAAAAAAAAAAAAGTAAATTAAAAAAAATAGAGTATCCAGGTCAAGAGAAATGACGGTTCAAATGTTCTAGGTACAGACTCAGCCTCAGGTGGGATATGAAGTTTTAGGGTCCACATTCTTATATGTTTAATTTATGAGAGCAATTTAATGGCATTATAAATCAAGTTAAGAAAAGAAGATCAACTGGGGTGCCTGGGTAGCTCAGTCGGTTAAGCATCTGACCTCAGCCCAGGTCATGATTTCGCAGTTCACAAGTTCGAGCCCCACATCAGGCTCTGCGCTGACAGCTCGGAGCCTGAAGCCTGCTTTGGATTCTGTGCCTCCTTCTCTCTCTGCTCCCTACCCCGCTTGCACTTTCTCTCTCTCTCTCTCTCTCTCTCTCAAAAATAAACAAACATTAAAAAAAATTTTTTTAAAGAAAAGAAAATCACCACTACCCTAACATACTTTGGGGAATATTCAGAAGGGGAACTTTCCCCTTCAGGTAGAAGAAACAGCAAGTACAAAAGCCTTGAGGCATACATGAGCTTGGTGTGTTCGAGGAGCAGAAAAGGCAGTGCAGCTGGGGTAGCAGTGTTCCGCGGGACACTCCAAGTCTCGTGCTGGACATCTTGTGGGTGTCCATCTAGCTCACAAACCAGCAACCTTCCTGTATTTGCTGATCCTCCCCCGAACACCCTACTTCCACATCCCTCTGCAAACACACTAACCCGGAAGAGGGACCTGGAAGTAGGACCTGTGTGTGAAGAGGGGAGAGGATGATGGATACGATTGGGTCCTCTCTCCAAGGCATTTGGACTTGGGACAGGATAAGGGTCAAGCAGTCTCTCTGGAAAGTTCTGTGACCCTGGAAGCTGTGGAAAAAGTGCTGTGTTCTCTACTTCAGCCAGAGGCAGAGGAGGCGGGTGGGCAGGAATAGCAGCAGGGATTCAGAACTGAATCAACAGTCTGCTTCTTGGCGCATCCGAATCCGTCCTGACCCCGGTTGGATTCCTGCCTCAGGCTCATGGAGCACTTCCTGTAACCTTATCATACATTCCCAGTTCTTTAGCTTAAGCAGACTTGGGTCAACCAATAACAGAAGCATTTTGAGAAAGAGTTCTGCGGTCAAATAATTTGGGAAACCGAGTTAAATTTAACAGCTTTTTATCTGCAGGAATTCTCAGAGACTTTAATAGGATTGTGTACATCCAAAACAAAACAACAAAAACCCTTAAGTGAGCTGCATTTCCTACACAGAGTTCCCAGGCTGCCCTGGGAAACAGTGTAACAATGTTAAGCTGGGAGGCTTTGCACTTCCATTTTGACTGAGTCCTGGAAGGCCAGGAATGATAAGAGGAGAGTCCAGCTCTTCTGACCAACAGGAACATGTCTGTTACTGAAAACCAATTCATTCCAGAGAATAATTTTATCCAGGAGAGAAAGATAGGGACAGAGGGAAAGAGTATAGTTATCTTCTGGTTGTTGTCCATTGGGTCCAGCCTTTCAATGAAACTACTGAAAGCTCAGAATCATTCCAGTACATTTGTCACCTCCAAAATCACATTCCAGTAACGGATGTGCTCACTCATGCGAACTGCCTAAAATGTATGTCATCCGCAAGATGATTTTACTATCTGAATGTGGAAACTGAGACTCCCCTGCTCGGATAACTCAGAAGGGATTAGATAGAAACCACGGGCTTCACAACCGACCCCCAATCACCCCAGGGCCTGCCCTTCATCTCCCGTGTCCACCCACCACTTGCTATGCTGGACACCCCAGAGACTAGCAGGACAGGCTGCCACCGCAACTCGCAGTCTGATGATGCAGGGAATTAAGGTCCAAACTGACACACACACACACTGGGGAATGCGGGACACAGGGCATTGCGGGAGACAACAGGGACTCTGGGCTTGACTAGGTTGGGTTGGGGGCCAGGTCTAAGCTTTAGGGATGCCAGAGGAGGGGGCAGCGATGCCGGGCTCTAGGGCCAGAAGGAGAGCTGAGTCAGACCCACTGTGGGGTGGAGAGGCCCGGCGAGCCGGTCCGTGGAGGGCCTCGAACGCCCAGCTAACAGCCCTTGTACTAGACTGCATATTATAGACGGGTGTAGGAAACAGGTTTTATGTGATGTTTACCCATGACAAGCCATTTGTCCACATGCCTCGATGAGTCATAAACCGCCTGGAGGCAGCACCTAGACCAACCAGGGCTCTCCCCGGACGATGCAGTTGCGCCCTTCGCTGACGCCTGCGCGGGACCTCGGAGTCGGAGGGTGCCCACGCCCGCTGGTTGCTCTTTGGACCGCCGCAGGCGCCCCGCCCACGGTCTGACTCCGCCCCCTTCCCCAGGGCCCGCCTCTGGGGGCGGAGACGTCGCGAGCCAGGGCCCTGGTTGGGAGTGGAGCGCGGCGGCGGCACAGCGCATCTGCAGACCCAGCGCTCAGGTTCGCGGCAGCGAAGCCCTAGAACTGAGCGCCCAGAGCGCACCGCCGAGTCCGCAGGGCAGGTGCGGCGGCGGGGCGGCCGGATCCTCGCGCTTGGAGGACCGATGTGCTCGGGTGTCGGGACGCGTGGACCGTGAGCTCGGGTGAAGCTCTAGGAAAGGGTAACACGGCGGCGACGAGATGCAAGAGGAGGAGCCCGGCGCCCCTGGCGTCCCCGGTGCCCAGAGAAGCCAGCGCGCACCCAGCCCCGAGCCGCGCCTGTCCAGCCAGCTGCTGCCTGAGCTGTACACCTTTGTGGCGCGAGTGCTGTTCTACCTGGCGCCGGTCTACCTTGCCGGCTACCTGGGACTCAGCATAACTTGGCTGCTGCTTGGCGCTCTGCTGTGGATGTGGTGGCGGCGGAACCGCCGCGGGAAGCTCGGGCGTCTGGCAGCCGCGTTCGAATTCCTAGACAACGAACGCCAGTTCATTAGCCGCGAACTGCGGGGCCAGCACCTGCCGGCTTGGGTGAGCAGGGCCGAGGGGGGCGGAGGTGGGAGGTGTGGTGGATGCCCTTGGAGGTTCGAAAGGAAACTAGGGTCGGCGGGGGAGCTGGGGGCGGGGCTCCGCGATCCGAACCCCAGGTGCCCTACCAAGCCGGGGGCTCAGACCCTCCGCCGCGGCGTCCCTCAGCCTCATCCCCACCTCTGGTCCGGTAGCGTAGGGAGCGGGGAACTTAGGTTTCACTTAAGGGCCCCAAGCCTGGGAGAAAAGTCACGGGCGGGCCACACCCAGGAAAAAAAAACAAGGGCGTCTGGGACTTCGCAAAGTTACTCGGGAGGGAAGCAGAAGGCATTTATTTCTTCCACCCACCTGTTGATTCAAAGAAAGAACGTAAGGCCCAAAACGGATCCGCCAAATGCAGCAATGACAGAAACTGCAGACTAGTTGCCTCGGCAGAGGGGCAGAGGGCCGGGCTAGAGATGGGATTGCCGAGCGGGGTGGGAGGCTGGATCACCAGCTTTTCTCCCTGCCTCCGCCTGGTAGGGATGCTCACACCTGCCCGGACACATGCACACAGTCACACTCTACAACTCCACACCCACCTCCTGGTGTGGAATGGCCTGGACTAGGTTTCTCAAATGCTTCTGGTCCTGGGAATCACCTGGCCCACTTAAAAACAAGTTCGGAGCCCCACCTGGCAACTCCCAGGTGGGACTGAGGCACCTGGGTGAATCTTGGGATCCGGTGAGTTTGGGAAATACTGGCAAGCGGGGCGTTCGGTCCAAGGCTTGGTCTGTGGCAAACCTACCCCTCTGGGTGCTTCTCTGATTCTTCCAGACACACCCAGACTCACAGGGGGAGATGTCCAGAGGCCCCCAGACCCCTCTTTTCCTCTGGCCTGAGGCCTGTATTCTAAAATTCAGGCAGGCCATGACAGTTGCCTTCAAAGTGCTTGCAAGAAGAACCTATTAGAAAGATCTTTTCATACTTATCTTTAAAACAAGAGAGAAATTAAGCCTTACTATATTAGTTTGCTAGGGTTGCTGTAAGAAAATACCACAGGCATACAAACACACAAACACAAACCCAGACACACAAACAATGGAAATTCATCAAGATCAAATTGTCAGTAGGGTTTGCTTTTTCTGAGGCTTCTCTTTGGCTTGTAGATGGCTGTCTCCACCACGTCTTTGTATGGTCTTCCCTCTGTATATATCTGTGTACAAATTTTCTGTTCTTTTTTCTTTAAGTTTATTTTAAAAGACAGTGTGCATGTGAAAGCAAGCAGGGGAGGGGCAGAGAGAGGGTGAGAGAGAGAATCCCAAGTACCCTCCATGTTGTCTGCACAGAGCCTGATGGGGGCTCAAACTCATGAACTGTGAGAGCATGACCTGAGCTGAAATCAAGAGTTTCAGGAGTCAGACACTTAACCAGCTGAGCCACACCGGTGCCTCCAAATTTCCTCTTCCTTTAAGGTCACCAGTCACATTGGGATAGGGTCCACCCTAATGACCTGGTGGTTAGGACTTCAATATATGAGTTTGGGGAATATGGTTCAGTTCATAACACTGATACTTCATATATGGATTGACAGTACAGTTTTGTAGATTGGTTTACATATGTTGAGGATGAGGGGACCCACACCTTCCGCTAAGGGTGCCCAAGAGTCACAATGACAGCTTTCCTACGGTAGCAGCCATGGGAACAGTATTTGCGGCCCGTCTCCCAACCTTGATTATCCTGACTGTTCTTTGGGGGCTTGTGATCCTGAAAGATGTGGGCCCGGAAGGCAGGCCTGGACCTATCCACACTCCTTGCTCATTGTTGAGGGAGTCCTGGACGCCCGTCTAACTTCTGTTGTGACCCCATGGTGGCTTCAGTCCATGAGAGGGGGCTTGTAAGTCCTCACCAAGTGACAGCCCTGTCTTTCTGCCCCTTCTTGTAGTAGGGAGGCTTCGAGACACTTAGTTGTATGCAAAAGGTAATGTGTTTGAAATGGAGGCGGGAGTCAGATCCTGTGGGGGCATTGACATGCCCCTGCCATCATCACCTGTCCCCCCCCCCACACACGAACACCAGGAGCAACGTGAAACTCGCCAACAGGGAGCTCAGCCTGATGGGTAAGACAACATAGGAAGCTAGCTCACCTCATACCCGAGGACTGACCTGGCCGGGTCTAGGGACATGCAGAGGAAGGGGATGGTGTCTCTCCTTCCACGAGGCCAGTCTGCGGCAGGAAGTGGATGCATGTAGGTAATTGCCGTAGAGGTCTCAGGGCAGCCAGAGAGAGTCTGAACGGGGTCTAGCCAGGGATTGAAAGCGTGGAGCAAAGGACATTCTGACTGATTTCCTTTTCAGAATGTCCCCAGACCACAGCCTCTCCTTGCCTTGGCAGAGTCCTGGGAGGAGCCTGGCCTCAGCTTGCGTTCTCCAGACTCTCCTGGCTGGCTCGGCTGGCCACTTTGGTGGGCCAGGACGTGGATTACCTTTTGGATTGAGGCGGTGGTGCTACAAAGGGGATTCCAAGCTGGGGGAGGCTCTCGAGCACAGCATGGAGGCACAGAACGGCCATGATATGAGGGAGCACCATATGGTTTGGCATGGTTTGGCCAAAATGTGTGGTAGGAGTTGACGGACAGGGGCCCAACTTGGGCAGGCTCGATGGAAGTTGGGCTGATTCTGAAGGCTGCAAGGAGCCTGTGGAAAGGTTTGGAAAGACCCTGTAAAAAGCAGTGTGGTGGGAGGTGGGGAGGAGTGAAGCTGGAGAAGAGAGACCAGATGAGAAGTCGATTTAAGCCAAGATGGTGGTAGTGAGGACCAAGGAGAAAGACGAGAGATGTGTAAGAGTGGGGCTCTGGGTTCTCAGCCTCTAGATTAGCGTGAGGGAGGGATCCAGGAATCTTGCAAGGTGTTTTCTAATCTGGGGAGCTGGGCCTCTGGAATGAGAAGCAGGTCTGGAGAGGTTGGTTGTCTGTGTGAACACCTGTGTAGAGCATGCAGCTAGATGCAGGTGTGGGCTTCTCGCCCTGCCTCGTGACGGTTGCCAAACCAGGAGATGGTGTGGAAAACCTGGAAGCTACTTGGTTGAATGCTTTCTCCGTGTCTTCTGAGGAATGCGTACTGTCTATGAGGACAGGGCCATGGCTCTGGGTGTGGTGGGGGCAGCGTGACCCTTGCCCATGATTTCAGAGCACCGGCGTCCTTATCCTTATGTATGGATCTTTCAGCGTGCCCTCCTCCCTGTTTTGAGAACTGACTTCCTTGCACAGAAGTGGGGTCCATGGCTTATGACCTCCTTTGGTTTCAAGAAATATTTTTACAAATTAACAGATGGCAAGCCAGGAGCTGGGGGGAGGCGAAGAAAAGTTGAGGGGCTGGGGGGGAGGGTGTGGGGGGAATCCAGCCCACAGGCTGCTTGGAAAGCGCATTTGTTCCGGTTTGCACCAAGCCCCTGCGAGCGCGAGCCCGCAGAGGAGGCCCAGGCCAGGCTGAGCTGGAGCGAGTCTCCCCTGCCAGGCCATTGTGGGCATTTTTAGTTCTCAGTGGAGCAGTGTTTCCTGCCCTCAACACAGTGCTCCAAGCCGCTGGCTCCAGGTGATCTTAGAGATTCCTCTCCCTGCCGAGCCTCAGTGCCCCCACCTGTAAAAGGAGCTTGTTTCCGGTCAAGCTTCACACCGCCCTGCCCTTCCCCTGGGTCCCTTCCAGGGAAAAGGGAGCTGGAAGAAAGGATTGTTCTGCTTTGCAAGGGGGTCTCCAGTGAAGAAGCCATGGGTCCTCTTGGCTTGTGAACGTGGTCTGGCTGCTCAGAGAGAGCACCGCGCATCCTCTGAACGGAGGAATGGCTGCCCCTCGCTGGTCGTGTGCGAACGGTTTTTGATATATTTTTATATATATCTGGCACACAGTCTTTAGGTATATTTCTCAAGGAATGAGGAGCCTCTTCCGTTAGCCCGCCTTGCCAGGGCTGGGGACCGGGGACGGACAGTGACCAAAGCGGAGTCCATGCCGATGCAGAGCTGGTGAAACCCCAGGCGGCTGCAGGGGGCAGAGCAAGACCGTGGCAGTGAGACCCCAGCCCGGGCCCCCGGCTCTTTCTGGGACCTGCACCTGTAGGTCCTTGAGTTCCAGAGACCGCGCTCCAGAACTCGTTTCCCTTCTGATCTTCATGCTCCGGGCCCCTGGTTGAGGCTTGGCGGGCTGCCCTCCTGACCTTGGACACCAGATTGCCCCTTCGCCACCCCGTGCCCTTTCAGTTTGTTCATCAAGCCCTTGACCTGTGCTCAGTAACCTGATAAACCTGACTGGTTTCCCAGAGGGGTGTTTTGCCCCGTCACCACTGTGCTGGCGTGCTGAGGGAACCTCAGTGAGAGCCTCGCGGGGCTCCAGGTTTGGGGGATGAAGGCCTGGGACTGAGCAGAGCGGGGGAAGAACTATCAGAAAGCCTGGCGTCTTGTCTGTCCGGGTCTCCAGTCTAGCCGGACTCGCTCTGCTGCCCGCTGATAGCAATCCGTTGGCAGCTGTGTTAGACACCATGAACCCTCAGTATCTGCTCGGGTGGGGGTGGGGGCTGAGGTGATGTGGTGGTTGGTAGGGCCTTGGAGTCTGACGCTCATTCACTGGGGGCACCTGAGAAGGTCCCCTGTCGTCCCCGGGTCCCCTCTGAAAATGATGAGACTCCAGGAGATGCCCTGTGGAGACTTCTCAGCTGTAGGAGACTGTCATCATGAATCAGTCCCAGGCTGGCTTTTCTGTAGTGCCGCCCGCCCACGGGGCCTGGTTCCGCAGTCTTTCTTGCCTACCCATCGTCTCCCCGGGTGTGCCTGGGGACATCAGCTGAGGCAAGCGCCAGGGCAGACGGTTCACGCAAAGGAGTGAGCATTCCAGGGCTCCCGGCAGCGTCCCCAGGATACTGCCCTCCAGGCCTCCCTGCCCGTCATTCAGGCCGAGGACCAGGGTTGAGTGCTTTGCTTTCCCGGGACTGAGTTTGACATTCCTTCTGTGGGTGGAGCAGCAATCTTCCAGGGCCCAGGCGCTGTCGGTGTGTCCCCTGCCCCGTACTGAGACGGTTGTTAATTAGTGGAAGTAAATGCAAAGACAGCTCTGAGCTGATGGGCTCGATTCGTGGGGCCAGTGCTATGGAATCTGGTCTTGAACATCTGCTTGGAGTTAGGGGACTTCGTTGTGGGGTCTCTGCAGCCCCGAGAGGTCATGCGTATGGCTTGGAGCCAGGCTTGTCCTCAGGAAGCAAGAAGCAAAGCATGTTTTAGTCATGCCCCTTGAGTCTCTGCCCCACATCTTAGTGATGCTTCATGGACTTATCACGTCTCAGGTCAGGGTTGGGCAATAAGGGGGACAGAGCGTGGGCGTCCGCCCCTCCAGACCCAGCACCGGGATCTTAGGCATCCGTGTGTTCATTCCTGTACTCAGTCCGGAAACATCTCTCGAGGGCTTGCAATGCGTCAGGCACGGTGCTGCAGGCTGACTAATGATAGGAGTGACACACGGTCCCACCCTCAAGGAACCCCTGGTCTAGATGGTGATTCAGAGCCGCTAGAACAGCCTTTCCTGATACAATGTGATCAATTCTGTGAGGCAGCCATGCAAGGCTCTGAGAAAGCCCGGGGAGGGGAGCTAGCCCAGGCTGGAAGTGGCCCACGAAGCGACACCTTGGTGAGGCTGGCTGAGGAAAGGGATGGGGACTCTAGGCAGGTCTGGTCACTTGAGTTCATAATCTCATTCTGGGGTGAGAAGATTCTGGGACAGCAACTTCCGATACCTTCACTCACATGAGACTGCCCATTGCTTTATGTAGAACGGGCTGAATTTTTCTGCGACAGAAGTGTCCACAACAGTCTTTTCTCCCAGCCAAGTACCTGAGGACCTTAGTAATGGGGAGGTCACGTGGTAGACAAGGATCCGGGCCAAGGCAGGGGACAGCCATTGCCCTGCTCCTCTGTCGCGGCCTGTCCTGTCCAGCAGGCAGGAAGTGTGAAGGGCTGGTCACCAGCTTCCATCGGCTGCCTGGCCCTGGCTTCACAGCAGGTTGAGCTGGCACTTCAGTGGGAATGTCCCCAGTGACGCTGGGCGGACCGCTGGAGGGCGTGAGCTGCCCCCTGAAGGTCACAACCCAGCTACACAGAGGAGACTCGGCCTGGCCTTCCCTTCCTCCTTCCTGACCCCCGTACCCTTCCCTTCACTACTTCTCCTCCTCAGAGAGTTCCAGGGGGTTTTCATCTCAGGAAACCTAGAGCTTATAGCCCCAAAGTGTTCACACGTGCCCGAGGAGAGTGATTTCCTTCCTCCTCCTTTACTGCAAAGAGTCAAGTCCCAGTGGGACTATTAAAGGGGAAAGCCCCCTTCTCTTTACCCTGCCTTTCAAGCCAAGGGTATGAGAGGTAACCCCCTCAGGCCACACCGGGAGTCAGGGCCCAGCTCCTGCAAGCCCTCTCTCTCTGGAAGCTCGGGGTGGCTGCTCCTGCCTGAGAAGCCCTGTCACAGGGTGCCAGGAGTCCTGCAGACACTCCGAGGAAAGAGCCGGGAATATGCAGGATGTTTCAAAACCCCAGAATCACCCACTCCATTCCCTTGCCCATGTCGCGTTTACTTTTTTAAGTCACTGCTTATAAAAAGGGATTAAAAAATCTTTTTTCTGGTGGTTAAAATGGAAGTGTTCCCATAGTAGAATACTTGGAGATGGCCTAAAAGAATTCGATCCGGCATTTAGAGTCCCTCCACCCAGAGGTAACATTATTCTATTCGTGTGTACTTCTTTTGCATAGAAAATATACGAACAGTTTTTTTTTTTTAAACGTGTACCACTTTTTTCTTATATTTTTCTGTTAACATTCTATTACATTCTCCAAAAACAGGATTAAGGATTATGATGTCCTTAATGTGAATATAGCCTACACTGCTTAACTATTTCTCTTGCATCGAGTATGTCAGTTATTTCCAGGTTTGTCCTATTCACGTGGCTAGCAGTGGTGGGGAGTGTTTCCTGTTTCTGTCTGGAATTTCTCCTTTTGACCTGCCAGAGACTCCCTTGACCTTTCCTTCAAGTGCAAGCTCAGGCTCCCTGCTCTCGGACACTGTTCCTCAGGCCCCCACAGCACCCCGAGCCTGTGTCACCCCACTTCCTTTCTGGACTCGCGCCTACCTATTTTTGCATCTGATTTTTCTTCCAGACTGAATGCTCTTTTAAGGCAAGGTGCATTTCATGCTCCGGTCTGTACCCTCAGCTCCTCAGTTGGTGACTAGTACATAGTAGGCTCTCAGTAAAAATCTGTTCCGCGAATGCTGCATGAATCTTAGTCTGTGTTTCTCAAGTTCCTTACTATAGATTCCTACGTGTTAAACTGATACGTCAAGGCTTGGGAACAACTTAAAGAAAGATTCTCATTCCCACTTCGCTGTGTCCTTACCAGCATTGATACTACATTTTTTAGTCTTTTTTTTTTTTAAGTTTATTTATTGATTATGAGAGAGAGAGAATGCATACACGCACAAGTAGGGGAGAGGCAGAGAGAGGGAGAGCATCCTAAGCAGGCTCCACATTGTCAGCACAGAGCCCAACGCAGGGCTGGAACTCACACACGGTGACCTCATGACCTGAGCTGAAGTCGGGCATTTAACTGATTGAGCCACCCAGGCGCCCCTACAATTTTTGGTCTTTTTAGGTGTACGTCATTTTGTTACACATTGTAGATAATTGCATTTTTTTCCCTCAAATTGAAGGTTTGTGGCAACCCTGCATGAGTAAGTCTAACAGTGCCTTTACCCAACAGCATGTGCTCTCTTTGTGTCTCTGTGTCACATTTTGGTAATCCTTGCAGTATTTCACACTTTTTCACCATTGCTATATTGGGTGATCTGTGATTAGCGACTGTGACTTCCTGAAAGCTCAGATAATGGTTAGCATTTTTAGCAATAAAATATTTTTAAATTAACATTGCACACTTAATAGCTTAATAGACTACAGTATAGTGTAAACATAGCTTTTATACAGGAAACGAAAAAATTCATTAGACTCATTTTATGGTAATACTCACATCATTGCGATGGCCTAGAACCAAACCTGCAGTATCTCTGAGGTATGCATATGCAAGTTTGATAAGCAAGCGGATGTGTTTTGTAACCTTTGGGCATTACTAAACCTAACTGTATGACCGAACTCTCTGGAGACTTAACATTACACTCAGGTGTGCTTGAAAGAAAGCCTCTGTGGACAGCCCAGGTCGTCCCTCCGGGCTTCAAGCCCTTATTCCTCAGCAAATGGTGACAGGCTCCTGACGCCAGTGTTCTCCTGCCTTTGGAGTTTTATCTGCTCAGCATACCTCTTCTACCGGGTCCAGTTGACTTGGACCAGTCTGCGGGCTGGGCATGTTGTCACATAGCCTATGGATTTTAGGACAGCACTCAATGGAACTTCGAGTTGGCAAAATATTTTTTCCCCTTAAAGCACTTTTGGCAGGGTAATTTTAAGCAGAAGAGTGGGCAGATTTAAAAGCAGTTTTTATGCTTAAATGTTTACCTCCCAAGAACAGAGAGAAAAGGGGGCGAAGGCTGTTCTTCACCAGAAAAAAAAGTGAATGAAATGAGGGACCATTTTCTGGTAGAGGAGGAACCGCTGAAAAGGCACCATGTAGCAGGGACCTGTCTCAAAAGACAGGAGTGTGTGTCTCAGGTCTTTGAAATACAAAGAGACACAGGAACATACTCTCTCTCTCTCTATGCTCTGTGTGTCTCTGTGTCTGTACATGGTTGCTCCCATGGGAAGAGCTGCCATCCCTGTGACAGGGAGTGAGCCGGGCTCACCCGGTGACACGCAGGCCTTTTAAGCGAAGCCCTCCAATCCCCCTGGCTCCTGACAGGGCGTGGAGGCCCAGAGCTGCTGTCCAGGCCTCCCACCCCATCTGTGGACAGTGCCCAGGCTCCAGCGCTGCTGGTTACAGCCGTCACTCTGGCTCCGTTTCCTCACTGCTGTGGCATCATTTTTCCTGAAGGGTTTCAGAAGTAAGGCACAACCACCTAGAGAGGAAGCACTGACTGTGGCGCCGCTGCTGGCCTGGGGTTCTGACTGAGACATGAGTCTGCCTTACGGGCTGTCTCTTCTCTGAGCACTCGCTACCGCCACTGTCTGAAAAATGCTGGCATTAAAACAAGAGCCTGTTCTGCCTGGGAGCTTTGGCCCAAGCACCCTAACAGCAGCAAGATGTGAGTTAGCACAGGGAGGCCCTGAGTGGGGGCCGGGGCCCCATCTTTTTAAGCTTCTCCGAGGGGCACTTCACAGGGCAAGAGCAGGCATCTAAGGTCCTAGTGACTTGACCACGGGCTTGGGCAACTTTGAGATTTTCCAGGCCTGCTTTGGGAAAGTGCTCACACCTGTAATACAGCAGTCAGGGTAGTGTCCATGTGCTAGGGGGTAAACCTTACTACAGGTCTTTTTTTAATGTTTATTTTAGAGAGAGAGAAAGAAAGAGCACGTACATGTGAGTGGGGGAGGGGCAGAGAGAGAGGAAGATACAGAAGCAGGCTCCAGGCTCCGAGCTGTCAGCACAGAGTCTGATGCGGGGCTCGAACCCAGGAACTGTGAGATCATGACCTGAGCCGAAGTTGGACGCTAAAACAACTGAGCCACCCAGGCGCCCCACCTTGCTAGAGCTCTTAATTTGGTTCCATGTAGACTAGATTTGCCTTCATTATCTCCTGATTGTAGACCTGGGCAGCATCGGGGTTACAGCTCACTTCATTCAATCAGGAGAAGCCCGAGGCTACAGAAACGGGGTCAGGACCAGACCCTGTTCCTCGGGGCCTGGCAGCACGTCCTAACTCTGCTGCCTGGCTATAGAAAGCAGTTACCCGGTCGAAGTGGCTCACAGTTTTAGGGGCAGGAGCCGCGCCCACAGCCAGGCAGACTCATCATACTGTGTTTTCGTCTGCTAGCCCTTGCCTCCCTTGCCTCTTGTGGCACAAAACATAGTCCCTTTGTGAAAGAATCAAGGTCCACAAGCTGCAGGTAAGAATTTGATGACAAAGTGACAGCTTTGACTTTGGAGTCCTAGTCAGGAACTTCAGGGGGCAGAGGAGTCACCTTCTCTCAGGACCCCCAGCCTAGGGAGGCCTGTCCACGCATTCTTCCACACCCCCACCACTGTGATCTGAACGATCCGAGAGCTTGTTAAAGATACAAGTTCTCGGGTCCCTGCCCCAAGTTTTCAGTTCCCGGAACTGAAATCTCTGAGGGGCCTCACTAAGAATCCACATTTTAATGAGCTCTCCGGGTGGTGGCTTTGTACAGAAAAGTTTAAGATGTACCCCCGCTCCCCCTCCGCCGCCGCCGCCGCCACCCTACGCCTGAGTCTAGCCATTTGCACTGCCAGGAGGCGTGGGTGCCTCCCTGCTCACAGGTCTCAGAGACCCCCAGCCTAGTGAAGTCTTGGAACAAAAGTTCAGTGACTTTAGGACTCAGTCTGAGAGCGGGCCACCAGTCTTCCTTTTCGGCTTTGCCTTCATTTACCTGGTGAGGGAAAGACACACACGGAGGCTCTGATTGGGTCCCTTTGCCACGCCTCACCGCGGAGCTCCCTCATTGGACAGTTTCACACAGGTGCCTCGCAGGCATTGGGCCCAGCCTATATGGGGCGCATCCCTCAGCCAATCAGCAGAGGCCAGGGAAGCAACGCTCAACTGGGGTGCTCCAGCCTAGGCCGCTTTCACTGTGTTCTCTCCTCATTCTCTAGTCTCCCTTCTCAGTGTTTCCCAGAGTGCGGAGCCACAGGCACCTGGGGAGCCCCGAGAGAATTTGACTGGCTTTGGGTCAGATAGAAGTGGACACATAGCCCAGGTGACACTGTTCTTGGCATACACCTGAGGACAAAGACATCCGTGTCTGCACCCCCGGGGTCTATACAACCGGCAACGACAGTCACGGCTTCTGGAGCGTTTACTCTGAGCCAGGGAGGGTACTGGGCCCTTACTTGCATTGTCTCATTTACTCACTCAGGAACTCGGTGAAATTGGTAGCATTGTACCCATCTTGTGGATGAGAAAACCAAGGCTTTACAGAGGTGAAATGTTAAATGCACAAAGACTACTTAGACCCTAAGAAATGCGCTTCAAATGCTGACACTTCAGGTGGAGAGGCAGGGAGAAAAAAGGCTCAAATGACATGCAGGTGAAATCTGAGTTCTGATCACCCGGGTGATCTCGGCAGGTACCAACTAGTCTCGAGCCTCTCCTCACCTGTAAAATGAAGATAATTGTCGCTTTGCTGTGCACCTTTTGGAGTATGAGGAGGGTGAAATGAAAGTGTCTGTGGAATGTCCTCTGTAAGCCATAAAGCATGGCCTGCTAATGAGGACTCGGGTCCCATGAGGGCAACCCTCTGCTAAATTAGACTTTCTATGAAAGAGGAAAAGCTAAAAATACTATGTAAGGTTTTCTTAAGAAGAGTGAGGGGGGTGGGGTGGGCGAACACAGACTTTGTGGTGAGACAGACCCGGATCTGCGATTCCCCTCTGGCACTCCACAGCTGGTGACTGGAAGTAACCTTTCTGAGCCTTAGTTTCCTTATCTGTAAAATGGGGCTAAAAAGGGAGTCAGGTGAGTTTTAAGTGACATGAGATAACATGAACTCAGAAAGTTGGAAAATAAGGTGGGAAAAAGATACAACCGGGCAACTTTGAAACAAAAGTAAGCTAGAGTGACCATTTTCATATTAGCTAACGTAGAGTGTAACTGAGATGTATCCTAAAGACGAGGATGTTCTGTCATCGTGAAAGGAACAGTAATTTAAAAAGATAACAGTCATGGACATATATGTACTGATTAATATAAACTTGAAATAAAACACCAACAACGGGCAGAACTACACAGGGAAGGAGATAAAGCAACAGTTGGACGTGGAAATTCTAACACATTCCTCTCTGAAAATGTTAAGTAGGCACGGAGGAAACAAGGATAAAGAATTTTTGAAGGCCATGATTTTTTTTTTTACAAAGGACATGATTAATAATCACACATGGAACAGCCATAGAAATTAATCATGCACTAGGCCACAAAGGAATTATCAGTATATTCCAGTGGACTGCCATCCTCCAAACCGTGCAGGCCGTAAAGAAATGGAATCAGAAAGCAATAAATAGCATTAGAAACCTGACATGCCTAAATATTTAAAAATATTACTTATTTTAAAAAAATCGTTGTTTAAAAGGTAGTCATCATGGAAATGACAAAAAAAAAAAAAAAGGGAAGGTAAATCACGAAAACCCTATGCCAAAAATCATAGGGGAAATTAAACTTCGAATTTATCACACACCAAACCCTGCAAATAAATTCAACTCTAAGAAAATAAAAGGGCAGCTGGTTTAGATCAAAGAAATAGGGAAGGAAATAAAAAATATAAGGATGAAAGTGAACAGAAATTTTAATATAAAGGTAAAGGGAAAGAAAACTCTTAACAACCACTAAAGCTCGTTGTCTGAAAGATTAATACATGGGTAAAACCTTTGTCAAGCTAGATCTACTAAAAAATAGAAAAAGATAAAAATAAAATGTGGAATAAAAGCCGAAATAACTACAGATAATGCAGATTTAAAATGGAATATTAGAGGGGCACCTGGGTGGCTTAGTCTGTTGAGCATCTGACTTTGGCTCAGGTCATGATCTCATGTTTCCTGAGTTCGAGCCCCGTGTCAGGATCCCCGCTGTCAGTGCAGAACTCACTTAGGATCCTCTGTCCTCCTCTTTCTCTGTCTCTCCCCCACTTGCACTCCTCTCTCAAAAATAAAAAAACATTTTGAAATAATAATAAAATATTATGAGCAAACCCATATCAATACCTTTGAAAGCCTAGATGAACTAGATACATTTCTAGAAAAATATAAATGCCAAAGTCGCCACAATAAAAGATAAGTAGACCTTGAATACACCATCAACCACCAAAAAGAGAAAGGGTAACTTCCTTCCCCAAAAAGCCTCAGGCCAAGATGGCTTTATAGATAAGACACATTAAACTTCATCGATCAGATAATTTCTATTATTTACAGGTTGTTTCAGAAAATAGGATACGGAAGAGCTGTCCCACTAGTTTTATAATTTATTATAAGATCTTTGCACCAAAACTGGGTATGAATTGTACAAGAACGAACACTGTAGGGGTCACATTGAATCCTAAGTGTATAAAACCTAAACAAGACCTCATTCTGACTACATGTATTACTTCAAGTGGGGCTTTCCTGAGAACTAGAGATGGTTTTGTATTATAAAGAAACATCAGTTAAGTTGACCATGTTAATGAACAAAGATAAAAAGATAGCATTATCTCAATATCTATGTATGTGTTGAATATAGTTCAATACCCATTAATAATGAAAACTCTTGGAAATTTACTGAGAAGAGCTTCCTCAACCTGATAGAGGCTGTCCTCTAAAACTCGACAGCAAAAATCATGCTTCATGGAAAAACTTCCATTTGAGGCCAGGAACAAGGTAGAGCTGCTCGCAATCACCGCCCCTGGGCCTGGCTGATGAAGACAAACTTAAGAGAAAGAAGGATAAGAAAAAAAATTGTTACTGGAGATTAGAAGTATGTACAAATAATCTATGAGACTTAATGACCAATTAGAACTAGCAACAAATTTCAACAAAGTTGCCGGAAAATGAAATGACATTTTTAATAACTGCAAAGCCCACAAAGTAATCTAACAAAAATGCATGGGATTTTTATAGGAAAAGCTTTATGATCTCAAATGTGAACGCAACCTAGTGTGAATTAACAAAGGGAAATACTCTGTTCATGGCTGCAAAACGTAATACTGTAAAGCTGTCCGTTCTCCCACCAATTTATAAATTTAAGAATATAACCATTACAATCCAGGAAGATTTTTTGGAGGGAAGATTGACAAGATTCTAAAATTCATATGGAAGTGATAAATACCTACTATTAGCTAAATCGGTTTGAAAAAGAAAAGCAAACAGAGAGGAATCACCCTACCCCGGTCATGTTGCAAAGCCAGAGTGATTAGCACAGTGTGAGACTGGCAAGGAACAGGCAGTCAGGCCATAGAGTTCAATGCCAGGTTCAGAAACACACCAGAGTACACATGAGAAGCTGACAGATGAGGGAAGTCGCTTCACAAGTCAGGAGGAAAGGCAGACTGTTTGTTGGTATGTGATATTAGAACATTGCCTTAGTGGGCGTGTGGAGAGAAATGAAAGTATAGGCCTGTCTCACCTGCTGTAAAAAATTTCAGACGGATTGAAGACCCAAGTGCAAAAGCTAAAATATAAAGCCGATAGATAAAAGCGTGGATTAACTTTGAGAATTTGGAGTAGGGGGGGAAAGGCCAATTATAATGAAAATATGACTAATTTGTCTCCATCACACTGAGGGCACACTGGGTCTGAGCTCGCTAAATGTCCATCGCTCTTATGTCGTCGCCTGGCCCAGGACGTACCCTGGGGCCGTCACAGAGAGGGTGGACTGGCTCTCGAATTGGCTCACTGGGTGCTGAGATTTAGGCCGAGGGAGAGCCGGCAGGGTGCCTAAGGCAGAACAGGGTGACTCGATGGTCTCTTATTGTCCTGGCCTAACTTGCCGCTCTTGTCAGGGCATCAGACTCACTGTCTAGGGGAATCTCTTAGCGGGGAGCCCCAGTCACCAGTGCGGCTGGCCAAGAGACCATGAAATCTGTGTGGGCCCTGGGCATTCCGCTGCTGTCTGTGCCGTCAGGGCGAGTGCGGGCCCCTCCAATGCAAGGGGCGGGCTGGTCATCGATGCTTCACAACCAATCCTGATGGAACTCCAGAATCATGCGAGGAGCTTGTTAAAAATAAATGGCAAGGCCCCACCCTGAAACACTCTGAGTCAGTAGGTGTGAGGCAGCTCAGGAATCTTTGGCTCCCAAGTGTGGCCAGGGTTGGACCTGCCAAGCTGGATCACTTTTTCAGGGTGCAGGAGATCAGAACCCAGTTCCCAGGGGGTACAGAACCTCCTCTGGGTCCTCCCCTGGAGAGGCAGGGGGTCCATGAAGGGGGTGTGCACATAAGGTGTGCCCCGGGGCAGGATGGGAGTGCAGTGGTCAGGATGGAAGGAGGAGAGGGAGGGGCCCAGCCAGCAGGCTTGGGCAGAAGAGGCACAAAGGTGCCAGAGAAAGCCTAGCTGTAACCCACATTTCCCCTTTGTGGGGGTCCCACTCCTGCACCTTGTTACCCTGATTTTGTACTGGAATGGTCTGTTAATTGTCTGCTTCCTTTACCAGCCTACGAACTATTCGAGGGCAAGAATCTTGCATTCATTTATGCATTCATTCATTCCACAAATATTTATTAAGATATTCATATGCCAGGGACAGGCACTAGTAGGGAACAAGGCTGAGTCGGCCCACGAGAGCCTCCAGTCTAGTAAGAAGGCGGGCAGACAAGCAGCTCTCATAAGGTGTGTTAAATGTCTCAAAGGAGAACCAGCAGACACCTAATGGGGACACGTCTCTCTGACTCGAGAGATCAGGAAAGGCTGCCTGGAAGAAGTGAAGTCAGAGATAGTGGCGGTGTCCGTTTCAGCCCCATGTGCAGGAGTTTTTACTTCAGCGCTGGGCAGCGTGAGAGGGAGCAACGACAGGGTCTCACCCTCCGTTTGCCTGGTACCAGCCTGGGACCCGACCCAGGGCAGCAGCAGGGAAGGCGTGGTGACCAGGCTGCTTCTCCCCCGCTGAACCAGATAGGCTGGCCCTAATCCCTGCCTCCTTCCTTCAAGATTCCTTTCCCACCATTCCTTTCTGTTCCTGTGGACTGGGCCAGCTCCCCCTCTGGGGACCAGGCAGTGATATTCCTTCAGCACCCGAGCCTATTAGATGCTTCTCCAAGGTAGTGTGGAGCCCTGCCCAGGGCCGGGGAACCTGGGGCTGGGAGAACGGCTTGATGTTCCGGGAGTCTCAGAAGCCCTGGGCTTCTCTGACTTCTCTAGGGTGTTAAAAACTCCTTAGGAGAACTGAATTGCTTCTCACTCCTTTGGGAATGGCTCTCCTCTTGGGCCAGGGGTCTAGGCCAGGGTCTACGTTTAGGCCTTCAGGGCATCCCCAGAGCTAGCCCAGGGCTTGGGTGCGCCAGGAGTGTGACCTGTGTGGACACATTTCCTTCCTCACCTTGGGAGTTCCTGTCCACCATGAATCTGATCCCGAGGTGGCCTTGTGCTCAGAGGACTTGGTGACCGTGTTGGTAGCCATTGCCATGATTTTACTGATCCATGTTTTGTGCCAGACACCAGTACGGTGGTGTCCCTGATACCCCTTTGTCCCTGAAAACCTTGGGGCTTGGGGTGGGGGTCTGTGAGAAGCTCAGCAGACATTGGCAGAGACTGAGACTCTTGCCAGGAAGGAGTTGAGCACCCTCAGGTCATGCAAAGGTTAGCCAATAGGATTGTCACTTCTCCTGCCCACAAGCCCCCCCCCCCCCCACACACACACCCAAGGAAGCGGCAGGACTCACCCAGCAGGCACAGTGGCTGGGCCTGTGACCTGAAGGAAGCTTCCCTATGTGACCATAGATCTGGCCTGCTGGGGGAGGGGCTCCTGGGAGCTGAGGGGGGCATTCCCATTCTCCAGTTGCCTATGAAATTGGCCTTCAAACTGGCAGTTGTTACCTTAGGAATCGATACAGTCCTACGGAGGCTGAGTGGAAAAAGGCAGACTACCAAATCACGGGGACCTCAGTTTCTGTGGGAACTGCATATCCCTGTTTCCGAAATAGGCCGGAGGGAAACGTGTGAACCTGTGAACGGTGGTTATCCCTCGGCATTCTCTGATGAAGTATTTTTCCTTTTGCTTAGATGTATTTTCTAATTTTTCTCCAGAGTCCATGATTACTTGTGGCATTAAAAGGACTAAAGAGGAGGGAAGTAGCAAGGAGCAAAGTTGGGTAGTACCCTGGGCCAGCCCCAGCGTGGGGGGGGGGGGGTCCTGTGTATCGACTGGGAAGGAGGGGCTTATTTGCATAAGCAAACGAAGGGGTTCCAGGCTCGCCCTTCCAATCTGAGGGCTGCAGGAAACAGTGTGGGGGGGATGGGGGGTGGGGGGGGTGGGGAGGAGGAGCAGTCTCCCTAGAACCAAGCACATGTGTGCAGGGCTTCCGAGCCCAGGGGTAGTGTCAGTGTTGGCCGTGCGTTGGTGCAGTCCGGTTGCCTGCCGCCTGCCCCACCAGACGCTGCGCTCCGGGGCAGGGCTGGCCGAGTCTCCTGGCTCGTGCCAAGTGGGTGCTGAGCGGGGGCGGGGAGGAAGAGCAGAGGTGCGTGTGGGGTGGGAGCCAGAACCTGCCCAGGGCTGCTGTGCCTCTGGTTCTCCGGGCCGCGCAGGTGTTGAGTCTAACTTACCTTCGGGGCTTCTGTTCCCTAGATCCACTTCCCAGATGTGGAGCGAGTCGAGTGGGCCAACAAGGTAAGGCCGGGCGGGTATGGCGGGGCTGGCTTCCTTCTAGGCCTCACCCTCCTGGTAGTCCTAGGCTGAGAGTGGGGGGCCAGGCCGCGCACACGGACAGGGGCCTCCTGGCGGTAACTGCTGGTGGGGACAGAGGTGGCTTGTGCTGGTTTCTTTCCCTACCCACCCTTAGAGATCTTCTTATTACCAATGATTCTATTTAAAACAAAATGAAACAAAACTTATTTTAGGGTGAAATTAAAGCTTGGCCACAGCTGCAATGTTAGAAAATACAGAGAAGTGTAGAGAAAAATGCAGCCTCCCAGTGGCCCACGAGGCCAAGATCAGCGCTTCCTAGGGAGAGGAGCGCCGCGGTCCCCAGCAGCTGCCACACTGGCCCTGGTGGCCAGCCCAGATCTGCCAGCTCTGACCGTGCAACCCTGGGCAGGCTGCCTCCCCTCCCAGAGCTGGTTCCCCCATCTGTGCAACAGGAATAATTATGGTCCCTGCCTTGGGAGGCCGTGCGGGTTAACGAGGTAATGAATGCTCCCCAGTGCCTGGGATGTCATGAACACTGTCATCATCCATGTGACTGCTGTTAGATCGTGCAGGGGAACTCCCGCAGGCTCTGCCGCCCTGCCGCCAGGTGCCTCAGCGGGGGCCCGGGCCCCGCGACTCCAGGTCTAGCCCTGTCTTACAGATGAGGAAACAGAGTCTGGCCCCTCTCGGGAGAGCCTACGCCTGTCCCCTAAATGTGACAGTTCGTGGATCCTCCCACCCACTCAAGTGTTCTGACTCAGGACTTTTTCTGATATGAACTTTGCCTCTGTTCTGGTTAGTACAGCCATAGCAGGAATGACTTGAGTTAGGTGTTAAGAAAGGATTCCCGATGGTTTTTGAGTGAAAGTTGATAGTCCCGTGTTACCAAAGATGTCGTTGCCGTGTAGATCAAAAAACGTTTCCAGCAGGGGTGCCTGGGTGGCTCAGTCAGTTAAGTGTCCGACTTTGGCTCAGGTCATGATCTCACAGTTCATGGGTTCAAGCCCCGCGTCGGGCTCTGTGCTGACAGCTCAGAGCCTGGAGTCTGCTTTGGATTCTGTGTCTCCCTCTCGCTCTGCCCCACATACGCTTGTGCTTTCTCTCTTCTCTCTTTCAAAAATAAATAAACATTAATTAAAAAAAAAAAAACCAAAAACTCCCAGCCTGCAGGCAGAAGTTGGATGAAGTGGGTTGCTGCTTTCAGAGGAGTGACCAGATTTCTGTGGATTAATGCCGGGCCCAGGGCCCCCGGGACAGACCTTGTTCTGTGCCCACAAAGTGGAGTGCCTTCTGCTTGTGTCCACTAGTCCATGGGTACCCTTGTGTGTTACATCTTTCTTTCTTACCCTGACAAACAGAGTCCCACACAAGGTGTTGGGGACGTGTGACTGGTGGGACGAAGCTCCCGCCCTCAGTTCAGGGCATGGGTGGGGAGACCACTGGGTAGACAGACCACACACCGAGGCACCACGTGCGTCCCGTGGAGCTTGTGCTCAAGATGCACTCGGTAAACGACAAAGCAGTGAGACAGGAAGATGGACCGGCCCCTAACGGGGCCCCAGAGAGAGCTGGAGGCAGTAGAGCCCTGAAGCCTCTCTGGGAAACGGGAACTGCATCTTTTTTTTTTTTTAATATTTATTTTTGAGAGAGAGAGACAGAGCATGAGCAGGGGAAGGGCAGAGAGAGAGGGAGACACAGAATGTGAAGCAGGCTCCAGGCTCTGAGCCGTCAGCACAGAGCCCGACATGGGGCTTGAACCCACAAACAGTGAGATCATGACATGAGCTGAAGTTGGACGCTTAACCAACTCAGCCACCCCGGCTCCCCGGGAACTGCATCTTTAAACTCTGTCCCCTCTCTGCTGCCCTCCCTCTCCCCGGTCCCATGCTCTCTTCCCAGACCCAGGCCACCAGTCATTCTGCTGCAGAGATCAGCCCAAGGCAGCCTTTTTTGATTGTTAGAAAAAAATAAATCCACAGGAAGCAGTTTAGCTTTCTCTTCTGTGGTTCTTTGTCCTTAAGCCTCTGGCTCCTGCTACTTCCTGGTTACTCCACAGTGTTGATTCTGATAGCTCACGTTTTAGCACAGAACCAAAAGTTGCATCATATTAGGTCTAGTGACCATTTCGTGGTGTTCTGCAAAACAGCACCAAGTCTTGGGGACCCGCTGCCTGAGCCAGCGTGAGAACCACTGTTGTAGTTATGCGAGGTTTGATGGACAGATGGACGGATAGATGCATAGATGGGTGGGCAGGCAGGCTGTGGGCGCTGCAGTGTAAGGGCCATGGGACCCTCACCCCTGGGGCCAGGTTGTCCCGGGCAGCCCTGGGTCTCGGGTGGGGGACACAGGCCTGACCCCCAGGAGCCTCTTGCTGTGGTCACAGATCATCTCTCAGGTCTGGCCCTACCTGAGCGTGATCATGGAGAACAAGTTCCGGGAGAAGCTCGAGCCCAGGATCCGGGAGAAGAGCATCCACCTGAAGACCTTCACCTTCACCAAGCTCTACTTTGGACAAAAGGTGGGTGATGCCTCAGGAGGCGCAGCCTGTATCTGCTCTGCAGCCTTTTCTCTGTCCCAGACCCTGTCCCGGGTCACTCGGCCCTGACAGAACATCCCAGGGGACCTCACTGGGGGCCCGGCCGCCACCTGCCCTGCTCAGCCTCTCAGCCTCGGTATAGACCCCTCACCCCCGAGTCCCGGCCCTACCATCTCTGCAGGGTCTAAGGAAGCCTGGCTCAGAGAGAACAAAAAGGAACGGTGGGAAATAAGTCACTTTTCTCAAACCAAAGTTTGGAAACATGCCATACAATGAAGCCAGCCAGTTATAAAGATGTCCAAGTGATGCTTGCTAAGGCATCAGCCAGGGAGAACACACCTTCACGGAGGGAGGTAGTGCCTCAAAGTGGTGGGTCGTTTCCTGCCAAATGATCGATTCTGGCAGTCAGCGTCACAAGCCCAACCCTAGTTCTGTGAAGATAATAGGTGGCCCAGGATAGAAGAGGTTTGCACCCGACACACCCAACGTCACGTCCTCATTCTCGACACCTTCCTAGTCTGTCCTCGTGCCCTGTTCCTGCTGCCCCAAAGTGCCCCACTGATGTGTCTTATTTTCGTTGTTTGAAAATTCGTCCCCAGGGGCACCTGGCTGGCTCAGTCGGTGGAGCATGCAACTCTTGATCTCAGGGTCATGGGTTTGAGGTTCATGTTGGGTTTAGAGTTTACTTAAAAAAAAAAAAAAAAAAGGCATCCTCCAGGCAAAGAACTGCTGTGATGTCCGTCACTCGGGAAACCAGAGGCGCCGGCCTGTGGTCTGCTGTGGGACAGGCAGGTGTCAGAGTGCAGGCCAGCCTGCCGAGAGCGTCTGTCTGCCCCGAAGTGTGTGCCAGCACCGCCCCGCTGGCCACCTGAGCGGGGCTGGGATCCGGCACACCTCAGCCCTGGAGATTCTGGCGTATGCCGCTCAGACTCAGCCAGGACTGGCTGGTCCCGGCATCTGTTGGTTCATTTGCTCATTCCCTGGTTTGTTCATGTAGACTTTATAGAACCTGGCTGTGAGCGAGACACCGTAGACAGAAATGGGTGTGGCTGTGGCCCTGCCTTCAGAAAAGTCACTGTCCTGGGTGAGACAGTCGTATAAACTGGTGGACACAGCAGGGTACGCACAGTGGGGGAGGAATGCGTGAATTCAGGAGCGGAGGGGTGCGGGGTAGTCAGGGAAGGCTGCCGGGACCGGGCCATGTCTGAGTTGGCATTTGAAGGAGTCAGCAGGCTACGAGCTAAGAAGCCGGCAGACCGCTGTGTTCACCGCAGATGCCCGTGGGTTGGGGTGCTGCCGGGAAGCCGTCCCTTGTCACAGCAGAAGCGGGCCGAGAGGTGGCTCCAGGCTGTGGGAAGTCCATTACGGTGCCCCAGCCTGCTTCTCAGTCTTCCGCTGGCTTCTCTGGGTCCTTAATATCGAGGCCCTGGAGGCCAGGGTGGAGCCAGGTGCTGTGTAGCCTGAAGCTTCTACAAGAAAGAAAAAGAACGTGGGGCGCCTGGGTGGCTCAGTCGGTTTAAGCGTCTGACTCTTGATTTCGGCTCAGGTCATGATCTCAGGGTCGTGAGATGGAGCCTTGCGTCTGGCTCCATGATGGGCGTGGAGCCTGCTCAAGGTTCACTCTGTCCCCCTGCTGCTCACGCACTCTCTCTCTCTCAAAAAAAAAAAAAAACAAAACAAAACAAAAAAACACATAAATATAAATGTAAAATCAGGAAAAAATAAATAAATATGAGAAAGAATGGCAAAGTAAACCACAGCAAACTCCATATTGAGAAAAGCTGACCTACCACACATATCACAACCTCTGGAGAAAGTACATAATGATTTTAATTAAATTGCTCGAGATGTCCCTAATAATCCTTTTTTCCTTGCATTTTTGGTTCCATACTCTCTCTCTGATAGGCTTTTCATGTGACAATGCGTTTGTAAGTGTCACTTTCTAGGGAGAGAACAGGAAGATAATGGGATCTCCTCTGGTATGGCTGGACGGATTTTTTTCTCTAGCATTTCGTTGTGAAAAATCTCAAGCATACAGAAAACCCGAGAGCGTTCTGCAGTGAGCCGCGTGGATCGAACAACTGCTGGCCGTTTGGTGTATTTGCTTTAGCACACATCCATGCATCTGTTTTTCCGCATCGTCTTTAAAAAAAAATTTTTTTTAATGTTTATTTATATTTGAAAGAGAGAGGCAGGGTGTGAGCCGGGGAGGGACAGAGAGCGAGGGAGACACAGAATCCGAAGCAGACTCGAGGCTCCCAGCTGTCAGCCCAGAGCCTGATGTGGGGCTCGAACTCATGGACCGTGAGATCATGACCTGAAGTTGCTTAGCTCAGATGCTTAACAGACTAAGCCACCCAGGCACCCCCACCTCATTGTCTTTTTTTTTAATGCATTTCAAACTAGATTGCAAACATTAGTGAACTTCAACCCTGACTACTTCAGCATGACTATAACTCAAATTCAAATGATACTTATTTTTTATTCTTCATAAATAATAACCACACCCCTACTCCAATGCCCAGTAGCCTCCTGGCAGAAGGTGAAGACACCCAGGATAGGAGAGATTACTTGGCAGCTCAGCCCTCAGTCCCAGAGGCTGCAAGACCATGACGCTGGGTCATGGAGGGCTGGGTCAAGGGCAAGGCACTTTAGTTTCTAGGGTCAGATCCCTCAGCCAGGGATCCTGCCCTCTACCCTTGCCCTTGGTGGCCAACACCTATTCATACGCCAGAACCGTTTAAATTCCTCCTCCTCCAGGAAGCCTTCACTAACTTCTGCCCACCCCAGAGGAGGTTACTCCTGAAATCTCCAGGTCCCCATGTGACAGCAGGGGCTGCACCTCATCCCAGCCTCCCCTGCCACCCTCTCCTGTGCTGGGCTTCCAACCCCCGAGGGCAGGCTCAGCCCGTCTTGCTCCTGGCCTTCTCCCTAGTCCAGTGCCTGGCACAGAGCAGGTGCTCCGTAAATACCTGCGCTAGGAGAGAGAGGGAAGGACGGGTGCGCGTTCCAGGGAGGGAAGGATCACAGTGCCAAGGACAGACAGGGGCCGCAGTGTGAATTTCTGTTTGTGCCTCATCCCGGGAGTGCAGTGGCCGTGTCGGTTGTGGTGGACAAAGCCCAGTGCTGGGCAAGGGGCCAGCAGCCATCCTCGCTGCCAGATCCCTGCTGACCTAGCCCTCTGGCGTCTCTTCCAGTGCCCCAGGGTCAACGGCGTCAAGGCGCACACTAACAAGCGCAACCGAAGGCAGGTGGTCCTGGACCTGCAGATATGGTGAGCCCTCGTGCCTGTGTGGACCGGGTGTGGGCACAGGGAACACTGTGTGAGAACAGCCAGTTTGAGGATGGAGTAGCAGGGTGATGCTCGGGTTTGGGGTGTGAAAGTGCCTCACAGCGTACACAACCCCCCACCGCCCTGGGCTGGAGCAGGGCAGAGTACCAGGAGTCCTGGATGGTCCCAGGGAAGCCACTGCTGCTGGACCCCTCAGCCCGGGCCTGGCTTCTCCCGTAAGACTAGCACCAGGCATGCTCGGGGTGCCAAGGCCCAGGCAGCACAGCTTTCTTGGGGGTCAGGGCTAGTCACCTGGAGGCCAGAGCAGCTGCCTTAAAGCGGCAAAAAGATATGGGAACTTGTGGTGAAGCCCAGGGAGCTCTTAGCACGGGCTGCGAGAGAGCCGTGGGAGAGGTGGACTCTGGAGCCCCTCCAGACAAAGGATGCAAAGCCACACGAGTGACTAGTTCAGTGGGTTGGGCAAAGGAACCTCTTTTAAATGATGTTTGTATCAGGCTTGAGTCTGAGAGAAGGGACATTCAATCCAGGAAGTCTTCCTTGAGGTGGTGAGATTTGAATTGTGCTTTAAACGACCAAGGATCAACTCCCAAAGTTCCAGAAGGTTGCCATTCCTCTCCAGTGCCTCATTTCCTGTCCTTAGCCCAGAGACTGGTACTGAGAGCGTATTGGGAAGACAGAAATCAACTCCGGAACGCCCATTCCCGTCTGGGGGCTGGTCTCAAGCGTGCTGGGATGATGATGGCTCTTGGGCACTCCTGGCTCCAAGGCTCTGCCACAGGGTCCTTGTATCAATAGCTGAGGCACATCAAGGCCATCTGGCACTCAGCTTCTCAGCCAGTTCAGGCAGCCCCTGGAGTCCCTAGGCAGCCACTCCCTACCCGGCCCAGCTCCTCGGAGGGTGCTCAGCATTTCCGGGACACCCAGCTCCTCTGCCTGTCCTGCAGGTATTTAAAGGCTCCCCCAGCCCCCACTCTATCCCCTTAGTCAGAGGACCCTTTGACAGAGTCTCATGATCTTTACCCTCAAAGGCACCCATTCTGGCTCCCTGTTGGGAGCCCGTTACTTGGTAAGTGCTGCCAGCTAGACTCAGGTTCCTGTGTCCTCGGGGAAGAGACCTGAACAGAGGGCAGGTTCAGAGCAGTAGCGGGGGCGGGCAGTATGTCTGTCCATCGAGAGCTCTCCCTTCGCATCTGTGGGGTGTCACGGGGCACAGTGGTGCCCACAGCCCCTGCCCTTGTGGGCAGAGGTAGGGATATGCACATGCACCTGGGTGAAGGGGCGGGTGGGGCTGCCTCCCAGGGTCTGGGCTCACGTCAGTATCTTGGCGGAGCTGAGAGCGGCTAAGGCTTTTAGGGAGGCCATATCCGGGTGATGCAGGGCTCAGTCTCGGTGGCTGCCTGGACTTGGGCCGTGTGGCCCTGGGCAAGCTTCCTGATCTCTCTGCATGTTGTACCTGCCCTCTGTCCCTCCCTGCCTTCAGCTACATTGGGGACTGTGAGATCAGTGCGGAGCTGCAGAAGATACAGGCCGGCGTGAACGGGATCCAGGTAAGTGGAGCCTGGTGGGACCGCCCGCTCCCCGTTCCTGCTCCTGGGGCGGGAGGCTGAGAGGGGGAGGTGGGCTCATGCTGGAGCAGGCTGCAGAGAAGGTGATGACCCCAAATACAGGCTGAAAATGATCCAGGGACTCCAGGCCTGAGGTTGTGTGGCCAGGAAGAGGCGACTGGGCCCTATCAACCTGCTGCCTGGCCCCATGGCCCCACGGCCTCTGTTCGTACAGTCCCCCCAGGGAGACATCAGCTGCCCAGGGAAGGGGAGGGTTCTGTTTATGGAGTGATGCAGAACTAGAGCTTAGAAATGAGGCGGATGGAGGAGGTAGAGATCTCTTGTGGTAGAGGAGTAATCCGGGAGCTGGGACCCCACTGGCTGGGCGGGCCTGGAGTGTGGGCCAGAGGTGGAAGGCAGTGGTGGCTAGCTCTGTGGCAGAGAGGTGGCAGCTGTGTGCAGCTTTCTGTTTCCCAAGTACAGTCCCTGTGGCAGCAGCAGGTGGCCCTGACGTTTGGGGGTAGCCTCGGCAGAGCGCAGCAGGTGCGGGGGTCGGGGGGACCGGGGTCCCACGCTGGCCCTCTGGGCCCATCCAGTTGCAGGGCACGCTGCGGATCATCCTGGAGCCCCTCCTGGTGGACAAGCCCTTCGTGGGAGCCGTGACCGTGTTCTTCCTTCAGAAGCCAGTAAGTCCCGGAGAAAGCCGAGGGCCCCGGGAGCCGGCCTGAGTCCCGGAATAGAACTGCCTTAGGCCAGCAAGACCTGGCTACTCCACACGCCTTGTCTGATGTCACCTGAGGCAGCCCGAGGGGCTCGAGACCAGGAAACAGCTCGGGAGAGTGGCTTGCCGAGGTCACACAGGGGGACCGAGGTGGAGAGGAGGGTGTAACTCAGACCTCTGAGCCCAGGCCGGCCCGTGGCCGTGTGCCCTGCTCTCCCGGTGCAGCCGCCCCCAGCCGAGGCCCGAGCAAGACTGAGAGGTGCCCTTACCTGCCCGCCACCCCTGCCACCAGCGGGCTGGGTTCTCCCTGCTGGCGGGTGCGAGGTGCTTGGTAGAGCGACCCCCGCCCCGGGCTTCTGGCTTCTTCCAGCCTAACAGCCTCCCTATGTCCCTGCAGCATCTGCAGATCAACTGGACAGGCCTGACCAACCTGCTGGACGCGCCAGGAATCAAGTGAGTGCCTGTGAGAGCCGCCGGGCAGACCCCAAGGGCGAGGCCCTCCAGTGTGGGGTGGCCGGTGACTGCAGCCGCACCACGGCCATCCCTCCCTTCTGGTTCTCTGTGTGAATAGGGGGGCACCAAGTTGTCCCCGCTCTGGGGGCAAAGGTGTGGGTGGGTTTGGAGTGGGACCAGGAGGCTAACAGCGTTGCTTGGCCTCTGTGGGCAGGCACTGCACCCAGAACACACACACACACACACACACACACACTCACTCACTCACTCACTCACACACACTCACACACACACTCACACACACACACTCTCACACACTCACACGCTCAAACACACAGGCACACGCTGTCAGGGGAGATGTCTTGGGGGAGGCCGTGTGGGCTAATGAGAGAGCCAGACCCAGCCAGCCAGACCGGGCCCCTGGCTCTGTTGCTCAGCAACCGTGTGACTTCTCTGGACTCTTCCTCAGTGAAAGGGGAGCCGGGTTCTTCTATGTCGTGGTTCCCGGGAAGACACTCAGGTGTGTGCAGTGGGACCGCGGGCGTCTGCCCTCTTTCAGCTGTACTTCATCCCCTCCCCCTCCCAAGGAGGAGTGGTGACAAGCCCGCATGGCCTCCCCTGGCCATGGTCGCAGAGGGCAGCTAGCTGTCACAGCAGGGGCCAGCAAAGAGAAGCTGCTCTGGGAAATGGCAGCTTCCTGGGAGTGGCCGTGGCGGCCCGCACTCAGAGCCTCAGGCCCCCTGAGGGGAGCAGAGGAGGGCTCCAGCCCCACATGGACACATGTCCCCAGGAGGCAGGGACAGCTGGGCTGGCTAGGGCAAACACCAGCGGGCTCAGGTCCCCTGCCTGCAGGGAGGACCCCTGGCTCGCTCCTGGGGACGACCCCACCGACCCCGGCCCCTAGATGCAGAGAACCTGGTCTCGCATGGTCTCATTCAACAGACCTTTCCTGAGCGCCCGCTCTGTGTGCCAGCCTGTGCCAGGCGCCGTCCCTGCTTCCCTGCTGGGGGAGGGAGTCCGGCAGCGAGCAGAGAACTCTGAGGGTGTGTCAGGGAGCGGAGGCGCTACTGGGGCAAACACTTAGCCAGCACTTGCTGTGCACCTGATGCTGTGCTCTGCCCTCGACGCGCCTTCGCTCTCATAACCACCCCACGAGGTAGTATTAATACCCTTGCTTTAGAGATGAGGAAACAGGTCCAGAGAGGTTAGCAGCTTACCCAGGGTCACACAGCTCGTGGGTGGTGGAGCCGAGATTTGCACACAGGCTCCAGGCCATCACTCTTGGCTACCACGCCGTGCAGCCTCAGAGAACAGAGCGGGATTGGGAGGAGGGAGGTCAGGGGGTGTCAAAATGTCCCTCCCTCCCCCCCAGCCAGGCAGGCTGGGGGCGGGGACGTTCTCCGTTGGTTGGGCAGGGTCCACCCCACCCACCACGCTCCGCTCCTGGTTCGAGCTCTGGGGATGGGTGGAGGGGTGGGCGGCCTCTACAGCCGGTCATGCCCCCTGTCCCCAGCGAGGTGTCAGACAGCCTGCTGGAGGACCTCATCGCCGCCCACCTGGTGCTGCCCAACCGCGTGACTGTGCCTGTGAAGAAGGGGCTGGATGTGACCAACCTGCTCTTTCCTCTGCCCTGCGTGAGTAGCCGCACTGGCCCCGGAGCACGGGGCCCGGCGCTGGGGGAGAGACGGGCTGGAGGAGGGAATGCCTTCTCAGGTGGTAGGCCTGGTCTCTGCCCTGTGAGAGCAGGGCATCGTCATGTTATTGGGCGAGGACTGAGTCTTGGGAAGATTGACCGTCTTGCCCAAAGCCACCCACCTAGGGAGGGGCAGAGCCCAGGTGGCATTCCTTCCTGGATGCTGGGCCCCCCCACCACCTGCGCAGCCTGGGTCGGGTACTGTGGGCAGTCACCCCTGCCCCCAGGAAACTAGGAGACTCCCATCCTCTCTTCAGGGACACGAGGCTCCCAACTCCATCATTCGGTGGTGGAAAGAATCTTTGGGGTACACTGGGAAGAACATTCAGTCGAGCCAGGACGTGGGCCTTCCCGTGTGCCCAACCCCACTGCCCCCCATCCTGGGCCCTGTTTGGGAAGCCCCTGAGGACAGCCATGTGGCCTCCCTACAGTAGGTGCCCTTCAGGGCCAGGAGTCAGGGCTGGGGAGAGGGGTATGCGCCCATTTCTCCCCCAGGGCCGGGTGTGAGGCAGCAGCCTGCTCTGGCCGCACCAGCGTGAGCCCGGGGCCGGGCAGGGAGGCAGGGCACATGTCCTCTCAGCTGCCCCGCGCTGCGTTCAGCAGTCTCAGAATAACACACAACCCCATGACCTTTGTTTCTGTTACCGAAAACAATCTGTCCTCCGGGGATATCCCCCTCAAGAGGGACTGGAAAGTTGCTGCGGTTTAAACCCACTCGGAATAGTTCTCTCTGCGTGTCTGCAACAACTGGCCATGAAAACTGACATTGATCCGTTTCACTCCATTTTCTATTCTTAGGGCTTAAGTTTTACCATAACCTCCTTTCACATTCATGTAAAATGTTTGCAAGCTTCAGAAGGCCAATATGAAAAACGGACTCAGTCTTAAGGGGTCGGGCTTCTATCCCTTCTTCCCTCCACCTGACCTCCCCCATACCCCTTCATCGCTGGTTTCCTAGAACGAGCAGCTGCACACATACTACAGACACGGTTGTGCGTGTGCATCTGGTGATGGTCATGTTCCCCTTCGATGGACGGCAGCAGCCTAGCTGTCCCCACCTTGCCTCCGTCACTCCATATGTCACGGGCACCACTCCGTGACAGTGTAGACAGAGCCCGTCCTCGTTGCTGCCTACGGCGGCCCGGGACTCCACGGTGTGAATGTGCGGGGTGTTATTTAGCTGTGTTGATCTCTCGCTATTACAAATAGTGCTGGCACGCATAGCCTTGTACATGTCTTTTAAGATCTTTGCCTGTCTACTTTTAGGGCTAGACCTGGGATTGCTGGGTCAGAGGGTAAATGCTTATGTATCTGCTGATGTTTTATTTTTTTAATTCCAGAACGGGTACCATACAGTGTTGTGTTGGTTTCAGGTGTACAGTAGGGCGACCCAGCAGTTCCGTATATTACTCAGTGCTCGTCATAAGTGGACACGTATCTACAGATATTTAAAAAAAGCATTTCTAGGCAGGAGGCCTCCTGGCACCATGAAGTGTACTTCCTAACTCTTGTGCTCCGTTCTGGCTTAGCGCAAAGCCCAGAGTGTGGGGCCTTTATGAGCCCGCTGCCAGCCGCAGGCAGTGCCCACAGGCGTGCGTACACCTGGGCAACAGGAGGAAATGACTAGAACTTGGTTCCCTCCAGAGAGGGGGATTCCCGGAGGCAGCCTCCTCAGATGGTGGTTGTCGGCACAGGAGGAAACGGCTCCGGCTGACCAAGCTGTTCATGGGGCAGGTTGAAGGGCAGGAACGGGGGCAGGGCACGGTGCCGCAGCGGACAGAGCCCTGGGCCCAGCCCTTACTTGCTGCGCGGCCTTGGCGAGGAAACTGCCGTATCTGGCTAGTCTCCCGTCTAGACCGCGGAGAAAGTGAGATGGGCCCAGGATGAGGTCTGAGGGCTTCGGCCCTGATGTTGCGGGCCTTGGGGGCTGGCACAGCCCGCGGAGCAGGCCGTGAGCCCTGGGCTGTGGCTTTTCCAGGGAGTGATCAGAGTCCACTTGCTGGAGGCAGAGAAGCTGGCTCAGAAGGACAACTTCCTGGGGATCCGAGGCAAGTCCGACCCCTACGCCAAGGTGAGCATTGGCCTACAGCATTTCCGGAGCAGGACCGTCTACAAGAACCTGAACCCCACCTGGAACGAGGTATTTGAGGTGAGGGTCTCCTCGGCTACTTTTGATGCCCTCCAGGCTCCATGCAGGGTGAGGCTGGGTACAAACAAGGGAGGGCCTCACACACCCACGTGGCAACACTGGGCTAAGGAGTGACCCTGAGGACACGCAGGCCTTACTCCTACTTCCCACATCCAGCAGGTGTCAGAGGTGGGCTGCTGTGGCCCTGGCTAGAGGGACAGCTTATAATGAATCCCCACCTCCCTTCCCCATCACGGTCAGCTTTGTTGGAATTTTTCAAATCAAAGAGAGAACCTCAGAGTCAGTCGTGCCCAAATCCTCTCAGTCTCCCCTGCCAGAGCCTCACACCAGGAGCTTAAAGTTCTTCCTTAAATTCACCCACAATCCCTACTACCTGAGGGCAGCACCCACAGCCCGGGAAGTGCTCCAGAAGCAGCAAGCCCCAGGTAGAACACACAGCAGCCGCCGTCCCCTGAGCACCCACGCCAGTCCTCCCCATCCTGTAGGGGAGGACATCACTCCCTCCTTAAAGGTGGGGTTCTCCAAAGGCATCGAAGGCAGGAAGCTGCCCAGGGCCCTGAGCTGGCAGGTGGCGGGGCTGGACCTTGGCTCTCCCCGGGTCACGCTCCAGTCCTGCTTCATCAGCCGTTGTGGCCGGCACATCAACCACCCCGTCTTCCGTTCCAGTTTATAGTGTATGAAGTCCCTGGGCAGGACCTGGAAGTGGACCTGTACGACGAGGATCCCGACAGGGACGACTTCCTGGGCAGGTGAGGAGGGCCGAGCTGGGTGCAGGGGCCCTGGGCCAGAGCACCCCTGCTTGCAGCAGCACCCAGTCACTTGACACAGTGACTGCGTTAGGCAGCCCGCTCCATCGTCCCACATTCCTGCCACTAACTTCCTTGCTAGGTTGTCTCCTGAGTGCCCAGCCCGGAGCTGGGCTACGGGAATAGAGGACCCCAAGGTTTGCGTCCCATGGGACTCTGCATCCTGCGGTCCTGGTGAGGGAGCCAGAGTCCCTGTTCGGAGCAGGCGCGGGGGCAGAGCGAGCATGGATGGTCAGGTTCCCAGTGCCAAGGAGCCCTCGCAGCTCCCTCTGGGGCAGAATCCAAACTCAGGGCTGTGGGGGATGGGGGGACTGAGATGGTGGGGCTGGGGCTGGCCATCAAAACTCCAAATTTACTCGTCTTTTGGCCCAGCGCCCCACTTCCAGGAGTCCCCTGTAAAGTAAAAGCATTCTCTGCAATGAGCAGAGCTGTGGTGGCTGGAGACACAAATGTCCAGCCTCAGAGGACACCGGTCGAGTGTCTGAGAGACTTGTGTTGCCAAACTACAGAATATTCTGCAGCTTTTAAAAACGATGAGCAGGGTCTGTGTGTGTTAAGCCGGAGGACTCACCGGTGGGGGGGGGAAGGCAGCCGGGAGTGGCCCGTGCGGTTTGATCCATTTCTCCAGGGAGGACCCTGGAGTATGGGTGTGTGTGAGCGCAGAGAGGGGCACAGGAGACACTCAGCAGACTATTCACGCTGCTTGTCTCAGGGGGGCTGGGATTAGGAGACAGAAAAGACTTTCACCCAAATCTTCCTACTGTTTCCTGGAACTAATTTTAAAAGCAGCAACAAACCAAAGTGGGAGGGACGCAATCTGACAGCCTAAGAAAGAGCTCACCACCAGATGTTCTATCTCCTCTTAACGGAAAATCCTGCAGTTTTGTACGGTTGCAGATGAGAAATGTGGCCTGTAGTTCGTGCCGTGTGTTTCGGGTGTGTGCCGCGCTCAAGCACATTTCTGACAGTTACACAGACTTAATCTCCCCCCGGGCTATCAGGGTCTTCCGTTTGGGCTGTGGTCGGGGTAGGTCTCGGTCACCTCCTGTCACACACATGCCAACCGGACTTATCCCCTGGAGGGCACCTGGGGCAGTGTTGGAAACGGAGGGGCCCTGGGGGTTGTTAACATGACCGTGGGAGGTGGTGCCGCGGGCGATTAGAGCGCAGGGGACAGGGAAGCTAACTCCCTGCAGTGCATGGGCAGTTTTGCACAAAGAAGAACCATCCCATTCACAATGCCAGTAGCGCCATTAGTGAGGAACCCAGAGCCGGTGCGCCCAGCCGTGTCTGCTCGTCTGCGCATATCCTCCTCTGGGGGTTCGCTGCTCACACAGTCCTTCGTCTGCTCGAGCGGCAAGCGCTTTACCGCTGGTGCCGTGAGATGAGTAAGATCCCCTTTTTTTCCTCAAAGATTAGAAACCATTTTTTATATTATTTATTTTGAGAGAGAGAGATCAAGAGCGAGAGATGGAGAGAGGGGTGGAAAGGGAGGGAGGGAGAATCCCACACAGGCTCTGTGCTGTCTGCTGTGCCTGACGTGGGGCTCGAGCTCACAAACCAAACCGTGAGATCATGAGCTGAGCCAAAATCAAGAGTTGGACGCTTGACCAACTGAGCCACCCAGGCGCCCCTAAGATCCCCTGTCTTGAGGGCCCCACTCGGATATGCTGCTTCCTGCCTCCTCGGAGCTAAGCCGGCTCCCTGTGTGTTCCAGCCTGCAGATCTGCCTTGGGGACGTCATGACCAACAGAGTGGTGGATGAGGTAGAGTCGGTGCCTGCAACCCTCCCCCCACCCGCGGACATCCTTGTTTCCATCTCAGAGTATATGCCCTGTCCTTCTATAACCACCTCTCCCAGTCCCTCGAGCCCAGAGCCCACCCCATCCGGGTGGGGTCATCTTTGCCCTAAAGCCCCTATTAGGGCTCCACCAGGTCCCAGAACCGAACTGCTTGGACAGGGTCAGTGGCAGCTCACTGGCCCTTTCCCCGAGCTGTCCTCCTGCCTCATCCTCCTCCCGTCTCCCCCTCCTCCTACAGTGGTTTGTCCTGAACGACACAACCAGCGGGCGGCTGCACCTGCGGCTGGAGTGGCTTTCACTGATCGCCAGCCCAGAAGCTCTGACCGAGGTGAGGGTGGGGTGTCAGCGCTCCCTAACACAAAGGTGTGGGGGAAGGGGCGGACTTGCGGCGGGGCTGGTCCATGTGCGAGCTGTGTGGAAGGGGGCGAGACGAAGCCCCCAGATCTTGCTCACAGAATCGTCCAGTCAGCTCCACCTGCTGCAGAACCTGTCCCTCGGCCTCTGCTGCACACAGGGCAGCTCCTGGTCTCTCAGCAGAGTCTCTGAGCATTTCAGCCATCTTCAGGGACGAAGGGATCCTTAAAAGCTCTGTTAGTGCTGGTCATCCCAGTTCATGGGAAGTCCACCCCTGTGTCTGACTTGAATCTGGCATACTGCAGTTGTAGATTCAGTCTCAACAAAAAGCTAGGTTGTGGGCAATCTTAGGGCTTGTCTAGGTTCAAGGGCTGGCTGGCTGGCTTCCTTCTGCCACAAATAGGCTTCTCAAACCAGTCTGTGTCTCCTGGTGCTTCAGCACCGAGTGAGGGTTTGTATCTGCTTGTAGGACCAAGGTGGCCTTCCAACTGCCATCCTCGTGGTCTTCTTGGAGAGTGCCTGCAACCTGCCGGTGAGTGGTGCCATGGCCAGTGTCACACCCTCACCTTGTGCCTGTCCCTTGCTAGTGTCTGTGTGTCACTCATTTAGCCTCTTCTTGTGCTGCAGAGAAACCCTTTTGAGTACCTGAATGGCGAATATCGAGCCAAAAAACTCCCTAGGTTTACCAAGGTAAGTGAAAGCCAGTCCCGGCTCCTTTTCCCCAGTGTTACCACAGCCCTGTCTTCTGGGTGACCGTCCGTGCACACACAGCCTAGGGGTGACAAGAGTGTCATTCGTCAGGCCTGCCGTGTGCCAGGCGCTGAGCTTTGCAACTCATCCCCCACATGGGTTCGTTATGCCTGCATCCCATGACGAATATGTCTGGTTTTGTCGCCATTTTACAAGTAGCACCCAGAAGGTTAAGTACCTAGGTCACAAGTTAAAGGAAGAGCCAGAACTTGACTCCACCTTGTCTGCCTCCATCGCTCTAGGGAACACGAGTATGTGCTCAGCCAGGCCCAGCTCCGGGCCTCCCGTCTCTACCTAGGAGCCTCCCCTGGGGTTAGCCCTATCCTGGGGGCACCAGGGTAGTCTTCTCTCCAAGGAAAGAAGCTGGCTGGCCCCAGGTCCCACCGATGCTCCCAGGGGTTGAGAGGGGAGGTGGGGTAGGGGTGGTGTCTCAAACCGATGGCACCACCTGCATTGTCGTGGATCTGCCCCCCACAGAATAAAGTGAGCAGAGACCCTTCTTCCTACGTCAAGCTCTCTGTAGGCAAGAAGACGCAAATGAGCAAGGTGAGTCAGTTCGGCGTGTAGCCGTGGGACAAGGAGGGCCCCTACCTCTTTTCAGGAGAGAAGCAAAAGGGCAGGGAATTAGAGAACGGAACAGGGCTTCGTAGGTGTCAAGACACATTCTAGGCAGTGTGTCTTCAAAACGACCTTACAAACTAGTTCCACAATTCAAGAACCTGAGGGTCAGAGATGACTGACTTGCCCCGGAGCATAGGCTAGAAAACACCAGAAACCCTGTCAGGCCCGTCCCCTGGGAGTGAGTCAGGTGCTGCTATGCTCTCAGCCCCGCACAACTTCCAAGTTCGGGAAAGAGCTCAAATGTCCATTGCCTAGCGAATGGATAAGGAAGACGTGTGTGTATATATACACACACACACACACACGATGGAATATTACTCAAAGATCAAAAAAAATGAAATCTTGCCATTTGCAACAACATGAATGGAATTAGAGTGGATTATGCTAAGTGAAATAAATTAGAGAAACCTAAACATTGTATGATTTCACTCATGTGGAACTTAAGAAACAAACCAGATGGAACATAGGGGAAGGGAAGGAAAAATAAAATACAGAGAGGGACACAAACCCTAAGAGACTCTTAAATACAGAGAACAAACCGAGGGCTGCTGGAGGGGTGCTGGGTGGGAGGAGGGGCTAAACGGGTGATGGGCTTTAAGGAGGACACTTGTTGGGATGAGCACTGGGTGTCACACGTGATGAATCACTACTCCTGAAACCAGTACTAGACTATGTTACCGAACTCAAATTTAAATAAATTAAAAAAACCCCAACTTCCCAGGAAAAGCTCTCCTTGCCTTTGAGTCTGGCTGCCCTGCGCTAATGCCTCCCCCGAGCTGTGTGTGTGTGGGGGGGGGTCCGATCCCTGGGCAGTGCTAGTGGGTGGCCAGATGCGGGCAGAGGGTGCCGGCGCCCTGCTCTGCCCATCCTGACCCTTCAGGCATCTTTCTCTCTTCGGTCCCCAGACTTGTCCCCACACCAAGGACCCCGTGTGGAGCCAGGTGTTCTCCTTCTTTGTGTACAACGTGGCAGCCGAGGAGCTGCGTCTGAAGGTTTGTTTCATTCAGGGGGGTCTTGGAACAAAGCTGAGAGATGTGCAAGGCAAGAGGGGTGGGGAGCTTGAAGAGCAGCTGGAGCAGGGGCTCCCAGCCATGTGCCAGCCCGTGTGTGGGGGAGGGGCTGTGGAGGCCCTGTCTCCCCTCCGGCCGGAGGGGGAAGAGGCTTCAGGGAGAGAGTCAGCAGAGAGTCTTTCCGGTTGTTACATAGCACCCAGAGTGGCCTGTGTCAGAATCCTCCCTGGACCTCAACGATGATATACTTCTTTAAAAAATAATTTAATCTTCAAAATCATCTGTGGAAAAGGGCTACCTTCTTTATTTTACACATGAGCAAATAGAGGCTCAAACAAGGACTTGTCCAAGATTTCATGACCGACAGAATTGTGGGGCCCTCGGCCTCGTCCAGATGTCTCCTCAGGGAGCAGCTCGGCTCATCAGTCCTCACAGCCCCTGTGGCCATAGGCATTGGCACCCTCACCTCTACCCTGACTGCAAACAGGGACCAGGTGTGCTCCCAGTCCCGGGTTTCCAGAACAGGGCCAGGGGCCAAGGGCAGCGCTGTACATACTTACCGAGGCGAGCTGATTCCTGGATGGGGCCCGGGGAAAGTTGGCGGTGGGTCTGAGGCTGCGGTGTCCTGTTTTGTGACTGGCCCGCTGCCCAGGTGCTAGATGATGACCAAGAGTGTGCGCTGGGCGTGCTCGAGTTGCCCCTGTGCCAGATTCTCCCCTCTCCGGACCTCACCCTTGAGCAGCGCTTTCAGCTGGACCACTCCGGCCTGGACAGCCTCCTCTCCATGAGGCTAGTGCTCCGGGTAAGTGTCTCTTCGTGGGCCCCAGGGTAGGCGAGGGGTGGAGCTCTGGCCCTGGAACAAGGCGGCTATCCCAGCACTAAGTACCTGCTCTGTGCCGAGAAGCAGCCAGGAGACAGATTCATATTTTTCATGAACTTCGCAATATGGTCAGCCATGATCTCTTCAGATGCTGCCTCTCCCATTCTTTTGATCCTTCCTTCTTGAATTCGTACACTGGACCCTCTCACCACCTGCTCCAGGTCCCGACCTGACTTCACTTCCATATTTTCTATGTCTTCATCTCTTGGTGCTACTTTCTAATTTCCTCAGATCTCTGTCTTCTTAGACCACTAATTCTTTGGCTCTTTTTTATTTCTCATTTTATCTTTTCCAAATTCACCTGGTCTTTTTTCATAGTATTTTATTACCATGTTTCTAGTCCATCTTTAATCATTTGAAAATACTTACGTTATAATGTGTACCTGTAAATTCGACTATCTGAAGATCTTGAGAGTTAGATTTTGATATTTGTTGTATTTGTTTTCTATGCTTGGTAACTTGGGTTGTAAACATGTTAAGTGTTCTTCTGTGACTGAGGCTGCTTGCTTCCAATGAGGTTCCATTTTACCGTAATCAAGCACCTCAGACGCATTACAAAAACTAGGGTCCATTCTTCTGTTATTTTTAAAATTTTGGGTTTCAAGATTCCACAGGTAAAAATATGAACCAATTCATAGAAGACAGCCCTGTAAGGTGCCATATTCTCAGGAAAGTCTTCAGTTCCCCGCGCCAGAGTACAGGGTGAGACAGACGTATCTCCACCCCCCAGGAAAGACTGATAAGAATGTTTATCCTAGACTACTTTTTTCCCTAAAGAGATCCCACCTTCATGGTGCCCACTTCAACTCCCAGCCTCACACAGACCCGAGGCCTCTACTCTAATTCCTTGGATTTTCAGGGCTGATAAATGACCCTAGGAAAGCTGAGCCTTCACTTTTCAGTAACCCCAGAGACTGTCCCTGCTTTCTTGTCAATTTGACAATGCATTTAAAAGGATATTTGTTTCATTTTATTAGACATTCCTAATGAGATTTTTCAGAATATTTTAATTACCACAGTGCTAGAAATGGAAGTCCCTAGGAATGGTCTTGATGACTAGCAGGGAAGAAGAAACGCAATGGCTGAGGTTTGAAATTTTGGGGGTAGAAGCACAGGAAACGTTTTAGGGCGAGCAGTGGTGAATAGCATGACAGCAGGAGCGGACCCTATCCAGAAGGCAGTCCAGGACTGGAGGTGTAGATCTGGGAGTCGTCTGTGCCCAGGCCATGTTGTAAGAGCGAGCCAGGTCTCCACCAGCCAGTGTGAGTGGGGGCAGGACTGAGTCTTCAGGAAGACTCACGACTGAGGCAGGAGTAAGGGAGAAAGAGAATATTTGGTTACAGGGACCAGGGGCAGAGAGATTAAGAAGATACGGGTTTGTGTTGGGGTGGGGAGAGAGTCCAGGGGACTGGGCCATCAGGAAGGAACCATTTCCCAGAGGTTAAGATGGGAGCAGGAGGAGGAGAGAGTGGATGTGGGGGCCTCAGCCGGTAACCCTGTCATCTGCTTGCAGTTCCTGCGTGTGGAAGAACGAGAGATGGGGAGCCCATACACAGGGCCTGAAGCTCTAAAGAAAGGTCCTCTGCTCGTGAAAAAGGTGGACACCAACCAGGACCCCAAAGCCCCATCCCAGGGAGCGGGCCCTGAAAATCTGCCATGCCCCGCAGACCCAGTTTCTGATACCAAAGAAGCCTCCGCGAGCACCATGACAACCACTAGTGCCACTGCTGTTGCCACCGAGCCCACACCCCAAGAGACAGGCCCAGAGCCCAAAGGCAAGGACAGTGCCAAAGGGTTCTGTGTGCCCCCGGGGAAGAAGAAGAGCTCGGCCACCATCTTCCTGACTGTCCCAGGCCCACTCTCTCCAGGGCCCATCAAGTCACCCAGACCCATGAAATGCCCTGCCTCCCCATTTGCATGGCCGCCCAAGAGGCTGGCTCCCAGCATGTCCTCGCTCAACTCCCTGGCCTCCTCCTGCTTTGACCTGACAGATATCAGCCTCGACGTGGAGTATGCACCTCTCTGCTTCATCTTTTCTAAAATGACCTGCATGAAAAATCCATCCCTGGATAGAAAAGTAGTTACAAACTTACTTTCTGTACAAGTTCTGGTCTTTCAGAGTGGCTTCGTGAGAGGCAGCATGGTATGCTAGAGACACAGGGCGAGGGGGAGAGAGGGCAAGCGCACACCAGCTGTAAAACAGGTGCTGGGCTCTGGGGAGGCTCCTTACCGCAGAAGCGCTTCCTGAGTTCTCGAGTGTTCTAGGATGGTGTGGAGAGCTCAGGAGGGGGGGGTTTATATACTCGATGGCTGCGTTTACTATGGGCTTAGGGTGGTATTTAATTCCATCTTCCCAGTTAGCCTATGAGATACAACTTACTATCCTGAAGGTCGAATAACTCATCTAGGTTACAGGAACTCTTGGTATAGAAACAGATCCCACTCCAAGGTTCAGGTCCTTCCTTTGGTAAAGTAGGATAATTCCTATGGATGAATGGATAGAACCGACTTCTGACCAAAAGGAACCTGAGAACTATTAACCCACGTGGCTCTATGGTCCTAAAGCAGGACACGCTTCTCTCGCTGGGGTAGGGGGAGAGGCCAACACCCGTCACGTCCAGGGAAGTGACGAGCCCTTTCTTTGCAGCGGCGGGGGTCTCCGGCAGCGGAGGCTGGGTGAGGTCCAGCTCACGGTGCGCTACGTGTGTCTGCGGCGCTGCCTCCGCGTGCTCGTCAACGGCTGCAGGTAAGGAGGCGCTGGGGCGGGACGAGGCCTCTGGGAGCGGCAGGTGAACGGAAGAGTGCAGGCGCTCGGAGCAGGGGTGGGTCTGGCCGAGGCCTACGGGTAGCGCATGGCGAAGGGGGGAGGCCTAAAGGCTGCATGCCGTGACGGACACGGTCCTCAGTGATGCTGGTGGGCTCCGGAGCCATGGGCGCCGTTCAGACATGAGCACTGCAGAACTGTCTGGGGTGACCTGGAGCTAGTACCTTTTCTCAAGTGGGAATCTCCTACTTCCCTTAGATGCAAAGTACTTGCTCTACTCCCTACTTTAAAAAAAAAAAAAAGGACACATGCTTTCAAAACCATGCATCTGATGTTTTGTCCTTCAAACCTGCAGACTTTTGGTCATCTAGAGACAGGGCATTTTTATCCTCAAAGCCATCTAGAGCTCAAGGGCTAGTGTAAGTTTCTGCACATGAGTCTTCTCAGCATTTCAAAACTTCCTTTAATGTCTTTGCAACCGAATCAGAAACCTGACACCCTGCACCAGCAGTGGAGCTGATCCCTATGTCCGTGTCTACTTGCTGCCAGAAAGGAGATGGGCAGGTCGTAAGAAGACCTCAGTGAAAAGGAAGACCCTGGAGCCTCTGTTTGATGAGACGTAAGTGGGCCAAGCCGCCTGTCTGGAGGGCTATCTTCCTGTTCAAGTATTTGCTGGGGGCCTGGCCAGCACGCCAAATGCATGGCTGCATGAAATTTCTAGACATGAGTGGGAGGAAAGGACTGCCAGGGCAGTTCAGCTAAACAGCAGCTACAACTATTCTTACCTGTGGGGGCTAAAGTGTTCCTAATTACAGACGGTCCCACATTTTTTCTCTTTAAGTGAAGCCTCTTTAGCACTAAGAGGACTTAAATATGGTCAAATAGGTTTTCTTTGAATCTGTTTTCAAGTAGCAGTTAAAAAACATACCTTGAACCTAAGGACCTAAACTTTCCTCCAAAGCTCCCAGCTCTTTGGCCTATCTTCCCTTCTGCAACAAAGCATGGCTGTCAAGTGAAACAGATCCCCTACCCTGCCTTGTCCACCTGTGGCCTTGGGGACAAGACCAGCAGACAGATTTGATGGGCCGGGTGTGGCAAGTCTTATTCTTGACTTCAAGTTGACCTCAAGGTACAGGAGTCAAAATCTCATCACTGCTTTCTTCTGCTTCAAGATCCTAACAAAAGACATTTCTAACCAGCTTATTAGCAAGGTACTATACCTTCATTGCTAAGAAATTCAGATTTCTCCTTTTTTTGGTCAATAACTACTCATTCTAAAAGAGTTGCACTGAGTATGCTTTGGGCCATGTCTAAGAACTAAGATGTTTCTTCAAGAGCTTCACCTGGGAGTTCAGCGGTCCCAAGAAAGGATGTGGGAGAGAGACAATCTAGTCTTTATTTACTGAACACTTTATGCCAGCCACCATCTATATTCTAGAGCCGCAAAAGTAAGAGACTTTGTACTCAAAGAGCGCTCCGACAAAACTGTAGAAGGATTTCAAAATTGCCATGTAGGAACAGAAGAGGGAGAGGTTTGACATTTGACTTTTGTGACAAACCTGATCTGTTAGTAATTCTCTCTCAAAATTGTAACAGCAAGATATGCCTGGTTTATCTGGAGGGCAGAGTTGGCAACGTCCACCCTGACAATACACCTACAAGTAAGGAGTCCAGGGGCCTCTTGTGAGTACATGACCTGTACTAAGACACATTATAATTAAAATGTCAAAAGTTATGGGGAGAATCTTAAAAGCAGCAAGACGAAAACAATATGTTATATATAAGGGAACCACCTTTAGATAGCAGATTTTTAACTCTGCAGGCCAGAAGGGACTAACACAATATAGTCAAAGTGCTAAAAGAAGAACTTCTAACCAAGAATACTCTACCTGGCAAAGCTGTCATAAGAATTGGAGAGATAGGGGGCACCCAGGTAGCTCAAGTGTCTGACTTCAGCTCAGGTCATGATCTTGCGGTTTGTGAGTTTGAGCCCCACATCAGGCTCTGCGCCTGGGGCCTGCTTCAGATTCTGTGTGTGTGTCTCTCTCTCAAAAGTAAATAAACATTGAAATAAATAAAAAAGAATTGGAGAGAGATAAGTCATTATCACTGAACTGGCCTAAAGAAATGTAAAAGGGACCCTATAACCTGAAAAGAAACAGCACTAATTAGTAACAACACATATGACAGTATAAATCTCCCTGGTGAAGGTAAATACATAGTAAAGGTAGTGGATTAACCACTTCAGCTAGTATGAAAGTTAAAAAACAAAAGTATTAAGAACAACAATCACCCCAGTAACTAGTTAAGGGATATAAAAAGATGTAAAAGGTGTGTGGGGGGGAGGGGAGGGAGATAGTCAAAATGTAGAGCCTTAGAATGCTTTCAAAACTTAAGATGCTATCAACTTAAAGTAGGCTGTTGTATGTAAGCCTCGGGGTAACCACAAAGGAATAACCTATAGTAGGTATACAAAACATAAAAATAACCTAAGCATAGCACTAAAGACAGCCATAAAACACAAAGAGAGCCAAGAAAGGAAGAGAGGAACTACAGAACAGCCAGAAAAGAATTCACAAAATGGCATTAAGCACTATTAACTATCAGTGGTTACTTTATGAACTGACTAATCTCTCCAGTCAAAAGACACAGAGTGGCTGAAAGGATAAAAAGCAAGACCCATCTGTATGCTGCCTATAAGAGACTCACTTCAGATGCAGGCTAAGTGTAAGACTCCCTTCACACACAGACTGATAGTGAAGGGATGGAAAAAGATATTCCAAGCAAATGGAAACCAAAAGAAAACTTGGGTAGCTATACTTCTATCAGACAAAATGGACTTGAAAACAAAGACTGTATTAAGAGACAAAGGTGGGCATTACATAATGATCAAGAGGTCAATCCAATAAGGATATAAAATTTGTAAATATGTATGCACCCAACATAGAAGCAACAAAACAGAGCAAATATTAACAGACCTAAAGGAAGAAATGGCAATACGATAATAGTAGGGGACTTGAATACTTACCTCAATGGTAGATCATCCAGAGAGAAAATCTATAAGGAAATATCAGTCTTAAACGACATGTTAGACCACATGGATTTAACAGATATATACAGAATATACATTCTTTTTAAGTGCCTATGGAACTGTCTCCAAGATACATAATATGTAGGTTACAAAATAAGTCTTAATAAACTTAATTGGAATTATATCAGGCATCTTCTCTGACCACAGTGGTATGAGACTAGAAATCAAGTACAAGAAGTTAAACTGGAAGGTTCACGAATAGGTAAAGATTAAACACCATGCTACTGAACAATCAATAAGTCAAAGAAGAAATCAAAAGAGGGGCGCCTGGGTGCCTCAGTCAGTATAAGCGTCCGACTTCAGCTGAGGTCATGATCTCATGGTCTGTGAGTTCAAGTCTCGCGTCAGGCTCTGTGCTGACAGCTCAGAGCCTGGAGCCTGCTTTGGATTCTGTGTCTCCCTCTCTCTCTGCCCCTCCCCCACTCATTCTCTGTCTCTCAAAAATAAACATGAAAAAAAATTTTTTTTAAATCAAAAGAGAAAGCAAAAATATCTTCAGACAAATGAAAATACAACTTACCAAATTTGTGGAACGCAACAAAAGCAATTCTAAGAGGAAAATTCAAAGTGATAAATGCCTACGTCAGTAAATAATAAAAATCTCAAGAAAACAATGAAGAAAGCCCAAAGTGAGCAGAAGCAAGGAAATAAAGATCAGAGTAGAAATAGAGACTAAGACAACAGAAAAGATCATTGAAACTAAGAGCTGGTTCTTTGAAAAGATAAAATTGACAAACCTTTGGCTAAATTCATTAAAAAAGGGAAACACAAAATCAGAAATGAAAGACAAGACACTATACCTGATACCACAGAATTACAATGGATCATGAGACTACAATTATATGCTAAGAAATTTGACAACCTAGCAGAAATAGGTAAATTCCTAGAAATAGACAACCTAGACTGAATAATGAATAGAAAATCTGAAGAGACTGATTACTAATACAGAGACTGAATTAGAAAAAAAACCTCCCAGGACCACATGGATTCACTAGTGAATTCTACCAAACACTCAAAGAATACAAAGGGAGAAACTCAAAGAATAGAAGAGGAGGGAAAGCTCTCAAACTCATTTTACAAGGTCAGCATGTACCCTGGTATCAAAACCACAAGTGCACCAGAAAAAAAAAATTATAGACCAATATCCCTGATGAACACTGATGCAACAATCCTCAACAAATTACTAGAAAGCTGAATTCAGGGAGCCTGAGTGGCTCAGTGGGTGCAGTGTCCTACTCTGGCACAGGTCACGATCTCGTGGTTCGTTGAGTTCGAGCCCCGTGTTGGGCTCTGTGCTGACAGCTCAGAGCCTGCCTTGGATTCTGGGTCTCCCTCTCTCTCTGCCCCTCTTCCACTCACACTCTGTCTCTCTCACTCTCAAAAATAAATATTTAGAAAATTAAAAAAAATAAAAGATAACATTTTCTCTAAAAAAAAAACCCATGAATTCAACAGTATTATTAAAAAGATGGCACACCATAATCAAGTGGGAATCCCAGGATTCAAGGATGATTCAACATCCATCTGCAAATCATTGTGAAATATCACAAAAATCATATGTTCGTCTCAACAGATGTAGATAAAACATGTGACAAAATTCAGGGCACCTTGGTTGCTCAGTCGGTTAAGTGTTTAATTCTTGACTTCAGCTTGAGTCATGATCTCATGCTTCATGAGATCGAGTCCCATGTCATGCTCTGCACTGACAGCATGGAGCCTGCTTGGGATTCTCTCTGCCCCTCCCTCACTCTCTCTCAAAATAAACCATTAAGGAAAAAAAGTGACAAAATTCAACATCCTTTAGTAATAAAAACTGTCTACAGAGTGGGTATAGAGGGAATGTTGCTCAACATAATAAAGGCCAGAGATAACAAACCCGCAACGGACATCATGCTCAGCAGTGAGAAGCTGAAAGCTTTTCCTCTGAGGTCAGGAACAAGAGAAGGATGGCCACACTTGCCACTTTTTTAGTATTGGAAGTCCTAGTCAGAGCAATTAGGCAAGAAAAACGAAAGGCATCCAAATTGAAAAGGAGGAAGTCAAAGTGTCACTATTTGCAGATGACATAACATTACAGAAACCCTAAAGACTCCACTAAAAAAACCATTAGAACTAATCAACAAATTCAGTACATTTCTGTACACTAACAATTATCAGAGAAATTAACAGTCCCACTTACAGCTGCATCAAAAAGAATAAAATACCTAGGAATAAATTTAACCAAAGAGGTAAAAGATTAGTACATTGAAAAATCTAGGACATTAATGAAAAAAATTGAACACAACACAAACAGAAAGATCGTTCCTGCTGAAGGAATGGAAGAATTAATGTTAAAGTGTCCATACTACCCAAAGCAATCTACAGATTTAATGCAATCCCTTTCAAGATTCCAATGGCATTTTCCACAGAAAGAGAACAAATAATCCTAAAATTGGTAGGGAACCACAAAAAAACCCAAAGCAATCTTAAGAACAAAGCTGGAGGCACTATACTACTTTGATTTCAAACTCTATTACAAAGCTACAGTAATCAAATAGTATGGTATTGGCATAAAAAACAAACACAAAGATTAATGGAACAGAATATCTCAGAAACAAATCCACATATATATGGTCAACTAATTTGTGACAATAGTCCATTAATATGACAACGTAAACAATGAGGAAAGGACTGTCTCTTCAACACAGAGTGTTGGGGAAACTGGACAGCCACATGTAAATGAATGAAGCTGGACCACGATCTTACATCATACACAAAAGTAAACTTAATATAAAGACTTGAACGTAAGACCTGAAACCATGAAACTCGTAGAAGAAAATATAGGCAATAAGCTTCCTGACATTGATCTTGGTGATCATTTTTTGGATTTGACACCCAAAGCAAAGGCAACAAAAACAAAATTAAGTAAGTGCAACTACATCAAACTGAAAAGCTTCTGCACGGCAAAGGAAACCATCAACAAAATAAAGAGGCAACCTACTGAGTGGGAGAAAATATTTACAAACCATTTATCTGATGATGTGTTAATATTCAAAATATACAAAGAACTCATACAATTGAATAGCAAAAAAAAAAAAAGTCTGACTTAAAAAGAGACAGATAACCTCAATATTTTTCCAAAGAAGATATACGGATGGCCAACAGATACCTAAAAAGGTGCTCAATATCATTAATCCTCAGAGAAATGCGAATCAAAACAATGAGATGCCACCTTATACCTGTTAGAATGACTGTCACCAAGAGTTGGCAAAGATGTGGAGAGAGGGAGCCGTTGCGCGCTGCTGGTGGGAATGCAAACGGGCGCAGCCGCTCTGGAGAAACAGTATGGAGGTTCCTCAACAACCCAGCAATTCTGCTTCTGGGTATTGGTCCAAAGAAGATGAAAATACTAATTCAAAAACATACATCCCCTCATGTTTGCTGCAACATTATTTACAATAGCCAAGACACGGAAGCAACTTAAGTGTCTGCTGATGGATGAATGGATAAAGAAGATGTGGAGGGTGTGTGTGAGTGTGTGTATATAACCATTATTCTGCAATAAAAATTATTCTGCCATAAAAAATGAAATCTTGCCATTTGTGAAAACATGGATGAATCGTGGGGGGATTATACGAAGTGGACTAAGTCAGACAGAAAAAGATTCTTACTGTGTGATCTCACATGTGGAATCTAAATAAAACCCCCAGAAACATAAAAGATACCCAAAAAACCCAAAAGAGGCCAAGCTCATTGATACAGAGAACAGACTGGTGGTTGGTGGCAGGGGGTGGAGATAGGTGAAGGGGGTCAAAAGGAACAAATTTCCACTTATAAAATGAAGTCATGGGGATATAATGTACAGCATTCAATAATACTGTATTACATTTTTGAAAGCAGCTAAGAGAATGAATCTTGAAAGTTCTCACCAGAGAAAAAAAATGTTATAACTATGCGTAGTGATGGATGTTGACTTGACTTGTGACCATTTTGCAATATATACAAATATCAAATGTTATACACTTGAAACTCATGTTACTTTATCTCAAAAAAAAATAAAAAAGATAAAAAGCAAAAAATAACCACAAGTAAGGAGTCCAGTGGCCTCTTGTGAGTACATGACAAAGTTCGTACACCAAGATTCCTCTGCCTTACCCTGCAGACAGAAGAGGGAAGGACCACTATTTTCCACGAAACTGCAAGAGACCTAAGTAGTCAGCATCCTAGTCCTTAGCTGGTCAGAAAAAACAACCGAGATAGGGTTGCGGTGGGCCTACGAGCAGGCACTGCTGGGAGAGAGAAGGGGCAGGGAGAGAGAGGCAGCCAGGGCAAGCTCAAAGTCCGCACAAACCCAAAGCATAGCAGTCTGAGGCACTTCCCAGAGGGGCACTGCCTGACACTTCCACGGCCTGTGACTAGCGCAGGACACGATTATCTGTCATAACGTATTCAGCAGCACTGAATACCTGCTATGACCCAACACTCTGGATGCTCCCCTCAACAGTTTCTATTTTAAAAACAGATCAAACAAAAATGATTAAAATATGTAAATCTCACTTTGACTTTTTGCTTCTTAAAGATTTGAATTTTTTGTTCCCATGGAAGAAGTAAAGAAGAGATCGCTAGACGTCGCAGTGAAAAACAGTAGGCCACTTGGCTCACACAGAAGGAAAGAACTAGGAAAAGTAAGTACAAGAGGGACGCTTAATACTCTGTTGCCCACGCCCCCACACACACACTCACGGGGGGAACACCCTTGCAGAAATTCTGATGGGATCATCTGGCTATTCCCAGACCTGGGTTCAAGGAGGGTAGAGCCTCACTTGGGAGGTCTCTTTTTTATTTTGCGTGTGTGTGTGTGTGTATGTATGTGTGTTAATTTCTGAAAGTATCAGATGTGTAAATAAGTATGATAAACACTATTTTAACAAAGTGGAGAATCTATCTAAATTCCTCATTGCACAAGTATCTGAACATCTACTGTGTTAAGTGTTATTTTGATAAATACAGCATCATGTGAAGGCTTGGGTCTCATTACGTCAAGATTTTGGGGAGATGGGATTTTACTTAAAGTAGAAGTACAGTAAATAGAATCTTCTGGAAGATGCCAATGAGAGACCACAAGGAATGATATATAATACTTTGCAGTTGTATTTTAATAAACATCTTCTTATAATCATCTTTTTAAAAGCCCACTTCTGTGATGGAGGTAATATTATCCTCACTTTTACAGCTGAGGCAACTATGGTGTCTTGCTTAAAATTACCAGTTCATGAGTAAAGGCAAGTTGTTCTCCCTTTCAGTAACATTTATAAATCTTTTTTTAATTTTATTTATTTTGAGAGAAAGAAAGAGAGAGAGAGAATGAATGAATGAATCCCAAGCAGAGTCCCCACTGCCAGTGTGGAGCCGATTGCAGGGCCCAAACTCACAAACTGCAAGATCATGACCTGAGGGCAAATCTAGAGTCAGATGCTTAACTGACTGAGCCACCCCGGTGCCCCATATAAATTCTGAGGTTGAACTTCCAACAGCAGTTCACCTTTTCTCAGGACACCGAGGTCATTGTCAGAACCTCTCCAGAGGGCAGTACAACGTTGAGAGCCAAGGGAAAAAGAGCCCCTGCTCAAAACTGAAGCCCAAGAAAGCCCTTTTTATGGTCAATTCTGTTTGTCCCAATAGGTTTCCATTCAATGCAGTTTTTTGGAAGGAAACTGATGATTTGTGTTTGTTTAGGTACTGATTGACTTATCAAAAGAGGATCTGATTAAGGGCTTCTCACAATGGTAAGTGAGCCCTTTCACTTTATCCCATTAATCTGGTATTCAAGACGATGTCTCAGAGCTCCACAAATTCTCTCTCTTGCGAATTTCTTCCTTCCTTCCAAAGGACGTATCAGCTTCCTTGCTTATCAAGGAGGGAGGCAGATTAGACTTGTACTGAAGGCTGTGCCGCGTGCAGATCTCACTTGACCAACAGACTTCTTTAAGCTCTCGCCTTAACCCTGCCTGGTCTCCTTACAGAGAGATGGGCCCTCCTGTCCCACAGGGGCTAGATGAGGCTGCCTTCCTGCCACGGCCACCACAACACACTCTCAGTACTAATACAAGTCCAAACCCGACTGTCTTACAGGTATGAGCTGACTCCGGATGGACAGCCCCGAAGCTGAGGAGCACCCTTTTACCCCCTTATATTAAAATGTGTACATATGTATATTTTGTAATTTAAATCAGAACAGCCATTTGAAAATATATACATACATTTTTGTGTGAAATTTAAGCACATGACTGGATAATACTAGAAAGAGGTAAACATTATGTAAAAGCAAGAACTACTCTCTCTCGGTTGGATTTAATTGTTCAAATCCAAAAAGAAATGGGGTATTCATGCCTAATAAATTATTGGGAACCTCAGTGGTGATTTTTTTTTTTTTTGGTAGAAAGTTACATACAACTTGGGACTTGTCAAAAGGGTCCTGTCTCAGGCATAAGGGGTGAAGGAGGTCTATTCCTGGAGTAGCTACCAATATTCTTGGGAAGTGACGGACCAAGGGAAAGAAGAGGCTTCTTTTATAGGAGTAAAACATGACTCAACCAGAAGTGCCGAAAGCCAACACTACCTAAGCCCTTCTGACTGCCACCTCTGGTACTCTGCTGCCTGGAAATGTGTTCCGGTATCTACTTTAGAACTCGACTGTACTTTTCTGATGGCCACAATGTTACAGTGGTATACCCACATACCCTCAGCTAAACACTGCAGCGTGGGATGGCCCGGGACCAGACTCCAGCATGTGGCATCACTTCCACAGGAAAAGGCAAACCAAATCCCAAACCCACGACTACACATCTGCACTCCCAGGGCAGAGCACTAGAGACTGCTGCGGAGTGTTCGTGCCAGAGGGGAAAGGGAGCCTCTCTCTCTCGTTCTCTCGGATAGTTTGGCAATTCTTGGCAATTCTGTTCCACCTTTCTAAGACATGGCTGGTTCACTTAACATTTAAAAGCAAAAAATAGGTAAACTGCACATTTAAACAGGTGCCTGTTTTGCATGTCAAACTTCATAAAACCAAATATTCTTCTCCTCTCTGATGTTACCCTAGAGCTCCGGTGGAGCTCGCGTTACCTTTTCTCTTACTCAGGCAACACCCTTGACATTAGTTTCCTGGTCTCCCTCCCTACTGCCTTCACTGCCACTTTTCTGAAGAATGGTAACATCCTCAAGTTTTGTCATGTTACTCTTATAAATTATCTATGATTTCCTGTTTTCTACAAGAACGAAACCTACTTCTTAATTTGCCCTTTAGACCTAACAATCTGATTCCCAGTTTTTTGGTACTCTCTAGTCATATGCTCTATTCCAGAATAGTCTACATATCCTATCCTGCCTACTCAAATCCTGTCGTCTTAAAAGCCTGTCTCAGAACCTACCTCCTCTATTATGCCAGTCCACAGTGAAATGGCCTCTCCCCACTACCTACGTCATTTATTGTCAATACCGTGTATTCTTCATTTTAACAATTCCCTGCCTTGTAACACTTAATTAAAAAAAAAAAGAAAGTTTATTAGAGGAGCCCCTGGGTGGCTCAGTCAATTAAGTATGTGACTTGGGCTCAGGTCATGATCTCACAGTTAGTGAGTTCGAGCCTCGCATCAGGCTCTGTGCTGACAGCTCAGAGCTTGAAGCCTGCGTTCCCCCTCTCTCTGACCCTCCCCCTGCTTGTGCACACACACTCTCTCTAAAATAAACATTAAAAAACATATAAAACAAATCTGACAAATCCATAGAAAAATTGCACTATGTCCCATAAACTAACAAATCAAGCAGACAAAAATTGATGGAAATGAAGTAGATTTAAACAGTATAATAGCCGGGTGTTACTCAGTTTTCCGGCTTCGCTGGCTTGGATACAGGAGCAGGGGGGCTGAAGTCAGCTGACTGTGTACACAGGTTGGACCTCAGGGGCTAGCACACTCGAGTTTACTCTTAAGCATTAAGTAGGGGGACCCGAAGTTCCCTCGTCCCTCAAACACAGCAGTGTTGAGCCAGAGGACTTGGAATTCCAAGAGTCTGGGCTGCAGAGTGACAGAGACGTCTCCAGGGTCCCACGGGGACAACCTGGTGGGCCATAGGTGCGTGATTGCGAACTGGGGGAGAGAAAATGGGAGGCGTAGGCACAGAGAGGATGGATCCCCTTCTGTAGAGAGACAAAAGGACGAGAAGGAGAGGCTGTGGAAGTGTAGGATTGTATTTGGGCAAAAAAAAACCATGGACCAGGAATCGGAAAAAACGGAGAAAGATCAATTTCTAACTGTGGGGCTTTCTCTGGGCTGGGGCTGTCTGCCCTGTTTGCGCACCTGGGGAGGAGGGGAGCCAGCTCCAGGCTCAGTAACTAGCTCAGAGGCGCAGTCCACAGTGGGAGAAAGATCCTCTCCTGGAGTGTTGTGGGAAGAAGGTATTTGGCCATTGCAAGGACGAAGATCCCTGCCTGCGCCCACGAGCCAGAGGCCATTTATCGCCGGGGCAGAGCGGCACTTCCCAGGTATTGGGTAGAGCACCGGTGGGGTCCTTTAAGGCATCAGGGTTTGAATCCCAGAGGAGCGCCAGGGAGGCGGGGGAGACTATGGAGCAGGAAAAAAAAAAACACGGCCTTAACAGGGTGGTTTGGGAACCTGGTCTATACAGGAGAGACTGGGGTGTCACTATTTTTCTCTCCATCACTAACAAGGTGGGGCTTCAGGAAAGGGACAAGGGGCCACAGTGGACCCGCCTACACCAAACCACGCCCCTCTGCACCTGGTTAAGTGCATACCTACTAGAGCGGGATTGACGCTCATGAACCAGACAGCCCCTCCTCCAGACCAGCACTGCACCGGTTCTGAGACACCCAGCAGTTTTGCATTCTCTAACAGAATTCTTGGACAATTCTTATTATATATATAGTTTTTTCTTCCTTTTCTCCTTATTTCTTCCCTTCTCTAAGTCTGGTTATTCTGACTGTTGGTTTGTTTAAGCAGACATACTTATTCTTTTTATACCTGTTCTGTATCTCCTTCTTTATTTTCCTGTCTCTCTCTGGAATAAGCCAGAGTTTCTCTGCCTGGTCAATTTTCTTTTCTTTTTCCTCACCCCTGTCATTGATCTCTTCGTGTGGGATAAGGCCCCTTATTCCACTACTGCCACCACCCCCCCTTTAAAAAAATTTTTTTTCCTACAGTTACTTCAATGAACAAATCAAAGCACACCTGGTGGAGGGTCCAAAACATCACTACGAGTAGGGAGATAAAGCAACCAGAGTCACAGCAGAGAGCACATAACACTCCAAAAAACATGTCCTGAAGGGTGACACCCTGGATATAATAGTGCTTGCAGGTGCAGGACACATAACAAGCTTTTAAAACACATAAGGGACAGAAAACTAGCCAAAATTATGAAATAGAATGATTCTCCTCAAAAGAAATTCCAGAAAGAAATGACAGTTAAAGAATTGCTCAAAACAGATATAAACAGTGTATCTGATCACAAATTTAGAAAAATAGTCATAAGATTAATTGCTGGGCTTGAAAAAGGCATAGAAGACAGGAGAGAATCTATTGCTGCAGAGATCAAGGAACTAAAAGATAGTCATGACGAATTAAGAATTGCTGTAAGTGAGGTGGAAAATAAACTAGATATGCTGACAGCGAGGATTAAAGAGGCATAGGAGAGAATAAGTGAAATAGAAGATAAATTATGGAAAAAGATGAAGCTGAGAAAAAGAAAGATAAAAGATAAAAAGATAAAAAAATTCTAGACCACGAAGGGAGAATCAGAGAACTAAGCAATTCAATGAAATGGCATAATATCCATATCATAAGGGTTACAGAAGAAGGAGAGAGAAAGGGGTGGAAGATGCACTTGAACAAATCAGAGCTGAGAACTTCCCCAATCTGGGGAAGGAAGCAGACATTCAGATCCAGTAGGCACAGAGAACTCCCTTCAGAGGTAACAGGAATTGATCTGCATGACATATTATAGTGACACTGGCAAAATACAAAGATAAAGAGAGAATTCTGAAAGCAGCGAGGGACAAACAGGCCTTAACCTACAAGGGTGAACACATAACAGTAGTAGCAGACCTGTCCACTAAACTTGGCAGGCCAGAAAGGAGTGGCAGGAAATATTCAATGTGCTGAATAAGAAGAAAATGCAGCCAAGAATCCTTTATCCAGCAAGGTTGTTATTCAGAATAGAAGGAGAGATAAAGGTTTTCCCAGATGACAAAAACTAAAGGAATTCATGACCACTAAACCAGCCCTCCAAGATACCTAAGGGGGACTCTGTGAGTGGAATGTTGCTAAGACTACACAGGACCAGAGACATCACCACAAGCATGAAACCTACAGATAACACAATGATACTAAATCCATATCTTTCAACAATAATGTTGAATGTAAATGGATTAAATGCTCCAATCAAAAGACAGAGGGTATCAAAATGGATAAAAAAACAAGATCCATCTATATGCTGTCTACAAGAGACCGAGATTGAAAGTGAGGGGATAGAGAACCATCCATCTTGCTACTGAAAGTCAAAAGAAAGCTGGAGTAGCCATACTTTTATCAGACAAACTAGATTTTAAACTAGAGACTGTAACAAGAGATGAAGAAGGGCATTATATAATAATTAAGGGGTCTATCCATCAAGAAGAGCTAACAATTATAAATGTTTATACACCCAATTTGGAAGCACACAAATATATAAATGAATTAATCACAAGCATAAGCAATCTTACTGATAAGAATAGAGTAAGTGTAGGTGACTTTAATACTCCACTTACAGCAATGGACAGATCACCTAGGCAGAAAATCAACAAAGAAATAATGGCCCGACAGATATATTCAGAACTTTTCATCCAAAAGCAGCAGAATACAGATTCTTCTTGAGTGCACATAAAACATTCTCCAAGACAGATCACATACTAGGTCACAAAACAGCCCTAAATAAATATAAAAGAATTGAGATCATACCATGCACATTGTTATATCACAATGCTATGAAACTTGAAATCAACCACAGGAAAAAGTTTGGAAAACTTCCAAATGCATGGAGGTTAAAGAACATCCTACTAAAGAATGAATTCATCAACCAGGCAATTAAAGAAGAAATTTTTAAAAATATATGAAAGCAAGTGAAAATGAAAACACGACAGTCCAAACCCTTTGGGATGCAGCAAAGGCAGTCCTAAGGGGAAAATACATTGCAATCCAGGCCTATCTCAAGAAATAAGAAAAATCCCAAATACAAAATCTAATAGCACACCTAAAGGAACTAGAAGTAGAACAGAAAGAAACCCCAAGGCAAGAAGAAGAGAAATAACAGAGATTAGAAGAGAAATAAACAATATAGAATCTAAAAAAAAACAGAACAGATCAATGAAACTTAAGAGCTGGGTTTTTTTTAAAAAAATAGGCAAAATCAATAATCCCGTAGCCAGACTTCTCAAAAAGAGAGAGGACCCAAATAGATAAAATCACGAATGAAACTGGACACATCACAACCAACCTTTCAGAAATACAATTATCAGAGAATAATATGAAAAATTCTATGCTAACAAACAGGATAACATGGAAGAAATGGACAAATTCCTAGACCCCCACACACTACCAAAACTCAAATGGGAAGGGGCGCCTGGGTGGCTCAGTTGGTTGGGCGGCCGACTTTGGCTCAGGTCATGATCTCACAGTCTGTGAGTTTGAGCCCTGCGTTGGGCTCCGTGCTGACAGCTCAGAGCTTGGAGCTTGCTTTGGATTCTGTGTCTCCCCCTCTCTCTGCCCCTCCTGTGCTCATGCTCTGTCTCTCTCTGCCTCTCATAATAAATACAAATGTTAAAAAAAAAAAAATCAAATGGGAAGAAATAGAAAATTTGAACAGACCCATAACTAGCAAAAAAATTCAATCAGTTATGAAAAATCTCCCCAAAAATAAGAGTCCTGGACCAGATGACTTTCCAGGGGAAATCTACCAGACATTTAAAGCAAGGTTAATTCCTATCCTACTGAAGCTTTTCCAAAAAAATAGAAATAGAAGGAAACTTCAGGACTCATTCTCTGAAGCCAGCATTACCTTGATTCCCAAACCAGACAGAGACCCCACAAAAAAGGAGAATTATAGGTCAATATCCCTGATGAATCTGGATGCAAAAATTCTCAACAAGATACTAGACAAATCAAATTCAACAGCATTGTTCACCATGATCAAGTGGGATTCATTCCTGGGCTGCGAGCTGGTTCAATATTCGCAAAACAGTCAATCTGATACATCACATTAATAAAAGAAAGGAGAAGAACCACATGATTCAATAGATGTAGAAAAATCATTTGACAAAATACAGCATCCTTTCTTAATAAAAACCCTCAAGAAAGACGGGATAGAAGGAACATATCTTAATATATTAAAAGCCATATATGAAAAGTCTACAGCTAATATCATCCTCAATGGGGAAAAACTGAGAGCTTTCTCCCTAATGTCAGGAACACAACAGGGATGTCCACTCTCACCACTGTTGTTTAACATAGTGTTGCAAGTCCTAGCCTCAGCAATCAGACAACAAAATGAAATAAAAGGCATCCAAACCGGCAAAGAAGAAGCCAAACTGTCACTTTTCATAGATGATAAGATACTCTGCATGGAAAACCCACAAGACTCCACCAAAAGGCTGCTGGAACTGATAAATGAATTCAGCAAAGTTGCAGGGTACAAAACCAATGTACAGAAATCGGTTGCATTTTTATACACCAATAATGAAGCAACAGAAAGAGAAATCAAGAAATCGATCCCAGGGGCGCCTGGGTGGCTCAGTCGGTTGGGTGGCCGACTTCGGCTCAGGTCATGATCTCACAGTCTGTGAGTTCGAGCCCCGCATCGGGCTCTGTGCTGATGGCTCAGAGCCTGGAGCCTGCTTCGGATTCTGTGTCTGCCTCTCTCTCTGCCCTTCCCCTGCTCATGCTCTGTCTCTCTGTCTCTTGAAAATAAATAAACATTTAAAAAAAAATTCTTTAAAAAAAAAAAAAAAAAAAGAAATCGATCCCACTTACAATTGCACCAAGAACCATAAAATACCTAGGAATAAACCTAACCAAGATGTAAAAGATCTATATGCTGAAAACTAAAGAAAACTTAAGAAAGAAACTGGAGAAGACACAAAGAAATGGAAAAACATTCCATGCTCATGGATTGGAAAAATATTGTTAAAATATCAGTATCACCCAAAGCAATCTACACATTCAATGCAATCCCAATCAAAATTGCACCAGTATTCTTCTCAAAGCTAGAACAATCCTAAAATTTGTCTGGAATCACAAAAAAACCCACTAGCTAAATAATATTGAAGAAGAAAACCAAAATGGGAGGCATCATGATCCCAGACTTTAGCATCTACTACAAAGCTGTAATCACCAAGACAGCATGGTATTGGCACAAAAACAGACACATAGACTAATGGAATAGAATAGAAACCCAGAATTGGACCCACAAATGTATGGCCAACTAATCTTTGACAAAGCAGGAAAGAGTATCCAATGGAAAAAAGATAGTCTCTTCAGCAAATGGTGCTGGGAGAACTGGACAGCAACATGCAGAAGAATGAAACTAGACCACTTTCTTACACCATACACAAAATAAACTCAAAATGGATAAATGAAAGACCCAAATGTGAGACAGGAAACCATCAAAACCCTAGAGGATAAAACAGACAACACCCTCTTTGACCTCAGCCTCAATTTCTTGCTCGACACATCTCCAAAGGCAAGGGAATTAAAAGCAAAAATTAACTATTGGGACCTCATCAAGATACAAAGCTTCTGCACTGCAAAGGAAACAATCAACGAAACTAATAGGCAACTGACAGAATGGGAAAAGATATTTGCAAATGACATATCGGATAAAGGGTTAGTATCCAAAATCTAGAAAGAACTTACCAAACTCAACATCCGAAAAACAAATAATCCAGTGAAGAAATGGACAGAAGACATGAATAGACACTTTTCCAAAGAAGACATCCAGATGGCCAACGGACACATGAAAAGATGCTTAACACCACTCATCGTCAGGGAAATACAAATCAAAACCACATTGAGAAACCACCTCACACCAGTCAGAGTGGCTAAAATGAACAAATCAGGAGACTATAGATGCTGGTAAGGATGTGGAGAAACAGGAACCCTCTTGCACGGTTGGTGGGAATGCAAACTAGTGCAGCGGCTCTGAAAAACAGTGTGGAGGTTCCTCAAAAAAATGGAAACAGAACTACTCTACGACCCAACAGTAGCACTACTAAGAATTTATCCAAAGGATATAGGAGTGCTGATTCATAGGGTCACATGTACCCCAATGTTTATAGCAGCGCTTTCAACAATAGCCAAATTATGGAAAGAGCCTAAATGTCCATTAACTGATGAATGGATAAAGAAGATGTGGTTTACATATACAATGGAATACTACTTGGCAATGAGAAAGAATGAAATTCTGCCATTTGCAACAATGTGGATGGAACTGGAGGGTATTATGCTAAGTGAAATAAGTCAATCAGAGAAAGACAGATATCGTATGTTTTCACTCATATGTAGATCTTGAGAAACTTAACAGAAGCCCGGGAAAGGGAAGGGGAAAAAATAGTTATAAACAGAGAGGGAGGGAGGCAAACCACAAGAGACTCTTAAACACAGAGAACAAACTGAGGGTGGATGGGAGAGTGGAAAATGAGTGGTGGGCACTGCGGAGGGCACTTGTTGGGATGAGCACTGGGTGGTGTATGTAAGTGATGAATCATGGGAATCTACTCCCAAAACCAAGAGCACACTGTATACACTCTGTGTTAGCCAACTTGAGAATAAAGTATAATAGCCATATATATCAAATGGAGATGAGGCTTTTTAAAGCAACATGTGGAATATGTATAAATTTCACCACATAGAACGTCACAAAGAAACTCTCACCAATTTCCAAAGACCTGATACCAAACAAAAACAGACACAAACATGTTCTCTGACTACAGTGCAGTAAAATTAGATAAAAATAATTAAAAAAATAAAAGACAACCTAACAACCCTGTACATTTTCAGACTTAATACTTATAAACGTCCACTTTTAACCATGACAGAGTAACAGAAATCAAATTTACCCTTCCACCTGTACCAACCAGAAACAAACCAAACCAAAACAAAGAACAGACAAAATACATGAAACAATTTTCAAGACAGTGGATATCAGGTATGTCCACACAACGACCTGAACATAAATGTTTATAGCAGTTTTATTTGTAGTAGTCGAAAACTGGGAATAACTAAAATTTCCATCAGTAGGTGAATGGATAAACAAATTGTGGTATACTTGTACAATGGAATACTACACAGCAATAAAAAGGAATGAACTGCTAATAAATGCAACATGAAAAAAATCTCAAAATAATTATGCTGAAAGAGGCCAGCCAAAAACAGAGAACGACATTTTAAAATTGATTGTATGATTCCATTTACATGAAATCCCATAAAATGCAAACGAGTCTATAGTGACGGAGAACAGATCAGTTGTTGCTTAGGGGTTGGGTAGATCACTGAGAGCAAAGAGAGAGCTTTTGGAGACAGAGACCGGTTGTTTATTATTTTGATTGTGGTGATGGTTTCACAGGTATATGTGCATCAAAACTTATCAAATCTTTATAATATGTTCAGCCTACTAGCCAATTACACAATAATTAAAACGTTAAAGAAGAGCTAAACACTAATTGCAGTACTTTACTTATATTTTAAATAATTACAACTGGATAAAAGTAGATCCACAGAGGGGGCCTAAAGTTCTTCCCAGTGGCACTGTGCCAATTCAGTGACCCTCCAAAAATCTCTTGAGGCCCCTGAGGAAGAGTTTGAAAACCTGTTTTAAACTAAGAGTTAACCAGAGGCTTATCTTAAGCTAGCTAACAAAATTTAAATTAACATCATTTTTAAACTACATTTTTTCCTTTCAAATACTGTAGATTTCCAAACTGCCTCACAGCAATTTCTTGGAGTAATCTAATCAACTTAGAGTATTTACATAATTGAATATCCAATTACTTTTTCTACCCAACTCTCAAAGACAGAGGTTCTGTCACAAATTGTGGGCTAGTGTTTAGAAATGTAACGGCACCCTAGCAAAACAAAGAATTTTAAATCTAGAAAGAACCCAGGCCTGCTACTTATAAAAGAGTGGCGAGGGATGGGGGGGTGGGGGGCAGTAACACTGGTCCCTTAAGAAACTCAGACTGAATACTGAGAACAGAGAATAAGCAGAAGGCAGCAATAAAAGCTTTCTTATGTAAAATAAAATGCAGCAAGGCTCAGCCTTGTAAGAGAATATGACTCATTACATGTGAGTAGTACAAATAAGTCACTGAGGACACTTACATTTAGAAATTCTTCACAAGAACTTTATTTAAGATTTCATGTCCTTATAAAAAGTACATTACATCAAGATTGCAAAAAAGACACTTTTTTCAATGAGAGACTATTATCCACCCATCTATATTACCTCATAATTCATTTCCTATCCTAACAAAACATTTGTTCCTTCTTCCTTTTCTCCCTCCAACTTTGAGTGGGCAAGTGCCACGAGGGGTATCTCACTAGAATGTGTGATTTCTTAGCCAGGAAAGCAATAGGTTCCTATTGGCCGAATTCGAAACAGCCACTGGCAATCCTTATTCCCAGAATCAAAAAGGTCACTAAGCCCTCAACTTAAATGCAACCTTTCTATTGTTTGCAACCTGTCTCCCTGAGTTTCTCTTTTACTCACACACTGTGTTTTAAAACAATCTTATAAGCACTCAAGAATTGCTTAAGAAATGATTAAAAGACTTAAAAACTTAACTTACCACTTTAGCTTAGCAACTATTTTCTCCATAAGAATCTCAAAGTTAATAAAAATATAGATGGGAAGGACCCAATACTAAGAAGGGGATGAATTCTGAGAGTAAATACATTTATAACCCTTGTCTCAAGGCAAGATCAATCCTACAAAATACTCAGAATGTTAAGAATGCAATTTACACAGTAAAAATAGTTTGATTTGTTTTCAGTATGAAAGTATTTTTAATTTCCTTACTGCAGGTACAATGGCATCCAAGTCATCAACTTCTGTAACAGAAAAACAAGAACAAGGGTAGCTTTACCTAGTGATAGGCTCAGGTGAAATGACAATCTCTCTGCAAAGGAAACCCTCAAACGCAAAAGCAACACTGGCACTTTCATGCATGTGAAATTTTTATCCAGTAGTGGCGATCAGAGTATCAGTGATTGAGACAGAGGCCTTCTGGGGCATCTGTTTGTAAAAGCTCCCATATACCTACAGGTATCCTCCGACTCTGATAATAATCTCATTAGCAGCGTGCTCCTATTAAGAGATCCTACTGGTTGCATTTGTGGTATGTTATTGCCTCTTTAAATCTATATAATTACATGGGTGAGCCTACAAGGTGAAGTCCTACGAAGAAGCTGTCTCTCTTCTGGGTACCCATCTGAGGACTTCATGAGTTCTTCTCATGGAACATAGTCCTCTCCTTAATTCGACTAGAAAAATTTATCACTAGTAAGATCATTCTGAGGTCTACCTTTTAGGATGAAACAACATATCTACCTATTAAAAGGTGTGAGGCCTCTCAAAGGACAAATCGCAGAGGGAATGTATTGCAGAACTTAGCCTGGTCCGGCTCACCGATAAACTAGATCAGGTTCTTCCTGCCAGATTCTTGGTGAATTCAGTTTCCCTTTATAAGACTGTCTTCTTGCAACCAGCCTGTTAGAATTCACTGTCTGAAAGCTCTTGGCCATTGGAGAAGTGAGGTCCTTTTCTCTCTTTATCTAGACTCCAGCCCTAAAAGCTCCGGTGGCAGGTTCTCTAGATTCTGACCACGTTTTTCTACATTATTCTGCTAGGCCATTGTTTATAAACTCATTTTCTTTTATGTAAAAATTGTTCCTTAGACTCCACATCTCCTCCTCCATGTTTAGGTGAATGTTGGTTCTTCTTCCTTTAGCCTAAATTTATAGCCCATGCTATTTAGCTCCTGACTTCAGTCAGAATACTTGTCTAGATACACTTACAAAGCATCACGATATAAGAAAAAATATATACCCAAACCTACAACAGAGAATTTGATTCATACCTTATATCATGATAAGGACAAGATCAAGTTATTTCCTGAACCCCATTCTGAAATCACACTTGTTTTTTCACTATATGAGAAATCTGCCTTATAAATGAACCTCACAGAGAAGGATCTTGGCTGATATGAGAATATTTTCAGGGGCGCCTGGGTGGCTCAGTCGGTTGAGCTTCCGACTTCGGCTCAGGTCGTGATCTCACGGTTCGTGAGTTCAAGCCCCGCGTCGGGCTCTGTGCTGATGGCTCAGAGCCTGGAGCCTGCTTCGGATTCTGTGTCTCTCTCTCTCTCTGCCCCTCCCCTGCTCATGCTCTGCTCTGTCTCTCTCTCTCAAAAATGAATAAACATTAAAAAAAAAATTAAAAAAAAAAGAATATTTTCAGCTACTCACACCACTTACATAAGAAAACAAAGTCCTTCTCCATATACAAAGTACAACCTTCCATAGTTCTAGATGCTTAAAATGACATCTAGTAATAACAAAAATACTTATGTTTGCCAAACAGTTTTAACTTTCCCAATGTTCAGTGTGATATTTAACTCCAGAGTTTCAACTGTGACAAAAATACAGAGTTCATCTGCAGAGAGATGTGGCTTATTGAAGAAAATGAGGCCACATGAACCATGCTGAGTGTCCTATCTAAGAAGAAGTTTCTGTAGAAGAATTCGGAATTAAGTGTTACCTGTACACCTACTAAAACGTTTATTAGTGATGAGAAGCTCACTGTTTAACTGCTACCCCAAAGCAAGAAAAATATTATTGTATGAAACAGAGCTGTTTGGAATACAAGGCAACACATTTCTACAATTTCAGGTCTCGTTTTAAGTTTAACTTTCAAATTACGTTCTCCCTTGCTATGATCTTTTCAAACATGGGCATGCCTAAAGCACATTCAGTCACTGTCTCCCTTCCTCCCACAGTCTACATAAAACGGGCCATAAAGCTTCCTTCATGTTTACTAGGTTAGATATTCCAGTCAGATGTTACTTTCATTTATTTATCTTCTTCCCACATTTTAATTTACTCATTCCCTTATCTTCTACTAAGCCTCATTTCCTTTTCTAATTTAAGAAATTTCATGTAGGCTCTAGGCCCAATGTGGGGCTTGAACTCATGACCCTAAGATCAAGAGTCGCATGCTCTACCAATTGAGCCAGCCAGGCACCCCCTCCTCTTCTAATTCAATTTCCTGTGTCAAGGAGGCATTCTTTAAAAAAAAAAAAAAAAAAAGAAAAGAAAAAATCTTTCAAATGAGCCATATAGAAAAAAAATAATCATTGAATAAATCACTTTAAACTTTAAAAAGTGTTAATAGTAAGATAAATTACTTTTATAGCCATATAAAATCGCACTTAAAATAAGAGACTTAGGGGTGCCTGGGTGGCTCAGTCAGTTAAGTGCCTGACTTCAGCTCAGATAATAATTTCACAGTTTATGAGTTCGAGCCCCAGGTCAGGCTCTGTGCTGACAGCTCAGAACCTGGAGCCTGCTTTGGATTCTGTGTTTCCCTCTCTCTCTGCCCCACTCCTACCTGCTCTCTCTCTCTCAAAAATGAATAAATGTTGGATCACAGGGTAGCTCTATTTTCATTTTATGATCCAGCAATAGCCCTGCTAGGAATCTACCCAAGAGACACAGGAATGCTGATGCATAGGAGCACGTGTACCCCAATGTTCATAGCAGCAATTTCGACAATAGCCAAATCATGGAAAGAGACCAAGTGTCCATCAACTGACGATTGGATAAAGAAGTTATGGTACTTATATACAATGGACTACTACATGGCAATGAGAAAAAATGAAATCTGGCCATGTGTAGCCAGATGGATGGAACTGGAGGGTATTATGTTAAGTGAAATAAGTCAGTCAGAAAAAGACAGATACCATATGTTTCCACGAATAGGTGGACTTTGTGAGACTAAGCAAAAACCAGGGGGAGGGGAAGAGGGGAAAGGAAAAAAAGACACAGAGAGGGAGGGAGATAAAACATAAGAGACTCTCAAAGACTAAGAAAAAACTGAGGGTAAGGGGGATGAGGGAGGGGGGAGAGGGGGTGATGGGCATTAAAAAGGGCACATGTTGGGATGAACACTGGGTGTTATATGTAAACCAATTTGAAAATAAACTAATATAAAATTTAAAAAAATGAAAGTTAAAAAAAATTTTTTTTATAAAATAAGAGACTTGGGTCTCTGTTTTGCCTAGAATTCCTAAACAAATTACATTTTTTTCCCTTTAAGAGATAAAACTAATAACAAAACTCTCAATCTGACAAAGAATGTAAATATTTATCTTCCCTACTATAGATTTATAAATTTGTCTTTCTTTCTACAGATGTTTACTTTACATTAGTTATCACCTGAGAAGGATATTTGTTTATTTAAAAAACACAGTAAGTCCTATCTAAAAAAAAAGAGGGAGGAGGAGGAGGAGGAGGAGGAGGAGGAAGAAAAAAACACAAAACATCTTCCAAGATCATAAATTCTACCACAATCTCTCATTAGGCCATGACAGAATCAGGGTTAAACTGGGCCTAACCAAGTAATGCCATTTCTCCTTTTAAGGTTTCAAAACAAAGGCCGTCCCTAGCTCCTGAAAGGATATGTATTTTCTCCGTCCTGTAGACCAACCCCAACCAACTTTAACTGCAAGTTAGGAGTGTGTTTCCAGAACTGTTAGTGATTTTTTGACACTTTCTACCAGAACACTTCTAGATGCAAGCATTAATGCAGTGACTAAGGAACACTTTTCCCTCAAACCCAATGACATCTTAAGACTCGAAATTTAACCACCACCACCAGAGATCTTACCTAAGATTTCAAGTAGATCATTAGTAAATGCCTGAAATGCTGGGAAAAATTCCTCATGTTCTTCCAATTTGTTGATAATGCTTTTAAAAAAAAGGGCACAATTTACACTGAATTTCCAACTTAAGGTTTGCATTTGATTGAAAATAAAACATTTTGAAAATGTTAAGAAATCCCCTGCTAATTTAAATATAAATGTAATAATCCTTTACTGCAATCCTTGATTTTTGAGCTCTTTGTTCATCTGATACCACTTTCCTTAAAATATAATCTATTATCAGTATAAACACATGTTCTAAAGTTAAATTTATGTAACACTCTTAATGTGGAAAACTTTCCATTTAGCTCAAGATTTTTAAGAGACCTTGCTTTTTAACATTTTCTAAAAATTGATTTTTATATCCAGTATTCTATTAAATATTAAAAATAAGTATCAGTAGTCAGTATAAATATGGGAAGGGAAAAAAGACCAATAATGAAAGCTATGTTCCTTTTAAAAGCAGCAAGTATTAGGGGCACCTGAGTGGCTCAGGCGTCAAGCATCTGACTTCAGCTCAGGTCACGATTTTATGGTTTGTGAGGTCAAGTCCCACACAGGGTGAGCTCAAGCCCCGCTATGAGTGAGCCCTGCTTCTCTCTTTCCCCCTTTCTCTGCCCCTCGATCCTTTGGGCTCCCTCTCTCAAAAACAAACAAACAAACAAACAAACAAACCCACTTGCTTTCGGGCACCTGGGTGGCTCAGTTAAGCAGCAGGCTCTTGATTTCAGCTCAGGTCATGATCTCACAGTACTGAGTTCCAGCCTTGTATCAGGCTTTGCGCTCACAGTGTGGAGCCTGCTTCTGATCCTCTGTCTCCCTCTTTCTGCCCCTACCACACTCACACTCTCCTCCCATTTCTCTCTCCCCCTCAAAAATAAATAAAAGTTAAAAAAAAAAAAAAAGCAGTAAGTATCTAAAAACTCAAGTTTCAGATTAGGTATGTATTTTTCTCAGAAAACTTCAATAATATATGGAATAGGTGGTATATGTATGTGTTCCTCTTGCCCGTATGTTCCAGTATCAAATTGGTGGGAGGACAGGAGGAGGAAGAGTTGCTTTAAGTATAGCTAGAATATTTCCATATTTTTTTAAATATCAGGTCTTATTTTACAGATGACTAGCTTTAAAAAAATCTTTAACATTTATCTTCTAATCAAATAATACACTGTTAGTGATTATTAGGCGGTCTATGGTGGTATATTAAAAATAGGACTTGCTTATATATTCTGAACACTTACATGATGTTGCTAACAAAGTCTTAATTTCTCCATATATAATTTCCCCTGGGAACAGGCTTAGAGAAATAATGCTGGAGTCCTGACCCACTCTAGGTAAACTTACAAACCGTATTTTTACCTTGAAAATGCTTGGCATTTCTCTCCATCTGTGAGGTGTGAGATATTTTAGATTGTCAAATTATTTAAAAGCTGCTATCCCAAACGGTAAAGGTAAATAACTTATAAAGTTTCAAAAGTCTTTAATTTCATCACTCCAAGCATTTTGGATAATATGCAAACTTTGCAAAAGTTTGCAAACTTTTTAAAATCAATACTGGGGCGCCTGGGTGGCTCAGTCGGTTGAGCGGCCGACTTCGGCTCAGGTCATGATCTCGTGGTCTGTGAGTTCGAGCCCCTCGTCGGGCTCTGTGCTGATGGCTCAGAGCCTGGAGCCTGCTTCAAATTCTGTGTCTCCCTCTTTCTCTGCCCCTCCCCCACTCATGCTCTGTCTCTCTCCGTATCAAAAATAAATAAACATTTAAAAAATAATAATAATAATAAAAAAATAAAATCAATACCTTTGGAGGTCTTCGGGTCCTAATACCTGCATAACCTGCTCAGTCATGTCCTCATTAATCACCCTACACAATTTTCCAACTGTGCTCACCAAGACATACAATGAGGTTGAACTATCTGTAAGAAAAAAATAAAAGGTATTTTAAAAGAGAATTTTCAAAATCATTAAATCGAACACTAAATTTATGCTTCCATTATCCTCAATTTTTTACTTAAAAAATTTTAACCTACTTTTTTTGGATTTATCAGGAAGAATTCTTAAATGGGGACCAGAAAGGACAAAGAGTTATCACCTAATTCTAAGAGTTCTTGGAGGTTCCTCACAGCGTTGTTCATTTCTCCAAGCCTAGTATAAACTTCATTCATTCGAGGATAGACTCCATTTAAAGAAGGCACATCAAATAACTTTTGGAAGTGAGAAACAATAGCTTGCAAAGTTTTTAAGTTTGGTATATTGCTGTCCTGTCCAAAAGAGAAAAATAGTTCACATCTTCAAATAATCCCAAGGCTTTAATAAAAACTTTAAAAAGAGACACAAAATTCTAGTAGAACAAATATCAATATCTGCATCATTATCAGTTTTTAAGATAAGATTACATTAAAATGTGAAAATTTACCTAGGTATTAAGCATTACCTTTTCCTTATTTTCAACTTCTTCTAACATGGTATCTACTATAAACAACAGATCTTCAACTCTGATACCTTCATTTTCATCCTGCTTTTTTAAATTATGCCAAGGCACCAGTTCCGCAGATAGTATTTTCAAGGACTTATACAAATCCTTTATAACAAAAGAAACAACATGGTGTTATTGATTTTTTAAGTTTCCATAATAATGCTAATAAAATACAGTAAAACCTTGGATTGAAAGTAAATTGTTCTCCAAGTGTTCTGTAAGACGAGCAAACATTTCTAATAAATTTCACCTAGACAAACTAGCGATCTCTTGCAGTACGAGTAGTATGTGACACCAAATGTCACACGATCACAACTGAACCAATGGTCCTCTCTCTTGCTGAGGGATTGTTGGTGATCAGTTTCCTATGCTCGGATGCTTGGTCTCAGGTCATGGTGTTTGGCAGAAATCACTGATTTTTCAGAACTTTGGACAGTGCCCTCAATAGGCACTAGTGTATTTTTTGTCACTTCAAAGCACCTGTGGACAGTCCTTTGCTAAGAGTAAGCTTAGGAATGCATTGCTTCAATGCTAGGTCACTGAATAGGTTCCTTGTTAAAGTTGCACCAAATGAAAAAGATTCCATTGAGCCAAGAGATAGCAGTGATTCCCTTAGTGATAGTAGAAGTCATCCTATACAATAACTTTCCTCTCTGTCTCCCTCACAGCAGCCACGAAGGTTTTCAAAGGTAAGTGCAGGTTAGTTTATTTTTATTACTTTGTATTAGATTACAGTATTGTAATCATTTTTACATGAGTATTTTTGGGTTGTGGAACGAATCCTCTGAGTTTCCAAGATTCCTTATGGGGAAATTTGTTTTGATATACAAGTGCTTTGGATTACAAGCATGTTCTGGGATGAATTATGTTTGCAAACCAAAGTTTTACTGTATAATTATCCATGCAGGTTTAATACATATATATACAAACCATGGGGCACCTGGGTGGCTTAATCGGTTAAGCATTCAACTCTTGATTTTGGCAGAGGTCATGATCTCATGGTTTATGGGACTGAGTCCTGTGCATCGGGCTCTACAGTGACAGCATGGAACCTGCTTGGGATTCTCTCTCTCCCTCTCTCTCTGCCCCTACCCCAATCGCACTCACCTTCTCTCTCAAAAATAAACATTAAAAAAAAAAAAAATATATATATATATATATATATATATAAACAAACCATCATCAGTACCTTAATTTTTTAATGTTTATTTTTGAGAGAGAACAGTGTGAGTGGGGGAGGTATAGAGAGAGAGGAAGACAGAGAATGAAAAGCAGACTCCAGGCTCTGATCTGTCAGCACAGAGCCTGATGCCAGGCTCGAACTCATGGACTCTGAGATCATGACCTGAGCCGAAGTCAGACACTTAACCCACTGAGCCACCCAGGCACCTCAATCGGTACCTTTTTAAAATAACATTACCAGTTTAGAAAAAGTCTGTTAAATTTGTTTTCTCCAGGTAAATATAGGGCTTACACAAAACGTGATACATTGATGATCTCAAATCTATTTTTTTTCCATTTATTTATTTTGTGAGAGAAGGAGAGCACACGCGAGTGGAGGAGGGGCAGAGAGAGAGAAGGGTGAGGGAGAATACCAAGCAGGCTCTGCACTGTCAGCACAAATCCCAATGTGGGGCTCGAACATCATGACCCCAGCCAAAATCAAGAGTCAGATGCTTAACCAACGAAGCCACCAAGATACCACTTGACTATCTCAACTCTAGATGTGTAAAGTAATTATATGTTATTTATTAGTACTATAATACTAGTTAGTTAAGTACTTATTTTTGAACTACTGATGGATAAAAAATAAACTTGAATATTTTTATAACAGATTTCCTGAAATGTAATTAACCTAACATAAAATTCACCCTCTGTAAGTGTACAATTCAGTAATCCTCATCAATTTATAGAGATATGCAACTATCACCCTTATCTAATTTCAGAACATTTTCACCACCCCAAAAAGAAATCTCATACCCATTCACAGCCACTCCCCATTCTTCCCTGTCCCGAGCCCCTGGGTCACCACTAATCTTTCTGTTTCTATGGATTTGCCTATTCTGGGCATTTCACATAAAGTGGAATTCTACAATAAGTGGCCTTTTGTGACTGGCTTTCCTTCACTTCGGATAATGTTTTCAAGATTCATCTATTAGAGCATTTATCTCCAGGCAGGTTTTTAACTTGAAAAAAATTAATTTAAAAGATTCTAAATTAAATTACTTCTAGTCTTCATGCCAGCCTACTTACTTTTCTTGGCCTAGACAAATTGTCCTCATCTATTTTATTTTTTTAAAATTTTTTAATGTTTATTAAATTTATAATTGAATGTTTATCAATGTTAAAACAATGTTAAAATTGTTTAATGTTTATCAATTTATAATTGATAGTGAGAGAGAGCACACGAATGCAAGTGGGGGAGGGAGAAACAGAAAGCAAGACAGACTCCAGGCTCTGAGCTGTCAGCACAGAGCCCGTTGCAGGGCTCAAACTCACGAACCACGAGATCATGACCTGAGCTGAAGCTGGATGCTTAACCAACTGAGCCACCCAGGCGCCCCTGTCCTAATCTATTTTAAACTGTGCACAAAGGACAAAGCTACTGGAAGTTTAAAACTCTAAGACTGGTCAATTGACAAACACTTACTGAACATCTACTATGTACATGGCACAGTGCTTGGCCCTGTAGAGCACTGTTGTCCTCTCTCCCCTGTTTGCATTCTCTCTAAAATAAACAAACAAAAAAAGGGGAGTGCCTGGATGGCTCAGTCAGTTAAGCGTCCGCCTTCAGCTCAGGTCATGATCTCACAGTCCATGAGTTCGAGCCCCATGTCGGGCTCTGTGCTGACAGTTCGGAGCCTGGAGCCTGCTTCGGGAACCTGTGCCTCCCTCTCTCTCTCTCTCTCTGCCCCTCCCCTGCTTGCACTCTGTCTCTCTCTCAAAAATAAATAATAAGACATTAAAATTAAAAAAATTAAAAAAGAAAATTAAAAAGAAGGAAGTAAAGAAATGTTTATCTTCCATGGATAGCCAGAATGAGTAAAAGTAGGACTGGCTGCTATTGGACTATTAACTGCTCCACAGAACAGACGGATGTGGACAGTTTTGAGAGAAGGAAAATTATTTAAAATAAGAAAAAGGAAATGAATGAAGAATAAAATATGATGTCTGAAGAGGAATAAGGGCCAGGAAAATCTGTAGCATGGAGATACCAAAACCAGGGAGATGAAAGCAGAGCAGGGTCTGTTTTGCAATTCCAGGTGCAAATCCAACAGATTTTCAAAGCATGTAAAGAATATTCAACCCTTTACCTTTAGGGAAGTCAGCTGATCTGCCCACATTTCTATTATAGGAATAAGATGGTCAAATCCACAATCTTGAACAAAATCTTTATTAAAATGTTGGGCTCCTCCTTTGCTCTGTTTATAAATTATTACTGGAGCTCTTGGATTGTGAACAATTGAATTGATGCTACTCAGCACCTTTAAAAAAAGACAATGTTTTAGTTGAAATGTTTATCATAGTCCTGTCAAAGTGATTTAGCTTAAAGGAGTGCTTTCTATGTCAATGTATCGTCATTTTCAGAATTTGGCACATTAGGAAGTTTTTTAATAAGACTGACACCTGTAATGTTTTGGAAGTACAGTAGTTGCATCAACATAATTAAACATGTAAGTTCTAATGAGAACTACAGACTTCATAGAAAAGCTAAAATGCATTTTCAAATGATTTAGACTTGAAAGTAGTTGTGAATGACCTCTTAAAATCCACACAGGGAAAAATGATCATCAATACAACCTTAGCTAGAGTCTCACATTTCTCTAATTCTATCTGTTCATATTTAAGCTAAATCAGATGTTTAAAGGGGTCGTTTCCTGTTGTTTGTTTCATAGCTTCAGTTAAAGGTCAAAGTGTAAAGACAGTGAATAATAAAGCCCAACACATTCTATACAGAAATCCTGGGAACATCATGCCAATTCTGGAAACCCCAGACCCAACCCAGAGAACTCATCCTTTCCAACCACTCTCAGTACCAAAATCTGTATTAATGAACGCTCTACAAAGGAAAGAGAAATGATGTATATGTATATAAATATATCTCAAGAGATTAATCTTAAGGAATTGGCTCATACAATAATGGAAGCTGAGAGGTCCCAGTTTCCTCAGTAGGCAAGCTGAAGACCCAGGAGGGTCGAGGGAGTACTTCTAGTCTGAATGACCACAGGCTTAAGACCCAGGAAGAGTCGAGGCTTCAGTTCAAGTTTGAAGGCAGGAAAAAACTGATGTCCCAGCTCAAAGACAGTCAGGCAAGTGGAGCTCCCTCTTATTCAGCCTTTTTGTTTTAGTCATGTCTTCAAATGACTGGATGAAACCCATTCACATAAGGGAGGGCAGTCTGTTTTATCCAGTGTACCAAATCAAATGTTAACCCTATCCATGAACACCCTCGCACACATATTCAGAATAATGTTTAACCAAATATCTGGGCACCCCATGGCCCAGTCAAGTAGATACATAAAATGAACTATCATAAATACCCACACAATCATTACCTGGATTCAACAACTGTTAACATTTTCCCATGTTTACTCACTCTATTTTTAGCTGAATCATCTGAAGAAAATATATGATAAAATTTTATCCTCAAATACTTAAGTATGCGTCTCTTAAAAGTAGGCATATTCTCCAACAAAATCAAAACACTATTATTACACATAAGAAATTTAATAGTAATTCCCTAACATCATCAATGCCTGGAGTGAATTTTAAATATCTTAATATGTATAAAATAATGACTATATGTCCCCTGGCAAAAGCTAAGAGTTCTACCTTATATATCATCCAAGGAAAAGAAAAGGAAACCCAAAATAGCAAGTATAAAGGGAGAAGAGTAGGTGCGCCTGGGGGGCTCAGTCAATTATACATTCGACTCTTGGTTTCGGCTCAGGTCATGACCGCGGAGTTCATGAGTTCAAGCCCCACATTGGGCTCTGCACTGACAGTAGAGACTGCTTGGGACTCTCTCTCTTCTCTGTCTCTCTGCCCCTACCCGGTTTGCATTCTCTCTCTCTCTCTCAAAATAAATTAAATTAAATTTTAAAAAAAAGGGGAGGAGAGTAAAGCCATTTCCTTATTTACCACCATCAAACCCAGACCATTTAATAAATAATTATATAAGCATAATGACGAGATACTATTTTGATCTCGAATCTTTGTCCCTACTCATACTTCAAGCAATATTCATAGGTCTCCTGGTTATAAAACTTCGGATGTTTACTTAAGTGTGTTTTTAGTTTAAGAGAGAATATTTCAACATTTTCTTCTCTTGTATGTATGTATGTATTTTTTTATTTATATAGTTTATTTATTTATTTTGAGACAGAGAGCAGGAGGGGCGGGGGGGGTGGGGGGGAGAGCCCTGAGCAGGCTCCACACAGAGCAGAGCCTGAAACGGGGCTCTAACTCACCAACTGCAAGATCATGACCTGAGGTGAAACCAAGAGACGGACACTAACCAACTGAGCCACCCAGGCGCCCTCTCTTGTATTTAAACACATTTTAATGGAGAAATTAATTCCCCTCCATGGAATTATTATTGACAGCAGAGCATATTCTTATGACTTGACCAAAGTCAGGTGACTGGCAGCAAAATGTGTATTAACCATGAGGAAACAGTAAAATAGTAAAATGACTTAAATAATTACCACAGAGAGATGAGAATTAAAACGAAAACATAAACAACCCAACTCACGAATAGGTCTTATTCAGAAAGAGCTGGCAGATACTGATAAAATCTTGATATGGATAACAACTGTATCTTAAGAGTAATCATTAGACAAATAGAAAAGAATTAAGATAACAGATGTCCTAAGTACTAGAAGAGGGGAAAAAAAAAACGACCAATCTCAACCTAGCAAATGTCAGGGAAAAAAAGAATGGAACCAGAAACCATATAAATAGAAAACAAAGATGTTAGGAATAAAAGCAGATATATGAGTAAGGTCTCAATATCTATGAAAGGTTTAATTTCCTGTTAAATGACAAACCCTCAAGAATTGAATCTAAGAAACAAAATGAAATAAAAGAAATTCAGTTACACGCTGGGTACAAGAGAGTTATCAAAAAAAAAAAATCAGTTTTCAGAAAAAAGCCTGGAAATAACATCAACACAGATATGTGAAGAACTAGCAACAATCGATTAGAAAATGCAATGGAGAAAAGGATGCCATTCTCGATAGCAATAAAAAGTATAAAGTATTTAGGAAATAAACCTAACAAGAAACATGCAAGAGCTAAATTTAAAAATATGTAGGGGCATCTGGGTGGCTCAGTCAGTTAAGCGTCCAACTTCAGCTCAGATTATGACCTCACAGGTTTGAGCCCCATGAGTTTGAGCTCCATGTCGGGCTCTGTGCTGACAGCTCAGAGCCTGGTGCCTGCTTTGGATTCTGTCTCCCTGTCTCTCTGCCCCTCCCCCACTCATGCTTTGTCTGTCTGTCTCTCTCTCTCAAAAATCAATAAACATTTTAAAAAAAGCTGTTTAAAAACAATTGAAAAAAAATATATAAAACTTTATTCAAGGCTGTAAAGGAAGCCCTAATAAAATTAGAGACATATTTCTGAGATGATTTAAAACTGTAAAGGTCTCATCTTCCTAAATACTAATCTAACAAGTTAATTCAATTTCAGTTCATCTCAATAGGACCTATTTTTGAATTTGACAAACTGTTCATCCAGAAGAGTAAACTTGCTCAAAACGTAGCAGAGGAAAAATTTTTAAAGAACAATGCATAAGATTCTTATCCTAAAAAGTATCAAAACCTACTATAAAATTACATAAAGTAAAAGAATATGGAAAAAGTATAAAAACGGAACAGACTAAGGAATCTAGAAACAAACCTGTGCATATGAGTTGATTTGACAGAGGTTTCATTTCAGTGAAATAGAGAAGAATGGTCTATAAGAAACTGCAAACTCAAATGCCGCTAGAAGCAAGTTAAGACCATGACTCGTGAAACAAGCACACCAGGGGCTGTGGCTAACGGAAGAGCACATGCCTATACGTGACAAGAAACAGGTGTAATTCTGCTCTGATAAGGACTACGCAGGAATTTGTTGTCATATTCTGTAGCTTTTTAAGAGAAGCTAGAACAAAGAACAAATAAAATACCTTAATTTTGAAAATATTAGTAACTAATTCAAAGTTTAAAAAACCCTATTGGGTCCAATAAAATATAAGCACAGGCCCAGTTCAGTCAGTAAACAGTCCGGCTTGATCACTCATCTATTCAATTAATGGTCTATAAAAATCAATAAGGATAGATCTCTATATCACACCACAGACAAAATTAAAATTCAGAGGGACTAAATATCTAAATAAAACCATATAAGGACCTTACGAAAATAAATTCATATATAATAGTAACAATCATCATCATAATAATACCAACAACAGTAACAACATAAACAATTAAAAGAGAAATGGCTTTAAGAGAAGAGAACAGGACAGACCAATAACCAGCAAATGAGATGAGTCAGTAACCAAAAAACTCCCTCTCTCTCTAAATAAATAAACTTTAAAAAAGAGAGAGAACTACAGGTCAATCTTAAAAATCTTATCAGCTTTTTACCACTCTGCTTTGAATTGGGCCAAAGTCTTTCAAGGAGTAAGACAAATTCTTAGTCAAGCTACCTACAGTGTTTTTAGCCAAGAAGATAGGTCATGGGAAAACAGGATAAGCACACACAAATACAAATATTCCTTACCACCTGCTAACTTATTAAACTGAGATGGAAACCAAGGTTCAAATGTAACCCTACTTACATCAATGGACAAATCATCTAAACAGTAAATAAACAAGAAAACAAAAGCTTTGAATGACACACTGGACCAGATAGACTTAGATAAATTCAAAACGTTCCATCCTAAAACAGCAGAATACACATTCTTTTCAAGTGTACATGAACATTCCCCAGAACAGATCACGTATTAGGTCACAAAACAGGCTTCAACAAATACGAAAAGACTAAAATCATGCCATGTACCTTTTCTGACCACAACACTATCAAACTATAGGTCAACCACAAGAAAAAATCTGGAAACACCAAACTACATGGAAACTAAACGACATGCACTAAACAATGAATGGGTCGATGAGGAAATCAAAGAAAAAATTTTTAAAAATACACAGAAACAAATGAAAATGAAAACACAATGGTCCAAAACCTTTGGGATGCAGCAAAAGCAATCCTAAGAGGGAATTATATAGCAATACAGGCCTACCTTAAGAAGAAAGAAAAAATCTCAATCAACCTAACCTTAAACCTAAAGGTGCTAGAAAAAGAACAAATGAAGCCTAAAGCCAGCAGAAGAAAGGAAATAATAAAGATTAGAGCAGAAATAAATGATATAGAAACTAAAAAACAATAGCACAGATCAATGAAACCAGGAGCTGATTCTTAGAAAAGATCAACAAAACTGATAAGCCTCTAGACACACTTATCAAAAAGGAAAGAGAAAAAACCCAAATAAATAAAATCTCAAATCAGAGACAAGTAACAATCAACTCTACAGAAATACAATTTTAAGAGAATATTATGAACAACTATATGCCAAAAAATTAGACAACCTAGAAGAAATGGATAAATTCTTTGAAACATACAAATTACCAAAACTGAAATAGCAAGAAATAGAAAACTTGAACAGACCAATAACCAGCAAATGAAATGAGTTAGTAATAAAAAAAAAAAACTCTCTCTAAATAAACAAAAAAACAAACTTTAAAAAAAAAGAGAGAGCAAGAACTACAGGCCAATACTGCTGATGAACATAGATGCAAAAATTCTCAATAAAATACTAGCATACCAAATCCAATGATACATTTAAAAAAATCACTTACCACAATTCAGTGATATTTATTCCTGAGTTGCAAGGGTTGTTCAATATTTGCTAATCGACCAACGTGATACATCACGTTAATTAAAAGAAAGGATAAGAACCATATGATCATTTCGAAAGATGCAGAAAAAGCATTTGACAAAGTACAACATCCATTCATGATAAAAACTCTCAACAAAGTAGGCTTAGAGGGAACATACCTCAACATCATAAAGGCCATATGTGAAAAAAAAAATACAGCTAATATCATCTTAAATGGGGAAAAACTAAGAGCTTTTCCTCTATAAATAGGAATAAGAGAAGAATATCCACTCTTAACACTTTTATTCAGCAAGTCCTAGCCACAGCAATCAGACAACAAAAAGAAATAAAAAACATCCAAATCAGCAAGGAATAAGTAAAATGTTCACTACTTGCAGATGACATGATAATATATATAGAAAACTTGAAAGAATCCTCCAAACTCCTGGAACTGATAAATGAATTCAGTAGAGTGGCAGGATATAAAATCAATGTTCAGAAATCTGTTGCATTTCTACATACCAATATTAAGTAGCGGAAAGAGAAATTAAGAAAACAATCCCATTTACAATTGCACCAAAACAATAAGGTACCTAGGAATAAACTTAATCAAGGAAGCGAAAGATCTTATTCTGAATACTGTAAGATGCTGATGAAAGAAACTGAAGATGACACAAAGAAATAAAGACATTCCGTGCTCATTGACTGGAGCAATAAATATTGTTAAAATGTCTACACTACCCAAAGCAATCTACACATTTAATGCAACCCCTATCAAAATACAAACAGCATTTTTCACAGAGCTAGAACAAACGACACTAAAATTTGAAAAAATTTTTTAATGTTTATTCATTTTTGAGAAAGAGAGAGAAAGAGAGAAAAAGAGAGAGAGAGAGAGAGAGAGAGAGACTGTGAGTGGGGGAGGGACAGACAGAGAGGGAGACACAGAATCCAAAGCAAGCTCCAGGCTCTGAGCTGTCAGTACAGAATCCAATGCGGGGCTCGAACTCATGAACTGTGAAATCATGACCTGAGCCGAACTCAGACACTTAACCAACTGAGCCACCCAGATGCCCCAATAATCCTAAAATTTGAATGGAATCATAAAAGACCCTGAATAGCTTTGAAAAGAAAAACGAAACTAGAGGCATCACAATTCTGGACTTTGCGTTACTTTACAAAGCTAGAGTAATCAAAACAATATGGCGCTGGCACAAAAACAGGCACAGAGATCAACAGAACAGGATAGGAAATCCAGAAATGAACCAGCAATTATATGGTCAATTAATCTTTGACAAAGTAGAAAAGAATATTCCATAAGAAAAAGAATGTCTCTTCAACAAATGGTGTTGGAAAAACCGAACAGCAACATGTAAAAGAACAAAACTAGACTTCTTTCTTACACCATACACAAAAATAAACTCAAAATGGATCAAAGAACTAAATGTGAGACCTAACACCACGAAATTCCTAGAAGAGAACATAGGCAGTAGCTTCTTTGACATCAGTTGTAGCAACTTCTTTCTAGACTTGTCTCTTGAAGTAAGGGAAACAAACAAGAGCAAAAATACACTTTGGGACATCAAGATAAAATGCTCCTGCACAGCGAAGGAAACAATCAACAAAACTAAAAGGCAACCTACAGAATGGGAGAAGATATTTGCAAAATGACATATCCAATAAGGGGTTAGTATCCAAAATATATAAAGAAAACAACAACCCAATTAAAAAATAGGCAGGATGTGGGGATGATCTGGCTGTGACATCTGTCACCCCAATGATCATCAGGGTTGATTCGGCTGATCTGGCTGGCCAAGCAAGTTCCCCTTCCTCCCTCATCACTCCACGTGTGTCCCTCCTAAAACTGCACATTCTGTCAAAGAGGACAAACTTCTCCATTAAAGGAGGCCCGTTCTTCTGTCAAGGGTATACGAGTAGCTGTCCTCGCTTGCTAAATCCTACAAACAAGCTCTCAAGATCTATTTGTAGGAGAACTTGGGGTAATCAACCCCAAGTTGACCCTAAGACTCCAGACAAATCCAAATGATGCATTGCATGTGGTAGTCTGCCTTTCTTAAGAAAACAAACAAAAAAAGGAAGACACGAATAGACATTTTTCCAAAAAAGACATACAGATTACCAACAGACACATGAAAAGATGCCCAACATCACTCATCATCAGGGAAACATAAATCAGAACTACAATGAGGTTATCAGCTCACACCTGTCAGAATGGCTAAAATCAACAACACAAGAAACAACAGGTGTAAGAGAGGATGTGGAGAAAAAGGAGTCCTCGTGCACTGTTGGGGGGAGTCAAACTGCGGCAGCCACTCTGGAAAACAGTATGGAGGTTCCTCAAAAAGTTAAAAATAGGGGCGCCTGGGTGGCTCAGTCAGTTAAGTGGCCAACTTCGGCTCGGGTCATGATCTCACGGTCTGTGAGTTCGAGCCCCACATCAGGCTCTGGGCTGATGGCTCATCAGAGCCTGGAGCCTGCTTCAGATTCTGTGTCTCCCTCTCTCTCTGCCCTTTCCCTGCTCATGCTCTATCTCTATGTCTCTCAAAAATAAATAAACGTTAAAAAAAAATTAAAAAAAAAAAAGTTAAAAATAGAACTACCTTACCATCCAGTTATTACACTACTAGATATTTACCCAAAGGAGACAAAAATACTAATTGAAAGAGAAAAATACACCTCAGTGTTTATGGCAGCATTATCTTCAATAGACAAATTATGGAAACAGCCCAAGTGTTCGTTAGCTGATGAATGGATGAAGAAGATGTGTATATCCACAATGGAATATTACACAGCCATTAAAAAAGAATGAAATCTTGCCATTTGCACAACATAGATGGAGCTAGAAAGTATTATGCTAAGTGAAACGGACAGACAAACACCATATGGCTCCACTCATATGTGGAACTTAAGAAAAAAATAAGGGCACCTGGCTGGCTCAGGTGGTGGAGGATGTGACTTTTGATCTTGGGGTTGTAAGTTCAAGCCCCACTTTGGGTAAAGAGATTACTAAGTTTTGGGTTTTTTGTTTTTTGTTTTGTTTTGTTTTGGTTTTTTTTGATTAAAGAAAAAGAAAAACGAGCAAAGAGAAAAAACTATAGAGAACAAATGGATGGATAACAGAAGGATAGTGGGCGGGGGGATAGGTGAAACAGGTGATGGGGATTAAGGAGTGCACTTGTTGTGATGAGCGCTGGATACTGTATGGAAATGTTGAATCACTATATTGCACACCTGAAACTAACATTATACTGTATGTTAACTAACTGGAATTTAAATTAAAACTTAAAAAAAAAAAAAAAAGAAACCAAGGTTCACTACCAACACCAGTCTCTTTGCCAGCTGTTCAGTACCTGAAAGTATCTCTGGTCAATTAGGACCCGCTGCTGGTTGTCTTTGCTTTCATCTTGTTTCTCTGGGTCCTCCACCTTTCTTTGACTGATAAGATTCTTTAATCTAAAAGGGAAAAAATAAGTCAAGATAATACACAATGCTTTCCTAGACTCTGGATTAAGAAAACAAACGGAGCCAATGATTCAGCTCCCCTTCAACAGCTTTATATCACTTTACATATATATGTGTGTATACATGCACATGCATACATACATTTTTTAAATTTAATTTTATGAGCCTAGACTACGAAGATGGAAATGGAACTCCAGGCCGAAGAAGTGGAAGTAAAAACAGGCAAGGAGGGCAAGGGCGGAAGTTCAACTTGCCTCCATCCTAGACTCTGTCTGATGCTGGGGGTCAAGGGTTCAGTCTTTCATTTTAAAAATTCTTAAAATAGAGCTGAAAGGGCAGTTGCCTATGTACTAGCAAAGCTCTTCCCCTTCCTGAAAGCTGTAATACTACCGCTATTCTAGCTCCTTGTAACTAAGAAAAATCATGTAAACAGTGCAATGTCTGTTACTAATCATTCCCTTATTTCCAAATTGCATAAGAGGAGTTCATTGATGTTTTAGAAACCTATGTTGTAGGAGAGGAGGCTGTCCTCAGAAGTATGCTAGGGTTGTTTTGTTGTCTCCAAAGGAGCGAGCAGGGCCTAAAGGCCATAAAACCGCCCAAGAGCAGCTAAAGGATTCTCTACATACTTTGCAGACACTCATTCCATGTAGCTAGAAGCAAGAGCTGTGTTTCTTGGTGAAGTTTGGGAAACCCAGAAAACCGAACTTCCAGGTTAAAAACAGGCTGTGCTGTCTCCTGTTTTCTATAGCCATCTCCATACGATAGGTTTCTATGTACAGATACTTTATAGCTTTTAACCGTGCCTGAAGCCTTTCTATGATCTCACGATGGCTCCCATTCTGGAGATGAGGAACAGGTTGAAAAGTGAAATGTCAATATTGTTCTTAAAACTCCAGTTTATTTAGCCACAAAGATACAAAACACATGCAGAGACCAATGTGAGCTGTATATTCCTGAGTCCTTTTCTCTACATTCGTAGGATTTTTTTTATACGAAGACGAAAAGAAGGGTGGGTTCCCTTCAATCTATCAACTCCAATGCCACAACTCTGAAGCTAGCTGCTTCTCTAGGAGAGAAGTCCAGCTTCAGGTCAAACTCCTCCGTGTTATCTTTCAGGCCCAAACCACAGACAAGTACAAAGGCTTTGCCTGGAAAGCTTCAGGGGGGAAAGCTGCCCTCCCACATCAGACTTGGTGCACAGCCTGTACACTGGAATCTCTGGAGGGAGTTGCTGTCAAGAACTCAGACCCTCTGATCCCTCCCTTCCCTTGTGACTCCCCAGGCCAGCTGGGCTCACCAGCATTTCTGCATTCCTAGCCCTGAGGCAGAGGGGGGGGGGGTGGGGGGTGGACATGGGACCTCCATCCAGAGCCTCTTTAGTGAGGTGGCCCTGACTGAGGTACTTGTCACTTCTCCTTATGAGGTGGAAGGAGTCTTAACTAAAATACTTTTCTCCACTCTGACTTAGTATTTTCCACTCCCAGGCCTCTCCCTAGGCCCATGAAACAGCAGGAGCGTTTTGTGGAGGGCTCCTAGGCAGTGACAGGTTTCCTCCCATCTGCGCACATGTCATTCACTGACCCTTGCCTGGTACCTTGGGAAAAACGGAACACTAAGAATGGAACATTGGCTGCTTATACTACTGCAGTAAGTGAAGAAAGTCTTGGTTGTTAATTTCTGTTTGGTTCAATGTCTTGATGACCTTGACATCCATTAGCTCAATACCAGGGTGACAGGATTCTGATTTTGTTTTCTCCTAGCAAAATATAAATACCACTGAAATTAAACGGAATCAGTCTAATACCTTTAGTTACCTGGTACTGTTAGACCTATTTATCACTTCCTAACAACCGAATTTTATAATCAACCTCTTTGTAATATTAACTCAAACAAGAAAAGTCCATGTTTTCCCCATGTTAAATAGGCTCATGTGCCACTGAAATTTGATTAGTTGAAAGGCAACTACAAATCTAAAGAAAAAAAAAATTGAGTTCTCTCTGGTTCTAAAAGGGGAGAGAGACTTTCCCCTTCTTTTCTTGTGGCATTTCCTTTGGAAAACCTGTAGTTGTAAATCCTTTCTCTCTTTAAGAAGTATGTAAATATTTTTAACATTTAAATAAGCCTCTTGCCAAGTTTATATCCTAGGAATGTCTTTCTTTCTTGGGAGCCTTAGAACCAAATCTTAGACATCAGGTGCCTTGTCTCCCTGTGTCTGCCTAGGCTCCTGGCTCTAGGCTGTTAACTTTCTGTTTATCAAAAAACACAGAAAAGTTTTATTTTTCCTTAGGATAAAGACAATTCACATGTATGTAATGGATTGTATATGCATGGCTATATAAAAGAGTGAGATTTCTTTCTGTCTTTGTAATCTCTTTAGCAGATTGCCTATGATGTATGACATGGTCTAGTTAAATGTTTACTCAGTATTAAAACTGTTCCCTTTTTTCTACATACGTGGAGAGAATTCACCGGGTTGACAGGATATTTTATTTTTAATTATTTACTTGACATCTGTAGTTCTTTGAAAAAATATTCTACCTCTTCCACTGCAGAAAATAAAAATTTGAAAAGCTTTACCTTAAAAAATGTTTTTCGATCAGGTGTTTTATTGGTTCTAATTAGGATGATGGTTAAGAGTCAAAATGACTGGGTATTGATCTAATTTCTTTTCAAGTTCTTCCATATATCACCTGTGTGATGCAGGCAAGTTATCGAACATTCCTAATTCCCTGTTTTCACATCTAGATTCTGCGAAAGTTCCCAACTTAAAAAAAATTATTAGCTTTTAAATTCCAGATTTAAATTTCTAAAGCACAAATCATTTCTGCCAAATCCAACAGAAAAATATAGCAGGGATTAGTTCTAAATCACAATTTTAAAGGCTGATAGTGACAAATCAGAGGCTCCTGGGTGGCGTGGCTCAGTCAGTTAAGCTTCTTGACTCTTGATTTTGGCTCAGGTCATGATCTCACAGTTCATGAGATTGAGCCCCATGTTGGGCTCTGACAGCATCAAGTCTGCGTGTGATTCTCTCTCTCCCTCTTTCTCTCTGCCCCACCCCTACACTTACTCGTGTTTGCTCTCTCTCAAAATAAATAAATATTAAAACAAATGTTTTTAAATAGTGAAAGGTCTAAAGACGAGAGCTCAAATGAACGACAAAATATATACACTCAATTCTCATTATTCATGATAGTTATATTCTATAAAGTCACCACAAACACTGAATTAGCAAAGATGGAACCACTGCTCCTGGGGTTAATACAGAGTCAGGTTCCTGCATGCATCTGGAAACATCTTCCTCAGATGACCAATATATAAGCTTATTTTATGTGTGTTAACGCTTAAAGATACCTTACTTACTTAATACTGAGGTTTGATTTTTTTCCCCATCAGCTGCCTGTATCCAATCCATCACCAAGTCTTATCAGTTCTACCTCCAATATTCCAAACACTTCTCACCTCCACCACTACTGCTCCCTGTGACCTTGTCACCACCACCTCTTGTCCAAACACACATAACAGCAACTCCTGCTATTTCACATTCAGTACCTATACTAAATCACGATGGTTTGATTTTTTTTCATCATCCTTCTCCCTTCATATAATCTCCATGAGGGCAGAGACCCTTTCTGTTTGGTTTATCACTGCAATTCCAGTACCCAGAATGCCAAGCGCATAGTAGGAAGTACTAAAGGTACCCAAAATATTAAGTAGTAGGAAGGGAAAAATATTAATTGAACTAATGGATGCAGCCTTCTCTTTTTTAATTTTCCCTCTGTACTATCTTAATGTAACTCTGTATGTCAATTCCTAGAAGTCTGAATATTTGCCTTTCTCTGTGGCATGTGTTGCCATAGGAAGGAAGGAACATAGCGGACACTGAAAACTGAATCAACTTATGCTAATACATTTAGATGTATTAGATTTAATACATCTAATACATATATTAACTCAGAGTTTTCAAAATATTTCCTCCCAATGCTCCCACACTACCTCAAGTTCCATTCCCTTGAATGAAAGAGTATACCCAGATAAGCTTCAGAAAACACTACTACTATTTGACGACCAACTTTTTCAAACTGCTCTGAGGCCTTCTTTTTTCAAAGTCAAGAAAAGTACCAGTAAGTGATGATGGATGTGAATGGCTCACTGCATTCATCCTACTTTTTTTTTTTTTTAACTTTTTAAAATGTTTATTTTTGAGAGAGGCAGAGAGACAGAGTATGAGTGGAGGTGAGAGGGGCAGAAAGAGGGAGACACAGACTCTGAAACAGGCTCCAGGCTCTGAGCTGTCAGCACAGAGCCCCAGTCGGGACTCAAAATCACAAGCTGTGAGACCATGACCTGAGTAGAAGTCAGACGCCTAAACCAACTGAGCCGCCCAGGCGCCCCCATCCTACTCCTTCTAAAGTATGATGAGGCTATGTATTATTCAGGTCATGACAGCGCCAACAAAAGTTGGAGGCTTCTTATCTCTAATTTCAATGATTCCCTTACAATTCCTCTATGACTTCATTTTTTATTTTTATTTATTTATTTATTTATTTTTTGATGTTTGAGAGAAAGAGACAGAGTGCGAGCGAGGGAGGGGCAGAGAGAAAGGGAGACACAGAATCTGAAGCAGGCTCCAGGCTCCGAGCTGTCAGCACAGAGCCTGACGCCAGTCTCGAACTCATGGACTGTGAGATCATGACCTGAGCTGAAATCGGACATTCAACAGACTGAGCCACGCAGGTGCCAATTTTCTAGTTAAAATCTATGCCCTATTATATCAGGAAAATGCTTTTGTTGTTGCTGTTGTTCTTATTTAAGATAAATATATAGCCAAATCCCACACAGTAGAAACTGTTTTTAAACTGTGGAACCAAAAATACCCTTTTGAGAAACTACACCTTACTAGGAAGGTAACTTTTTTTTTTTTTTTTTTAAGTAAGCTCCATGCCCAACATGGGGCTTGAACTCACAACTCTGGGAACAAGAAACATGCTCTGATAACTAAGTCAGCCAGCCTTCCCTGGAAGATATCCTTCTATGTCATTTCCCCCCATGAGTCTGGTAATTTCAAGCTAAGGTCACTCTGAGGTAAGCATGAAGTAAACTTACAGGTAATAAAAAATAATAAAATACAAAATCGTAATGAATCTGTAACTTTGTTACAATATAATTACTTGATGTTTTTCTGAAGGGCTTTCTCCAGTTTCTTCACCTGGTGTTTATAAAGTCTTAATTCATGCTGTGTGGGCCTGTAGAAAGTGAATCACATTGAATGCATTTGAGTAAAACTATAAAGGTATTTAATAAGATATACCATGTTCCTTATCACAAATATGTTTATTAAAACTCTTAAAATAGTCCACTGAATTTCTTCTTCTATGCATTCTGTTCAAAACTTTCTACCCATTTTTCATTGTTGTTAATCAATGACTTGTTTTTATAGTGAAATATTTCAAATGTACAGACAAGAAGAGAGAATAGTAAAACAAATAACGGCATACCCACGACCTGGCTTTACCAAAGTTAAATATTAACAGATATGTTTCAAATCTTCTTTTACCTAAAACATTATACATATACTTAAGGTTCCTTGGGTGTCCTTTGTTAGGGGACCACTACCCCAAATCCACTGTTCAGTATTCCCAGGCTTGGTTTACAATTCTTACTACACAAATGTATATATTATTATGTGGTAGGTTTTTTAAACTTGAGCTAAATGGTTTCAACTGTAGGTATCGGTTCCCTCTCCAGTTAAGTATAATCTTTCTGAGAACAAGTTATCTATTTTGGTCATTACACCAGAGCTTAGGACAGTGTCTAACTTACAAAAAGTACTCAACAAATTCTTGTTAAGTGAAAAAATTCCTGACCATGTTCATTCCTTATTACTCACAGTCAACATGCAGGGCACCTTCCCCTCGTGGTAACATGCGACCAACAGGCCTTGCTGTAGACCATTTACATTTCGTAGCTCTCTTCCCCTCTCACCACACAGGGTCACACGACATTCTCAAGTAATTTGGGAATGGGAAACCTGCTGATAGAAATCTGAGTCTACTCTGCGTTCCTACCCACCTTTATCGTCTTCAGTGGGGCTCCCATATTCTCGCTTCCTTTGCCTACCTAGGTGTTCTTGTTCCTTCTGCCATAGGAGATACGACCGAGTAAAATGCGTGAAAGCATGGTTTCTAGGATTAGTTTTACAGTAAAGGAGCTACAAAGATTCATTTAACACCCTAAATTCTAGGATGTATTTACTTTCCAAAAGTTAAATAAAAATGACTTGAGTTTTTCTCACCTGGTTTCCAAATCTTTTTGGAGATTCAGCTTTTCGCTTAAAAGTGTATCAATCTTGGATTTCGATTCCCTGAGTTGATTCTGTAATGACTTCACATTTCACAGAAAAATAGTTAACTTTCCTGGATTATTTTACTTCATAAAAAAGTACTTATTATTCATGTAGTCCCCATACCATTAGAAGGCCTTTATAAGTCAATGAGGCATCCAGACTTCTATAGTTTTCTTCTTCTGACAGACTTTCATCTTCCTTATATAGCCTGTGAAAAGACATATGGTGTGTACTGCTTACAAAAAATCTATCTTTGATGGAAAAAATATAGCTAACAAAAATCAGTAAAGGTTTGATAACCTAAACATCAATTAAAATTTAAGCCAAATTTCCTACTTGTTCTCAGAGAGAATATTATTAGAACATACTATCTGGTATTACAGTACATATCTGTTCACAATCGCCTTAATTAGAACGTAAGATCCATGTGGACCAGAACTTTGTTTAGTTCGCCACTGTACCTCACTGCCTAGAAGAGTATGGGGCATAAGAGGCAGTGAAAAAAACACTTTTTGAATGAATAAAAAAACAAAGCATACTGTTTTTTCTTCTAGTACTTTTAGGTCACCAAAACAACCTATACAAAAAAAAAAAAAATGCAGAGCATGAGTGGACAAGGCAACAGATTTAACAGTCGCATTTCAAGTCTTGATACCATTAACCCATTGCTATTTGAATATGTCAACCTCAGAATTTGTCTTCTGTCAGAGAAGTATCTGTGACATCTACCTCATAGGACTGGTATTAAGAGTAAATAAAAGGTATGAAAGCACTCAAGTCCAGGAAATCGGAAGTGAACTTCAAATTCACTTGCTTCCGTTATCCAAGACCATTTTTTAAAATTTCTATCTAAAAAGAAAGATGAAATTTAACAAGGGGGCTTCCCCTAACTACTCATTCACTATAGAACCATTTTCCCTGGGGTAATTTTTCAAATGTCTCTGACATCTCAGAAGGAAATCTGAGCCTAGTAGATTTTATTCCTATGTTACATTCCTTGGCTCTTTAATCGTACTCACAAAGTAGAGGAAATACTAATAACTAGCAATTTATATCATGTAATCTATATTGAATTTAACACTAGGCAAAGAAAAGTAAATTAAGTAACACAGCTGAACACCTATCATTTAAAAATGTACTTTTCCTCTTTTTCGAAAGATGATAGCATGTTTGCAGTTTTCCAAGACTTCCAACTGGTTAACTATCATATTTACATTTCTGCTGCCTTGTTCGTCGCTTCCTTTCCTTTCCAAGTTTGCTCATGTAGAGAGACACAAAGTAACAGCCCACAGTATTCAGAAACTCCCTTCGAGGTCCCTCTGGAAATCTTCACACTCCTGTGCCCTGAACTAGAGCCCCCAAACAGTGCGTCACAGGTGTGCTGTGCAGAAGGGTTACAGACGTGGCAGGATATTCACCCCCTTCAGGCCCCGAGACAACTGGGTAGGGCTTGGGGTGGTCAGAGTTTTTGAACCAGGTGCTTCTGACTGCAGCTCTGGGGGTGCCCCACTGTGGTATACCAACAGCAATCGTCTTTCATGATGAGGAAAACTCTGAGCAACACCGCCCTTAATAAACAGGTGTTAAGCAGGGGCTTTTGCCTCTCCAAGAGGCCCCGCCCCGTCTGTCTTCTCCCCAACGTCTCACTCCCCTAGCTCTATAGGTACATGCCTCCTGGGCTTCCTGTTTACGTCATGCAGGCCTCCAACTCTTTCCTCATTTTCTCCCCTCTTTTAGCTCTTTCATTTTCTTCAGTTATATACTTGTCAATTATACTCTTCTTTTACAATATTCCTGCCCTTACCCTGTTTATAGATACCAAAATCCACCTTAAAGTTGCTATGACCTCACTAACAAGTGAGCACTCACTCTTAGAAAGGAGACTATTGTTTGTTTTTTAATTTTAGAGAGGGTATGTGTGAGTGGGGGAGAGGAGCAGAGGAAGAAAGAGTCTTTTTTTTTTTCTTTGGAGAGAGAGTATAAGTGAGTGAGAGGCAGATAGAGAGAGAGACAGAGAGATGAGGGAGGGAGGGAAACAGACAGATGCACATGGGGAGAAAGAGAGAGAGGAAGGGCTCACCCAGGGCTCATATTTTACCTGAAGCGGGGCTTGAACTCAAGAACTGTAAGATCATGACCTGAGCTGAAATCAGATGCATAATGACTGAGCCACCCAGGCGCCCGGAAAGGAGACTACTGGAGTTTATAAAGTCAATGAATCCTGATAAACCCTCTTCTTTGGAAACTCATCACTGCAAAGTTGAAATGACTAATTCTTTCATCTGTAAGAAGATTATTTGTAATGTAGCTGCTATTTTCTTCCTATCTCCTTCCCCCTGAATGAGAGACATCCAACCCAAATATCTGGCCTGAGCAGTGTTTGTACAGGCCCAACTATCTCACTTCAGCCAGGCCAGTGACAACTGGACTACTTAGTGAAAAAGTGATTCCTTTCCCCCAAGCTTCTCATTCCTCAACCCCAGATTCTTACTGCAAATTCATGACAACCAAATTCAACACTCCTCCCCACAATGGCCTCAACTTTTATCATTTTTAGTCAGACAATCCCAGTTTACACAACTTCAGAGGCAACGTCTTATACCATATTTCACATGGCAGATTTCAAATGATAGCTATGCTAAATCTTCTCTACTCTTACTAACAATCCCAAACTTTATCATCTATCTAGTGAGCAATCAGCAAACTGCTGCCTGTGGGCTACATACAGGCTGTGGATTTGGGGAATTAAAGTTTTACAGAACACAGCCATGTCAATTCACTTGCGGGTGGCTTTGTGCTACGACAGCAGAGTTGAATAGCTGTGAAAGACGATACAGCCTAAAATGCCTAGAATGTTTACTGTCTGGGCCATTACAGAAAAGTTTGCAAATGCCTGACTCTAGAATTTACTAAAGACATAGCTCAAACGTTGCAATTCATATTCAGTTGGGACCAGATCTTTGTTGTTTTTATTTTTCATGAGTACGGTTGATCCACAATGTGTCACAATGATAGTGACCCAACTTCTCTGTATGTTCTCTATCCTCACAAGTGTACCTACCATCCGTCAGCATAGCTTATTGCAGTATCACTGAATATCTTTCCTATGCTTTCTCCATTTTTCACATGACTTATTCACTTCATAACTGGAAGCCTGTATCTCCCACTCCCCTTTACCCATTCTGGCCACCTGTCCACTCCCCTTTCCTCTGGCAACAATCAGTTTGTTCTCTGTGGACCATGTAACTTTTTTTTTAATCATTAACAGTGAACATTAAAAATCTTATTTATGGGGCGCTTGGATGGCTCAGTCGGGTAAGCATCCAACTTTGGCTCAGGTCATGATCTCACAGTTTGTGGGCTAGAGCCCCGCGTTGGGCTCTGTGCTGATAGCTCACAGCCTGGAGCCTGTTTCAGATTCTGTGTATCACTCTCTCTCTCTGCCCCTCTAACCCCCGGTGTCTCTCTCTCTCTCGAAAATAAACATTAAAAAGATTTTTTTTAATAAAAAGAATCTTATTTATAAATCTAACCTTCTAAGTTTTCTTAAAAAACCCAGCAAATCTAGCCACACTGAGCTCACATTCTTACAAGGTATCAAATGGCTACAATGTGCAATGAGAAGGATGGTACGTAGCTGTCTAATTCGCCACAGTCCTCACCTAACCTGCTTCACTACATTTCATTATTTTCTTGATTGTGTAAGCTTAAGTTTGCAACCTCTCAAGCCATTAAATTCATTTTTCTTGCCTTTACTCTTACATACTATGACTGTTCTTATCAGTGTCACGTTGGCTAGGCCTTGGTGCCCAGCTGTTTAGTCCAATACCAGTCTAGATAATGATGTGAAGCATTTTTAGATGTGATTAACATTTAAATCAACAGACTTTAGGTAAGGAAGAACCTTTTATAATGTGGGAGGGCCTCATGCAATTAAACACCTTAAGAACAAAGACTGAGACCACAAGAAGGAACTCTTTCCTGGACCTCCAGCCTGCAGACCTGCCTCAAAATCACATGAACTAGCTTCTTTTTTTTTTTTAAATTTAAATCCAAGTTAGTGTAGTATAATAATGATTTCAGGAATAGAATTTAATGATTCACCACTTACATATAGCACCCACTGCTCATCCTAAGAAGTGCCCTCCTTAATGCTCATCACCCATGTAGCCCATCTCCCCAGCCAACATCTTGCCAGCAACCCTGTTTGTTCTCTGTATTTAAGAGTCTCTTATGGTTTGTCTCTCTCTCCCTTTCTATCTTATTTTTGCTTCCCTTCCCCTATGTTCATCTGTTTCTTAAATTCCACATGATTGAAATCATATATTTGTCTTTCTCTGAGTGACTTATTTCACTTAGTATAATACATTCTAGTTCCATCCATGTTGTTGTAAATGGCAAGGTTTCATTCTTTTTGATCACTGAGTAATATTCCATTGTGTGAACACACACACACACACACACACACACACACACACATACATACACAACATTAAACACATCTTTATCCATTTATCAGTCAATGAACATTTGGGCTCTTTCCATATTTTGGCTATTGTTGATAGTACTACTATAAAGATTGGGGTCCATGTGCCCCTTCAAATAGACAGTTTTGTATCCTTTAGATAAATACCGAGTGGTGCAAATGCTGGGTTGCAGGGTAGTTCTATTTTTAATTTTTTGAGGAACCTTCACGCTGTTTTCTAGAATGGCTCTACTGCTTTGCATTCCCACTAGCAGTGCTTTCTCCTCATCCTAGTCAATATCTGTTGTTGCCTGAGTTGTTAATTTTAGCCATTCTGACAGGTGTGAGGTGGTATCTCACTGTGTATTTTCTTGATGATGAGTGATGCTGAGCATTTTTTCATGTGTCCGTTAGCCATCTGGATGTCTTCTTTGGACAAGTGTCTATTCATATCTTTTGCGCATTTCTTCACTGGATTATTTGGTGTTTGGATGTTGAGTTTGGTAAGTTTTTTGTAGATTTATGATACTAACCCTTTATCTGCTGTGTCATTTGCAAATATCTTCCTCCATTCTGTTGGTTTCCTTTTCGTTTTACTGATTGTTTCCTTTGCTGTGCAGAAGCTTTTTATCTTGAAGAGATACAAATAGTTCATTTTTGCTTTTGTTTCCCTTGCCTTTGGAAACATGTCAAGTGAGAAGTTATTGCGGCCAAGGTCAAAGAGGTTGTTGTGTGCCTCTTTTTTCTGTTTTCTACTCTAGGATTTTGATGGCATCCTGTCTTACGTTTAGGTCTTTCATCCATTTTGAGTTTATTTTTGTGTATGGTGTAAGAAAGTGGTCCAGGTCCATTCTTAAACATGTCACTGTCCAGCTTTCCCAACACATTTGCTGAAGAGACTTTTTTCTATTGGATATATTTTTTTAATGTTTATTTTTGAGAGAGAGAGAGACAGAGTGCGAGCAGGGGAGGAGCAGAGAGAGAGAATCCGAAGCAGGCTCCAGGCTCTGATCTGTCAGCACAGAGCCGAATATGGGGTTCAAACCACAAACCATGAGATCATGACCTAAGCCAAAGTTAGATGCTTAACGAACTGAGCCACCCAGGTGCCCCTTCATTGGATATTCTTTCCTGTTTTGCCAAAACTTAGTTGGCCACATTCTTGGGTTCTCTATTCTGTTCCATTAATCAATGTGTCTGTTTTTGTGACAGCTTGATGATTACAGCTTTGTAATACAGCTTAAAGTCCGGGATTGTGAGGTCTTCCGCTTTGGTTTTCTTCAACATTACTTTGGCTATTCAGGATCTTTTATAGTTCCATACAAATTTTAGGATTGTTTGTTCTAGTTCAGTGAAGAATGCTGGTGCTATTTTGATAGGGATTGCAGTGAATGTGTATATTGCTTTGGGTAGCATGGACAATTTAATAATATTTGGTCTTCTAATCCAGGAGCATTTCCATTTCTTTGTGTCTTCTTCAATTTCTTTCATAAGCTTTCTATAATATTCAGTATATACATTTTTCACCTTTTTGGTTAGGTTTATTCCTAGGCATTTTATGGTTTTGATGCAACTGTAAATGGGATCGATTCCTTGATTTCTCTTTCTGCTGGTTCATTATTGGCGTATAGAAATTTAACTGATTTCTGTATATCCTGCAACATGGCTGAATTCATGGATCAGTTCTCGCAGTTTTTTGGTGGAGTCTTAGATGCCTTTTCTTTTTGTGTCTGATTGGTGAGGCTAGGACTTCCAACACTATGTTGAATAACACTGGTGAGAGTGGACATCCCTGTCATGTTCCTGACCTTAGGGGAAAGCTTTGTTTTTCTCCATTGAGGATGATATTAGCTGTGGGTCTTTCATATATGGCCTTCATGATCTTGAGGCAGGTCACATGAACCAATTCCTTTAAAATAAATCTTTCCATCTACATCAATATATATTCTATTGGTTCTGTTTCTCTTGAGAACCCTGAATAAACCTGAAAAATCCAGTTTTCTGTATTAAAGGAAAAAGTACCTTCCTTCTTTCCCAGGCAAATGATGTGTTCTTGAGAAGTGATTTACAGCTTACTTGCTGCAGTATGTGAAAGACTACTCTCTACAGGTTACTATACATCCCTCGAACTCCAGCCAAACTGACTTAATCACAGTGCCAGAAAAAAAAAAAAAAGTCTACACTCATATCTATGCACTTTTGCTCATCGCTCTTTTGTCTTTTTGCTTTCCCAAATTTTACTTTTCCTTCAAACTCAAACACAACCCTCACCTGCTTTGTAAAGACTTCCCTGGTCATTACATCCAAAACTATATTGTTCTTGTTCTAAATTCCTATATTAGTGCCTGTTTTAGTAATTACTCTATTATGACATTATGTGTGTTAGTGTTTTTTTTATCTATTTTTTTTAATTATTAAAGTGTTTACATTTTATCTCCCTTACTAGATTGTAAAATCTTAGAAGGTAAGAACCATATCCAAAAATTTGTCCCATCTCTGTAGAATCTAACACCATCTATAAAAGACAGTCTCACTTGGAAATAAGGAAGTCTCTTAAGTTACTTGATATAATGCTACTTTCTGAAAAGAATGAAACAAGGAATTGCTCTATCATTAGTTGTTCTCGTCTTCCCTTCCTTCCTTTTTTTCTGCATCCTGACACCACCACCCCTTTCTTTTTTCAGTGCCCAAGGTGATAGAAGGAATCAGTAACCAGCGCAGCTCTGCCATTGGTCCTACTGTGTTTCTGGCATCATTATTCTCAGGGCAAGAATATGAGAATGCAATAGAGAATGTATGTTATTAAAGTCTGTTATTTATTAAGGTCTGTTTATTATTTATTATTTATTTATTTATTAAGGTCTGTTATTATTAAGGTCTGTTAAGTACCTAAAAGGTCTTATTAAGGTCTGCTAAGTACCTAAAACAACATGGCCCAAGATACATGCTCAAATAAATACTTGTTAAAAGAATTATTCTATCTATAAACAATGAAACAAGGGCCTTAGATACCCCTCATTTTAGGTTAGTTAAAGATCATTATCTTTAACTTTACCCTTCTTTTTTTAATCAGAGATGACAAATGTGTTTTACTCCGTATGTGATTTTTCACTGACGTTTTACCTTTTTCTCCTATAAATCTGTAAACTAATTAGTTTGCACTTCGTTAAGCAGCTAGTCGAATCCTACGTACCCGGTGGATACACTCAGTAACTGTCCAGTGGCTAGACGATATAGAACAAATTATAATACTTCAACAAACTAAAACAAATACTATTTCTTCTGTGACCGATACTTTGATGATTGTTAAATACACATATTTTAGGGGTGCTTGGGTGGCTCAGTCAGTTAAGTGGCTAACTTCAGCTCAGGTCATGATCTCACGGTCTGTGAGTTCGAGCCCCACGTCAGGCTCTGTGCTGACGGCTAAGCGCCTGGAGCCTGCTTCAGATTCTGTATCTCCCTTTCTCTCTGCCCTTCCCTTGCTCACGCTCTGTCTCTATGTCTCCCAAAAATAAAAACATTTAAAAAACTTAAAATAAATAAATATACATATTTTAAAACAAATGCAATGATAAATTTTAACATAAAAAAGTAAAATGCAGTCTTTGAGATCTTTATAAAAAGAAATTCATAGATAGGAAGATTTCCAAAATATATTTAAAATTTCAAAAGATTATAAAAAATTTTAGTGTGATTCATGACTAGGTAATTAACTTTGAAAACTGTAATGGAGGATTAGTCTTACCTTTGTCTATGAAGTTTTCTAATTTTAGATTCATAATAATCAATTAGGCAAAGCAACCTAGAAAACAGAAGATAAACTTAATTTTCAAAATGTGGTACTGGAGCATTTACTACTATTCTCTCTATATAATTTCAAATTACAGTGATAAATGTATTCTGCAAGTTTATTAAAAAGTGTAAGTGATTTTTTATCACAAGTATTATACTAAGCCATATACTTTATACTAATTTCCAAGTACAGATTTTCAAAGAACCATGAACTTTATTTATATCTCAACATATTAAGTATTTTCCTTGTCCCAGCAGTTCTAGCTCTGGCAATTGCTCCCACAAAAATATTTGCTTAAGCTCGTAACTCAAAATGAACAAAGAACCCAGAAATAATCTAAATGTTCTTCAATAAGGGAAAAGTTCAATAAATAATGACACATCCGCTCTATAGAAAACAGTGAAGCATAGAAGAAATCATGGAAATTTGTATGTCCTAATAAAAACTGATGAGACAAAAGTAGTGTCCCATAGCCAAATGTAAAAGATTACTCTATTTCTGTTTTAAAAACAAGTAATTGTATGTGAAGTTGTAATTACCTTGAATAAGAACTCTGTGGTTTCTTTTAATTAATTTTTTTGAGAGCACATGTAGGGGAGGGGCAGAAGAAGAGAGAGAGGGAGACAGAGACTCCCAAGCAGGCACAGTGTAAAAAAGTCTGACACAGGGCTTGATCTCATGACCTGAGCCAAAATCAAGAGTCAGTTGCTTAACCAACTGAGCCACTCAGGCGCCCAACTCTGTGGGTTCTTAACTGGGGGATAATACCATAACCTAGGGGATGGTGCTGGCTGTCACACTGACTACTAGGGGAAAGGGCAGGTGCTAAAAGTTTATCAAGGAACTGACAGCCCTACTACACAATGAACCATACCCTGCAAACTGCCAACGGCACTCCTGTTGTTAAACCCTAGGCAGGACACAAACTAAACTATTAAAAATGATTATCTCTGGAATGTGGGAATTAGGAGGGGTAAGCAGATACATGATATTTTACTTTATGCACTTTTATACTGTTTGAATTTTTATAAATGTGCTGCATTTGTGAAAACCCTTAAAGAGAAAAACAGCACTGTGTGTTCACATGTTACTCTTTTTAAAGCAAGAATTTATACTATTTCTCCATCTTACTCATCTCTTTTTTTCAGAGCTAATTCAAGCAATTGTGCTTTTAATATTACAACTTTCTGGATTATTCTTGCTCTTCGATCTTTCTCCATCTCAACACATACCAGGTTATCTATTACCCTGCAAAAATGCTTTAATTTCTTTTATATCCTTCACAAACCCTCTCGCCCCCTACTTCCCTCTATGCCACCACTCAGTCTCTTTTTCTTCATAGCAAACTTCATTCATCCTGATTGTTACCAGATACCTTCGATAAACTTTTAGGGAAAGACTTACTGTGGGTCAAACAGAATTCTAAGTAAGACAGTGAGAAGGCAACCACATAAAATGATTAGGCAGCAGATAACACTTCTTGTCATCTCTCTTTCCTTAAATACTTTTGTTCCTTAGTTACCCTGACACCCAAAGGTTACTCCTCTTCTCCTCTTCTTTTTTCCTCTGTCTGAAATTTGGACGTTCTCTGGAGTTTGGCCCTTCTAATTGTAGGATAAGTATCTCTACTTGGCTGATGGAAGGTCCCTACGCACATGTCCATAAATGAATTCATCATCCTCTGTCCCTCTTCCCCAAACCTAGCTTGAAATCTGGCTTTGACTCCTCTCCTTCTTTCAGGATCGATGGTCAGTGAGTCTGTCCATTGACTCTGGACATTTCTTTGGCTCTAATGCGGGCCTTTGCAATCTCCAACCGAGACTACTATGACCGATGAGTAACTGGTCTTTTTGTCTCTGGGTTTAATTTCTTTGATCAGAAATCCTGGGGAGTGGGGGCTCCTGCTATACAGTAAGCAGATCCCCAACTCTTCAGCCTGGAGTTCAAGCACTTTAAAGTTCCAGCACACCTTTCCGCATCATCTCCTAAGACACTCCCCATCATCGTTTTGTACACCCCCTGCTCCAGACCTCTTGGACTTGCTCTTTTCGAAAATACTCAGTTTTCCAGCCGCCATACTTCTCTAACTAAAACACCTTTCCCTCACCTCTACCTATTGAAATTCTATAGTTCCTAATAATTGAGTTTATAAGTTACCTTCTTCATGAAACCTTTTTGGTCATCCCCATCTTCCTCAAAGGACACTCATCTCTCCTTCTGTCATGTCTACTTATTACCCTTTTTGCTCCACCAAGCACAGACCACGATATGCCTTATGTTGTACTTACATGAGTGTGTTTCTAGCTACTCAGCTAGATTATCAAGTCTAATGGCAGGAAACATGTTTTTACTCATCTGTGTATGTTCTATATTGTTCTGCCCAATGCCTTTATAACTTTTAATAGCTTTAGTGGTTCCAATTCACATATTTCTAATAAGGTTAATTCATAATTTTTAAGTTCTGTATCTCAAACTGAAAATTAGTTTATTAAAATCAAATACGGGGCGCCTGGGTGGCACAGTCAGTTGAGTGTCCGACTTCAGCTCAGGTCATGGTCTCACAGTCTGTGAACCCGCGTCGGGCTCTGTGCTGACAGCTCAGAGCTTGGACCCTGCTTCAGATTCTGTGTCTCCCCCTCTCTCTGCCCCCCCCCACTCATGCTCTGTCTCAAAAATAAATAAACATTAAAAAAAATTTTTTTAATCAAATACTAATCTCTAGATGTTCAAATTTCCACCTGAATTAGCTTGACTTCAGATGGCACATGAATTCTCTCAATACTTCCTTTCTCCTGCCCTCTTACTTAAATTGGCTGTTTTTTGTTCTTGTCTTCTTTCCCCTTTCTCCTTCATTCCTCTCTTCTATGCCTCTTTCTCCCACTACAATCATCTCCCTTCTTTCAATTCTTCCTTACCCCATTTTTCTTTTTTGCTTCTCTTTTTAAATTTATTCACACTTAGGGGCACCTTGGTGGCTCAGTCCATCTGACTCTTGATTTTAACTCAGGTTGGATCCCAGGGTCATAGGACTGAGCCCCAAGTTGGGCTCCATGCTTAGCACGGAGCCTGTTTAAATTCTCTCTCTCTCTGCTCCTCTCCTCCACTCATGCACTAAAATTAAATTAATTAATTAAATAAAATAACATATGGGGGTGCCTGGGTGGCTCAGTTGTTAAGCATCTAACTCTCGATGTCAGCTCAGGTCATGATCTCATGGTTCGTGACATCGGGCCCTGCATCTGGCTCCATGCTGACAGCACAGAGCCTGCTTGCCATTTTCTTTCTCCCTCTTTCTCTGCCCCTTCCCCTTTCATGCTCGCTCTCTCTCTCTCTCTCAAATAAAGAAATAAATTTTAAAAAAAAAGTAGGGGCGTCTGGGTGGCTAAGTCAGTTAAGTGTCTGACTTTGGCTCAGGTCATGATATCACGGTGCATGGGTTTAAACCCCACGTTGGGCTCTCTGCTGACAGCTCAGAGCCTGGAGCCTGCTTTGGATTCTGTGATTTTCTCTCTCTCTGCCCCTCCTCCGCACTCTCTGTCTCTCAAAAATAAACATTAAAAAACATTCTTTAAGTAATAAAATTTATTTATACCTATCTCTATATATTTATGGTATTTTTTAATTTTTAAATTTTTGTCCTTGTTCTTCCTTCAAAAGGATGAAAATTATATATATATGTGTGTGTAGTTGTGTGTAGTTTCTCTTAAATAACTATCAAAATAATCTAGTCTTAATTTGTTTTTAATTTATATGAGAACTCATTTATTTTTATAGTAAAACAGAAATACCTGGTTAGTAAAGATCCCCAATCCTACTATGTAAATACCTAGGACTAGTTAAAATACAATTAGGTTATATTATTAAGTGAAAAAAACATGGTGCTACCTTTTATACAAAAACAGGAAATATGGGAGTGGCTCAGTTGGTTAAGCATCTGACTTTTGATTTTGGCTCAGTCATCTTATAGTTCATGAGATCGAGCCCCACACTGGGCTCCACGCTGACAGCACAGAGCCTGCTTAAGATTCTCTCTATCCCTCTTTCTCTCTGCACCCCCTGCTTATACTCTCTCTCTTTCAAAAAATAAACAAACTTAAAAAGGGGGAGAATATGAATATAACATTCAGACTGCTTGTATTTGCTAAAAATAACAGCAAACATTTAAAGTTACCTATAGGGGAAAGTAAGGAATAGGGTCAAGGGGACAGAAATGAAAACTCAACTTTTCTGAACATGCATAGTTAGTTTTGACTTTGGAATCATATTTATGTCTTATATATTCAAAAGGAAATGGAATATAAAAAAGCAATCCCTAAAAATTGAAAGCAAAATTAAATAAACCTAACTCTATATTAATTTGGTGACACAAAGAAATATTTCAAGATATTTTAGACCACTGTATTTAGAATACATTATTGATGTCAAAGATAACTGTAAAGAAATTTAAATTTCATAAAGTAGGCCTGTTGTTAGCAGTAATTCTGGTATTATTTTGAAACAATTTTTGTATGTTACACAATAAATCAAATAAATATATTATTGTTAGGAAAAAGGATTTCTAGCATAAAACAAAGTTCAAAATGTAGAATCAGACTTTAAATAAAAATTCTGTACTGTTAACTTCAGATGGGGAAAAAAATGATTTGTTTTTTTCCCAGAAATATAATTCCCTGCACTCTTCACTAAAAAGTCCTAAAATCAATGACAACATAATAAACATTTTAAGCATGACAAACAACCCTGACACCCAAATTGTGGTCTCTAAAAATCATTCCTGACTAAAGGAAATGTCTAATTAATTTTAAATTTAGTTATTTCTAAATGTTTAGTGTTAGCTTTAACAAATATCTGAGTCCAACTCCCCAAAAGCGCTCTGGGGCAAAAAAAAAAAAAAAAAAAAAGTACAGAATGTGCCTTCTGCCTGAAGGTAAGAAATTTAACAAAAATTAATGAGGTTGGGTCAAAAGGATATAATACCAGCATGAAAAAGTTCCCATGGGTTGAAGACAGAGTAATTTGATCATTAAAATACATGAGTTAGTAACAAGTTTAGAAAAAAGAGAGACAGCCACAAACAACAAATCTTATTGCTTATCACTGGAAATCATGAGAGCACCAACACCTCATTCTAAAAGGTGGGAATTAAGGGGCGCCTGGGAGGCTCGGTTGGTTGGGCATCTGATCCTTGATTTCAGCTCAGGTCATGAAGATCTCACGGTTTGGGAGATGGAGCCCCTGCCTGCTTGGGAGTCTCTCTGCCCCTCCTCTGCTAGCTTTCTCCCTCTCTCAAAATAAATAAGCTCTATAAAAAAAATTTTTTTTAATAAAAAGTAGGAATTAAAATGAAAAAACTAAGCATTAATTCTATGTTCCCTGTAACAAACCACATAAGGCAACCAAACAGCCCCTAGTCAATAGGAAAGGTTCTTTTTTAAGAAAGAATTCCTGGGAAAAAAAAAAAAAGGAACAGCAGAATTGAAAAATCACTGTTTTGCAAAATCATCAATTGAGTGAATCCATTAGATGAAGACATGATGAGGAATTTTACAGTGGAAGGATCAGATTACTATTTAACCCCAACAATCTTAGTATCCCTAAGAATAAGACAACAAGACAGTATGTGCCTCCTGATACGTCACAATTAGAAGCATACATTACCACCTACGAAGTATTTTGCCAAAAATATTTTTTCTTTTTTTTAAAGTTTCTTTATTTTTTTTGCGAGAGAGACAGAGACTGCATATGAGCAAACAGAGAGGGAGAGAGAGAATCCCCAGCAGGATCTGTGCAGTCAGTGCAGGGCCCAACATGGGGCTCCATCTCACAACTGTAAGATCACAGCCTGAACCAAAACCAAGAGTTGGATGCTTAACCGTCTGAGCTACCCAGGCGTCCCTACCAAAAATATTTGTATCTAAATTTAGCCCAAATTTCCAGTTTAGGGAAATATAGGAGACAGAAGAATAAATTAAATGACATAATAAGGAAGCAAATCTAGCATGAACTTCTCTAGGACAAATGACCAGTTTCTTCAACAAGTCAATGACATTTTAGGGGGAAAAATAAGCAGAGAAGAAAGGGAGGAACACTTCTCTAGTTTATAAGAGATACAATCACTCCCAAAATAAAATCTGTTTTTAAAAAATGATAATGAATCAAGCTACATATATCAATTTATGTAGGAAACATTACTGTCTATCCAAGACGGTATGAGGAACTCTTTTGCAGAGATAAGCAAACACTCTGTTTTGAGTAACAATGCGCTCTTCCTCCTCCTTTGTTAATCTATAGATATCCTTTTGCAAAGAAGCAATGGTTTCTTGTTGTTCCATTTGTTTTTTCTTATAATGCTGACATTTTGCCTGTAAGAAATTTTTCCAAAAACATAATTACGATATGCACATCTAGGACATGCTGTCCTAACAATATTGTACTCAGCTTCTATCAAGATACTTCACTCAAGAACCTTAAGAACTGTTTTCAAATGGGTGCAAGGTCCAAGAACATTAATAAATCATAAACACAAAAAAATGTTAACAGGGAAAATATCGCTTATAATTAATTGGATGTATTCAAGTTTTTATAATAATTAAAGGAACTCAAGAATCTCCATAAAAATGATATAATTTCATTTAGATGAAATAATCAGGAAATGACCAATATTAAGAATGTTAATAAAAACCAGGATTTAAAATTCAGTTTTCTTTTTTTCTTTTTTTTTTGGAGAAAGAGTATGCACGTGCACATGAGCTAGGGAGAAACAGAGAGAGGGAGAGGAAGAGGGAGAACAAGAGGGAGAGGGCGGGTATCTTAAGCAGGCTCCATGCCCATGACAGGGCTCGACCACACAGCCTGAAATGGGACTTGATCTCATGACCTTGAGATCATGACCCGAGCTGAAATCAAGTTGGATGCTTAACTGACTTAGCCACCCAGGTGCCCCTAAAATTCAGATTAAGTGATCAATGATAATTCAAGATTTCAGATAATTTGATCAATTTAGGCATTCATGCAATATGGGAGACGACAAACTCAGAGTTAGTCCCTAATCAGGATTTATTACTAAGAAATAATATATGCCCCAAGATTTATACTAAGGAATATAAATCTTGGACACTCTCTTGTTTGTCTTCAATGAAATATCACTGGCCTGGTTTTCCTTTATTCCCTATCTTCAATCCTTCAATGTCCTTTGAAAGCTCATTATCAACAACACCATCACTTGCTGTTATTAATACACTTTTCATAAAACTCAGTTAGAAACCCCATCCCCATCTAACCTGCATACCATTTTAAGAAGAGAATGACTCTAAGCACATATTCACCTGCCCATAGTGTCAAGTTTACTGAGACTTACATAGCCTTAAGCGGAGAAGGTGACTCAGCTTCTGATGCTACAACATCTCCCAGTAACCAGGGATCATCTGCCTCAGCCTCCAAGTGGAAGCCAGGCAGTTGCTCTATAGACAAGTGACATGTGTTCCAGTTCCACGTCTATCTATACATTAGCCATGCAACTAGAACTAATAATCAGTTTTGGAAGACTGCAGGTGTTAAGAGCAATATACAATAATCAACTGTATCTCTCCTGAGTTATTCTATGAGGCCAACATTATTCTGCTACCAAGAAGACAACACAAGAGAACCACAAATCAATATCCCTTATACACACTAATGTGGATAATCCAACAAAACTCTAGCAAACCAAATTCCTTCACATACTAAAAGAATTGTACACTAGGACCAAGTGACATCTATTCCTGGAATGCAAGAATGACTCGATATATGAAAAAAATCAATGTACTACAACACATTAACAGAATAAAGGGAAAAAAAACATAAGATCATCTCAAATGATGTAGAAAAAGCATATAACAAAATCTAACACCCTTTCATGATAAAACACTCAACAAACCAGGAACAGAAGGAAACAATCTCAACATAATAAAAGCCATTTATGAAAAACCTGTAGTGAAGATCATACTCAATAGTGACAGACTCAAAGCTTTTCCTCTAAGATCAGAAACAAGGCAAAGATGCCTGCATTTGTTACTTGTATTCCACATAGTACTGGAAGTCCTAGTCAGAGTAATCGACCAAGAAAGAAAAATAAAAGGCATCCATTTTGGAAAGAGGTAAAAGTGTGTTTGCAGATGATATGATCCTATATGCAGAAAACCTGAAGTGTCCACAAAAAGAAACCCATTAGAACTAATAAATGAATTCAGCGATACAGAAGGCTACAAAGTCAACATAGATCAATTACATTTCTTGTTTTATAATTTATTTTGAGAGAGATAGAGCGCGCTAAGGAAGGGCAGAGAGGGAGGGAGTGGGAAAATCCTAAGCAGGATCCATGCTGTTGGTGCAGAGCCCTACAATGGGGCTCAATCCCACAAACCATAAGATCATGACCTGAGCCAAGACCAAGAGTCAGACAGATGTTCAACTGACTAAGCCACCCAGACACCCCTAAAATGCATTTCTATACAATTACAATGAACAATCCAAAAGGGAAATTAAGACAACAATTCCATTTACAATAGCATCAAAAAGAATAAAGTAGAAATAAACCAAGAAGACAAAAGACTTACACACTGAAATTATAAAAAGTTGCTGAAGGAAAGTGAAGACAACAGAAACGAATGCAAAGACATTCTGTGTTCACAGACTGAAATACTGAATATTGTTAAGAGGTCAATACTACCCAAAGTGATCTACAGATTCAAAGCAATCCCTATCAAAATTCCAATGACTTTTTTTTTTTGCAGAAACAGAAAAATCTGTCCTAAGGTTCATATGGAATCTCAAGAGATCTCACACAGCCAAAACAATCTTAAAAAAGGAACAAAGTTAAGGTTCTTAAACTTCCTGATTCAAAGCTTACCACAAAACTATAGTAATCAAAACAGTGTGATACTGGTATAAACCAAAGGAGTAGAACAGAGAGAGCCCAGAAATAATCCTGTGGATATATGATCAAATTTTTTTCAATAAAAGTACCAAAACCATTCAAAGGGAAAATAATGTTGGAAAACTGGGTATCTACATGCTAAAGAATCAAGTTGGATCCTCATCTAACACCATATACAAAAATTAACTTAAAATGGATCAAAGATCTCAATGTAAGAGATAAAAATTACAAAACTCTTAGAAGAAAACACAGGATAAAACCTTCATGACATAGGATTTGGCAATCATTTCTTGGATTAAAACACAAAAAGCACAAGAGAAAAAAAATAGATAAATTGACTTTCTCCAAACTTAAAATTTTTGTGTATCGAAGGACGCTATCAACAGAGTAAAAATGGCAACAAAAGAAGAAAATATTTTCAAATAATACATAGGATAAGAGTCAGTGTCCAAAATAAACAACTCCAACAACTCAACAACAAAATCCAATTAAAAAACAAGGAAAGGACTTGAATAGACATTTTTTCTAAAGAACATATGCAAATGACCAATAAGCACATGAAAAGATGCTCAACGGCACAGGCTATTAGGAAAATGCAAATTAAAAACAGAGTAAGATATCACTTCACACCCATTAGAATGGCTACTATTAAAAATATAACAAAATCAAAAATAACAAATGTGGGGTAAGGATGTGGAGAGTCTTGTGCATGCTGGTAGAAAGGAAAATGGTGTAGCAACTCTGGAGAATACATTGCAGTTCCAGAAAAAAATTAAACATAAATTTACCATGTGACCAAGCAATTCCACTTCTGGGTATTTAACCAAAACAATTGAAAGCAGGGATTTGAATAGACATTTGTACATCCGCGTTCACAGCAGAATGATTCACAATAGCCGAAAGATGAAAACAATCCGAGTGTCTATTGGATGAATGGATAAACAAAATGTGGTATATACACACAACAGAATGTTATCGGGCCTTAAAAAGAAAGGAAATTCCAACATGCTACAACATGGATAAAGCAAGGAAGGAGGAGTTACTGTTTCATGAGTATGAAGGTTCAGTTTGGGAAGATGAAAAAAGTTCTGTAGATGGAAGATGAAGATAGTTGCATGACAAGAATTTAATGCTACTCAAGTGTACGCTTTTAAACGTCAAGTTTTATGTTATGTATAACAATACACAACCAAAAAAAGGGGAAATCAATTTATCTCTATAAACTAGCAACGAACATTAAGAAATTAAAAAGAAAATTGGGGTGTCTGGCTGGTTCCATCTGAAGTGTGTGTGACTCTTGATCTCAGGGTTGTGAGCTTGAGACCTACACTGGGTGTAGAGATTAATTTTTTTTTAAGATTTTATTTTTAAGTAAACAGAAAATACAATCATTTACAACATCATTAAAATATTGGAACTCAGAGCTAAATCTGATAAAGTATGTGAAAGGCCAGAGTACCCCAAATTACAAAACGCTGCTGAGAGAAATTAAACACTTAAACAAATAGAAACAGCACGGATCACAACATTCAATACTGTTAAGATGCCGTTCTCCCCTAATGGATCTATGTATTCAATCCCAGCAGGCTTTTTTCTAGAAATCAACAAGCTAATTAAAAATTCACAAAGAAATGCAGAAGACCTAAAATAGTGAATACATTATTGGCAAAGAAAAATGTAAAAGACTTACAGTGCCTGATCACAAGATAGACAGTAATCAAAACAGTGTGGTACTTCCATAAAGACAGACACATATATTAATGAAACCAAACAGAGAGTCCAGAAGTAGACCCACACATACAAACATTCATTTTGGCCAAAAGTACAAAGGCAATGTGGTAGAGAACGGATATTCTTTTTAACAAATGGTGGTAGAACAATTAGATATTGTAACCTTGGGCTAGAGATCATTTTTAAGATACAAACCAAAAGCAGCATCTATTTTTTAAAAACCTGATAGGTTTAAACTTCATCAAAATTAAGAACTTAAGCTCCGTGAAAACTACACAAAAATGAAGACAACTCACAGGCAGTTTCTTAAAAAGCTAAATATATGCTTACCATACAACTCAGCAATTCTAGTCTTAGGTACCTACCAAAGAGAAATGAAAGTCTATGTCCACAGAAACACTTGAACATGTATGTTAATAACCTTTACTTATAATAGTCAGAAATTATAAACAATTCAAATATACACTAACAGGTCAATACACTGTGGTATATCCATACAATGGAATACTTGTCAGTAATAAAAAATAATTAAATATCAATATATTCAGGAACCTAAATGAATCATCAATTAATTATATTGAGTGAAAGATGATTAGGTATCAATGACTTTGACAGAGTAGTTAGATATGAGCTGGCGGTGAGGATGGTGATAAACAGTGGTTTCATGGTTCCCCACCTTCCTGGGCTATCAGATCAAGAACAGCAGGTGCAGAGCATGTGCTCTCCTTGTCAGCCTGTGGCCTGCAATAACCTAGAACTTCATTATACTATATTTAAACTGCAGTTTCAACATCCCTTGTTCCCATGAGGGAAGACAGCCATGACAGTTCTGGCCAGCACCCTGTAGGGACAAAAACTCCCCATCCCTATTAGAGGAGTCCCTTAGATGACTAGAAATCTAAGTCAGAAACCACACTAGTCACTACCCATAAGCTTTGCAACCATAAAAAAGACACTCCAGTGCAGTTGCCACCTTTGGGCCTGCCTGCTGTCTCATCTTGAAGGCATATTGTCCTTTGTGCTTGCTACTTTCCTTCTAGCTGTCTTTATTGGAGTACGGATTTCTCACATAAAATTTTTATGCACAAGATGAACATACAGGAAGGGAAGGAAAAAAAGAAGATAAAAACAGAGAGGGAGGAAACCATAAGAGACTCTCAAATAGGGGTGCTTGGGTGGCTCAGTCAGTTAAGCAACCAACTTTTGATTATGGCTCAGGTCAGGAACCCATGACTGTGGTACTGAGCCCTGCATGGGGCTCGGTGCTGGGCGTGGAGCCTGCTTGGGATTCCACCCCCCCCCTGCCCCTTCCTTGCACTCACCCATGTGCTTTCTTCCTCTCAAAATAAATAAATAAACAATTAAAAATAAAATAAAACAGAGTGGCTTGTTAAAAATAAAACAAAACAGCCTGGGTGGCTTGGTCGGTTGAGCGTCTGACTTCGGCTCAGGTCTTAATCTTGCGGTTTGTGAGTTTGAGCCCTGAGTCGGGCTCTGTGCTGACAATTGGAGCCTGCTTTGGATTCTGTGTCTCCCTCTCTCTCTGCTCCTCCCCTGTTCATGCTCTGTCTTTCTCTCTCAAAAATAAACATTAAAAAAATTTTTTAATAAAATAATGGTTTTTTAAAATTGGAAACTTAAGCATTCAGTGTTAAAACACTGCTATTTTTATAACAAGAAAAGTAACCAAACAACTTATAATAATCACAAAGGATAGTCCATAAAAATGTTACATAAATATAATTCAATAACAAATATTTGAGTATCTACTCCTACTCATAAAATAGGTACTCTTTTAACCTAAACAAAATAGACAAAAATATTTGCCTTCATGGAACTTACATTCTAACACAGGGGATATATAAACAAAACAAATAAAGTACATAGTATGTTAGGATGTTGGACGGTGCTAAGAACTATGGACAAAACATAAATCAAGGAAGGAGTACGAACTGTGATGGATGAGATGGGCAATTTTAAGTAGTCAAGAAAAGAATCGCTGAGAGATGGTGACATCTAAGAAAGGACAGAGAGAACAAGCCATGCAGCGAACTCTCAGTGACAAAGAGAAAGGAGAGAGAGAAAAGCATGCAGGGCAAAGAGAAAAGAAAGAAAAAAACGTACAAAGGCCCTGAGGTGAGGATGATCAAGGAAAATGTTCAAGCAAGAGCAAAAACGTGGGTGTGGCTGGAGTAGAAAAAGCAAGGAGTACACTAGATGAAATCAGAAGGTAACAGGGAGCCACAAATGTAGCACCTTAGAGGCCATGGTAAGACTTTTTTATTTTCCTCGAAGGAAAAAGGAAGCCATTAGAAGCTTCTGAGCTCCTATGTTGAAAGCACACTGAAAAAGGCAAGAGAGACCAAGAGAAAGGGAGAAGAGAAATGAAGGTGCCTTGGACCGGAGCGGAGACTAAAAAAAAAAATAAGTTTTGGGAAGAAATTCAGGAACTCCTTTTTAGACACGTAAAATTCTAGCTACCTATTAGACGTCCAGTAAAGATATCAAACAGGCTGCAAGGTATCAGTCTGGAATTCAGGGAAGATGCCTGGGCTACGGATTTAAATTACGAATGAATTTATGCTATGAATTAGACTGAACATCTGAGTCAGAACACAGTTGAGATAAAAGATGTAAGAAAGGAGTACTAGGGAGTCCCAGCACTAAGAGAAAAGAGAGAAAAGAACCAAAGGAACTGAAGAATGACCAGAAGGAAAACCAGAGGAGAGGATATTCTGGAAACCAAAGAAAGAAATAATTTTAAGGCAACAGTGATAGGTCAATAAAATAAAGTCCACTGAATTAAGCAACAACACAGAAGTCACCTGTGACCTTAATGAGCGGTTTTAGTGCCATCATGTAAGAAAACACAGCATCAATACCTGTAGAGCTTTATGCTCCTTTTGAAGATCTTTTATTTGATTCTGTTGCTGGCAAACCCTATTTAGGGATTCATCCTCCAATTCGCCAATTTTGGATTTCACACACTCCATAATTTGTTCCAAATCATTAGCTCGTTGTTCCTGCTCGGCTGCTTGGCACTGTTCTAGCTGAAGTTTATTTCTAATAACAGACACACAATTCCTTCCCTTAGTAATAAAAGCAAATCACATCAACAAACATACCCCATCTAACATTTCTAAAATTTCTTTGCATTCTTAAAATTTCCATCATGTAACACAAACCGATGTTAAGAAATATAGGACACTATTACATATCTAAGCTAAGCTATTAGTGAAAGATTTACCTATTAAATATATTTTTAACACTATTTAGTCAAAATAGAAAATTAAAACTCAAGATTCTTTGCAAGGGAATTACTTTTAGAATGCATAGCACTTATATACCAACAATTCAAAAGAGAATTTCTTCCATTTTCTTACTTAAGCTGCTGATTAGTTTCTATGAGCTCCTGGATCATGTTCTGCTGACGTGTTGTTTCTTCCACCAATGTTTTCAAATTCTGCCTCATCCTCTGTGATGACTGTTTGTCAAAAATGATGAGATCTACATTTTTGGAATGTAACACAGATAATAAAAATAAAAGGCAAAAAAAATTTTAAGATAAAAAGTCTTAAAAGGAAAAAGACATTTTTTACCATGATGAGCAAGAATAGGATCTGATTACCCTTAAGATCAGGTCTTTTGACTAGAGATAAAGGTTGTAAGCCATGCATCATCAAAAGCACATTTATGCTTTCCCATTCTGCTTCTTCCTGCTGTAATTACAAGAGAGAGAACAGAATCATCTTTAACATATAAAGAGAAGAAACACGTTTTTGAATATAGTTTCCTTGTCTTCAGAATAATGGAACTTTTTCTCTAAGGTTTTTTAATATGAATTTTTATGTACATATAATAAGTAAAATTAAACTTATTGCTGATAAAATTAGCAGACTAAAAAGAATGCAAGTGAGCACAAATAATTACATTATATCATTTCAGAATACTCATACACAAGGCCTTAATGGATAAAGTAAAACAAAAACACCAACAAAAAAATACCTTGTAATTTCAGTGAACCAAATAGATCTTAGTTTTTTTGTTTAACTGTTTTGTTTTGTTTCTACTCAAAACAAACAGCTGCAAATTAGGTCATATTAACTAAACAGTAAATTAAATGTGAGTCACTCGGAAACAAGTATCACTTGAGTAGGGTCACACAAAAAAATAAAAACATCTCACTGGTCAAAGCCAGTAATTTACATAGTCTCTTGTATGGTAGACAAGGTCTAATTATAAAAAGGAGTCTGTCCATCTAGGTAACTGATTCTGGTAGAATCACTCTGAAAGATATCTCAGTTTTATATCCCTGATTCTAAGTATGTATTTGTAACATAAACCTGAGAGGGGAACTCTAACTCTCTAGATTATATAAATAAAAACATAATAACGGGAAGAAAAAGATAAAAAAGAACATACAAAACAGGTAAGAATGAAAAGAGAATTTTTTAAATTATATTTATTTTTTTATTTAAATAGTTTATTTTCAAATTGGTTTACATATAACACCCAGTGTTCATCCCAACAAGTGCCCTCTTTAATGCCCGTCACCCATTCTCCTGCCTCCCTCACACCCCTCACCCTTAGTTTGTTCTTAGTCTTTGAAAGTCTCTTATGTTTTTTTTAATTATTTTAACGTTTTTATTTATTTTTGAGAGACATAGAGACAGACTGTGAGATCGTGACCTGAGCTGAAGTCGGCCGCCTAACCAACTGAGCCACCCAGGCGCCCCGAAAGTCTCTTATGTTTTATCTCCCTCCCTCTCTTGTCTTTTTTTCCTTTCCCCTCTTCCCCTCCCCCATGGTTTTTGCTTAGTCTCTCAAAATCCACCTATGCGTGGAAACATACGGTATCTGTTTTTTTCTGACTGACTTATTTCACTTAACATAATACCCTCCAGTTCCATCCATCTGGCTACACATGGCCAGATTTCATTTTTTCCTCATTGCTGCATAGTATTCCATTGTATATATGTACCACTAAATTATACATCTAAATCCATGATATTAACAGTTTGTAACAGTCTTTTGATGTAAATCCAATGAATAATTTGCAATCACCGTGTGAGATGATCTACTTGCTTTTTAAGTTATTCAAGTAGGGGCGCCTGGGTAGCTCGGTCAGTTAGGTGTCCAACTCTTGATTTCGGCTCCGGTCATGATCTCACAGTTGGTGAGATCGAGCCCTGCATTGGGATTCTGTGCTCACAGCACAGAGCCTGCTTGGGATTCTCTCTCTCCCTCTCTCTGCCGCTCCCCTGCTCACACACCCTCACTCTCTCTCTCTCAAAATAAATAAACAAACATTTAAGTTACTAAAGTATATTTGAAAAGGTAATTTGAGTGGATTTTCAATGTTAAAATGCTTGAAAAAATATAATTTATACGATAGTTTTCATTAGTGGAATAGTATTAAATATTATAATAGCTTAAAGATCGATAACTTAGGCAATAGACAAAATACATGCAAAAGGATTACTTTCCATATCCAAATGTCTCTAGATATTAAAGAAACCTCTCAAGACAAGAAAGGAACAAATTACCCTGATGACTCTGATAGCACCATCACTAACAGCGCCAAATCTTTCCTTTTGACTGCTTTCCTCCCTTTATCCTATCAGTACTTCTCCACCCCCCACGATCTTTTTCCTTATTATTTTTTAAGGTCTTCTGGTCACAAAGAATCAGGATCCAGAATTAAAATTATTAAAGATATCCCTTTTAGGGGCACCTGGGTAGTTCCGTCAGTTGAGTGTCCGACTCCGGCTCAGGTCATGATCTCACAGTTTGTGAGTTCCAGTCCCATGTCGGGCTCTGTGCTGACAGCTTGGGGCCTGGAGCCTGCTTCGGATTCTCTGTCTCCCTCCCTCTCTGCTCCTTTCCTACTCATGCTCCCTCTCTCTCTTGCTCTCAAAAATAAATAAACAGTAAAGAAAAAAGGTATGTTCTAGGAGCCAAAAGTTCTGTGTGGGCATCCCAGTGGATGTCTGCTATGACTCACAAAAACAAAGTACTCTGTAAATAAATCCACACATTTTGAATGATCAAATTATACATATTATTTCTGGATACCTTTTTTAAGGGAAAGAATAATATAAATGCAAATCATGAAAAGAGCTAAGAACGGCATTTTTTCAAGGATGTGGCACAGAACACTAATGAACTGTTCATGAGACTAAGGTTAAGTAAGTAGGAAATACTGTACACTAAAGTCTCTTTTTGGATAGTATTGTGAAGTCTTAGAATAATGAAATCATTAAATAATCTTTAACCCAACATTTCTCAAAGTTATTTTACTAAAGAACCCTTTTAGGAAAGATTTTTCAAATCTGTAGATGTAGTATTCTTTGGCACATACTTCACGCAACACTGGCTTCAAATATTTTAAGTTTACCTGTTTTTCAGTCATGAGTCTGTTTGATGATTTACTGGACTCCTAGGCTTTAGGGGCTGCTGGAGATTTGGTATCTTTTGTAAAATCAGAAGAAGTAGATTGGCAGTAAAAAATACTGGAGTTGCCTAAATTGAAAAAGAAAAAGCGCGATAGGTATTAAAGGAAATTATACGTAAAAGAACCAATAACGCTTGGGCAATTTAAGCCATTCCTGTGTCAAAATTTATATGACTTCTCAGAAAGGTAATTTTAAAAATGATTAGAAAAGGGGTACCTGGGCGGCTCGGTTGGTTAAGTGTTCGACTTTGGCTCAAATCATGATCTCACAGTTGGTGAGTTCGAGCCCCGCGTCTGGCTCTGTACTAACAGCTCAGAGCCTGGAGCCCGCTTCGGATTCTTTATCTCCCTCTCTCACGGTCCCTCCCCTGCTCATGTTCTGTCTCTGTCTCACAAAAATAAACTTTTTTTAAATAAAAAATTAGAAGAAAAAGAATGACTAGAATAACCCTTAATTTGGGGGTGCCAGGCTAGCTCAGTTGGATGAGCATGCAACTCTTGATCTCTGGGTCCTGCGTTAAAGTCTCACATTGGGTGTAGAGATTGCTTAAAATTTAAAAAAAAAAAAAATTAAAAAATAAAAGAAAGAATAATAGGCCTGATCTCAAGATGTTCTCCTCTAGAAATAAAACATTATGGGGTTTCTCTCTCTCTCTCTCACACACACACACACACAGACACACACACACACACACAACTATTAACTAGATAATATGCAAAGCACATGCTGCTAATAAGCAGTTATCTTTTACAGGCCACTTTCCCAAAGCTAAAAGAATTGTGCCTAACCCAAAGCTCCACATAAGTCTAATAATTAATTCACTGGACTAATTCCAAGAGTAAATGCAGTGCCGCATTCTTAGGTGGTCTTTATTTCTAAAAAGATCAGAGGCTAGCAGCAAAGGATTCTGTCTGGAAGACACAAAAGTTTTTATTTACTCTATCCTACTATCACTTCCTCTTGTTTTCTAAGACTATCATCCTATCCATTTTCTTGTATGGTTTGATATATAGGTATAATTCCTCCTTTCCAGAGACACAATCACACACATTCATTACCGTCATGAACTTTTAGACCTTGAGAGGCCCTCGGAAACGGTTAAATCCCAAATCTCTAGCTGTTCATAGCTGGCAGGGAAGCATCTGGGAGAGTTGTACCAGTATAACCATCTGAGACCCAGAGAGGTGAAAGGATGGTCTCAAGACTGATTAGGAAAATAAACAGGTTGTATTTCTTCCAAAGCACCCTTCTACCCTTCTATGTCTGCTTCAGATAATGAAATCCAACTAGACAATTTACCAGTCACCCTTATGTGTCTATAGGGTGTAGCTTTCCAGTTTTAGATAAACTCAGTAACATGTTAAAAATTTTCAAATTCTGCCACTTTTGCTGCTTGACATCAACTTTGGTCTTTTTTAACAACTCAATCACCCGCTATGTTAATCTCTCCTGCCTTTACAAACCTTTCGGCTAGTTTAACTTTTCATTAGAGAAATTTTCAGGAATACATAAAAAAAGATAAAGAAAATAATAAAACCATGTCTTTAAAATATTTTTAATGTTTACGTATTTTTGAGAGAGAGAGAGAGACAGAGTGCAAGTGGGGGAGGCGTAGAGAGAAAGGGAGGCATAGAATCTGAAACAGGGCCCAGGCTCTGAGCTGTCAGCACAGAGCTCGATGCGGGGCTTGAACTCATGAAACCGCGAGATCATGACCTGAGCCGAAGTCAGATGCTTAACCAACTGAGCCACCCAAGCAACCCAATAAACCCATGTCTTAAAAAATGTCTTTTTATTTTCCAAATCAGGATCAAAACAAGGTCCACATGTAGCCCTCTAAAGTTTCTTTTAGGGGCGCCTGGGTGGCTCAGTCGGTTGGGCGCCGACTTCAGCTCAGGTCATGATCTCGCGGTCCGTGAGTTCGAGCCCCGCGTCGGGCTCTGTGCTGACGGCTCAGAGCCTGGAGCCTGCTTCCGATTCTGTGTCTCCCTCTCTCTCTGCCCTTCCCCTGTTCATGCTGTGCCTCTATGTTTCTCAAAAATAAATAAACATTAAAAAAAAAATTTAAAAAAAAAAAAAATAAAGTTTCTTTTAATCTGAAACAGTCCCATCCCCCCTTCTCTTTTGATATGCATTTATTTGTTGAAAAAATAGGTCATCTATCCTGCAAAACTACCCCTATTTCAGATTTGGCTTACTGTATTCTTGTCATTTATCATATGTCTCCATCCCCTAGATTTTTTATAAATTGCACCTCTACAGACTTTATTAAATTTGGGTTCAGTACTTTCTGGCAGGAATACTTCGGAGGTGGTGCTATATTCATCCAGTTGTATCACCATCAAGAGTCAGACAGAATTTTAAAGTGGGAAGAATACATCCTTGGAGATCAGAAATAAGGATGTAAGAGAATCCCCAAAGAGTGTTAGGCTACATACTCTGACAAGCTTCCTAACTACCACACTGGACCTCTTTCAAATCTTCAAAATGTCATCCCTTTCCATAGTCAAGGCTTGGCTACTCTCATCCTGTTCTTTACTTAGTTAACCCATACCTGACCTTCAGATCCTGGCTCAGATTTCTTTCTTCAGGGAAATCTCCCCTGATCCCATGACTAGATTAGATCCTCTTGTTATATGTTCTTGTAGCACTATAAAGAATAAAGTACAGAGGTTTAGCGTTCAGAGTCAGATGGTGACTATTAAATTATATGACAAGGATAAATTCATTAACATCTTTGAACATTTATTTCTTCATTTGTAAAAGAGAGAACACAGTAATACACCTAATAGGTTAAATTAAGTCATACAACATGTAGAAAGTACTTAGAACAAAAACCTGGCATATAGAACTTATTGATAAGTGATAGTTGCTGTTATATAAAAGTATGCTAGGGGCACCTCGGTGGCTCAGTTGGTTAAGCATCTGACTATGGCTCAGGTCAAGATCTCACAGTTTGTGAGTTCCAGCTCTACGTGAGGCTCTGTGCTGATAGCTTGGAGCCTGGAGCCTGCTTTGGATTCTGTGTCTCCCTTTCTCTCTGCCCCTCCCTCACTCACACTCGGTTTCTCTCTCTCTCTCAAAAATAAACACTGAAAAATTAAAAAAAAAAATAAGAGTATGCTAAACAAAATTGATCCTGCCATAATATATTAGTTTAAATTTTTTTCTACAAATTACTCAGATTATTTCATACAAGTTGTTTTACATAAGTATGTCTAGATAAGACTAAATTTCATGAGATAAGTCGTCTACTTTTGGTAATGATAGAGTAGGCAGCTCTGTCTCTAAAGGCAAGGAAGAAAGCTGAATTAAATACACTAAATTTGGGGCACCTGGCTGCCTCAGTTGTTAGAGCATGCAACTCTTGATCTCAGGGTCATGAGCTCAAGCCCCATGTTGGGGGTAGCGATTACTTAAAATTAAAAACAAACAAACAAAAACCCTTAAATTCTTTTTCCTGTAAGCATTAAAGAACTAACACAGTAATGAGGAATTACTGGGCCAAAAAAAAAACAAGGAGATGAGAACCCACTTTCTCCCTGAAGGTATTTGGCAATCCAAAGAAAAAACTGTGACAATGAATGCTAAACACCAAAGAAACCCCCACTTATTACCTGTAAGAGCTACAATGTTCAGCATAAGGATTAACTAGAAGTAAACCACCTGTGCCAAAACTGAAACCTGGTTTCCTCTCCCCTGGGTCATTCCAGTATCTCAAGAAGGTCTCAAATTAATAGTGCCTCCATGTGAATGACAGAAGCAAATGAAATCTCTGGGAAAAGGCCTTAAATTATCCCCACCAAAAAATGTTTCAAATACAACATCTAGCAAACAGTCCAAAATAACCAACGGATCCAGGAAACAAGACACAAAGAGGACAGAAACAGTAGTCAAAAGAAACTAACCAAGAAAGGACTTCTGATATTATAATTATTAGGCAGAGACAACAAAACAACTATGCTGACAATATTCAAAGGAATAAAAATCAAAGCTTGAAACTTTTGGCAAAGAACTATAAACTAAAAATAAAAATGGATCGAAAAAGAATAAACTAAAAATTTAGAACAAAAAATTACAGTAGCTGAAATTGAGATTGCAAATCACAGGATTCACAGCAGATTAGAAAGAGCAGAAGAGAAAATTAAATGAACTAGAAGAGAAGGTAGAAGAGACTTCATCTTTTTATTTCTCTAAGCTACATTCAGGAAAACAAAACAGACATTCTACTTCAAATGGAAGGGGATACATGCGTAACTGGCATAAGAAATAGAAGAAGAACGGTGAAGCAGGATTTGAAGATATAATGGCTAAAAAGTTTTGAAAGCAAATGAAAGACATAAATCCACAGATTCTAAAAGCCCAGCATGTTACAAACAAAATAGACCCCCCCAAAAAAAATCACACCTAAGCACATCAAATTAAACTACTGAGAAACAAAGACAGATAGAAAATCTTAAAAGCAATTACAGAAAAAGAAGATTATCTTCAAAGAACTGACAGTTGAAATGTCAGCTAACTTCTTAGCAGTGATAATAGAAACTAACAGCAGGGGCGCCTGGGTGGCTCAGTCGGTTAAGCGTCTGACTTCGGCTCAGGTCATGATCTCATGGTTTATGAGTTCGAGCCCCACATCGGACTCCATGCCTGGAGTTGGCTTCAGATTCTGTGTCTCCCTCTCTCTCTGCCCCTCCACTTCTTGTGCTCTGTGTCTCTCTCTCTCCCACAAAAAAAAAACAAACAAAAAAACAAAAAACTAACAGCAGACTAATATCTTTAATGTGCTGAAAGAAAATAACTGTCAATCTCAAATTCTAAACCCAGTAAAAATATTCATTAATAATAAAAGGCATAAGTAAGATGTTTTCAAACAAAACAAACCTGATAGATCTATTTTATAAAAAATTCTAAAGGAGATACTTCATGAAAAAGATTCCTTGATCAAAAGGCAGAAATGTAGAAAAGAATAAAGAGCAAAGAACTGAATAACTGTAAACAAACACAAACTACATAAAACAATGGCTTGTGAAGATTGAAAAACATAGCTAAAATGCACAATAACAAAATGTATTAGCTGGGAGTAGGGTAAATAGAGTAACAGTGTTCTAATTTTGTTTATAATTCAGGAGGAGAATAAAGTATCTATTATATCAGTATTTTATAAATTATATATCAGGATGCTTGAGAATTTCCAGAATAACCACTTAAGAACAGAACTCAGGTGTGTAATTTTCTAAGTAATAAAGGGGAAAAATGGAATCAGAACAATGGGAAAAAAACAAACAAACCTAAAACAAGAGAAACATAGAGAAAAGAAATACAGATTTAAACTCACATTAGTAATTATATTAAATGTAAACAGATTGAATGCTCAATTAAAGGTGTGTCAAGCTGGATTAAAAAAAACAAGAGAGAGAGATCAAATTGTATGTTATTGAAGGAAAAAAGACAACTAAATAATATAAAGCCATATAAAATATAAACATACAAAATGATAAAAGTAAAAGAATAAAGAAAGGATTGATGGCATGGTGACATCAAAGTCTAAATCTCTGAGTCTCTATATTAAACGTAGCAAAGAGAAAAACCCAAGAACAATATTTGCATCAAAATTTAGTGACAAATTATTCCTCACAAACATCAAAATATAAGTGGGTGGTGACAAATCACTAATGGCTGCAAGAACTACAGGGTGTCAGCATCTGTGCAGGAAAACAAAACTTTTAAGCAACAGGCAGTATTTAACAGTTATAAAAACACAAAGATTCCCAAATTATGAGCATTCACTAATATTCGCTATTGCACTAATAAGAAAACAGTAGGTGAATCTCGAAGGGGTTTTGACCCTTGTGCCATAAGAAGCACTGCAGCTGCTGGAACCCTATGAACACTCAATACTGACATGCTATAGCTCCATGACAGGGTCCACAGGGAGAAGAAACTTCTGAGAATGGAACCAAAATTGAGCAAGACACAGATAAGACAGAGGAAGGGCAAGTCTAGACCAAAGTTGGTTGGGTAACAGACCCAGGAAATATCAGAAGACAAATTGCCATATTTATTAACACTACACGAAAGCACCAGAAGAGGGAAATCTGATAAGTCAGAAAGGCTTTCCTGAATTCTATCCAATTGTAAAGGTTCAGGAGGAAAGGATTCTGTGAAGATTGCAGAGTAAGAAGTATCAGGAAATGTGTCTCCCCACCTAGACAACAACTGTACTGCGAAGATTCTGTCTCAAAAACAATTTAGGAATTCTAACGAACCTACTGAGGTTTGCAAATTCCAGGGACCACTAGAACCATATTTTCTGGTTAATTTCAATTTCAGGTCTAAGCACAGTAACGATTACCCATTCCTTAAGAACACTGATGCAATTATCCTCAAAATACTAGTAAACCAAATTCAACAGCATTTTAAAAGGATTACATACCACAACCAAGTGGGAATTATTCCTGGAATGTAAGAATAGTTCAACATATGAAAAGCAATGGATGTAATGGACTACATTAATGGAATGAAGGATAAAAAAACCACACGCTCATCTCAACTGATGCAGAAAAACCATCTGACCAAATTGAACACCCTCTCATGATAAAAATATTCAATAAACTAGGAATAGAAGGAATCTACCTCAACATAGTAAAAGTCACATATGAAAACATATAGTGAACATCATACTTCTATGAAAGATTGAAAGTTCTTCCTGTAAGATCAGAAACAAAGCAGTCACCACTTCTATTCCATATAGTGCTGGAAGGTCTAGCCAAAGCAATTAATCTAGAAAGAGAAATAAAAGGCATCCAAATCAAAAAGGAAAAAGTAAAATTATACCTGTTTGCAGATGATATAATCTTATACCCAGAATACGCTAACAAGTCCACCAAAAAACCAAAAGCCTGTTAGAATAAATGAATTCAGCAAAGTACAAGGATGTAAGGACGTGACACACAAAGATCAGCTGCATTTCTATACACTAACAATAAATAATCCAAAAGGGAAATTAAGAACACAATTCCACCTACAATGGCATCAAAAGGAATAAATACTTAACCAAAGTCAAAGGCTTGTACAATTAAAACTACAAAATATCTAAGAAATTAAAAAGACAAATAAATGGAAAAATGTCCTATGTTCATGGATTGAAAGACTTAATATTAGGATGTCAATACTGCCCAAAGCAGCCTACGCAACCAATGCAACCCCTATTGAAATCCCAATGACATTTTTTTTGCAAAAATAAAAAAAAATTCTAAAATATACATAAGAAATCTCAAGGGAACACAAACAGCTAAGACAATCTTGAAAAAGAACAAACCTGATTTCAAAACCCACTACAAAGCTACAGAAATGACAACAGTGTGGTACTGGCATAAAGATATATAAACCACTGGAGTAGAATAGAGAGGCCAGAAGTAATTCCTCACATATACTGTCAAAAGATTTTGACAAAAGTATAGTGTCTTCGACAAATGATTCTGGAAAAACTGGACATCAACATAGAAAGAATGACGTTGGACCCTTACCTAACACCACATACAAAAACTAACTCGAAATGGATCAAAGAACTAAACTTAAGAGGCAAAACTATAAAACTCTTAGAAGAAAACATAGGGTAAAAGCTTCATGACAATGGATTTGGCAGTAATTTCTTAGATCTGAAGCAGAAACAGGCAACAAAAGAAAAAACAAATTGGACTTCATGAAAATTAAAACTTTGGCACATCAAAAGGTACTATCGACAGAATAAAAAGGCAACCCATTGTATGAAAGAAAATATACGCAAATCATCTATGTGATAGAGTTAACATCCAGAATACATAGAGAACTCCCAGAACTGAATAAAAAACAAAAAATCTGCTTAAAAAATGGGCAAAGAGGGAGCACCTGAGTGGCTCAGTCAGTTGAGCGTCCAGCTCTTGGTTTCAGCTCAGCCATAATTGCACGGTTCGTGAGTTTAAGCCCCACGTCAGGCTCTGTACTAACAGTGCAGAGCCTGCTTCGAATTCTCGCTCTCTCCCTCTTTCTCTGCTCCTCCCCCTTCCTCTCTCAGTTAGTTGAGTGAACAATTTCAACTCAGGTCATGATCTTGCATTCCGAGACCCACATGGGGCTCCCTGCTGTCAATGCAGAGCCTGCTTTGGATCCTCTGTCTCCCCCTACCTGCCCTCCCCAGCTTGTGCTCGCTCTCTCACTCTCTCTCTTAAAAATAAACATTGAAAAAAACTTGTAAAGAGAAAAAAGAAAACATACATAAAAAATTAAAAATGGACAAAGAACTTGATATACGAATGACCAATAAGCACTTGAAAAGATGTTCAACATCACTACCCATTAGATGAATGCAAATCAAAACTAAAGAGAGATACCACCTCACATTCATTAGGCTACTATCAAAAAACGAAAAACCCAAAACCAAACCAAAACAAACAAAAAAACAAGTAAGTACCAAGCCCTGGCAATGGTGTGGTAAAACTGGAATCTTTGTGCATTCCTAGTGAGAATGTAAAATGGTATAGCCACTGTGAAAAATGATATGGTTGTTCTGAAAAAAAAAAACAAAAACAAAAACAAAGACTATTCATATAATCCAGCAATTCTACTTCTAGGTACATACTCAAAAGAATTAAAAGCAGGATCTTGAAAAGATATTTGTACATCTGTGTTCATGGCAGCATTATTCACAATAGCAAAAATGTGTAAGAAACCCAAGTGTTCATCAACAGATAAATGGATAAGCACAATGTGGTATATCCATTCAATGGAGTATTATGCAGCTTTTTTTTTAAGTTTGTTTTGAGAGAGAGAAAGAGAGAGAGAGAGAGAGAGAGAGAGAGCGGGAGAGGGAGGTCAGGGGAGGGGCAGAGAGAAAGGGAGAGAGAGAATCCCAAACAGGCTCCACACTGTCAGCAGGGAGCCCCATGTGGGGCTCAAACCCACAAACCGTGACACCATGACCTAAGCCAAAATCAAGTGTCAGACTCTTAATGGACTGAGCCACCCAGGCATCCCAAGGAATATTATTCAGCTTTGAACAGAAAGGAAATTGACATGTGCTACAACCATGAGGACAGTCACAAAAAGATAAATGCTGTAATGATTCCACTTATACTGCTTGGAGTAATCAAAATCATAGCAACCAAAAGTAGAATGGTAGCTGCCAGTTAGGGCCTTGGGGAACAGGGGCCCTATGTCTAAAAGATAGAGTTTTAGTTGCAGAAGATGAAAAGAATTCTGGGGCGCCTGGCTGGCTCAGTCAGAAGAGCATTCAGCTCTTGATCTCAGGGTTGTGCATTTGAGCCCCATGCTGAGTGCAGAAATAAATAAATAAATAAATAAATAAATAAATAATGGGTGGCTCAGTCAGTTAAGCATCGGACTTTGGCTCAGGTCATGATCTCACTGCTTGTGAGTTCGAGCACCGCATCAGGTTCTGTGCTGACAGCTTAGTGCCTGGAGCCTGTGTCTCCCTCTATCTCTGCCCCTCCCCCACTTGTTTTCTTTCTCTCTCAAAAATAAACAAACATTAAAAAAAATTGAAATCTTGGTTGATTTTGATAACTGACCATTTTGTGTTTGTCCTTCCACACTTCAAATTGTCATGTTTTAAATGTACAAATGTACAAATAAAGTGAGCCCGTGGACCCACGACCCACATCTGAGAATACAAGGGAAGGTGGTAGAGTAGGAGGATCTGGAATTCCACCTGTCCCACAGACACAGTGAGACAGCAACTAGAGCTATGCGACTAACTTGAAAATGACCTGAACACTTCCACAGCTAGTCATAGAGAGATCACATAGAAAAGGGTAGAAAAGGGGGCGCCTGGGTGGCTCAGTTGGTTGAGCGTCCGACTTCGGCTCAGGTCATGATCTCACGGTCTGTGAGTTCGAGCCCCACGTCGGGCTCTGTGCTGACAGTTCAGAGGCTGGAGCCTGCTTCAGATTCTGTGTCTCCCTCTCTCTCTGCCCCTCCCCCGCTCATGCTCTGTCTCTGTCTGTCTCAAAAATAAATAAACATTAAAAAAAAAAAAAAAAGAAAAGGGTAGAAAGTGCAGAGACACAGTTGGGAACCAATCCCCTGGTATGACTAATCACAAACAGGAGAAGCATGGAGAAGCAAGAGGATCAGACCCCACAATGGGCAACCCCCCTGAACTGGGAACCCACACTGGGAAGACCAATCGCATAACATCTGGCTTTGAAAACACCAGGGCTAACTCCGGGAACATTAAGAATCAGCAGGCTTACTTCCAGGAGAGCCAGAGAGGGACAGGAAACGGAGTCCCCACTGTTAAAGACCCAACATACTAAAAACTCAGAGGCGCAGCGCAGGAGGAGCAGCTTGAAAAGCACCTACGGGTATTTGTGAAGGAAATTTATTGACTAACCTGAGAATATGCGCTGGAGGGGCCAAAGATTTCTCTGGAAACAAAAGCAATACCTGGTACTGTTTTTTCCTTGTCTCTTGCAGCCTAGATATCAGGGTGCTTCTGGGAGCCAGGTCTAACACTCCCCATCTACCTTGCCATCAATGAGTGCCATGACCCTGCATTCCCCTGAAGACCATCCCACCCAACTTGCCCACATTGGCAGTCATCCCTCCCAAACAGCTTCCACCCACCACACCCAGAAGGCAATCCTGCTGGCACTGTGCCACTCCAAAATGACTCCCAGCCTTGGGAGAGGAGGAGAGAACCCACACACCAGTGTGTCCACAGTTCCTGCAGCTGAGCCTCTTAGCTGGCTGTGCAAAGAGCAGGTCCTGCCCTTTGCTGCGCCTGCAGGTGTGGCAGACACTAACTGAGGGCTCTAGCTAGGCTGAATGCCAACAACACCTACCACGAGCACACAGGCAGTAGCTGGGCCCCTCAACATCTCAAGGAGCAAACCACGGCCAGTACACTCACATCAGACAGAGCAAGTCATTGCAGCCAGTCGGGCGAGAACCAGCCCCACCCACCAGCATGCCCACAACAGATGGGGCTCAGCCACAACAGAAGGATGCACACGGCCCATTCAGCACCCACACTGGAGGGACTGGTTCTGGTGAGGGGGGGGGGGGTGGGGGGGGTGGGGGAGGGGGGGTGGGGGGGGTGGGGGAGGGGGGGGACTACACTATACGGCGCCACAGAATCTCTTCACAAGGCTGCTACTTTCAAGACCAGGAGATGTAGCTGACCTACCTAATACTTAGGAATAAATACAAAGGGACAAAATGAGGAGACAGAGAAATATGTGCCAAATGAAAAGAACAAGACAAAATCACAGTAAAAAACACAAATGAGAGAGCGAGAGATAAGTAATATGCCTGATAAAGACTTCAAGGTAATAGTCATTAAGATAATTACTGGACTTGAGAAACAGTGAATGAATCAGGGAGAACATCGACAAAGAGTAAATAAAATACAACAGATGTCATCATTAGCAGATTAAAAGACATGAAAGAATGGATCAGCATTCTGGAAGACTTAAGGAACCAAACTGTATAGCAAAAAGAAAAAAGTGTAATAAAAAATGAGAATAGAAGAAGGGAACTCTGCAACATAATCAAACATAATAACATTCGCCTAATAGGGATCTCAGAAGGAGAAGAGAGAAGGGGGCAGAAAATTTACTTGAAGAAATAATAGCTAGAAACTTCCCCAATTTGGGTAAGGAAATAGACATCCAAGTCCAGGGAGTGCAGAAAGCTCCTAACAAAGTCAACCCAGGAAGTCCACACCAAACACATACTAGTTCAAATGACAAAAAGTAATGATAAAGAGAATTTTAAAAGCATCAAAAGGGGACACCTGGGTGGCTCAGTTGGTTAAGAGTCTGTTTCCTGATTTCAACTCAGGTCATGATCTCACAGTTCATGAGATTCAGCCCCACTCTGGCTCCACACTGACAGCATGGAGCCTGCTTGGGACACTCTCCCCCCCCACCCCCCTCCCCTCTCCTGCTCATGTTTTTTTTTTTCTCTCTTTCTCAAAATAAATAAAACTTAAAAAAAATAAATAAATAAAAGCACCAGAAGTTAACAGTTATATACAAGGAAAACCCCCTAAGGCTATCAGCTAACTTTTCAGCAGAAACACTGTAGGTGCTAACACTCACCATCTAACTTGCTAACACCAGCCCCACTCCCCCATAGGGCACTTCAGTGGATCGGTCCCTCCCAGTCATGCTTGCCTCAGTCCCAGCCCTGAGGGTCCCTCCCCCGTAACACCAGGGCAAGCCTCGCCAGCACCACAACTCGCAATCTGCGGGTTTTGCAGGACCTCCACTACAGCGGCGCTGCGGCGGCAGGACTCATTTCATAAGCAGACCACCACACACCTTGTTAAAACATGCCCCATCTGTCTGGGGACCAAACACTACCCACAACAGGCAAAGAGAGCCTCTGCAGACAATGAGATGGAAGGAAAAGCAAACAAGACTCAACAGCAGAGCACAGGCTACACACACAGGCGACACTCCCTGAAGCACCAGGTCCTAGGGAACAAGGAACACTGCACTACAGGACACTACAAGACTTCTTCAAAAGGCCATTACCATCAAGAGCAAGAGACATAGCTGACTTTCCAAACACAAAGACACACAGAGTTAGACAAAATGAGGAGACAGAAAATATGTCCCAAATGAGAGAACAGGACCAAACCACAGGAAAAGACCTAAGTGAAACAGATGTAAGATGCTGATAGAGAATTTAAAGTAATGACGATACTCACTGGACTTGAGAAGAGTGGAGGACGTCAGTGAGATCCTTAGTAAAGAGATAAAAAACCACCACACATCTTCAGAGGTGAAGAAGTCAATAAATGAAATTAGAAATACACTAGATGGAATAGCAGGCTAGAGAAAGCACAGGCATAAAATGAAGACCTGGAAGTAACTGAGTAATGGACCGTAACCAAGCTGAGCAAATGAGAGAAAAACACAATATGCAAATTGAGAAAACAGTAAGGGACCTCAGTGACCTCATCGAGCACACTCATATTCACATTATAAGGACCCAGAAGAAGAAGAGGGAGAAAAGGGGGCAGAAAGCTTATTTGAAAACATAATAGGTGAAAACTTCACCAATCTAGGGAAGGAAACAGATATCCAGATCCAGGAGACACAGAGATTTCCCCAAAATTCAACCTAAGGAGATCCACACCAAGACACAGTAATCAAAAGTAGTGATAAAGAAAACAATTTTTAAAGCAGCAAGAGAAAAAAAGACACATATAAGGGAAACCCTGTACTGCTATCGGCAAGTTTTTCAGCAGCAACTGTAGGCCGGAAGGGAGTGGCATGATATATTGAAAGTGTGGGAAGGGAAAATATGTAGCCAAGAATCGTCTATCGAGCAAGACTATAATTCACAAAAGAAGGAGAAATAAAGACTTTCTCAAACAGATAAAAACTAAAGAAGTTCCTGACCACTAAATCAGCCCTACCGCAAACAAACATGACTCTGACTGCAAAAGGAAAGACCATAGTTACAGTATGAAAAGTAAAAAGTACAAAAGGAGTAAAAAAAAAATTTGTGTAAAAATCATTCAAGGATTAATAAAAGGATGTAAAATATAACACTATATACCTAAAACATGGGGAAGAGTAAAGAATGAGTTCAAGCTTAAGGGAACATCGACCTAACATAGACTGCTGTAAACAGAAGATGTTATATACAAACCTAATGGCAACTACAAATCAGAATCCAGTAATAAATAAATAAATAAATAAAAAGGAAGTCAAGTGTATCGATAAATAAAGTCAACAAACCATGAAAGAGAAATGGGAAGATTCAGGAAAAACTCCAAAAACAACTAGAGTTGTTGTTTGTTAACAAAGTTAACAAAATGGCAATAAATACGTATCTAGCAATAAATATTTTTAATATCAATGGACTAAATCAATCAAAACACATAGGTGATAGATTTTAAAAAAAAAATTGGGGTGTCTCAGTGGCTCAGTAGGTTAAGTGTCTGACTCTTGATTTTGGCTCAGGTCATGATCTCACAGCATCTGAGTTCAAGCACAGAGCCTGCTTGGGATTCTCTATCTCCCTTCTCTCTGCCCCTTCCTTGCTCTCTCTCTCTCAAAAATAAATAACCTTTATTTTTAAAAAACATTCACCAAAATCAACTGGGATTTATTCCTGGGATGCAAGGGTAGTTCGGTATTAACAAAATCAATGTGGTATATCACATCAACAGGAGAAAGGATAAAAACCGTATGATCAATAGATGCAGAAAAAGCATCTGACAAAGTGCAACATCCATTCATGACAACTCCCAACAAAGTAGGTTTAGAGGGACCATATGCCTCAACACAATACAGGCCATATATAAAAAACCCACGCTAACAGCATACTCAATGGGAAAAAACAGAGCTTCTCCTCTAAGGTCAGAAGAAGGTAAGGACGTCCACTCTCACCACTTTAATTCGACATAGTACTAGAAGTCCTACTTAAAGCAATCAGACAGCAAAAAGAAATAACAAGCATCCAAATTGGTAAGAAAGAAGTAAAACTTTCACAAAACTGTGAGATCATGACCTGAGCTGAAATCGAGTGTCAGATGGCCCAATGACTGAGCCACCCAGGCGCCTCTCAAATAGTACACTTTAAATGTATGCGGCTTATTATCTCCACAAAGCTGTTAAAAAAAAAAAAAGCCTTCCTGAAGTGAAAAAAATATATACATATGAAATTACACACGGAAAGAGTATATCAAATACTTGAGAATACTGACCCAAAAGACACATCTTAATAAAATTACTGGATTTCAGGGGTGCCTGGCTGGCTCAGTTGGTTAATGATTTCGACTCAGGTCATGATCTCATGGTTCACGAGACTGAGCCCCGAGTTAAGACTGAGCTCTGTCAGCACAGAGCCTACTTCGGATTCTCCCTCTCTCTCTCTCTCTCTCTCTCTCTCTCTCTCTGCCCCTCCTACACATACACATGCTCTCTCTCTCTCAAAATAAACAGTAACTTAAAAAAATAATTCATTAAGCTACACATCTGGCACGTGTTCTTTTCTGTTTGACTTAACAAAAATTCATTTTATAATAAGAGTTTTCCTAAGTAACAATAAAAATGAAAGCAACAAAACATTAATCAAAAGAAAGCTGGTACAGCTCTATAGCAAGACTACCTGGGTTCAAATCGTGGATTCTGCCACAGAGTCTGGAAAACACTAATACCTCTGTGCCTCAATCTCATTTTCATACAAGGAGGGTAATAAAAGTACTTAGCTCATAGGAGTGTTATGGAGATTAGGGGAGTTAATATAGAAGATAGAACAGTGTATGTAGTTACTTAACCTCTCTGGGCTTCAGTTTCCTTACCTGAGTTTCAAGTATCTACCTGACAAGCTTATCAGGAGATCAAAAGGAAATATATGCGATGTATCTGTTACAGTATTCAATAACCAACAGGTCTTCTCCACGGCCTCCCACATCCAGAGAGAGTGATCTGTTATCTGTCTTATCCAGCAGACATACCTCAGTCATAGCACGTCCTTCTGGCACTTTTCACCTGGTCATTCAAGTTGATCTCAATGAAATGATCACCCAGTGAGTCTCACGTCCGAAACTGGATCTTCATCTAGATTTCAAAAAGAGAAGGACACCAGTATCTTAAAATGTTTGACCTCGTAGTAAGAATGGTTCTGTGTTATTCACACAACTAATGAAGTGGGAATGGCTGAAGCAACAGCTGATGGACTCCGACGATGACTCTGAGTCACAGGTAGAGACCAAATGCTTCCCAAGGCCATAGCAGAAGGTACAGCTTTATTCAGTGTCATAACACACCTAAAGTAAGACTGTGGAATTAGGGAAGGCAGGATAGGAGTTGGTTTGTACATGGCATAAACAGCCAAATGCAGAGAAGCAAAGCATGGTTGTACCTTCTGGCACTGTGCATGTTTCCAAGAGCCCTTTGGTAACTTACGCTTCATAGGTCTGAAGCCCCAGTAATAAGTAATAAGCACTGTCCATTAAAAATTAACTGTTTTTCACCACTTTTGGGGGGAAAAGCTGTAAATGACAATCCCTGGCCTATAACGATTCTTTCTCAATTGAGTCACGGTCAAAATCTGTAATTAGCTTTCTCAAAAGCAAGTATCTCACATTATTGCACTAAATGGAACATGCAATACTTTCAAAGTCTCTGGTCTCTATTATACACAAAAACTCGACTCGAAAAACATGCCAACGTGCTGCTTAATTTTCTTAAGAAGGGAATCTACCACAAATAAGGAAATGGGAGTCGAGATTGGATGTCATCTCCACCAAATCATTCGGCCCCAGAAGAGGGTACACAAAGGGCCAGAACACACCTCTCCCGCCTCTGAAGCGGAAGCTGCGGACAAAACCCTAGCCGGCCACCTCTTCCTCCAGGTTGGCGGGGGAGGCAATACAGAAAGTAACAACAAACTCACGCAGAAGATTGGCACCAATATAGGTAATGCCTGCAGAACGCTTGATATTATTATGGTCAGAAAATAAGTGGTAGCGGAAACCCTTTCTGTGTGGTCCCTAGGTGACGGATCTCACCCTTCTGACATTTCCACCTAATTTTCTTAAACAGAATCGAATTAGACTCCGCAGGAAGGCAGCGCTCCTCCCAATCTGGAAGAAGCCTCATGAACCGTTGAAAGGGCTACTCACCTACCCCTTCGGTGTATTCCCCCTTTCGCTCCGAGTCTTCTCTAGCCAAGCAACCTTCCCAGACACCTGACACTGAAAACCGAAGCGGGTCAGCCCTGGCCCACTCGTGTAGATACAGGAGTTACCTACGACTTATCCGCAACCGAGCCTGCGCCAGTTATCATTCTAAGCCTCACACTTAAAGCCTCGTTTAACCTTCTCAACCACCACGTAAGGCAAGAATTACCACTGTGGGCTACTAAGGAAGAAGCTGAGAAGCGATGACGTTAAATGAGCAGCCAAAGATGGCAAGGGCCGGGGAGCCAGGACTCGAACCTGGTTTGTCAGGTACGCCAATCCTTATACTGGTATACTTTTAACTGGTGGGCTTTCGGGAGGACCGGACAAGGGTCGTTCTGGTCACTCGCCGGCACCGACCGCGGCCGATCTCGGGAGTGCTTCCGGGAGAGGCTCCGGCCGACGCCCCGGCGAACCCCTGAGCCACTCACCTTCCTCAGCCGCGGCCTCCCACCAGCAGCGCGCCCGGCCCGGCCCGGCTCAGCCCTCTCCAGGCCCACCTCCGCGACCGTTACCGCGCCTTGGGAGGCCGGCCAATCGAACTGGAGCGCGTCGAGGGGCGGACCTCGGCTCCGCCTCCGAACGCCGCTAGCTCTTTTCTCCCGCAACCGGGAGAGGTTGGGTCCAGCGCCCGACTGGCTCGGCTGCTGGAGGCGGGGCTTATAGTCACGTAGACCACAGTGCGCTGCGCTTGCGGCTTGCGCCTGCGCACTTTCATTGCGCTTTCAACGTGTTCTGGCCTCGCAGGTGGTGTTCGCAGCTATCTGGAAACTCATTTGTCCGGGAGACCGCGGAAATACACTTAAGGCCATTGGTGAAAGTGCTGCCGGGGCAAACTGGCTACCGCACGTTGCCCTCCACGTACTCAAACCGTGACTGCGAGGTTTTGCTGCAAGACTAGTCAGCCTGTTCTCCAGGTTCCAGACCTGCACCTGGCATTTGGAGGGCCCCAGCACGTGTTCGTTGATGACATTTACCCTTCTATTCAGCATGTTCAAATCCCCACGAAGTGTCAGGACCTACATCAGGCTCCAGAAATGCAGAGGTGGATGAATGGAGATGCTCAAAGTTTAGTTAGGGAGATGGATATACGCTCTGAAACTCAGATACAGTGTGATAGGCATAATCAGAGAAGTTTGTGCAGGGCGCAGAAGCGAAAGAGGATTACCTAAATCGGGTACTGAAGTCTTCCTAGCTGGCTGCATTTTAGAATCACCTGGGGAGCTTTGAAAACTTGTTACTCAAGCTCAAGACCACTTAAATCAGAATCTCCAGGCTGGGTTTCAGGTGTCATAGTTTGTCCATAGCCTCTCCCCAGTCGATTCCAATGTGCAGCCAATCTCAAGAACTGCAAACCTAGAGGAATGATTCTGAATGCTAGGAGTTCCCCAGTAATACAGAAGAAAGATAGAGAAAACTTCCTGTGCAAATTAAGTAAGATAGTTCCAAAGCACATTATTATAATGCCCAGGTTACAAGTGCACAGTAAACGTTATTATTTTTTGTCATTAAACCTGGACCACTTTGGGACAGATCATATCTGCCCTTGCTTAAAACCTAACTCCCAAAGCTTTTACAAATATAATGGACTTACCGAAAGCTTCCTGACAAAACTGAGTAGTATGTTGCATCACTGGAAAGGGAGAGGAGGAACACCTTGGAAGGTGTGCTAAGAAGCTGGGACTTTATCCAGGGGGTGATGGGAAACCATAGACAAGTTTTCAAAGAGGTAATAAAATGGAAATGTTTTTGTTTGAATATTTTTAGGACTAATTTTCATGCATCTTGATAATATAGATAAAAACTGAAGGGGCACGTGGGCGGCTCAGTCAGTTGAATGTCAGACTCAAATTCAGCTCAGGTCATGATCCTGGGGTCATAGGATCGAGCACTGTGTCAGGCTCCATGCGGAGCCTGCTTAAGATTGTCACCTGGGTGGCTCAGTCGCTTAAGCAGCCGACTTCAGGTGAGGTCATGATCTCACGGTCTGTGAGTTCGAGCCCCGCGTCAGGCTCTGTGCTGATGGCTCAGAGCCTGGAGCCTGCTTCAGATTCTGGTCTGCCCCTCTCTCTCTCTGCTCTTCCCCTGCTCACTCTCTGTCTCTCAAAAATAAAATAAACGTTAAAAAAAAAAGATTGTCTCTCTCCCCCTATTCCCCTTTCCGCCACCTGCGTGAACTCTCTCTCAAATTAAAAAAAACTTTTTAACTGTAAAAACAGCTCCACCATGTACAATTATAATCACTGCTTTGTTTTCCCACAAAATGAAATCACCTCAATATTCTATTCTCAGAGTAATAAATTCAGAATCTACAAATAGGGTTCCTTCCTACCATTTTCAAAAACTCATACGGAGTTAAGTTATCCAAAAATTCCTAGCAGAAAATCCAACTTCCACACACCTGAAGGAAATGCGTGGAGTCTATAGTCGTTGCACCTTACAGCCACATGGTGTCGCTGTTTGACGACCTGTAGTTTCCAGGTCTGTGGTGGTGCAGGTCCCATATGGGCCAACAAGGATCTCCAACAAAGGCATTAATCATGATGTGTCTCACGACGAAGTCCCCGGGTCACAGCTTTTAGGGTACAATACTTTCAGGCCCATATTCAGCCTTTTTCCAGGCAGCTGGGGCCATTGTGAGTTTGAGCTCTGTGTCTGCCCCATACAAACATGTTCTCACCCCTGTCCCCAACTCCTTTGCTTACCTGCCTATTCACACTAGCAATAGTTAACAGTTAAATAGATTTTCATATTCAACTCTTGAAACACAGAAGCCCACTACTTGCCTTTTCCAAGACAACAGAGTGATTTTCCCACTCTTCTGAGTGTAGCTGCCCTCATTGTAGCCAGGAAACCAAATACCACGGGTCAGTTGGGATCACTTTGGCCCCAGAAAATAGAAAACCCAATTCAAACTGTTTTCTTAAACTGTAAAGAAATTTATTATCTCACATAACAGAAAGTCCACAGGCAAAACAGACGTTAAGGCTGGTGAACTCAGTGGTTCAACAAGTTATCAAGGCCCCAATTGCTATTAGTCTGCCCTGCTGTAAACATGGTAGGTTTCAAATTTATACTAAAGTGGTTTTCCAGATGTCCACCAGGAGCATTCGGGACCACATACTTTCTTTTCCATCTAAAATCTTTCCTTCCAGGTTTCTTGAGCCAATTAGGTCTCATGGGCACATACTCTGCTTCCCAATCAGCAACTGTCTAGCAAATGTGAAGATGGCTTAAGCCTGGTTTCTGGAAGGGGAAAAAGTGTTACCATAATTGGAATTGACATGGGGTGGGTGGTCCTTGAATTACAGAAGTTGCAAGGTGGAGGTATGGCTACTGGAGTAAAACTGGAGTCCTGAAAGGGGCAAGAGGACCACAGATGCTACATGTATGATCACTGGTACCTTTACAATCTTCAAAGCACAAGAAGGCTGATTACCCTGTTTCCTAACAAGAGAGCCTCCTCCTCATTACTCCTGGATTTTGTGTGTATCAGGTGGAAGGGAGGCAGTTCTACAGCACTGTCCTCCAAAGGAATTCCTTTATTATGACCATCAAGGCCTCTTCAGCACCTCTCTCTGCTAGAGAAGTACAAGACTCTGCACACAAGTTGTCTTTGGCTTAGCGTTCTGCCGCGTTGGTCTCAAGTTTTCTAGAAGTCTTCATGGACCCACCAGAATGTTACTGGTTCGAAACACTCATTTAACATTTATTTACAAAAATGTATTAAGCACCTGTTATGTATCAGGGACTAAACTAGATGCTGAGTTTACAGTGGTGAGTGAACCAGATGTGATTCCTGCCCTCACAGTGTTTATCATCTACTTGGGAAGAGAACAGAGGTGTGTGGAGGAGCCTCTCTCAGGAAGTGACATTTAAGCCGAGACCCAAAGCTGTCTTCATTTCAGCTTACTGCTTTCCTCTGTGCTTTGTCTTCCCAGTATAAATTATAGCCTTGGTTAGCAATCAAAACAGATCTTTTCGTTTTGAAACTTCTAAACTGATTCTCAAATTTTCCCCTAGGCATGAAACTATTAAAGTTATTCCCATAACAAAAAGTATACCAAATACAAATGGCATTTGGTGATGAGTTCTTGATGATTCTTCAACTTACGAGTCTTTTAGACGTAGACTCCTTAATTACACTAATACATTTATTTCTGCCTCTCCTATGAGAATTTGAGTTCTGGGGACATGGATCGTATCTTACCTTTTCCAGCACGTAGCATAGTCCCTGGCACACAGTAGGTGCTTAGTACAGTGCTGAGTGGCATTGTTAAATTTGAGTCAGATTTATACAAGGGTATGCAGCTTCAGGAGCCATTTTCCAAAATGAAAGACCATAAGCAAACAGCTCAAACATGTTAATAACAACTGCTCAAGAATCAATCTAGATTAACAATACTTATATTAACTGAACCTTTAAAATGTATCAAGCTCTGGGCTTAACACTTTTATTTTCTTACTTCTTGATTCTTCACAACAACCCTAACATAAGTACTGTTATTATCTTCATTTTTACAAAAGACCAAATTGGAAAATAGAATTAAAAAAAAGACTTGCTAAGAACACAGAGCTAGTATGTGGCAGAGCCAGGATCTGAAACCAGCACTCGGGCTCCAAGGCCCAGTTCATTAAGCACTTGACCAAACCACTTGTCTAGATGGGCACCTGCTCTACCATAAGACTGGTATGGATTTATTCCAATTTGAAGTTATTTCATCTGTCTGTGTATTAGTTATCTCTTGGTACATAACAAATTATCCCTAAACACAGCCCCTTAAAACAAAAGTGTAATACCTTCACATGTCTGTGGATCAGGAATACAGGAGCGGCTTAGCTGGATGGTCTGGACAGAATCTTTCATGAGATTGCAGTCAACCTTACCAGGTTGGTTGGGTTGGTTATCTCAAGGTTCAACTGGGCTTGAAGGATTCACTTCCAAACGGACTCATGTGGTCACTGGCAGGGCTCAGTTTGTTCCTTATCAAGCAAGTTTCTCCACAGGCTGCTTGAGTATCCCCACAACATGGCAGCTTCCCACAGAGGAAGTGATCCAAGAGAATGTGTGAGCACCTAAGACAGAAGCTGAAGTCTTTTTTATAAACTGACCCAGGAAATCATATATCTTCACTTCTGCCGTATGCTATTAACCACACAGACGAACTATAGTAAAACACAGTAGAGGACTGTACAAGGATGTAAATACCAGGAAGTGGGGATCCTTGGGAGCCATCTTGGAAACAACTTACCACAATCTGTTTCCTCATTTTTTGTGAGTGCCTCCTCCACCAGAATGTAAACTTCAAAATAATTTTTTATTTATTTTTTAAAGATTTTATATTTAAGTAATCTCTACACTTAACACGGGGCTCGAACTCACAACCCCAAGATCAAGAGTTGTATGTTCCACTGACTAAGCCAGCCAGGCACCCCTCAAATACCCTCAAATAATTTTTCAAAGCAGGACTCTATCATACCTAAGAACATTACTTATATATGTAATTTCTTTTCTTTTTAAACTAAAAAATTAATAATAGGAGGACCTGGATGCTCCATTGGTTAAGCATCCAACTCTTGATTTCAGCTCAGATCATAATTTCATGGTTCGTGAAATAATTTCATAATAATAATAATTTCATTATAATTTAACCATAATTTCATGGTTCAAGCCTCACATAGGGCTCTCCACTGACAGCGTGGAGCCTGATTAGGATTTTCTATCTCCCTCTCTGTCCCTCCCCCACTCATTCTCTCTCTCTCTCTCTCTCAAAATTAATAAATATTTAAAAAATAATAATAGCTTCATTTCCTTGCTGGTTTTCCAGGAAGTAAAGTCTCAAAGGAGATGAAACAAAATTTTGAGCTGAACCCAAAGCTATGAGAGATACACATTTAGAGAGGAGTGTTACCTATAGGTAAATAAATACCTACTCAGCACAGTCAGGAGCATGGGCAGAGCCAGGAGCAAGTTGGGAGTAACTGAGCCCGAGATGCCTGCACTGACTAGGCCCCTGGAAGCATGCTGAAATGGGTCCAGACCAGTGGCCCTCCCTAGCTCCCAAATACAATTATTGCAAAATAAAAATTTTTTAAATCACCGATAGACCTACACTCAAAGAACTTCTAAGTGTGTACTTAAGAAAGAAGACAAGTGATCAAAGATGAGTCTGAGATGCAAGGATTGTTGAGAAAAAATGATATACAGGTAGATAAATCTAAACAAACATCGTATAATACAGTATAATGATCACGAAGGCAAATTTGTGGGCTGAAAAAAAGGACAGACTAAAACGAAAATGGGGGCGGTCATTGGAGTTAGAGTATTCCAAGGTCCTTATATTGTTGGGAAGAAGGGGTGGGAAGTCTAGGCTTTGTTAAGTATGCAATGTAAAATTTCAAGGGCAGCCAGCCAATGACTTCTAAGCCAGTAGACAGAAAAACTGGAATAAGAAAACAAACCTAAGTCTACCTTTAAGAATGCAGGAAAGGAGGGGAGCCTGGATGGCTCAGTCAGTTAAATGTCTGACTTCGGCTCAAGTCATGATCTCACAGTTCATGGGTTTGAGTCCTGCATCTGGCTCTGTGCTGACAGCTCAGAGCTTGGGAGCCTGCTTCAGATTCTGTTTCTCCCTCTCTCTGCCCCTCCCCTACTCACATACTGCCTTTCTCTCTCTCTCAAAAATAAACAAAATTTTGAAAGAATGCAAGAAAGGAGAACAAAAAGCAGAACAAAGGTGGGACAATTAGAAAGCAAAAGGTAAAATAGTAGAGACAAGCCAATAATATTAGTGTATTATTACTAGTAATAATAACTTGACAATATATAATTCAAAGCGGGATAGTTCGAAACACCTTAGTATTTTTTAATAAATGTACACCCCCTCCACCCATTTCTCCTCCCATCAACCTCTGATGACCACCAATCTGTTCTCTATATCTATAAGCTTATTTTTGCTTTTGTTTTTAGATTCTACCTTTAAGAGACATATACATTATTTGTCATTCTCTGTCTAATTTCACTTAGCATAGTGTCCTTGAGGTCCATCTATGTTGTCATAAATGGCAGTATTTCCTTTTTTACAGTTGAATAATAATAATAGTGTGTGTGTGTGTGTGTGTGTGTGTGTGTGATCAATACCCAGAAATGAAAGTGCTGGATCATAGCATAGTTCTTTTTTAAATTTTTTTTTAAACCTCCATACTGTTTTCCACAGTAGCTACACCAAATTACATTCCTACTAACAGTGCACAAGGATTTCTTTTTCTCCATATCCTTGCCAACACTTGTTATTTCTTGTCTTAGATAATAATCATTCTAACAGGTATAAGCTATTCACGTATATAATTTCTATTTAACTATAGAGGGTGGACTTGGAAGGAAACACTAAATTGAAGTTCATGTTGGCCTTTGGGGAAGAAAAGCAAGTAATGGTGCTGGAGTTGCAAATCAAATGGGGTTTTATCTGCAATGTTTTCTTCTATTAAAAATTTTCACCGAATCAATATTTAATGATGGTCAGTTAATTCCAGGTAGCAGGAATATGGGTATTATTTTCTACACTTTTCTATGCTTTTAAAATTTTTCAAAATAAATGTGATACAAATTTTTACAAATCTTTACCAACTGGAACATGTGTCTGTACTGCCTGCCTTTGCTCTTTGTTCTAATTAAGGGTTTATCTACAAACCTCAATCTCCACATGACTCAAACCAAAACCTACTTTCTCCTGAAACTGTCAAGCTTCTCTTGAAGTTCTACAAAATCACCTCATTGCACTGCTTCTCCACTTTCTGTGTTCGTGTAGGTAGAGCCACAGCCTCCTTGGGCTGAGGGGGAAACGCCTAAGTAGCAACAGCCTGGCCAGCACCAAGGGACTGTGGTTACTGGCACTGGTCCCGACACACAATCCTCTGAGGCCAGAATCCTGGGCACTAGGCTTGTTTCTCAAGTACTGGTGCCTCTTCCTTTAAATATATGGCCAGTGGTTGGGCTGTACCAATACTGGAAGGGCACGTGAAAATTTTCAGTCTTGCAGGTATCAGACTATAAAACTTTTTCCTTTTATTTTGATCTCTGTTCATACTGTTTAAAAAAATTCAAGAAATCAGTCAACGTATTAACAATTCCCTTTTCAGGGCGCCTGGTTGGCTCAGTCAGTTAAGCATCAGACTCCTGATTTTGGCTCAGGTCACGATCTCATGGTCGCTGAGATGGAGCCCTGCCTCGGACTCTGTGCTGACAGCTCAGAGCCCACTTGGGATTCTCTCTTTCTGCCCCTCCTGCCTCCCGTGTCCCCCCCCCCAAAATAAATATTAAAAAAAAGATTTCCTTTTCAAATGGAGGCCCAATGAAAACATGGAGAATGGTGAATGAAAACATTTTTAGCTGCTCTCCTAAAATAAATCACTGAGGAGGTGCCCGGCTGGCTTAGTTGGTAGAGCATGTGATTTTTTTTTTTTTTCATTTTAAAGTAGAGCATGTGATTCTTGATCTTGGGGTTGCAAGTTCAAGCCCTACATTGGGTATAAAGATTACTTAAAAATAAAATCATTTTTTTCCCCATCCCCTAGAGAGAGAGAGAGACAGACAGAGTGCGCGCGCATGTGCGCAAACACACAAAAGCAGGGGAGGGGCAGAGGGAGAGGGACAGAGGGACAGAGGGAGAGAGAATCCTAAGCAGACTCCACACCCAGCACAGACCCCAGTGTGGTGCTCCATCCCATGATGGTGAGATTATGTCCTGAGCCAAAATCAAAAGTAGGACGTCCAACTGAGCCACCCAGTCGCCCCAAAAATAAGATCTTAAAAAAAAAAATCACTGATGTCTATGGGCAAATTGAGAGAGTAAGTTTAAGAGGTTAAGAACAGCTTCTAGGTACTTCCTGGGAAACAAATAAATAATCTGAGAGTGAGAATAAGTCAAAAAGCATGACAGGCTCTGTCAGTAGGGCATGTGACTCTAGATCTTGTGGTTGTGAGTTTGAGCCCCAATTTGGGCTTAGGTTTAGTTGGGGGGGGGGGGCGGTGTAAAGCCAAAAGCAGAATCAGCTTGAATGAATACATTTTATACTCACGTTCAATACCTTTCACTGTGTTTTCTTCAGACTTTCTTTCCATAACAATCCTGTCTGGTAACAAGTGACTATTGCTACCTCTACTGTCCTGGGCCCCTGGGAGTAAGTAGGTGGAACATGTAGCCCACACTGGTATGTTCCTTAATGCCAGGTATCCGAGAAATGATACTCAAAGAGAAAACAGAGGAACAAGCCGCCTGAGGAACCAGACTGCACTGCCTATTGGTGGTACAGGGCGCCTCATAAGTGTATCCTGCAGCCCCCCTCCCCCGCCCCCCCCCCCAGCAGAGGCACTTCCCAGGCCTCTAAGGACATGCCCAGGTTCTTCTTCAAGCACAATCAACACTTTTCTGTTAACAGGCCCTGTTAACAGGAACCTGTTGAATCCCACAGGCCTAGCTTCACGCGCTGGCCCTGCAGCGTCTGAAGTGCTTGGGTTTCTCTGTAATAGAAGCACTGGGCTCTTGTGAAAACTACTGACAACAAAATATAAAGACACAGCAAGCATTCAATAAATAATACCTTTTTGAGCTTGTAAAAGATGTCCAGATTTCCAAAGTTTTACAAGGAGATATGGTTCCTCATTCAACCGTATCACTGAGCTGCTTCCCAACTAGGGTTTCCTGGTCCGAGCCCAACAACTCAGGATTGTTTCTTAGAAGCACTAAGGACTAGGAATGAGGGAGGTGTCTTAGTTAGCCTTGTCCCATCCCTGAAAATTCCCCCTCTGTGCCCTTTACCTTCTGCCTCTAACTCATTCTTTCAACATTTATTGAAAAGTCTCTGTTCCAGACACTGGTTTAGAAGAAAATACAAATATGAAAAGTCTTCGTCTTAGAGCACCTTTCAATACAGGGTAGCAAACAAGAAATCAGTGCTGACTAAGCAGAATCCTTGTAACATAATTTGCTTAAAGAATTCAGTCATTATGACTTTGCAGACTGATTAATCAATAGATCGTTTCCTCTTGTCTCTCAATTTCCCTTTCTCTCACATACTTGCATCTTGCACCGTGCTGATGTGGGAGATACAAGCGAGAGAGCCAAGCACCCACAGCCCCCGCCTTTAAAGACCTCGGTCTACTATTAAGTTACACATTAAGCAAAAATTACACAAATAATTACACACCCTGGCAGGGACTAAGGGGAATTCCAAGTGCTACAAGTCTTCAGGGCCAAGAAAGCTTTCCTTAACAAATGATATTTGAAGAGCAAACGCAGCAACACAGTGGAGGATAACTAGCGGGGAAGGCAGGGCAGAGCGCCCAGCAGAGGGAAGAGCATCTGCAGAGGCCTGCGGGGGCGGGGAGAAAGAGCTTGCATCATTTGCGAATCTACACGGGGTCTCATGCTCTCGTTTCAAGAGTTTGGGTCCTTATGGAAGTAGCCAGAGCCATACACAGCTTGCAAGGAACGAATGCCTTAATCAGATTTACCGGCCCGGTGGCTTCAGAGAAGACACAGGGTCTGTTTTGGCCACCAGGTTACCCCCAGCGTCCAGCCTCGCGCTTGCTACCAGCGGGTCTTACCGACCTTGGCTGGCGGGACGACTGGACGCGGGGCCGGACTTAAGGCTGGGGGCGGGCGGGGAGGGGTGCCCGTGCAGAGGGCGCTAAGCCGGCCGCTGAGACAGCGGGCGGGGCTGGGTCTGCGGCGCGCGGGGGCGGCTGGCGGCCTGCGCCGGGCACCTCCGGGGACCTGAAGCGCCACAGGGAGTCGGCGCGCACGGGACTGGCGGCTGCCGAGCTTTCAGCTTCCGCGGAGGAGGCGTCCGGTTCTCGGCGAAGGGAACAAGGCTACGCGGCCTAGTGGCAGACCCGACCCGGCGCTTTGCGTAGCCTGGAGCCTCCCGCGGTCCACGGCGGCCAGGTGAGCCCGGCGGCGCGGGCGAGTTGGCCCCCAGAAGCCCCTGCGCGCAGCCCCGGGCGGCCCCGCCGCAGCGCGGCGGCGGCCATCTCGAGGCGGCGGCGGCGGCGGCGGCGGCGGCGGCGGCGGCGGCGGGCGCTGCCGGCGGTGGGCGGTGTTTACGCGGACCGTGAGACGCCGCGGGTGAGGCGTCCGACTGTGCCGGGGTATTCCGGGCGCGTCCCGTCGGCAGGGCCGAGGGGCAGAGGCGGGACCGAGCGGCAGGCCGCGGGTCGCTCCTGCCGGGCCAGGCCCAGCGACCTTAGGATAATACGCTTGCAGCCGCGTTTTCCCTGGACGCACGAGTGGACCGTATTTGTGCAGACCCTAGGTCGTGAGGTGCTGTAACGTGGCATCCTTGCCGAAGGATGCATCACGGGCAGCTAGCCGTGGCTTTGTGTGTTTTTCTGCGTCCTTTGCGGTGGCAGCACTGGACTGCATCCGTGTGCGCCAGGCGGACCGCCGCATCCGTCCCCAGGGCCTGGCCCGGGCGGGCTGGACGTGCAGTTTGTTGGGTGACAGGACTGTGATTTACTTCGTGAATTGCCCCCCTGCGGGTGAATATGCAGGTGGTCTTCAGTTTGTAGCTATTAGAAAAAGCAGTTCTTTGAGGCCCCTGGCTCACGGAGCTTCTTGACTTTTCAGGAGGTCCCAGGGCTTCACAAGGGTCTGAGCGTACAAACACCTACTTCTTGAACGGTGACCTCCCTTGTGGCTGGCGTTACCTAGAGCTTTTGCTGAAAAGGGAACTTTGAATATGTTAGTAATTTTTAAAACTTAAATTTAGCTTGATTTACCATTACAGTCCCCAGTACAGTTGAACCCAAGTTAAAGTAAAATTCAAGCTGGGATTAGATGAACAGTTTCCACTTAAAGTTTGAGGCATACTCCGAAACGTGACTGTTGGATCGCTAGGGACGAGATTATAAAAGATTATGCTGATGCCTAGACACTTAACAAGTTTTCTTTGAAGACCTGTAAAAAGCGTCGAGTGACATCATCTTCATCAGTGAAAATAAATGGAATTTGTTTTTCCATCCTTTTCATTTACATTTTTAAAGTTTTATTAAATAGAGGGAATTTTCTTTGTGATGATCATTTTCCAGTTCGGTCACATGATCCTGAAAATTAAATGTATGTATAAGAGTTTGTTTTTTTAACCTTTTTTTTTTTTTGAGAGAGAGACAGAGTGCAAGCGAGAGAGGGGCAGAGAGAGGGAGACACAGAATCTGAAGCAGCCTCCAGGCTCTGAGCTGACAGCAGAGAGCCTGATACGGGGCTCAGACTCACAAACTGTGAGATCATGACCTGAGCCGAAGTCAGACACTTAATCGACTGAGCCACTCTGGTGCCCCATTCACTCACGTTTTAAAGCCGAGTCTTCTCCGGCCTTCCCACCCATTTAGCGGGGCTAGTATCCTTTCTCTGTGGGCCCTTTCTGCCCTTCACTGCTTCTGTTTTCAAGGACGCTCCAGTGGTTCTGTTGTAATCATCTTTTGGTCTCTCTAGAGCCCCTTACTCTGAGCTCAGTGTCCAGCTGAGTGCCGGGCACAGCAGTGACTGATAGGTATCAGCAAGGTGACTGAAGGTAGAATATGACCCATTTAAAGTAAAGTATACAGTGTCTTTTTGTATATTACAGTCTTAATTTTTTTAAGTAGTGGTAAAATACATATGACATAAAATTTGCCATTTTAAGCATCTTTTTCTTTTAAATATGTATTTTTTTGAGAGCGAGAGAGTAGGGTAGGGGCAGAGAGAGAGGGGCACAGAAGATCCGAAGCAGGCTCTGTACTGACAGCAGAGAGCCCAACACGGGGCTCATGAACCATGAGATCATGACCTGAGTTGGCTTGGACGCTTAACCAACAGCCACCCAGGTGCCCCCACCATTTTAACCATCTTTAAGTGTACAATTCAGTGGCATTAAGTACGTGCACAATTTGGTACAACATCACTATTTCCAAAACTTTTCGGCACCTTCAATAATACTCCATAAATAAATGAATGTATAAATGAATGTTGATAGTTTAGGGAAATTTTTCAAAGAATAAATGTGATTTTGATTTCTCACTTCCCTTCTAATTTGTTTTGTTGTCTTTCATACTTCTATATGAAACGTTATTATAATTAAGATGGTACCATGCCTTTAGTGTGGTAATATTGAAGTTCCTTATAAAGGAAAACTGGGCAATTCTTTCAAGTTTGAATGCTGAATTACTGAGCTTTATAGGGTTTCTAAAAGTTATAAAGCAAAATTTGAATGATATCCCTAAGCCCACTCTGGATGTGCAAAGGATGGCTTATCCAAGTTTATATTCTGCTATTTGGCTTCCTCTATTGCTGTGTATTCTCTTTGCTTTTATACTTGCATGATACCCTCCACTTTCACAGGAGAGATCCCAGGGCTTCTAAAGACTAAAAAAATTTACAAACTTTTAAGGTGCGACCAAAAAAAAAAAAAAGATTTATTTAGATACAAAGTGTTTTGAAGTTTTATTTAGTTTTTATTCTAAAATTTGTATGTTTTCTTTGCCTGTTGGATTGCTTTTGTCAGTACTAATCTCTTCTTTAACATCCTTTGAAAAACAATTTGTGGCTTCTGTCTCCAGCTAAAGAAGTTGGGCGGTCTCCACTTTTAACAAGGAGAGAGCACCCTTGGAAACTCTAGGGAAAAGGCTAGGCCCGATCTTGAAGCAAAAAATAGTTGAAGCTCTTTTTCGGTAGGGTTGGCAGGGGTATGGGCTGTTAATCTCAAATCTCCAAATGTGGAGGGTTTCCTATGCATGTGTGAATACGTGTGCTTTTGATTTGAGTAAAATTTAATTAGTGTAATAGCCCAGTTAATTCTGAGGTATTTGCATTTGAGTAGTGGGCTCTAGTTCTCACTCAGGCCCTGCTAGTGACCTGAGCAAACCACCTAACTTTCGTGGACTCATTATTGGCACTAGTAAATTAATTGGGCTTGAATAAGTGGGCAAAATTAAGTTTGCCATTGGAAAACAGCACTAGCATATCCTTGGCTGCTTCCTGCAAACATGTCATTTCTTTGAAGTTCTCTAAAAAATTTTTTTGATTTATTATTTATTATTTTTTTTATTAAGTAAGCTCCATTCCCAATGTGGGGCTTGTACTTATGACTCCAAGATCAAGAGTGGCATGCTTTACTGTCCATGTACCCCCTTCAAAAAATTTTTAAATTAGATCTTCCACCATAATTTATAGCCGTCTAAAATTTAATATTACGATTGCATTTAAACTTGTTACCACCCTGTAACACTGATGCTCCCTGAAGATACAGTCTGTTTATTCTGGAGTTTTACGTATTCCCTGGCCCACCGCCTCACACCCTTGGGGCTGCTTATACCTCAGTTGGGAAGGACTTCTGGGTCTCTTCCAGCTCTGATGTGCTATAATATTTGAAATAAACTAGAGTTTATTCTCTAGTTTTAGGAAATTATGAATTTATAACGGAAAAGTATGATTGGCCAATTTGCATGACTTAATTTCTTTTCCTGAAATTGGAGATTGCAATTCTATTGTATGTAAAAGCCGGTTTCAGCAGAAACTGCATGCAATTTAAGAAATGAATTGCAAACTTAGAAAAGCCCCTTTGCAGATGTTATCTTTGTTGCTGTCAATCTTTCTTTGCTGCAATTCTGCTTTTTTCTTTCCTGGCTGCTAATTGGATTAAAGGCTATTTTGCCAACCATGGCATCTGGAGATGACAGTCCTATCTTTGAAGATGACGAAAGGTAAATGTCTTGCATGGCAGTAAAACTAGCTTTTGAAACTTTCAAGATTGTTTTAATCATTCAAAAGTTATTTGTGCAGGCTACGTTGTTAAGGACACATTTTGTAAAGCGGCAAAATGCTTGGTTTTGCTTTTCTGTAATTTAGAGCAGGGTTGTAAACACTTGGCATTTTCCCGTAGGGCCTGATGTAAGGTTTCCAAACCTGTCTCAGCACAAAGTTGCTGGCAGTCACTTCAAAATGACGAAAAATCCGTTTACCATTTCTGTTTTAGAGCACACAAAGGACATTAGAGTGAATAACGAGTAAGATGTAGCTAAGAGAACAGGCTCAAAAATATTTTATGGATGTATTATATAACATATATGTCATTCACACAGGACACATATAGGATAAATGTTATATATTAAAATATTAATATCAAATGTATATAAGTTGTGCCAGAAACTGATGACAAAACAGAATCCTTTATTTTCTTAATAAGATTATAGTAAGGACAAGAATGATCATTTTCCATATATTTTTTCTCTTTTATTATAGCACATTTCTTCTATGACTTTTCTTAATATAATAAATTAGAACCCTCATTGTTAAAATGAATCCTAATTGATTTAAGTATGAAAGGTTTGGAGAGTTTTTGTTTTGAAGTGAGTGGATCTGAAAAAGAAAAACCAGAGTTAAATACTGTGCTTTTTAAGTGGGGGTGCAGGAGAGAAGTAGAGACTTTTTACTGACCTTTCCAAGCAATATGCTGTAGCCCAGCTTAGAATGCTATCCTGGATAAACTCGTCGGCTCTTAATCCCATTAATATTAAGGTGACTTTGGAATTATCTGGCTACATACCCATATACAGTAGTTTCATCTTAAAGGAAGAGTGCCCGAGAGGGACACATAGTTATATGTACTGTGAGTAGAATTTCCTAGTTACTACCACTTCAATATTTTATAATTTTACGGGTTAAAAAATCTGATATTTTTATCTGGAAAGATTAATTGGTTATTCTCTTACTGTTTTCGGTCTGTTGTAATTGCTTTATTTTATTCCCTCAGCCCTCCTTATAGCCTGGAAAAAATGACAGATCTCGTAGCTGTCTGGGATGTTGCTTTAAGTGACGGAGTCCATAAGATCGAATTTGAACATGGGACCACATCAGGCAAACGAGTGGTATACGTGGATGGGAAGGTAGGAAAAAAATGCTTGATTTTGTTAACATAGATTCTTCACGTATGAATTCAGGGCTTTTCTCTTACAGTGGCTATCTTTATATTTTGGTCTATATCATTTTGCTGGACAAAGCAAACTAATTATAGTTATAGAATCCATTTACTGTAACATTTAAACTTCAAGTGCTTTTATTTTCTAAAATATTTGGATCATGAAAGAATAAGATTATACCTAAAGAGCATTGCTGTTTACTCACTTTAATTATACCATTTCTTGGGGCGCCTGGGTGGCTCAGCCAGTTAAGCATATGACTCCGTTTCAGCTCAGATCATGATCTCATGGTTTATAAGTTCAAGCCCCTCATCAGTTCACTGACAGCACAGAGTCTGCTTGGGATTCTCTCTCGCCTTCTCTTTCTACCCCTCCCCTGTACTCGCTTGCTCTCTCCCTCAAAATAAATAAACTTAAAAAAAATCTTTAAAAAATTATAGCATTTCTATAAATATTAATTTTTCTTCCATTTGTGTGTTTTCAACTTTTGTATTTTATTGCTTAGGAAGAGATAAGAAAAGAATGGATGTTCAAATTGGTGGGCAAAGAAACCTTCTGCGTTGGAGCCGCAAAGACGAAAGCAACCATAAATATAGATGCTGTCAGTGGATTTGCATATGAATATACTCTGGAAATTAATGGGAAGAGTCTCAAGAAGTATATGGAGAACAGGTCAAAAACCACCAATACTTGGGTATTACATTTGGATGGTGAGGACTTTAGAGTTGTGTTGGGTAAGTGCCGTTTCTGCAGAATTCATTGGCCTTTTATGATGGTTGTTCATTAGTCCCTCTGTGGGAGCTTTGAATGGACAGAGTGTAAGTGTAGGTATATTTCCTTTTTTTTTTTTTTTTAATGTTGGTTTATTTTTGAGAGAGAGAGAGAGAGAGACCGCATTAGTTGGGGAGGGGTAGAGAGAGAGGGAGACACAGAATCGGAAGCAGGCTCCAGCTCCAAGCTGTTAGTACAGAGGCCAATGTGGGGCTCACACTCACAAACCATGAGATCATGACTTGAGCCAAAGTAAGATGCTCAACTGACTGAGCCACCCAGATGCCCCAGTGTAGATGTATCCTATATGAATGAAGTCTTCATTTAATTGATATGTGAGAACCAGATTTTATAGTGATGGTTTTGAGGATGATAAACAGGTTAAAAAAAAAAAAGAAATATTGATGTAGACATTTGTTATTATTTATTATTGATATTCCTATTATTGTTATGATATTGCTCTTTAAAGGGATGTGTAAAGACAGTTGGAGGGGCACCTGGGTGGCTCGGTTGGTTAAGTGTCCAACTTTGGCTCAGGACATGATCTTAGGGTTCATGAGTTCAAGCCCCACGTTGGGTTCTGTGCTGACAGCTTGGAGCCTGGGGACTGCTTCCAATTCTGTGTATGTGTGTCTCTCTCTCAGAAATAAACATTAAAAAAAAAAAGACAGTTGGAAATTTAAGATTGATTAGTGACCAGGGAATTTTTCTCTAGGTAGCAATAGATTTAGTACTGCAGCAGATCAAAATTGTCAAAGTCCAGATAAAGTAGATTAAAAGATAAAAAGTAATAAGCCATTGATGTTTAAACTAAGTTCTTTTGTTACAGATTGCCATCTGTGTTGTTTCTACCAGGCCTACAAAACTTAAGAGACAACTATTTACCAGTTACTATCTTCTCTCTCCTCTGGTACTCCTAGTATTTCCTGCTTCTCAAATCATTAAGTTAAGACCATTTGGATCATCTCGTTAATTCACTGATTCACTTATTTAGATAACATCGAGTACCTACTAAATACCAGTTAGCATACCAGGCACTGAGGATACGTAAACGAAGAGATGTTGTCCACACCTTTAAAGAGTCTGCAGTCTAGTCAAATGCCAGCAAACACCTTTTTATTTTATTTTAAGTTTATTTATTTATTTTTGAGTGAGGGGGAAGGGGCAGAGAGAGGGAGACAGAGAATCCCAAGCAGGCTTTCCGCTGTCAGTGAAAAGCCCGATGGGAGGCTTGAACTCACGAATGGTGAGATCATGACCTGAGCCGGAATCAAGAGTCAGATGGTTAACTAACTGAACCATCCAGGCACCCCTGCAAATACCTTCTTAAAAAGTTTTTTTAAGAATGAAAAAATGTTGGGGCTCCTGGCTGGCTTAGGATTGTGAGTTTGATCTCAGTGTTGTGAGTTTGAGCCCCACGTTGATGTAGAGATTACTTTAAACTCTTGAGAAAGAATGAAAAACGTTTGGAGCTTTGGCTGGCTCAGTTGGAAGAGCATGTGATTCTTAATCTTGGGGTCATGAGTTTGAGTCCCATGTTGGGTATAGAAATCACTTATAAATAAACAAACAAACAAACTTTAAGAAAGAATGAAAAGTGTTTACCAAGTAATTAAATGTACATAGTTAGATGTCAGTGGATTTGCATATGAATATACTCTGGAAATTAATACTCTGGATCATTTTGTCTTGAAGAGTTTCCTGTGGTCTGGATTTTGTAGATTGCATTTCTGTGATGTTTCTTTTTCTTTTTTTAAAATATATATATTTTGAAATGTTTTATTTTTAAGTTATCTCTGTACCCAATGTGGGGCTCAAACTTACAGCCCTGAGATCAAGAGTTGTATGCTCTACCAACTGAGCCAGCCAGGCGCCCCATTTCTCTAATATTTCCTATACATTGGTAGTTGACGGAAGAATTGGTCAAATTTAGCTTTGATTTTTTTTTCTGGCAAGACTACTTTATAATTTTATTATATCAAGTGGCACACGATGTTTGTCAGTTTTTTTTTAATGTTGGCAACCTTTCATCCCTAATGTTTGCATCCATTAATTCATCAGTAGTTGCCAAATGGTGACATTCTGGAATATTTTTACAATGAAAAACTTCCTGTCATCTACTGTTTGGTTGCACAGAGGCACAATTTGCATAAGAAATGCAGAATAACACTTGTTTTCCCAATACTGAATTGGAACATAGTCTCCTCTAAAGGTGATCATTTAGGGGTTTTGGGTCATTATTAACTCATGGATTTAAACAATTTGATGTGTGTCGCAACATATTGAAGTTATTATTCTTACTGACCTTAGAATTGTCGCAATTTTGGCCAATGGTGTGTTCTTTAGATTGACTCCTGAGTCCTTTTGACACATCCTTGGTAGACGTTGAAAGCTTCCTCACAATCTGGTATGACAAGATGTCTTAGGCTCAGAGAACATAATCTGGGCCTACGTTAAAGATGCTCGTGATTTTTAGGGAAGCTGCAGGCAGAGAGAAGAGGCTCCAAGATGCACGTGCTGCAGAGCCTCCTCCGACTCACTGAGTCCACTTCTGAGCAGCGGTGACTGAGTGCTTTAGCACACAGATAATACGTTCTCCTGTGGTTCGGAAATCATAATGATATGAAAAGATACATGGAGAAATTTACTTCCACCCCTGTTCCCATCCACCCTGTTTCCTCGATAAAGATAGCTTTTTTTTTTTTTTAAATAATGAGCCCTTCCAGTGTTTCATTATTCAGAGTCAAGCAGATACAAATATTTTATGACTGCCTTATTTCATAGAAGCATCTTGCTTTACTGACTTATTCGTATACTCGGAGGATCCTCTTCTGTCAGCACATAAAGAACGTTCCCATACTTTTTTTATAGCTGCGGAGTAAGTCTGCATAGTAAATAAAATAGTTTATTTAACTCACCCCTGATGGATGGGCGGTTGGGCTGTTTCTAACCTGCGGCTGTTAGAAGCTTTGTTCACCTGCCTCTTGGATTATAGGTCACATCTCTCTCTAACATAAAATCCCAGAAGTGGGAAAGCAGGGGTCCAACATCATCGCCCTTGTCGTTTGGGGAGATGGTGCCCGGTTGTCCCTCCTGGTGCTTTTACTGGTTTGTGCTCCTACGTACCCATTTCCCCACAGGTCCTCCAGCCGAGCATGGTGTCAGATTTTGTTCTTGTTTTGATATTCTGCTGCATAATAAATGGTATTTCAGTGTTGTTCGTATTTGCCTTTTTCAAAGTTAAGTTGAGCATCTTTTCATGTTTGAGGTCCTTTTTTGTTTCTTTTCTGATAATGCATCATGTCCTTTGACCTACTTTGGGGCTGTTGGTCTTTTTCTCAAGATTAGACTTTTGTCTGTGCTGTGAGGTTCACTTTGTTTTTCCCAGTTTGTCATTTACTATATAGTTTGCTTATGTGTGTAGATGTTTTTTTAAACCATGCAGAAATATTCTTTATGTTTATGGAGTCAGATATATCCCATTTTTCTTCTATGGTTTCCGGATTAGCAGGTTTCTTCACGGGCACATTAATAATAGCTTTAGAGGGAATCTGCATGCAAGCACAGGTCCGGTAGGCATACTAAGTAAAATCCCAGTTTTCACCATCATCATGTTCATTTCAGTGCTCTGTGCTCTGATCAGGTGTTGGGACAGCTGGTTTCCCTGCAGCTGAGGCTGGTGGTGCCTCCCACTCAGGCAGCCACTAGGGCACCATCTGCCCACATCGTTTGGGCCGCTCTGCCTCTCTCCCTTTAGCCCAGCTCAAAGCCTCTCTCCACTCTCTGAGGCTCCCATCTCAAGGTGTGGGGAGAAAAGAATCCCCACTAGACTGTGTTCCTGGAGTAGATGGCCTGTCAGAATTAAACCCGACTGGCACCTCAGCCTTGACCCCCAGGCAAGTTTTTGGCTCCTGAGCATCCCACGCACACGGGTCACGATTCTTTCTAGCCTTCGTTTTAACACCTACACCTCATCTTCTGGCTGCTTGATGACTGCAGTCGTCTCTCCTGCCACCTGCCAGCACACTAATATTCACAAGCCCGCCTGGGGCTCCTCCCCCAAAACGCACGTGTTTGTGCACACGCACACACAGATACACACCTCCCGAAGTGGGCAGCTTAACCAACACCCAAGTGTATCGTGGCAGCACTTGGCCCCACAGCGTTAGCACCCTGCCCAGCACAGTCACCAGACATACCTGTGTTGTTGGTTTTTTATGATCTAGTAATTGTCCCCAAAGTGAAACTATTGCAAAAATGAATAGAGAATCTTGTGCTGTCCAGTAGGAAACTGGCTAAATTTCTAAGCCTGATGTGCTGTCCATCCTGTGTGAACCTCGTGGCAGCCTTTCTTGGTGGCCTTTCTGTGCCATCATCCAGTTGGCTCAGTGTGACAGACAGGGGAGTCATCTGGTCACGATGACAGTCGATGCAGAAAGCTCCTTCCCCACATTCATTTCTGCACATCCTCTTAAATACTGAGGTTTGTGCTGCGGTGTTTATTTTGTTTAACAAGGCTTCATCCATCTGTACTGAGACCATGATTTTCTCTTAAAAGAGTGTTTTGTTTCATTTTTGTTTTGTCTGTGAACCGAGAGTAACCATAGTTTCTTCAAATTTAGAATTAGAAAGCCATGAAAAGTTGATGGAGTTGTAGAAATCCAATAAATCAAACTTTTCTTAAAATAATGAAGAGTTAACTTTGAGTCCTAGATTATAATTTTTTTTTACTCTGTTACTTTTACAGAAAAAGACACTATGGATGTCTGGTGCAATGGTAAAAGAATGGAGACAGCAGTAAGTTGACCCTCTGATTACTCTTAGCACCGTGTGTGTAGTTGCCATTGAAATGTTGCTGCATTTCTTAACTGTGAAGATAGATAATTAGCCAGGGTCGTCTCGGTTAAGAACAAGAAAGATGAAGTACCCTTGACCCCCAAATCTGAAGACCTTTCCCAGACAGCAGACAGCGCCTGGGCCAGGACGGGCATGGAAACACCTGGTGTTGTGAGCTGGCATCAGCTCTCGCCAGCTGGCACCTCTCCTCTCCTGGACCTGGCTCAATCCTAAGAAGTATTCGCACATCAAAAACCCCCCACAAGGCTGGCCTGCTCCTGTGGTTTTCCAAGTTAAAGTGGGGCTCTATACCTCAGCTTCTCAAAGCTGTATGCGTAGGAGTCACCTGGGATCTTGTTAAAATGCAAATTCTGACACTTCCCCTGATGATGCCAATGCTGCTTGTCAGCCCCTGGGTCACACTTTGTATAGGAAGGCTTTACATACGCTCAGAGCAGATAGTACTTTTCTAAAAGCAAAGTTTTTGAAAAAGAAGGGATGCACATAGTGTCAGATGGCACAGAGGCAGAGAAGAAAGGGCACTGTCACAAACCCCCAGAAGACAAGTGGAATTTGTAGACCAGCAGTGCCAGGAGGCTACCCCACTCATTGCGGCCAGGCATGACCTCCCCATCTAACCCGAGTGTGGGGCCCCTGCCGTCAGCTGCCTGCATTGTTACGGCTGTGGAAGAGACGGATATTGGAGTGAATTCAGTGAGAATGAAATAACAGCGGTGTGCACAGCACAGGGAGCAAGTGGAGGTAGAGGAGACCAGCACGGGAAGCACGGAGTGTGGGACTGGGAGCTCACGTCCCTGGGTGGGCATTCTGGAGGGCTGTGGGGTCGGCTGGCCAGCAGGGGTCGCTGTCCCTCATCCCCCGCCTTTCATGTAGCTCAGATGTGAACTTCTGGGCTAGAGGTAACAAGACTGCTGGCGTCACACTGTAGCTAGTTGCACTGTTGTACTTGCTGCCAGTGTCTCCTTGTCTGTTGTCGGGATAGGAAGGTGGGGAGAGGTGCTCAGAAGGCAGGAGGTCCTGGGTGAATTTATTCAGCCGGCTACTTAAGACCTGCTGGGTCTCCTGGCTGTCTGCTTCTGAGGAAATGCCCAGGCCAGAAATCCGAAGTTACAAAGATAAATGCTTCTCTCTTTCTTACTTCCGAATGAATTGTTGAAGGGATATTTAACCAGTGCTCACTCAAATACTGATCCCCAGAGCTTGAGCCACTCACTCTCCAAGTTAAGTCCATTGTTAGAGACTTCTTTTATGCAGAGGCCTGGTGAGTGTTTCATGGCCCCTTGTGGAACCTATTAACGTGGATCAGGCACCTGCTGTGCGCCCAGTGCCACACCTGGTGGTCCTTCCTGTTCTTTCTTTCCTACCCTGGTATTCTCCAGATGCTGAATCAGAGGTTTTGAATCCTGTTCCCTCCCACCCTCAGGGAATTCTCCAGTGCAAATGTAAAGAGAACGTTGTTTTGTGGTATTAAGAATGTATTCGTAAATAAGAAGTTAACAATACTGTCCGTCCACAATGTCTTTGTTCCTCAGTAATTAACAGGGAAGCACAAGTGTATGGACGATAGCCCTTTACAACCCAGTTGCCTCCTTATTGTAACTACAACCTAATCTGCAGGGTAGTGTTCCCAGCTGTGTCCGGGCAGCCTTCCCCAGTACTGTGCACACCTGAGTTAGTTTATTTTCTTTTTCTTTTCATCTCAAAGCCTCATGACCAAGATGATGTATCTGTCAGATTGTGCCCCCGCAAGGTCCTTATGGTGGTGGTAGTATACCTCCCTTAACGGGCCATTGGCCTGATTCTTCGCAGAGCGCAGAAAAAGCTCTCTCCAGTGCACCCCATGCTTTGTTTGGTTGGATAATGTCAGCTACGGGACCTTGCTCTGTCCGCTTTGGTTGCCAGAAAATTCATAGCCAAATCTGACTGTCATCTTTGCTTTCTGGCAGAATTCACGTTTGTCCTCCAAGCCTCCGGTTCTTCCTTCTCTGTACTACTTGGCCCCTATCTTTTCATTCTAGATGTTTGGTAGAAATACAATATAAGCCACAGATACGAGTTTCATGTATAACTTTTCTAGTAGCCACATTTAAAAAGTCTTAAGGTAAAGTTCATCTTAATAGTATCTTTGATTTAAACCAGTATATCCAAAATGTTATCATAACATATAATCAATATAAAAAGTTTTTAGAGTTATTTTTACATTTTCTGTTTCATTCTAAGTCTTCCAAACTCAGTGCATATTTTACGTTTAAACAGCACATTACATTTCAGAGTCCCCATATTTCGTGTGCTAGATTGCCACAGGTGGCCGGTAGCTACTGTGCCCGGCAGAACAGGTCCAGACTCAGTAGTGTTTGCTTTTGTGTGATCTGTGTACTTTAAGGCACCGGACATTCTGAGGAATCCGATTTTGAGAGTGGGTGAGAACATCGCATCCCTTCCTGACTGGGGCCCTCCAGCGATTTCACTACTCTGTGCCTCAACTTCCTCATCTCTGCAGTGTGGCTAGTAATAGTACTTCTAGTATTATAGATGGCCAGGAAGTATTATAGATGGCCAGAGTTACTGTGAGGACGCCCTGAAATAATGCATGCCAAGTGCTCTGGGCATAGAACAAGTAGCTTGGTATAAAGTAAGTGTTTGCTGTCATGTTTGTCATTTTTACTTTTAAAAATAGTCGATACCGTCTACATAGTACATGTTATAGACACCTAGCCACGAGTTGTAAGGGGTTTTTTCCATCTGAAACTTAAGATTCTTCAAGAGTGTAGACAGGTACAAATAAGAAACTTTCATTTCATAGCAGAGATGTAAAAGCATCTAGCAATACAAGCTTCTAACGAATTTTCCAGAGTTTAACATTTAGCTGATACTTTATTAGCCTACCCTTTTATGGTGTTAATGCTCTAGACCAAGATGAATGTTTCTGGAACACTAATTCCTCCTTCTTTTGTTGGCCCAGGGTGAGTTTGTAGATGACGGGACTGAAACTCACTTCAGTGTTGGGAACCACGACTGTTACATAAAGGCGGTCAGTAGTGGGAAGCGGAAAGAAGGGATTATCCATAGTCTCATTGTGGATAATAGAGAAATTCCAGAGAGTCTTGAATGACTTCAGGATGGTGCATTTTAATCTTAAGAAGTAAAGATCAAGACTTTTAAATTACTGTGGTAATTAAATATGTTCAAGATGTACTTTTTAGTACACTTAGTCTGCCAGCTGTTTATTTTAGTTACTTGAAACTGTAATATTCCAGGGGTCAAAAAAATTATGTACAATCATAAAAATTGCAATTTACTTTGTAAATAATGTAAAGTGTTTTAAAGCCAAATGGAAAATAAGATATGGACCAAAATCACTAATGTTTTACAAGAGGAACTTTTACTATAATAAACACTATACAATAAAATTGGGGCTGCTTGATTTTTGTTTCTAGAAATGGATGTCTTTGTATATTTTTAACGTTTGCAGATAGATTGTCTCTTTAGTTGAAAGCAGTTGGTACATAATGATATGATTAGTTTAACTGGAGGAAATGAGAAACATTTTCTATCTGGAAACTTAATATTAAAGAAATGTCAAATAGTGTCACATAAGAATTTAATTAAAAATGGGTCTCTGGAAATGTAGTCATTTTGTTTAATCAGCACAGTAAGGACAAAAGAAACAAGAGAAAGAAACAAACTTCTTTACACCAGCCTGCCTCAGTTGCATCCTCAGGCAGTATTCAGAAAGTCAGAGTTGCTGGGGCACCTGGGTGGCTCAGTCAGTTGAGTATCCAAGTCTTCACCTCAGGTCCTGATCTCATGATCCAGGAGATCGAGCCCCACGTTGGGCTCCATGCTGACAGTGCAGAGCCTGCTTGGGATTCCATCTCTCACTATCTCTGCCCCTCCTACTGCTCACATGTGCTTGCTCTCTCTCTCTCTCTCTCTCTCTCTCTGTCTCAAAATAAATACATAAACATTAAAAAAAAAAAGAAAGAGTTGCATATGGTGTGGGGGAGATAGCAACAGCAGAACAGGCCCACCCAAGCACACTCATGGAGACTGCCTTGCTAGGACAGTGAGTGCCTGAGAATGTTCATTCAGTACTCTTCTCTGAAGGTCTTTCAAGGCAGGATATAGTTAATAGTAGGACCCTTTATCAGAGTGTCTCCTGTCTATTATCACATGGTGATCCTCTGTGAGAGGAGGGATTGATTCTCCATTTTCTACACTTGCTCTGTCCGATATGGGAGCCATTAGTCATGTGGCTATTTAAGTTAAATAAAATTACATACAATTAAATATTCAATTCCTCTATCACACTAGCCACACTTCAAGTGCTCAGTAGTCCCCTGGGGCTAGGGACAGCCATCCTGGACAGTGTAGATACAGAACATATCCATCATCCTACCGCGTATCCATCATGCTACCACATTCTGCTGGGACAGTACTGGCCTGGATACATTGTCTCAAGTCTAGTGAATTGCTCACTAGTGGCACGGGCAAGATGTAAAACCCAGGTTTTTCCTGACCCTGAAGCCCATTCCTTTCTAACTCCCTGCCATTAACATATTTCTAAGAGATTTGGGGCAGAACTGAGGCACGACCAGGTTCAAGTACCAGGAACAGGAACTGACAGGAGAACAGAGAGGGAAGGTGGTGGCTCCAGCAGGTCTGGGCTAGGCAGGTGACAGGCGTGGCAGAGCAAGCATATTAAAATTGGCCTCTGACTACTTGCTTCCTCTAACATTTTTCCTCCAAGTCTTTACAACTGGCAGGTCCATATACTACCTCACAGAAATGACCCGTTGTTCTCCTCTGCCACACCCCTTTGCTTCCCAACCCCTGGGAAACTAGGAGATGAACTAAGAGGGACTTTCCAAGGCTTGTTAAACTCACATTTGGGTTTGTTTTCAAGTGTTCGGGTATTTTCTTTTCTCTTAAATAATGGGCTTCTTTTAATGGCCATATTTTACCTGGAACCAAAACAAATGTTTTATTGATTTATTAGGTTTCAGGTGAGTGAGGGGCAGAGAGACAGAGAAGCAGGGCTGAGAGAGAGAGAGAGAGAGTTCACAGCAGGACTCGAACTCAACTGTAAGATCATGACTTGAGCCGAAGTCAGATCATTAACCGACAGCCACCCAGGCGCCCCACAAAACAAATGTTTTAGACTAAGCCCATAAGCAAAGCAAATGTTGGGGCGCCTGGGTGGCTCCGTCAGTTAAGTGTCCAGCTCTTGATTTTGGCTTAGGTCATGATCTCACGGTTCAGGGTGTGAATCCTTTGTTAGGCTCCATGCTGACAGCGCAGAACCCTGCTTGGGATTCTCTCTCTTTCTCTCTGCTCCTCCTCACTTGCTCTCTCTGTCTGTCTCTCTCAAAATTAATAAACTAAAAAAAAAAAAAAAAAAAAAAAGCAAAGCAAGTGTTTTTGGGCACTTTGTTTTGAACTCTAGTTATGAGAGGTCAGCACCGGTCCTTTTCAGTGCGCATCACGTACCACGGCCAATCCCTGGGCATACGGACGGTTTCACCCAGTCTCTGGGGAAACCAAACCTGGGGACGCGGTTTTACCTCTGACCTGGTGAACCCGTGTTCTGCTTTGTTGATCTGAAGCCGTGTGGCAGCGTACGTGCACGTGAAGTCTGGCGCAGGTTAGGTTCTTGAGCCTCGGTCTCTTCATCTTAAACAGAGAGGCTATTTGTTTTGTTGTTTTAGTTGTTGAATGAGATATTTCGGATGTGCAAAACATAGAAAATAATGTAACAGACAGTAGTAGTATTTAACTAGGTATACCATTTACCCAGTTTAGTAACTAAAGCATTACAATGCAGCTGAATTGCCATGTACTCTCCCAATTCCCAGGCCCCTTACCTTGCCCAAATAATCACTGCCATAATTGTTTAATTTTTTAATGTTTATTTATTTTTGAGAGAGACAAGAGAGTGAGCAGGGGAGGAGCAGAAAGAGAGGGAGACACAGAATCTGAAGCAGGCTCCAGGCTCCAAGCTGTCAGCACAGAGCCCGACGAGGGGCTTGAACCCACAAACTGCGAGATCATGACCTGAGCCATAGTCAGACGCTTTACTGACTGAGACGCCAGGCACCCCTGCCATAATCTTTTACAAAGAGTTTTAAGTGATCTCTACACCCAATGTGGGGCTCGAACTTACAACCCCAAGATCAAGAGCCACATGCTCTTCTGAGCCAGCCAGGTGCGATCCCCCAAAACGGTATCTCATTTTAACTTTTCTCTGTTTACTAGTTGAGTCTCTTACATGTTTATTGGCCACTCAGGTTTTCTTTTCCAAGGATTACCTTTTCATTTCTTTTGCATGTTTTTCTATTGAGTTGACATTTTCTAATAGATTTGTAGTAGTTCTGCATATATTCTGGAACTAATCTTTTGGCTGTAGCCTTTCTCTTATAGCAGTACAAAATGTGCAGGAGGTCAACAATCTCCCAGTCATCCCTCTAAATTAACACAGTTCTCTACTTCCTCTAACAAGCTTGGAGTGCAGGGACCACAAACTGCTGTATGCCCCAGGAGCTAACACCCCCCACTGATGGTAGACCAATCCGTGTTACTGCGGTGCACAGGACTGGCCTGGAGCTGGACTTGTGGGCAGCAATGGGAATGGATGACATCAATGATCGAGTTTGTAGGCCAAAAAAAGAGAAGGGAGCCTAAGATTAAATCATGAAGAGCTATGGCATCTGAGACCGGCTAAGGGCAAAGAAGATCTTAAGTAAGGAAATCCTGAAGCTATAAAACAAAATGCAGACATTTGACTATGTAGAAATTTTAAAGTTGTATGGTAAAAAATACCATTAAAAAGGTAATAAACAGTATGGGGCACCTGGGTAACTCAGTTGGTTAAGCATATAACTTGGGCTCATGGTTGGTGAGTTCAAGCCCTGAGTCAGGCTCTGTGCTGACAGCTCAGAGCCCGGAGCCTGCCTCAGATTCTATGTCTTTCTCTCTCTGCTCCTCCCCTGCTCAATCTCATTCCCGCTCTCATTCTCTCACTCTCTCTCCCTCTCTCTCAAAAATAAATAAAATATTAAAGGTAATAATAGATTTGGGAAAAATTTGTAATGTAAATGACAAGGATCAGGATATATATAAAGAGCTCTTAAAAACTGATACAAAGAGGGGCGCCTGACATAACCAGAACAGGCAAATCCGAAATCATAGTGGGTATTTTAACTAATCTCTCTCATAAATACTCGGCAAAAATTCAGTAAAAATATACAAATTTAAGCAACAGAACTAATCTAATGAACGTATATAGAACACTTAATAACTGCAGAATATGGATTTTCTCACATGCATGCAGAACATTTGTAACACTTGACCATCCTGTATCATAAGAACAAGCCTCACAAATGTGGAAGAATTGAAATCACAGTTATGTTCTCTGAATGCCATGTAATCAATCTAGAAATCAACAAAATGATAATGAGAAAACCTACATGTATTTGGAAAATGAATATACTTTTAAATAATCAGCAAGTCACACAGAAAGAAAAATGGAGATTAGAAAATACTTTTTACTGAAAGGTGATAAAAAGACTTCACCAGAACTTAGGGGATGCAGATAAAGACTGTTATCATAAAGGCTAAAGTTGACAGCTAAGCAGCCATCTCATAAAACTGGAAGGGAAAATAAGACCAAATAAAGTAGAAGGAACGAAAATAATAGGGATGAAAGGACACGCAGAACACAAAGACACATCAGAGAGTCAAAAGAGCCAAAAACGAATTCTTTGTAAAGACCAATACAACTGAAGAACCTCTGTGAGATGAATTAAGAAAACAGAGGAGGCACTGACCGATACCAAGAATGGAAAGAGGGCATCAATATAAATTCTGCAATGTTAATAAACTCCTAACACGTCAATTACTTTATAGAAATAAAATTTAAAACGTGGATGGACACATTTCTAGAAATTACAACTCTTTAACATGAATACAATAAGATAAAAATCTGAATATTCCTCGCTTAATAAAATCTATACTTCAAAGAAAATACTGGATATAAGATATGTCACTGCCAAAATTCTATCATATTTTTAAGTAAGAAATAATGCCAATCTTACCTGTGTTATAAGGTCATAGAACGTTAGTAACAAAACCTGACACAGACCTTAAGAGAAATTTATGGGCCAATCCCTTTGATACTAGATGTAAAAATCCCAAAGGAAATACTGGCAAATCAAATCCTGCGATATATTTAAAAAACACATCGATACAATCGAGTTGGGCTCATTCCAGTAAACTTTGGTTTAAATGTGAACGTCAATTGATATAACTTACCAAATAAACCTTAGCAACATGCAGGAAAATAATTTGATAAACTCCGCATCCTTTCATGCTTTAAAAAAAACAAAATCCCTTGGGAATTGAAGCATGTTTCATTAATCTGGCAAAAGATCCAGATTCCAGAGTGTAAACCATACTTAATATTGAAAACTTTCCCTTCGAGAGCAGTAAAAAAGAGTGAATATTGCTTCTAATCAATATTTTATGGCAAATTCTAAACAGTGCTCAAGAAAAAGAAACAAAATGTTGAAGGGAATTGAAAGGAAGAAATAAAACTTTATTTGCAGATCCTATATGCAAACTCAAAATAAGTTCTACAAATAGAATAAGAATGTTTATTTTAGTATGTCTGCTAAATGCAAATGTCAATTGTATGCCTACTGATTGCTCTGAAACTGGTTAACGCTATACTAAAATACAGGTTGCCTAGTGGCACCTGGGTGGTTCAGCTGGTTAAGCGTCTGTCTCTTGATTTCGGCTCAGGTCATAGTCCCACAGTTTCTGAAATTGCGCCCCGCGTTGGGCTCTGTATCCTGACAGTGTCGAATCTGCTTGGGATTCTCTCACCTTCTCTCTGCCCCTCCTTCTCTCTCTCTCTCTCTCAAAATAAATAAAATATAGGTTACTGGATTCCATCTCCAGTCTCCAGAGGTTCTGATTCAGTAAGTCTTGTGGGAGGAGGGGAAGTCCTCAAGAATTTGTAGTTGTAAGCAGTTCCCAGGCAATGGCACCACACTTGGAAAATCACTGCTACGGATTAGCAACAATGAAACATAAAATCGCTTACCTAGAAATCCAACAAAAGATATATAAGACTTTATATAGAAAACTATAAATCATCATGGACATAAATTAAAGAGGATCTAAATGAAGGATACTCCATTGTCATAAATTCGAAGAGTCAATATTCTGAAGATGTGAATTTGCCTCAACCTAACCTATAATTTAATGCAATGCCATTCAAAATTTCCACAGGTTTCTTTTTGTAGATCTCAAGCAGATTCTGAAATATGAATTGAGGCATCATTGGTAACTGTGAGGAAGGAGCATGAATACTTAAGGAAGATTCTCTGAGTCTGAATACTGGCTCCTACTTTGTAACTATGGACAAATTACCTAACCTCTGTGCCTCAGTTTTCTTATCTGTGAAGTGGAGAATACCTGTACATTTATAAAGATTAAATATATACACTTTAGATGCATGCCTGGCACACACCAGATGCTAGGTTATGAATTTGATAAATAAGTTTAAAAAATGAAAAAAGGGAGATGAAATCTACTGGATATCTTCTGAAGTCCAGTAAGAGATTCCTGCATATATGGACACTTGGGTTACGACAAAAGTGAACAGAACAGTGGAGAAAGGATCTCAATAAAAGAAACTGGGACAACTTGGTGCTCAAATAGGAAAAACACTTCACACTATATATAAAAAGCAATTCCAGGTACATTATAGACCTAAATGGAATAGGTTTGAAAAAAAGCTTTTAGAGGATAATCCAGCAGAATATGTTCATGGCCTTATGGGCCGGAAAAACTTCTTAAATACTACACAAGTGATATTAATCATGGAAAACAATAAATTTTACATTAAAATTAAGATCTTGAGCTATGAGAAGAAACATTAAGAGAATGAGAAAGTCACACACTGAGTGGAAAAGAAATTTTCAACACATGTGACTGACAAAAGGCTTGTATATGAAATACACACAGAACTTCACATAACAAAAAAAAAAAAAGCAAAATTAAAAAAAAACCCTCCTTAAAACAAAATCTCAAATGGTAGTATCTAAAAATTAATAAATGGACAAAGGACTTAAGTAGGTACTTCACAAAGGAGAAAACCCAATGAACAAAAATATGAAAAAGCAATTTAATCTCATTACCAATCGGGGAATGCAAATTATTTCACTTTACACATCAGAATGAATGGCTAAAATTTTTTAAATATTGGCTAAGTGGGTACTGGTGAGAATATGGACCAATAAGAATTAAGTGCTGGAGGAAGAATAAGTTGGCACACCGCTTATTTTAGCATTATTAGTCAAAATAAAGATAGGCATAATCCTATAACCAATTAATTTTAATCTTAAGTATATACATCCAAATATATACATCTGTGAATCAGCAAATAAACTGTAATTATCATAGCAGCATTATTTATTTGTAATAGCCCCAAACTAGAAACCACCTGTATGTGTCCCAACAGTAGAAACGATATAAATTATAGGATATCCCTAAGATGGAATGTTGTGCAGTGATAAAGAATTATGCAACCACTTGGCTTAATCTTTAAAATATAATGTTGAGCAAAAGAAGCCCAACCCACTTAAGGAGATAGCATAACTATAAAGTAAGGAAATAAGATGACTACCAGCAAAGAAGAGGCAGTGGCTACACTGGCAGAGAGGAGGGGGTTCTGACCAGGAAGGGGGACTGGTAGGGCTTCTGAAGTGTTGGGAGTGTTCTTCCTTGACCTACGTGATGGCTATCTGGGTGTCTGCTCTAAAATATGCTAATGTATTCATATGCCTCATTGTCATATATACTTTACGTGTGATTTCTCACAACAAAAAAAGATAGAGAAAAGGAGGGAGTTTTCAAAGGGCAGACTTTTCTCAGTGTTAAACCTGGGCTTTATTAAAAGCAGGTTAAAAGTGAGTTCCAAAAATCCATTAGTTATACATTTTAGAGCAGGAATCACCCAAGGGGATAAAACTCCACAGGGACTGACAGAGGAAGAGGCTCCGGAAGGACAGGGCTGTGGTTTAGCTCCTGGCTGGCGCTGGGGAGGTGCAGCATTCTGGAGTGGAGGAAGAAGAGGCAGGGCAAAGAAACAACTCCTGAGCCTGTTAGTGCCCATGGATCCCGTTTTTCCACTCCTCCAGGGCTTTATAACATGCTGTATCTTCCTGCTCGGTCGCACCTATCATCCCTTCACCTAGCTTCTGTCTGTCCTTGAAGACTCAGCTCAGACGCTCTCTGTTCCAAGAGACCTCAGCCCTTGCCCCCTCCTTTTTAAAAGCTGCCCATCCCCACAGTCAGGGTCACAAGGCAGGTACCTCCCTGCTCTCCTCCCCACGGACCAGTCCTGCACCTTCTGCAGACAAATGACCTCTGCAGTACGGGCTGCCCGGCTGGTCTCGTGTTGATAGTCAGGGTCGTGGGCTGGACAAGCCGAGACTGAGAACACACTGCAAGGGCCTCCTCAGACAGGAGACAGGGAGAGAGCTCTGGGAGGGGCTTTCCTTCTCTGAGATTTCTCCCTTTAGCGGCCTTCATGTGGTAGAAGCAGGGAAAGGAATGAGTTTGCCTCAGAACTGGGACTCGGCTATGTTCCCATTCATGGTCTTAACCTAAGCTCTCACCAGTGACCACACAGGAGTGAGGAGGGCAGTTATTATCAGTCCCATTTTACAAACTAGGAAACTCAGACCCTGAGAAATAAAATACCTTACTCAAGGGTCATGGAGGCAGAGCTGGATTACAAATATTGGTCTCTATAGCCCACAGTCTGCCTATAGACACACTAGGTTAATCCTCAGAAACTACTTGTTCAACAAAGCCATCCTTTGTCTTCCCAGACCCAGGCAGACACGGATGCTATCCTCAAGTATGGAAATGTATAGGGTTTCCCAAAACACAGTCTTGGATAAACTTGGAAAAGGACCAAAAGACAAGGAGCCAAGAGTTTTGGGCTAAGATTTATTGTTGACCAGAGCACTTAACAGGCAAGGAACTGGGTAACCAGCCCCCATGCAACAAGCTGACCCTGCAGCCCAGACTTCTTGGTTAGCTATCCTCTGCCTTCCATGCCCCCACCCCCACCCCCCGGCTCTGCCAGAGCCCCTGAGAATCAGAAATACGCAATTCAGGAGGCACGTGGGGAGCACCTGTTAGGAGTGGTCAGCAGCTACAGAGGGCTACTGTGCCACAGTGTCCTGGCTATCTTTGAGGGGCTTATGGCAGAGACGGTGGAGGGGAGTACAGAGCCATCCTGGGTTCAGGCCCAGCACGGTCCAGGTGGTTCATCTCTCTTTCTTACTCTTGATATTCACATTCATTGATTTGGCATATATATTTTTTTTCTTTCTTTCTTTTTTTTTTTTTTTAAACCAAGGTTCCATATAGGCTGAGGAGATTCCTCCGGAAACGGTGGGGCCCACTTCCAGCTGACGATGTTCACCAGTCTCCAAACCCTTGACCTGTGACCTAGTGCATGTAACGGTACACTGCCACCGGACAGAGAGCCTTGAACAAATCTATCCTTCCACAGTCCTATTCCTAGAACTCTCACTGAGTCTGGACCAGCCCCGAATGGTCAGTTTAGAGGTCGATCTCCATCCCAGGCTGACTTATTTCTAAGAAACTATGACTTCCTCTGAGTATCTGCCCCATGGAAGACAGCTATGAAGTGGCATAGTCTGGCCTTGGCTTGGGTACTGAGTAACTGAAGGGGCATTCTCCCCAACCTCAGGGTACCTCACAAAGGGATGGAAACCTGATGAGCCTCAGGCACCGGCCAAGGTCCAAGCGGCCTCCTGCACTGCCTGCTGGGGCTGGGAAGCAGAGGCAGAAGTCAGAGAAGAGACCATGAGCCTCAGCCTGCTCCTCAGACTGATCTGTCTATTGACCTGGCCATTTCTGAGAGTCCCAGTGCCAAGATCGAGAGGCCTGTGCTGTCCATAAAGAAGCAGCCCACAAATCCCAAGAGCAGCTGAAACCGGCTCACCCATTTATTTGACTGAGAACATAAGGAGGACAACAAAATTAAACAGTCTTTAATAAATTTCCTATAGAAAACTCAGTCACAGGGCAAGTACTCGGTTCTTGTTCTCATGTCACTGAGGACTGAGAGCTCCCAAAAGTCTTTGGAGAAAAAGCAGTAGTTTTGCTGGATATTGCCAGTACTCAGAAAGAGCATCCATTTACACATTCAAACCAGTAGTTCTTATTGCACATATTAACATTATTTGCCATCTAGCACCCTAAAGATATGGTACCTCAACAAATAAATTAAAGAATTCCATGTGGCATGAAATCATTTCAATTTGAGCTAATATCCTTGAAAAATCACATTATTACAAGTTTTAATAAATACAGTAAGAACAGCTGGCATTTTACTAAAATACTGAATTTTAGGTCTGGAGATGATCCCATAAATAGTTTCCTTTTCATTTGCTTTCTGTCTTGGATGCACTTGCTCAAGTATTATGCTCTATGAAGTGAACTCTTTCATAGATACCATGTAAAAACTCAAAGTACTACGTGCCTCATTACAGAAGCAACTGGAAGAACTGGATCACATATTTAACTTAAAAAAGTAACTGAGGAAAAAGCTCTGCTTTTTGTAAAAACTTAAAACATAGACTGAAAAAAACAAAGAAATGTCTTTTTATATAGAACTCCCACTAGAAATTTTATAAATACATATGCAGCATATATATTATATTCGCCTCACCAGCAGGTCTTCGGCAAGTCTGGTAGAAACGATGCTGTCATGGAAGATAAATATCAACAGAAGAATTAATGTTTCCACAGATCTAAAGATTTCTTTTGGGGAAAAAAACCCCATAATTTCAAATTATGTTATAATTTGTAGTTTACACAATTTAAAAGGGGAAGAAAGATAGCTTTCCTTTAAGCCTCATTTGGAAAATAAGAACAACTACCAGTGCCCAGGTGCGGATAAGTCAGCTGAGTGATAACACTTGGTCACAATACAAAAAGAAGTATTTACACCTTTCTGGAAAAGTACCAAATACTTAAAAAAAAAAAAAAAAGAAGAAGACAGAAAACAATCTCTAGTAGCATTCCTCGGCGTGCAAAGTCAGCAGGAAATGATTATCCATAATGTTGAGAGTTTTCATGATGAATCTTGGAAGCATTCAATAAAGCAGAGGGTGGTCATCAGGGATGGTTCAGATTAGGTTCTGGGGGATGCCTTGTTCTTAATTTAACGGAGTTCTAGGATTTCATTCCCTTTAAAACATCTCTGGCAGGGTCATGTTCAATTTAGTGCAAGTGCAAAATGAAAACTAAACAAAACCAACACATACATTAGGAGCAAAGGCTGATCATTAAGATCTGTAGTCTTTCCGCACTGTGTGGGCCATCCAGTTCACTTTAGTAGTCCAGCTTTCCCTGAGTGCCTCGTCAAATTTTTGCTTAAATTGCTTGAGCGCTTCTTCTTCACTCTTCCCTAAGGCAAGAGAGTCCTAAAAATGAAAGGAAAAAATCTGATTGTATACATCCTCCAGAGTGACATGCAAATGTCACAATCTTGGCCACGCCTCCCCAGCCATCATGAAGCTAAGTGCCTCATGTTCTCACAAGAAAATTACTCGGTTGCTGGTCACTACCACTCCTGGGCAGGAACAGTTTCACAGGAAATGGCTCTGTTCTATTCCCTCTGAACATCTGAATGCAATAGGCAGGTAGAGCAGAGCTTCACGCCTACAAAGTCCAATATACAAGGAAAAGGGGTTTGTACCTTAAGATACTGTATATCCTTGACTGATGTGAGCTCAGGAAGCCCTGCGGTCAACATCAGTGCAAAAAGAGTGATGAAGAGATTCCCATGACGTCGTAAAATCAGATATGCATCCTCACAACACTGGCGGAAACTTGAGTTGATACAACAAATCACAAGAACATGATATTAGAGAGAAAGCAAATCTCACAAAGGAAAACAAGAGAGACACATCTATACTTTCCATAATAGCTGGAAAATTTCTACTGAACTAAAAAGTTCACTTCTGATTTTTAAAACTCTTTGAAATTGGCCCAAGAATAAAATTTACATAGAGTGTCTAAAATCACACTTATCTTTTCAAAAACACAACTATATTGAAATTCTAATAAAAGGCTATATAACACTTACTCTGTGCTTTTTAATTCTATGAGACCTAAAAGCTAGTTATAAAACAAGTGGTAATTATAACCTGTGAGGATTTCTGAACGTATTTCTAGACTCTAGATTTGTAGTCTAACTCCAGAGACTGATTTTCCCCCAAATCAGTAAGAATGCTTTTGTACTATACCTCCTTATCATCTTGCCTTCCCTCTCTCTTCTTAAAGACAATCACTCAAGAGGACTCTCCGAAGCTATCTCCCTAACTTTGCCAAAAAGAAAAATGAACCCAGAGATATATTCTGCAGAAACTTAGGCAGAACTAGAAATGATAACAGCAATCATTTGGCAAGCATATGAGTTGGTCACATCATATAACTTAACTCTAATTATCATAATAGCCCTAAAATTTATTTTTGTCTCTATTTTATTTATTTATACTTTTGTGTGAGAGAAAGAGAGAGAGAGAGAGAAGGAGAGAGAGAATCCACTGACAGCATGGAGCCTGACATGGTGCTCAATTTCACGATTGTGAGATCATGACCTGAGCCAAAATCCAGAGTTGGACACTTAACTGGCGAAGCCACCCAGGCGCCCTATGTCCCTATTTTAAGATGAAGAAACAAAGACAAGAAGACGAGAAGAAACATAAAAGTAGTGAAGACTAGATCAGAGATGACAAAGTCCTGAGCCCTGGCTCCCTTAGAATGAGAGCAAAATGGCTGTCCCTCTCAGCATCTTACTATGAAATGTCTTACCAGTTTCAGAGAATTCTCTAAGACAGGTAAAAAGTGGTACACACTGGAATAAAACACAGTGACTTATTTCGAGTTTCTAGATTCTATTTCCCCTCTCTGACCAGAACATGGATCTGACGAGCAAATTCCCCAAAGCCTCTAGGTAGCAGTCTGTTTCCCTGATCTAAATATACCTCGGCTAAGAAATGTTAGTCCAGCTAGTCAGATGAGAAAATGTCAGATATGTTAATCCGTGGCATGAGGGCAATACTCACCGGCCAAATTTTTCTGTGTTTCCTGTTTTTCCTTGTTGAATCACGTGAATGAAATCATAGGTAAGAATAAAAGGCACTCGTTCCCTTTTAATGCCAAATTTAGACTTGAAATTTCCAAGAATATGTCCAAAGTCAATGTGGAAGAGCTGGAAAACAAATGGGTTTTAATTTCCTTTGTTTCTCTGGTTCCAGATAGAAAGGCAAGATCTCAGCAGTCCTGGACCCCCAACACTACACTGATCCTCAGCTGGGCCCTCCTCTCTCTCTTTTCATTGATGTATAATTGCTAAACAATATTATATTAATTTCAGGTACACAACATAGTGCTTTAACAATTATACGCATTACAGAATGTTCACGAGCCCTTCTCTCTTTTCAAGCGCTAGATGTCACTTGGGAAGTGTTTCTCACACACATAGATCTTTTATTCTCAGTAATAACCTGGACCTGAAAATAAACTACATTTACCCAGTGGGAAACATGAATCCTTAAAAAGAAAAATATATCCAAATAATAAACATGTCTGATTTTAAAAAGTCAAAGAGTTCTACATATCAAACTATTTCAGTCAATATTTCTATATACAGACACAAAAAACAGAGCACACTCTTGCCCCCACAGCACCTCATGGTGCTAACCCCTGGAGGTAATTTCTCCCCATTCTTTCATGTGATTTTCCACCATTTTCAAAAATGGTTTGAAACACAATATGTTTACACTTATTTTTTACTTCCTAATTTTGAATTACTATTTTTATTATAGAAGGTAAACATTCAGTACTTTGTGCTGATGCAATGCTATACAATGAGGCACACTGTATCATAATATCAGGCTATATAAATACGTTTCAAAGCTAAGCCATGTGGCAATGGTATATACTAGGACTACATTTTCTTTTTTGCCCATATTTTTCCTTGACAAAGCTTTTTTTTGGGGGGGGTGGGGGGGCTTAGCATCCTATGCCCCTATCATTAATTCTTCCCCAGATCTTATATTGAAAGAATAGAGTCACTCTGAACAACTGCAATTACTTTTCAAACATTAAACAAATGCTTATCACCTAACTTTAAGCAAAGAAACCAATGAATATATGAAGCAGATGGTATGTGAAACAAGAGATGGGGAGATAAAAGGAAAGCACAAAATCATGACTCCAAGAATTGCCAAAGAACCTGCCTGAATTTCACAAGAGACTGTGCTATATATGTAAGTAACAGCATCACCAAGGCTCTTGGTAGACTCTGGGGAGAAGCTCACCTGGCCGGTTTTTTTGACCATGATGTTGTCACTATGTCTATCACCAATCCCAAGGACATAAGAAGCTACACAGTAGCCGGCACAGGACAAGGTAAACTCTTCGATGGCTCGGTCTAGGTCATCCCTGAATAAGAGAGAGAGAGGGAAACAAAAAAAAAAAAAAAAAAAGAAGTAACAAAAGTTTTCAGTCTCTAAAAGTATGGGATGACACCCAACTCACACTTCTGTTTCCTTTCTAATTGTGAATAGAAAGGCAACACAGAGCTGCCAAAACCCTATGAGTCGAACATGCTGGATCAGCCAAGAAAGGGAGGGTGACCACTGCAGGAGCAGGGCAGAGAGGAGTCAGCGGGAACCAGCTAAATGGACCTCAGCCATTCAAACTGCTGCGTTTCCCTGGGCTTCAGGGTAGGTTCATATGCATAATTATACGAGGTCACCATCAGCTTTGCTTAATGCTGCTGGGCTTTAGAATATTTTTTTGGTCAGTTCTGACCTAACACTAGAATTCCATATTTAAGAGATAAATATTACACTTTCAACAGTCTAAGTCACTGATTCAAATTAGAAGTTAGTAACACAGATCCTTTAGAGACAAGGTCTTAAGACCAAAATCTGAAAACTAATTCTCACATACAACAATTCTCACATCCTTTGATTTTGCCAATGATAAAATGTAAGTCTGCCTTTGAAGTTTTTAGCCAAAAATATTTTCAGTGTTTTTCCTTCACTGTGAAATTCCTTAATTGCCTATGATCAGGACTTTTCCAACACAGTAACCATTAATAACACAATTCCTAGCATTTTATTTTTTAATTTGGAGAGATCACAAATGACAGACTCATTTACTTCTATTGTAAAAATCCTCTGAAAATGTACTCACATAATTACAGAAGTTGACACATTTAAAAAATTATTTTTAAAAATGGTAAATTCTGGGGCGCCTTGGTGGCCCAGTCGGTTGAGCGTCCGACTTCGGCTCAGGTCATGATCTCGCGGTCTGTGAGTTCGAGCCCCGCGTCGGGCTCTGTGCTGACAGCTCAGAGCCTGGAGCCTGCTTCACATTCTGTGTCTCCCTCTCTCTTTGCCCCTCCCCCACTCATGCTCTGTCTCTCTCTGTCTCAAAAATAAATAAACATTAAAAAATTAAAAAAAAAGGTAAATTCTTAGATTGTAACTACTACAAGGCTCTAAAGTGTGATCTAGATAAAGTAGAATTTAATGCTAACCAACTGTAAGAAGACTTTAGGAAGGCCTATTTGTCACTGATCTAACTGGAAATAAAGCAATAAATAACACTAACGAAATTTCCTCCAGGACACTGCTGATTCTACTTGGAAGAAGAGCCATTTGTTTGGCTGTTTTTTTGTTCAGAAGAATGATAAACAAACTGACCCAGAGTTGTATTCCTTAAGCCAGTTCAGAAGGGCATCTTTATTGAAGGCTGCTGCCGCGGCCACGTTGCTACTGTTCAGCTGAATGTCAGCAATGGTCTCAGAGGTGCTCACAACTTCAATGAGGCCAGAGCGGTCTCCTGTTGCTAAACAGCCGTAAGGCAGCATTCTGAAAGGGAAAAAAATGGGCATAGTCACATGCGTATGTTATCCATAAAATGAAACATTAACAGAGGAAGTTTCTTCTTTCATTTTTTAAGTTTTATTACTATCGATACCTTTGCCATTTTTGTATTATTGTCATATGAAAAAACACGAGTTCTATTTTCTGTTAGGGGGTAAATCTCTTGGTCAACAGATGGAGTAATTTACTAGAACTCCAATATACTAGCTAAATGTATATATATGTATAATTTATTATCTAGTTATTCTGGTGAAATATTCTTTTTGTTTGTGTAGATGGACAGAAGCATATCAAAGACTCTGGAACTCTTGATCTCAGGGTCATGAGTTCTAGTTCCATGTGGGGTGTAGAGATTACTTAAATAAATTTTTAAAAACTTTAAAAAAAAAGTCTTTAATTTTTACTCTAAATTTTGGAGAAAGGAACCACCCTTATGGAGCACGTAACAGGTGCCACGCAGTGGGCTGGCACTTTACACGTTACCTTGCTTGATGAATGGCAACTCCATCCTTCCAGTGGTTCAAGCCCACAACTCAAGGTCAACTCTGACTCTTTACCTCATGCCCGGCATTTACCTATCTTGAAAATATGTAATCTTAAGTACTTCTCTGCCTCCACTCTTCCTTCTGCTCCTACCCTAGACCAAGCCACCATCAACCCTTGCTCAATTATTCAAGTTTCCTTATTAGTCTGCTTCCACGTCATAGTCTGTTTTAAATGCAACAGCAATATAAAGGCTCCTGGGTGGCTCAGTAGGTTAAGTGTCTGACTTCTGCTCAGGTCATGATCTCGAGTTCATGAGTTCAGCCCTGCACTGGACTCTGTGCTCACAGCTCAGAGCCTGGAGTCTGTTTCAGATTCTGTGTCTCCCTCTCTCTTGGCCACTCTCCCACTCATGCTTGCTTGCGCTCTCTCTCTCTCTCAAACGAATAAACATTAAAAAAAATAATAAATGCAACAGCAATATAATCCACTTTAAAAGTATGCACCCAGGGGTGCCTGAGTGGCTCAGTCGGTCGAGAATCTGACTTGGGCTCACAGTTCACGATCTCACAGTTCGTGAGTTCAAGCCCCATGTCGGGCTCTGTGCTGATAGCTCAGAGCCTGGAGCCTGCTTCAGATTCTATGTCTCTCTCTCTCTCCCTCCACCCTCCCCCGGCTCGCCCTCTGCCTCTCACTCTCAAGAATAAATAAACATTAAAAAATTTTTAAAAAATAAATAAATAAAAGTATGCATATCATGTTACTCCCTCCCATCAAAATTCCTGCAATGGCTTCCCACCTTAGGGTGAAAGCCAACATGTTTGCCTAGCTCACAAAGCCAGCTTTCAATCTGGTCCCCCTTCACCTCTCCTAGTATCCTCCCTCTTGCTCATATATCAGGCACAATATTCCCTCATTCCTTTACATGTGTTATTTTCTCTGCCTAGAACATCTTTCCCCAAGACATCTACATGATTTACCTCTTTGGACATCTTTGCTGAAATGTTACTGTCTCAGTGAGAAATTCCCGATCATCCTATTTAAAATTGCAACACTGTCTGTGACACAATACTTGCTATCTCTTCCCTGCTTTATTTCCTCTATAGCCCTCAACAGGATCCAAACATCTTGTGCATTTTATTTATGTGTTTGTTTACAATCTCTCTCTCTCTACCACTAGGATGGAAGTTCTGCCAGCCAGGGATGTTTTGTTCCCAGCTATATCCCTGGTGTCTGAGAATGTGCCTTGCACAAAGTAGACACTCAATAAATATTTTTGAATGAATAGACAAATTTAATATAAAAATCCTTATAAGGTAAGATCCCAATTTTATAAATGAGAAACAAAAGTAATTTGCAAAAAGTCACACATGTAACTAAGTCTAAGATCTAAGACTTAAAACAAGTCTGTGTGGCTTTAAAACTCTCTTTATAACCTAACAAAGTCTCTAGAGTTACTGACTGTGTAACAGCCTCCTTGGGCTGTTCTTGTGTAAAATATTTTTTGCTAAATCGATACATAGCACTTTGCTTTGAATTTCATTTATACAATCCCTAATGAAAATAAAAATTTTCTCAGGTCTCTTTTAGCCATTTTTTTTACAAATGTTTTATTTATTTAGTTGGTTAGTTATTTTAAGACAGAGAACAAGCGAGCACATGCATGTGAGTGGTGAAGGGACAGAGAGAGGGAGAGAGAGAACCCCGAGCAGGCTCAGAGCTGACAGTGCAGAGCCCAATGCAAGGCTCAATGTCATGAACTGTGAGATCATGACCTTAGCTGAAATCAAGAGTCAGACACTTAACCAAATGAACCACCCAGGTGCACCTCTTTTAGCCATTTTAAAAAGAATTTCTTTTGTGAACTGGGTATTTACATTCTTTCCCTATTTATTAGGGTTTTAAATATTTTCGTTAGTGATACATAGGACTTCTTTATATGTTAACATTATCCTTTTCTTCTTTTGGTTGTAAACATCTTTTCCAGTTTTGTAAAAACTGTATTACCATCACAGCAACTGCAAAATGGAATGTGATACCTTGGGAAGTTCAAAGGAAGGTGACTACAGAAAATGCAATGGGATGGAATTCATGAGCTCAAGTAACATATGGGTACAGCTAAATGCCAAGCATTGCGTTTGCGGCTGGTGATACGAAAGGAGCAAAAAAGGTAGTCCTTGCTCTCGCTGAGCAGACAAGGCACAAATGTGCAACGTGCACGCGATCTCTGTACGAATGAGAATTGCCAGGAGAACATGTCAAGAGTGAAAGCAGCATCTTGTTGAGTAGCAAGGACGGCAGCAGGGCTAGAGGAAAATATAAGGGGGAGTACGAAAGCAAGGAGAGGACCAGAAACCGTCAGTGTTGGAAAGACTATGCAGGGCCTTATAGGCCATGTAAGAACTTCAGTCACTCTCCCAAAGACACTCAGAAAGCTTTGAAGGACTTTATGAAAGAGAAGTGTGTGAGTGTGTGTGTGTGTGTGTGTGTGTGTGTGTGTGTGTGTGTGTGTCAGAGAAAGTATTACTGTGTCTAATAATCAGATAAAAGAGCTGAGTTTTAGTAAACAGTCCCTAAATTTCCATACAACCAAGAACTCCATTATTTTATGCCTCTTCTAAGCATTTTCTTAGTTCTAACAAAATAAGGCTGGGAACAGAATCACCAAACTACATGTTGGCAGTGTGATATACTAACAGACTGTTTTTCATTTGTTTGTTTTTTTCCTTTTAAAAAATTACCTTTCAATAAGAAAGGTAGCTTGAAGCATGGAAGCTTTCCCAACACCCCTATTCTTATCGTGACACAACACATGTGAGGTAAACACTGCGTGGTTACACTGCACTTTGGCTCACTTTCCTGCTTCTCCTCCCACCTCACTTGCAGCCAGACTGGGCAAAAATCCAACAACTTCCTCTTCAAAAGCATGCATGATAAAAGCATTCAGTGCCTTGAGGATGAAACTCTCACAATGGGAAGGAAAAAACATCCCTGTCAGAAAGACAGTTTGACAGAAGTCAAGCTGGGGACAAACTCTTAGAGCCCTGGGCCCTTTTTACACTCGACTTTATAAAGGCCGTAGCAACAACTGGCCACGTTTCCCTTCCTTTCTCAGTCTCTCTGACCCAAGGAGCGATTTGTTATCTTTCCACTCATCAAGAATTAAAATATAAATGCTACAGCAGACGGGATGGCAGGTCCATAACCCCACTCTCAATGAGTAAGTAGAAAGTTTTCTCAGGCCTTGGCTCTGACATATCAACCCAATCTGAATGGTACCTTAGCTCCTTGCCTCCAAAAGAGGAAAAGTGTAATGCCTTTACCTATTTGCATTGTTTCCATTTTCTTCCCTAATCCTTCCAAGATGCTGTTACCAGTGTCATTACAGAACTGTTGATTAGCACTCTTAAAAGGGAAATAAGTCCCATTAATGTAACTCAGATGTAAAGTCACAATGAAGACAACTGTCCAAAATTTAGGGGCTGGTAGAAGGCTATGAAATCTACCAAAAGCCAGATAGATTTATATATAGACAATCTAGGAGACTGGACAGAAGAGGCTGAATACCTATTATTGGGTGACTGAGGAGGTCAGAGTGTTTTAACATACCGATAGGCTTACAAATGTTCTAATTTAGCATGAAAGATATCAAGAGTATTTTTTTTTTAATGTTTATTTACTTTTGAGAGAGAGAGACAGAACACAAGCAGGAGAGGGGCAGAGAGAGAGGGAGACAGAATCTCAAACAGGCTCCAGACTCTGAGCTGTCAGCACAGAGCCTGACGCGGGGCTCGAACACGGGAACAGTGAGATCATGACCTGAGCTGAAGTTGGATGCTCACCGACTGAGCCACCCAGGCACCCCTCAAGAGTATTTTTGAGACATCGGAGAAGAATGAAAATGAGAAATATGCACTTTAATTCATGCTAACATGGCACTGTTACAAACACCAAAATATTCTGGTCAAAGTAATAAAGCCTAGAAGGTACCTGAAGATTTGAGACCGAATTTAAGAGTGTGCTATGTGACCCAGCTTAACCTGAACAGCTGGCCAAAAGAAAAACAAACAATAGGAACACTGGAGCACAGATATTTATAGAAACAGTAAAAAAAAGTTTGGTGAGAAAATGGTATTCATTTGGAAATGAACCCTAAAGAATTAAAGTTCCACATATTTTAAAAACATGGGGTCAGAGTACAAAAAGTCAGCAGAGATCTCACTGGACAGACAAGTTCCTTTTTCTTGTTAGATACTTGTTGCTTCCCATAAGAGAGACACTAGGTTTATTTCTAGCACTCCCACGTGTGGTTTCCTCCCTCCGCCTGAGGTCACACAATGAACTTCATTTGATGCTGTATGTGTTTTACATTTGAATAGAATGGGTAAAATAAAAAAGTGAAGAGAAAAGAATTTGGCTGGGGTTTGTAATTAGGGTGATGGAACTGAGATAGGGAAACCAAAGGGACCCAGGAAAGAAAAACCTATTTGTTCCCTTTGCTATCTTTCCTGCTTCTATTCTTGCAAGGACCTGCACCCCAGCCCTACATAGGCCTTAACACATGTCCTCCCTGCACGGGACAAAATTAATGATATCTTTGGAGTCTGCCAGCACAACCTAAACCACTGGTGCTAGGCATCTCAACACCAAGACCGCTGGTTTCAAGAAATAATTGACTTCTGATAGACACCTGGACCCTGTCCTTGTTCTACCTGGTTCCTGGATGCCTGAGATGACATGTACGCCACACGACCATCCCCAGTAAAACCCGGAGACCTCAGATAAATCCACACCACAGGCATGCTCCTTCCCTTTCCCAGGGTTTCAGAGGGTCCGTCTGGATCTGCTCTCCCTGTATCTTCGTTAAACTCTCCTTTCATCTCCTGCTGGCTCCCAAATGCCTACCCTGTGTGAAACCAAGGACCCTCCAGGCTGGTCCTGCAGGATCTTCTCTGAGTCCTTGGACCTGGCCTGTCATCAAATCATTTGATAAAAAGATAAAATCATTTTTACGGGGATTTACTTTATAGGAAGAGTCAGCAAACTTTTGGAGATTAAGCCAGATAGAAAATATTTGGGCACTGCAGACTATCAGGTCACTACTCAATTCTGCAGTTGCAGCATAAAAGCAGCCACAGAGAGTATGTAAACCAACTGGGCTGTGGCTGTGCCAATAAAACTTTATATACAAAAAGTGGGGGGTGGGCTAGGTGGCGGTGTAGACCAGACCCCTCTGGGTTTATGTTCCTCAGGCAGAGTTCACAACCACCCATTCCTCTTATCCATTCAGTATTTCTTACGTGTATGTGGTTGACTAAAAAACTTGCTACCTATGCAGAACTAATTCTATTTTTTCACATCGCTGTATTATAAATTCCTCCTAATTTAAAAGCAAAAGTCAGTTACTTATAGTGCTCAAAGGGTCCTTTTAAGATACATTATAATCTCACTTCCTTATTCCAATCATATCTATAAGTCCCATAAAAGGAACAATACCAATAGCAAATTGCTCTTTCTACTTCAGCAGCACTAAAAAGTTTATCCTGGAAGGATCCAAGACTAAAAACCCTTTCTTTAAAGAAAAAAAATCTCAATTCAATGGAAAATTACATATTTGGGGCACCATAACACTGTGATGAAAAAAGGGTTACTACTAGACATGTCTTACCATGATTGTTTTCTTGCTTAGACTGGTAAAATGAAAAAACAACATCAAGCGTACAGTCTGATAGACCTGGATATGAACTTGGCTCCTTCAGTTAATATTTTTGTAACATTTGACAAATTGTTTAAAATCCCTTGAGCCTTGGAGCACCTGGTGGCTCGACTGAGGGACTGACTCTTGATTTCAACTCAGGTCATGATCCCAGGGTTGTGGGATTGAGCCATGAGGGTGGAGCCTGCTTAAGATTCTCTCTCTCTCTCTCTCTCTCTCTCTCTCTCTCTCTCTCTGCCCCTCTCCCCTGCTTGTGCCCTCTCTTAAAAAAATTAATTAAAAAGTCCCTTGAACCTTAATGTTCCTCATCTGTTAAAAAGGAATAATACCACCTCATACAGTATTTTTAACTTATAGGACATTATATGTGAAGAACCTAATACTAGGCCTCGTTTAGTCAATAACAAGCGGTTTTTTTTTTTAAGTTTATTTATTTATTTGGAGAGAGACAGAGACAGCATGAGTGGGGGAGGGGAGGGAGAGAGAGAGAGAGAAGGAGAGAGAGAGAAGGAGAGAGAGAGAAGGAGAGAGAGAGAAGGAGAGAGAGAGAAAGAGAGAGAGAGAGAGAGCGAGAGCGAGAGAGAGAGAGAGAAAGATTCCCAAGCAGGCTCCGTGCTGTCAGCACAGAGCCTGATGTGGGGCTGGAACCTAGGAACCGTGAGATACTGACCTGAGCCCAAACCAAGAGTCAGGATGCTTAACCAACTGAGCCATGCAGGCGCCCAGAAAGTGTTTTAAGTTTAAAAACCCTAAAATATATTTAGTAATGAAGACAACAATTCAAATTACAAAAATTAATCACGAAATACTTATAGGGATAAAGTCAATCGCAAGTATAGCTATTTCCAGCAAACTTGTGGACTAAGTTGCTATAGATTCTAAGACACATAGGTTTCATAAATAGTTATGGTAAATAACGAAAGAAAAAGAGAACTCTGGTCCCCAGAAATTATTCATAGCAGTGGCTGAGGAAATTACTAACTTGGTTGACATTTTCATGTCCATGAGAAGAGAGATATGGCCTTGGGCCCATAAGGGACAGAATCTGGACCTGTGATCCTATATGAAGCTGGGGGTCTGAAAGCGCTGTCAAGTGTATGAAAAGGGAACTAGAAAAGTCTGCTCACTGACCAGAAGATATGGCATGAAAGTCTGCCATCTAGATGGCACTAGGTGGGGGGCAAAAAAAACTTTCTTGAAAATGCGAAAACTCAAGCTTTCTTACATTCTTGTGAGATCCGAGTATAAACTATCTATGAAATATGAGAGCATGAAGGCTAAGAATTAAGATAAAAACTGACTGTGTGTAAAGACCTTGGGAAACAGTACAAATTAAGCACAAACTCATTTTAGGAGGATACTTTCATACCCGAGGGAGCAAAGGTCTCTCAGAGAAAACACAATCCACACTAATAATGAATTCAAAACCAAAGATTATTAATTACACAAGAAAATGAAACTGGACAATGCAGAAGAAAATTTTAGTGAACTGGAAAGACAGAAAACAAGAAATGACAAAGAATGGCACATAAAAGTAGGAAATAGGCCAGACAGGTCAAGAGACAAGAAGGACAGAACAGGAGAGTCCAGCACACCTCTATTAAAGCTGCAGAAGACTGTGAGAGTTTTACAGGAACTAAAACAAGACGTATGTCCTCTAATTGTAAAGATACACCGAGAATGGGGGAAAAAAGATAAAAATAAATCCATACACTAACAAACTGTAGTAAAACTGCAGAAACCAAAGGCTAAGAGATACTTGTTTTCTGCAATGGGGTAAAAAAGTACTATTTGGACTGAAAGCAGACTTGTAAAAAGTAACAAAGGTCAGAATACCAGGTGTCCCTAGACAAAAATGTTAAAACACCTATTTTAAGTACATTCAAAGAATTATAAGAAATCATGTCTAAAGAACTAAAGGAAAGGCAAGTCTGAAAATGATGAATTATGATGATATAATCTCTATTATCAAGAAACAAATTACTTAGGGGAGCACATTTTTTCTCCATATTTCTTTTTTTGTTTTTAAGTTTTATTTATTTAACTAATCTCTACACCCAACACAGGGCTCAAACTCAAGACTCCAGGATCAAAAGTCGCACGCTCTTCTGACTGAGCCAGCCAGGTGCCCCTCTCCACAGTTATTTCTATGGGCTTTTTAAAAATTAAGGATCATTATCCCTCTGTCCTGTTCAATATGAATATTAGGTCCAATGTGAGGCTTGACTTTTAATTTTGTAGGTTTATAACATTTAAATCTTACATTGTTGTGTAAATATAATCGACATTTTATTTGTAATTCTCTTCATTTGCTCCTGACCTTAGATGATCGAACAATGATTAAACTTTTAAATCCATTATGTTTCCTTTTTTTCTGTTGCCATAAGCCTGTTCTGCAGCCTGCCTCCAATAATGGTGACAAGCTGAAAATCCTGGAGCACCCTTGAACTCTTCCGCTTCGGGAAGCAGAGGATTCAGTGTTACCAGGTGAAGAAGAGCGGCAGGCCGTTCTCTGGCCTCATCATTCGCAGGACCACCAGGGCATCCTCCCTTAGTGCACCCTCAGACCCACAGGCTAGAGTGTGACTCTTGCTGCCTGTCTAAGCTTTCCTGAAGTTCAAACCTATTCTTTCTTCTCAAATCTCTATAACATACACAGTTTTATATCTGATGAGGTTTCAGTAAAACAATGCATTTGACAGGATACCATAAACTATAAAATGCTATATAAATATTAACATGAACACCAGTTAATAATAGCAGGAGAGAAGGAAAAAACATTTAAAAGATTTTGCTATGGGAGGAATACAACAAGAGACAAAAATAAATTCACTAGAAATCTCACCGAAGATCCAGACCGGCTTCTTTCCAAAGTAAATCCATCAAGCGCAACATCTGGAGTGTCAACATATCTTGTCGTAAATCTAAGGGGGGAAAACTGTGCTTTATTATAAATGCTTTCCACTTTATGTCTAATAACATTAATTCAAGATTAGCTAATTCAGACAGAACTAAAATCACTGACCAATATGGTGCTAATATTTTCCCAAAATTTTAATGTTGAGCGGATCTATTTTGCTAAATATTAGGTTAGTTGGTTAGCATGTGCCTATAACACTATTTCAGAAATTAATATTTTTTTTAAGAGAGAGAGAGAGAGGGAGCATGTGCTCGGACAAACAGAAGAAGGGCAGAGAAAGAGAGAGAGAATCCCAAGCAGGCCCCGTTCTCAGCGTGGAGCCTCACACAGGGCTAGATCTCACAACCCTGGAACTGTGACCTGAGCCAAAAATCAAGACTTGGACACTCAACTGACTGAGTCACCAAGTGCCCCAAGGTAAATAATATTTTTAATAGGGGCGACTGGCTGGCACAGGCAGTAGAGCATGTGACTCTTGATCTCAGGGTCATGAGCTTGAGCCCCAAGCTGGGTGTAGAGATTACTTTAAGAAAAACAAATAATTTTTAATTGTTTATCATGTGTAAGTTACAATACTGATCGCATGGGTGCTGTAATACTGTATAACACAGCAATGGCTGTATACAACATCCACACAATTCATACTGCTAGTTTTTTTCTTTCCCAGTCGTGTTTAGGGAAGCACAGGAAGTTCTAAAGAATCACATAAGGCATTGTATGCTTTGATGATGGGTTACAGAATTGTAATAGTTGATTTTATTTATTATCATATCTAAGAATAATCTTTAGGTAACAGAGCGCTTTGAAAGTACTGACTTACATAACATTCATACCGTCAAGTGGGATTAGATGTCTAGCAAAACACTACAAGTTCTTTTTAAAACAGTTGTAAGCACATATTATGCTAAGCATATTTACTTATGTACCTTTCATTCCTTTCAATAAACCCAACATACAAATACTACAATCCTTATAACCATGGAGAAACTGAAGCTCAGTGAATTTATGTGACGTATCTGTAATCATACAACCGATGAGTAGTGGCTGTCATAACTGCCTTCAGTTTGGTGTAATCACCTCAGAGGCATTTCCTTTAAAAAATATGAGTCATTAAGATATTTTAATTAAAATACAAAACTATGGGAGCAATATCAAAATTGCTATCACTGAAACAGAGTGTATGAATATACAATTGAAAATATTGTACTTCACAAGCTTCTTACCAAAGAATTAGACAGACTTTGTATTTTGTAGGAAAAAAAGATGAATTATTAAAACAATGCATATAAATAAGCTGTAAAAGATATTTTGTAAGAGGAAAAAAAGGCACTTATAGGACATGCCAAATTCAACCTTATGACCATTGACCTTATGACCTCTGGGCTTACATCTGTTATACATTTACACATCACTTTTCAGAGAAAGCAAACTGGCAACAAATGAAAAATACTAAGGAATTTGGTACTGTAAAAATCTGAGTACATACCATCGCCATTTTTAAAAATCACTCCAACTGAATCCTCACCAAACACTTTGTTGTTGTACACGAGCCACAAAGGCTTCATTTTGGAATCCATGTATTTACACTTTTCAACACTGAAATCAAACAAGGGGAAAATTAGCCCACATCAGTTTAAAGAAATGGCAAGACTGTAAATTTTGCCATGATGTATTAGACTTGGGGAAAACCCTCACCTGTTCCAATTACGTCTGCAGAAGTCAAAACTAGAACATTTCCTCGTGGTAAAAAAGCAACTGGCGTGACAGCTTTGGTTGGCCTGTAGTGATGCCAGATGGGCTAGACTGAGAACCTAGATTTTGCCCTTCTCACTGCCTATGTTTAAAATCCTTCCTTTTCTTTCTTGATTAAATCCTTAACTAACTTTATGTTATTACAGACGGTCAATAAAACCCAGATCATATCATTAGATTAAAATTAGGAATATTATGAATTCATCATTTCTTAAAGAGAGATCCATTTTGAATACTAATACAAGGGGATGCACATCATTACTTCTATTACTACTTTTGAAGGGAATGAAAAAGTGAGAAATAATTTCCCAATCAATTTAAGATCTCATTTTGAAATAGGAAAATAAATTAGTTAATAATGGTTGCCAACATTTTGCACACATAGAATGATCAACCCTTAGAAACCAGCAATACAGAAAACAAATTTAATCACATACAACTGAAAGGAAAATACCTTGTAATAACTTTCATGAATCCCACAGGTAAATTTAAGTGGTAGGCATACATCTCAGTGCACACAAAAATAACCTCTGAGAAATTTAAGAGTTTCCTTCTTTAAATATACAGTACTTACTGGGGCTAACAGTTAACGCTATTGCTCCTTCCTGCAAGGCAGTCACTCAGAAATTCTTTCTGCGTTGCTATTTTTATGAAATGTCACTGACCATAGCAAAGATGGTCACTTACTAGAGTTCTGAGAGGATGACACATGGATTCAGAGGCGACTGCAGGTCAGAGAGAGCTTCCCGGTAAGCATTCTGTTTTAAACAAGTATGCATGGCCTCCTTCCCTTTGGCTCTGTTTAGCTTCATTGCATTCAGTTTGATTAAACTATTTAAAGTTTTTAACTTATTGAGTGCTTCAACCTGAAAAATAAGTTTCCCCACCAAAAAAATTTATTTATGGTTAAAAACAATATAAAGTACTATAGTATCATGTGATATTAATAACTACTCCTTTCCTCCCCTCAACACAAACCCTCAACACCAGCCAAAGTAAAATCAGTGCTTAGCTTATGACAAACATATTAGATATAAGACTAAAAAACTTATTTTTATCACTTCTTAAAGTACCATTATTCACATGTTCTTCAATCCTTTTCTTAATAAAATCTTAAAAGTCAGAGAAAAGGGACATAGATTGTGAGTAAGATGACACTTAAAGTACTCAGAACTCTGCAGCTCACTGAGTAGTAGAATTTTAAACACAATCTGAACCACTCCATTTGGCCAATTCCATAGTAGAAGAGGGAAATCTATGTACAAGTAATCCTGGGGATCCTGCCGTTCAACCTTAACATCTAGTTCTTGTCATCACTCTGGTGTGATATCTTTCTTCTCTTGCCATGAATAGTAGAGTTAGATGAATTGTTGTGTAATAAATTAAATATGAATATAGGGAATATTTATTGTCCAAGTGTATAGTACTTGTTTGTATAAAGTAACTCTATCAAAACTTACGCAAATAAAAAAAATTTATGCATTTAGTACAAGATCAGTCGACAGTGCCCAAATGAATCAAAACCACTGTGTTTAAAAGTTAACTTCATTGTTTAAAAAACTGAGGTCTTTCCATGCCATGTTATGCAAAAATTCATTAGAAAAAGCCTTGACCAACCATAAGTCATAAGAAAGGGTATTTTATTTTATTATTATGTCATTAAAACCGAAACAGCTTGTTAATATAAACACACTTGTATTAACATGTAAATTATATATAACAAGCATATAAAACATGTATATGACAAACATGAACACCTTGGCTCGAACTTCCATGAACAGGAGATTTATTTTACATAATGATTTCATTTTGAACTTTGCTTCTATGAAAAGAAACCACTAAGACTCTGTAGGGATGTGAATTCAGTCATGCAGTTTTTATAGACAGGCTGAGGGCTTGCTCACAGGAAACTGGAAGGTTCTATGTAGCTTGATGAAAATCGAGATGGCTGAAGCTTGCCAAGTTAGCCACAGACACTCCATTTCTCAACAGTTTCAGGAGCTGTACAAACACTGGTGAAAAGGGAACCAGTTGAAAAACAGACTGTGCAAACAGGAACTTTTTGAAGTATTTCAAATTTGAATTTCTTCTATGTTTGTACAGTTGCGAATTTCAGGCCCCATCACTAACCGTACTGATATCCATTTCCTGGAATAGTGTCCTGAATACCCACATGGCCATAAGTCAAAAACTTTAAGTGTTTCAACGCCCTGTCTTTCCACAGATTTACAGTAATAACAAGAATGCCATGTAAAGTGTACCATCTCCCTCTTGCTATTATTCATCAGTCAAGAGTAAAAATGTAATCATACACATGTCATAGGTTCACTGTTATAAAAGTCAAGCTGAGGTTGGGGCACCTCAGTGGTTCAGTCGGTTAAGCATCCGACTCTTGATTTTGGCACAGGTCATGATCTCATGATTCGTGAGATTGAGCCCTGCAAGGAGCTCTTTGCTGATAGCACAGAGTTGGCCTGGGATTCTTCCTCTCCCCCTCTCTCTGTCCTTCCCCTGCTCGCTCTCTCTCTCCCTCAAAATAAATAAATAAACATTAAAAAAAAAAAAGTCAAGCTAAGGTTCCCAGAGAATGAAGAAAATGTACAATGTGGTTTGATCATGAGTGAGGTCAATTCATGAAGTAGGACCCCATCAAGTGGGGCCTTACAAGCTTTGGTAAAAGTTCAGGGGAGATCCTCTCTACATGCTAGGTGAGAGCTGGATTCATTAATCAACTAAAATAAAGCCAATCAGACCTTAAAATTCACTCAGTTGAAATTTTTGTGGCAGCTTCAGGATCTGAAACAAACTTCCAGTGGCATTCAGAAATGAGAAACACAAGTGTGTTTGAATTTACTGTCTTTCTCACCATTTCCCTCTTGGTTCTGAGCTCTGCTCTTTTTGTATCAAGCTCCTGATCTAACTGGTTTTCCTTTACAAGGCAGGTCAGATTGAGTTGGCAGATGGATGTGCCCAGAGCTAAACCCCTAGCCTTTCAGAACACAATTTCCCAGGTGGAAAACTCCAAGTCTTAGTTCTGTCCCTGGATTCTACACTGGAAACTGCTGACGGTTTAGTCTGCAATTCTCCATTTGTTTGAAAACTATCCCCAGATTCTGTGTTGGGAACTGCTGGAGGCAGCTATGGTTCTCCATTTTATTTGGAATTAGTCTATCCTCCATATTCCTTGGCATTTTCTGGTTTATTCCTTCCACAGCCCAAGGTTCCATGGGAAGTGGTGGTACATACAGGTCCTTCCTTGACCAGGAAAACAGTAACATCTATTGGTTACTGTGGTATTATAAAGTGCACATGTTTTTTGGTCTTGTTTTGTATAGATAAATGCTACTCCTAACAGAGATCTCAGAGGTCAAAAAGATGAAAAAAATGGGGCAAGCAGCCAAAGGCTGTTAGAGCATCTGCCACTTTAAGATGACTTCCGTAACAGGAGAAGTTGGCCATGAAACAGGTCAGACTGACACTAGGTCACCTGCCAACATCAGGAAAATCTCTGTGTAACAAGGTACACTGTAAACACGTCGTAATTCCCAACCCTACTGCGTGTCTCTCTTAGGTATTAGGTGAACCCTAAGAAACCCAAAGGTCTAGCTAAAACAAACAGGATCCCTTAAATCTAAAAAGTTGAACACACCACCTTCCAGCCCAACTGCTCATTTTATGTCTAAGAATTACACGTAGGGGCGTCTGGGTGGCTTTGTCAGTTAAGCGTCCGACTCTTGGTTTCAGCTCAGGTCATGATCTCACAGTTCGTGAGTTCGAGCCCCACATCGGGCTCCATGCTGACAGTGTGGAGCCTGCTTGAGATTCACTCTCTCCCTCTCTGTCCCTCTCCTGCTCACTCTGTCTCTCCTCCCCCAAAGAATAAATTTAAAAAATTATTAAAAAAAAAAATTTACATGTAAAGGTCACTTTTAGACAACAGGCTTGAGGAATGGAATGTAAAGCAATGCAAAAAGACCCTCATGGGCCACTTGCCTGAATACAGACAGACCCATCCCGTGACCCACCTCAAAATATCCCCAAAATATCCAATGGGCTACTTACAAACAGGCACAGTTACCAAAAAAGAGAAAATTCCATAAGTCCCTATACCTCCTCACCTTCCCCCTCTAAAAACTGCCTCATTGCAGAGAGTCTCTCCTTTGCTGTCCTGCCAGCCCCTCTCTTGCAGTGTCCTCCATAAACTCCTATCTCCTTTGTTCTGCCTGGGGTGAATTCTTTCACCACCCTGCACTACATCACCCAATCACCAGCCAACATTTGTGGGCCCCCATCCAATCAGGGAAGACACAACATTACAGTCCAGGAAATTTCAGATAGCCAGTAAAATGATAAAAAGAGAAAAGATATTTATAACAAAATTCTATAACAGACTGAGGCATAAAAGTGACCTAATTCCTACTACTCTTTTCTATTCTTTGAGCATCCATTCTAACAACCCTCTATCTGAACTGCTTTTCCACTCTAAAGATACTACTGAACAGTTAACTTATAAAATAACACCACCTGAGGCTACGGGCCATTCTCTTCAGGTATCTTTCACATCTTGCTCAACCAGGGAGGATCCTAAAACTTTTTGTAAAGAGATTACCTCTGGAGCCAAGTTGAGAGAGGGAAATAAAATTTCACATTGTCCCTTTCTTTCCAGGTCCTGACTAATTGGTTATTGATCCTTTCTCTCCCAGAGAAAGCTATGTCCTTCTTCCCGGTCTTGTTTCATACCCTAGAACCTGGCTTGGCTTTCTGCTCACCTGAGATATGCAAGCTATTCTTTCTTTTGGCTATCTTGGAGTGACTCTAGATCTTGTGAAGATAACCTCTTTTGCATCTACTTTGAAGATGCTTCTTAGGTGCACAGGATTGTTTAATACTGCCAGAGATAGTTAACTGTCAAGGCTGAAATCTTACAATATTTTAGAGGACTTAATAACTTTATGATCAGAAATTTGGCCAAACTGGAAGATAGCCTGACAGGAATTGTTTTAGGCCTTCTCCTCCAAGCTAAATTAGAAGCTGATATTCAGAGTCTGATAAGAATTTTTTAGGCCTTCTCTCCCACACTTACCCAGAGGGAAAGAAAAACATTCTAACATAGGTAGGTAGGTGTGTCAGCCCTTTGATATAATTTAGACAGCAACCCAATTCTTTGAGGAATTAAAAACAGCTGCCCTTGTTCCACAACCCTAGTCTTTACGGGATCAGAGATGTAGCTCCAGAAACAACTCAAAATCCACCAATACTTTTTACCAAACCCCAAATCTCCGCTATTTATCTCAGTGGACTTGGAAGTATAAATTCTGGTCTTAAGAGAACAAAAGTTATAGGAAGAGCTTGCATTTTTTTTTTCTTTAAGGTATAAATGTTCTACCAGAGTATTCTCCAAAATTCTTATCTAGACTATCTCTTTGATGTGCAAACTTCAGGAAGGTAACTCTTTAATTTTTTTAATGTTTGTTTATTTATGAGCCAGAGAGGGGGAGAGAGAGAGAGAAAGAGAGAGAGGGAGAGAGAGAGCCAGTGGGGGGAGGGGCAGAAAGAAAGGAAGACCCAGAATCTGAAGGAGCCTCCAGGCTCTGAGCTATCAGCATAGAGCCCAACATGGGGATGGAACCCACAAACCACGAGATCATGACCTGAGTCTAAGTTGGGCGCTTAACCAAGTGAGCCACCCAGGCACTCCAATTCTTATCAGGAGGGGAAAAAAGGTCATCTGGAACTTGACTTGTTAAGGACAAGACTCTTCTCCACAAGTATTAGAAAAAGTTGTAGTCATCTAAGAAGGTAGCCTGATCTTATTCCATCTACCAAAAAAATAATTTAGAGTCAACTATTTTTTGTAAGCGCTGACTTCCTGTATTACTGTATCTTATCCACGGTAGTAATTTAAAGCTACAAGCTATAAGGTCTCTGTTTGCTTCCATCAACGTTGGTGTGTGTGTCCAGACATATGTTTTACATGTGTGGTATTTTCTACCTCCAAATGGTACTGCCAAAATTAATTCGTAAAAGAGCTCTGTTTAAATGGCTTTTTAAAAACCAAGCACTTACATAAATTTAGTCTTAACAAAATTCTCAGAAATACAATAGAAACTATCCCAAAGGTTTTTCAAGTTCACATCCTCTGGAATAACTTTGGGTAAATTAAAGCAAGTTTATTAAGTTCATCGGTTGACTGGAAGCAGGCATAGCTTTAGAATTATCAACACTGGATATATGCAGATAAACAGCTTTTATTCTACATGAATTTACTGCCCAAATTCATTTATTTCTATTCTAATCTCTCCACAAAAAAATAACTTAGAACGATGGCTGATTTTGTCTAATGTCTCATGAAGTTTTCATGGGCAAAATAAACATAATTGTTGAGAACAAAAGATTTAAACAGATATAAGTGGAATAAGAGATAACAAAGTTTTTAGCAAGAATTATATTTTATTGTATGTGTACTTAAACATAGCTTCCAAATTTCTGGTAATTTGAAACTTTAGAGCTCTGCTAAGTAAAATAAATATAAAAGAAATCTGTTGAATATTTAGATCATGCCCAAATAAGAAAATACTAAACCATTAATTATTAAACACAGGTTTATCTACTTTTGGCTTATTACAAACAAATTAAGAGATAAATGGATGTGTTAGTGCACTGGAAAAATTGAAGAAGGCCTACGCTTCTAGAAATTGTGAAGTGTATTCATGAATTTGCAAATCTAAAAAATGCTGGTATAACAGTTCAGAATTTCTTACTTCTTAGTTTTCACTAAGAACTAAGATTTCTAAGGGTTAAGAAGTCTTTTTTGTGTGTGTGTGGGGGGGGGCACCTAGGTGGCTCAGTCAGTTAAGCATCCAACTTTGGCTCAGGTCATGATCTCTGCTGTCAGTGAGGAGCCCCACTTGCAATCCTCTATCTCCCTCTCTCTGCCCCCCTCCTCGTGTATGTGCTCTCTCTCTTCAAATTAAACAAATATTAAAATAAAAAAGAATTATTTTTCTTGTTTGAATGTTTTGAGAGAGAAGGCATGCACAAGCAGGGAAGGGGCAGAGAGAGAGAGAATCCCAAGCAGGCTCCACATTGTCAGCACAGAGCCCTACGTGGCGCTTGAATTCATGAACTATAAGATCATGACCTGAGCCATATTCAAGTCAGATGCTTATGTGGATCTTGAGACACTTAACGGAAGACCAGGGGAGAGGGGAAGGGGAGGAAAAAAGTCACAGAGAGAGAAGGAGGCAAACCATATAAATACTGAGAACAAACTAAGGGTTGATAGGGGGGTGGAGGAGAGGGGAAAGTGGGTGATGGGCATTGAGGGCACTTGGGATGAGCACTGGGTGTTGCATGGAAGCCAATCTGACAATAAATTATATTAAAAAAAATAAAAATTAAAAAATACCAATTAAAGCTACAGTGAGGTAGTCTTACTATAGTAAAATAGGTTTTACTTTGTCTCTCTATATCTACATATAAGATGTAAAAATAGAGAAAAAAAAGTTTAAAATTTAGATACCAAAAAGAAAAAAATCAGATGCTTAACTGACTAAGCCAGCCAGGCAACCCTAACAGTTAAGAATTCTAATTAATATATGCAATTAAAACCGCAGAAATAAGGGAAACATCTCTGTATGCAAAGAAACCAAAATGTATGTTTTCGGTAAAAGGTTTGAGAAATGAGGATAAATTGTTTTGAGGAAAAATTTGTAGAAAGTTTGTGAAAGAAGAAATCTTTGGCAAGGAATTTTATGTGTGATCAGGACTAAGACTGGAATGTAGTTTTAATATAAAAAGTAAGCTAGTGCAAAATTGGAATTTGATTTTCTTTCTGTTAAAATGGCAAAGGTTTTGTTTTGCTTTTTACTTTTAGTCCACTTTTGATAACAGATTGTGGAAGTTTCTTTACCTTTAAGAGATCTGCCTAGAAAACAAAGATACTGTGTTTTATCATAATAATTTCTTGTGGTTCCCGTCTTTATCAGGTCTTTGATTACGTAGGAAACTAAGTCTTCTCAATATTAAAAGAGCTAAGTTCTGCTAAGAAAATCTAACCGGGCCCCTAACTTTTCACAAGCCAAGTATGACATCGCGTTGGGCAACTTCCCTGAAGTGACATGACTGAGTCAGAAAATACCTGCCAGGTGGCCTTCATGACTCAGGACTCACTCCTCTGATTGGGGAGAGATGTAAATGAGCCTATCATCAGGTACTTCTCCGCAATTCTTGAAATTATTGCAGAAACTACTGCTAAAGCAAAAGAGGCCCAACAACCATCTCTAGACTCTTTGGCCAAAGCTGTTCTTGATAGTAGGACAGCATCAATTATATCTTAGCCGAGCAAGGTGGTACCTCTGCTGTGGGCAACACCACCTGCTCTATCTGTTAGTGGTGCTAATGTCTTAAATCTTGATCATAGCTCTCCGTTGAGCTGAGAGACTGATCAAAGGGGAAATGTTAAAAGAAAATGACAGGCCCAAAATGCTAGGCCACGTCATCACATTGGGGCTTAGGACCTAACCTAATGGCAATTTCAACCTCCCCCAGGAGTGTAGTCTTAACAGTCTGTCAGGAATTTTCTGGTCAGCACCATAAGGTAATTTGTCACATGGGCACTCTCGACCCGTCAAAGGAAAATGAGGAAATCCACCTAAAAAGGGAAGGTGACTTTCCTAAAACAATCATTTATTTTCGTTTGCTTATTGTCCCACCACATTTCTGCCTGTAAAATCCTTCTCTTTTGCATGGCTCCTCCAAGTCCCCTCTAATAGATTAGCTAGATGGGAAACTGCCCAATTCATGAATCAATTAATAAAGCCAATTAAATTGAAAAAAATGGGTTTTATTCTCCATGCAATGAGAATTACTTTAGGGATTTTAAAAATGGAAATGACATAATCCATCTACATTTTTAAAATGTCACTTTATCTGCTGTGCAGAGAAGAGTGTGCGTGTGCAAGAATGGAAACAAGGGGCACAATTTAAGAGGTTAATGAAGACATCCAGTGAGAGGAGATAATGAATTGGACTAGGACAATAGCCAAGAACAAAAGAGACATTGATAGAAATGAGATATATTTAAAAGGACTATAAAATTAAGGGGACTGGGGCGCCTGGGTGGCTCAGCTGGTTTAGTGTCCGACTTTGGCTCAGGTAATGATCTCCTGGTTTGTGGGTTCAAGCCCTGCATCGGGCTTTCCACTATTAGCATGGAGCCTGTTTCGGATCCTCTGTCCCCCTCTGTCTCTGCCCCTCCCCTGCTTATGCTTTCTCTCTGTGTCTCTCTCAAAACTAAATTAAAAAAAATTAAGGGGACTAATAGTATCCATTTCCTATAGTTGTGAAGAATGCTCCATAATAAACGGTGAGTAAATGTTAACTATTATTACCACCATTAATGGGCTCTCCAAAAGGGAGGGATCAGGTAATAGTTGTTTTAACATGAATGAAAAATGATACCATGTAATATATAAGTATCGCATATATAATATAAACCATCTGCAAAAAGCTATGGGCGTTCCTTTGGCAACGCAAATGAGTTAGAAAACTAGAATGGAACTGGGAACTACTACAAGGATCTTATATAAAATAGGGTGGAACACAAGAGAGGTATAGGAATGAGTAGGTTAAGAGTGAGGAAACAAATGGCCTTCAAATGAGATCAAGAAGTTAGAAAATGTAGCAAAGTAGGAGAGTATTCGTCATGAGGGAAAAGCAATGTACCCAAAAGCAAAGTCTGGGAGAGATCTTTTAATTCTATAAAATATTTCATTCAAGGGACATCTGCGTGGCTCAGTCGGTTAAGCATGCAACTTCACCTCAGGTCATGATCTCATGGTTCGTGAGTTTGAGCCCCGCATCAATCGGGCTCTGTGCTGAAAGCTCAAAGCTGCTTCAGATTCTGTGTCTCGTGCTCTCTGCCCTGCCTCCACTAATATAGTGTGTGTGTGTCTCTCTCAAAAGTAAACATTAAAAAAAAATTTTTTAATAATAAGTAAATATTTCAGTCAAGTAGATGGAATACACTGATTTCAGGTTATATCGCTAGATGAAACTACCTTGCTAATAACTTTCTAGTTATGTGCAGCTTATAGTCTGATGTTTACACCCAGACAATAATCAACACCTGGAGTAAAACCTTTAGGACTCCTTGCTCTAACATGCGCCCGGAGAGCTAGACACAGTGAAGCTGATAATTCCCCCAATGTTTTCATCAGAGTCAAGATGGAAAGTGATTTTTCTCTGGCTTCTCCAAAGGAACCTATGGCCTTTTACCACCGAGGGATAAAATTTGGGACCTTTTATCTCAATGAAACTTCTAGGGTTCAACTTGTATGGGGCATATCAAGATATCTGTAAAGAATAAGGTAAAGAATAATTTTTTGCTCTGGCCCGTCCTAAGACCAAAAATGAGGCACAACGGCTAGTGGGCCTCTTTGGATTGTAAAGGCAACATACTGCTCACGTGGGTAATGTAATACAGCCTATGTACTGAGTGACCTAAAAGAGTACTAGTTTTGAGTGAAATCCCCCCCAAAAATAAAGCTCTGCGATGGGTCCTGATTGCTGTGCAACCTGATGTGCTACTCGGTCCGTATGATCCATCAGGTCTAATGGTGCTTGAACTGTCAGTGGCAGACAGATAGCTATTTGGAGCCCTTGGCAGGCCTCTATAGATAAATCATAGCACAGGTCCTCGGAATTTTGGAAAAGACACCTGCTATCTCCTATAGACAAGCACTTTCCTTTAGAGAAACGGCTCTTAGCTTGCTACTGGGATTTAGTAAAGACTGACTGCTTAACCACTGGCTACCAAACAAGCATGTGACCTGAACTGCCCATTAAGAACTGGGTGTTACCTGATCCACCAAGCCATAAGGACAGGTAAGCAAAATCATCAAATTAAGTGGTATATATAACACTGGGTCTGAACAAGCCCTCAAGGCACAGTAAGTTATATGAAGAAGTGACTCAAATGTCCATAGTTTCCTCTTCTAGCTACACTACCTTCTCTTTCTCCGCTTGCACCTATGCCCTCACAGGGAGCTCCCTTCAATCAGTTAACATAGGAAGAGAAGACTGGACCATGATTTACAAATGGCTCTACACAGTATGTAAACACCATAGGAAAGTAGACAACTACAGAACTACAGCCCCTTTCTGAAACAATTCTGAAGGACAATGGTGAAGTGAAATCCTCTCTGTGGGCAGAACTTTGGAAAACGCACCTCACTGTTTCACTTTGCCTGAAAGGAGAAACGGCCATACATGTGAGTATATACCAATTCATGAGCTGTGACCAAAGTTTGATTTATGGTCAAGGATGTAGAAGAAACATGACTGGAAAATTAGTGACAAAGAAATTTAGGGAAGAGACTTCTCTGAAGAGATGAAAAAAAAAAAAGTAAAGAAAGAAAAAAGATATGTGTCCCATTGGATATTCACCAAAGGGTGTCTTTGGAAGAGGATTTTTATAATCAAGCGGATAGGATAAACTATTCTGTGGATACCAGTCAGCCTTTTTCCCAAACACCCCTTCCATCACCCAGTGGGTTGATGAACAAAGTGGCCAAGATGGCAGGGATGGATGTTATGCATGTGCTCAGCAACAGGGGCCTCCACTCACCAAAGCCTACCTGGCTATGACCACCACTGTGTGCCCGCTATGCCAGCAGCTGAGACCAATGCTGAGTTCCTAATATAGCACCATTTCTCCCAGATGGTCAGTCAGCTATCTGGTGACAGACTGATTACAGTCTGGAAGGGGCAATATTTTGTTCTTACTGGAATAGAAACTTAACTCTGGATATGGATTTGCCTTCCCTGAATACAATGTTCTGTCAAACTATCAACTGTGGGCTCACAAATCACCTTATCCACCATTTGTGGTGTTCTACACAGCATTGCTTCAATCAAGAAACTCACTTCACAGCAAATGAAGTGTAACAATGGACTCCGGCTCATGAAATTCACTAGTCTTATCATGTTCTCTACTAACCTCAAGTAGCTGGCTTGACAGAAGAGTGGAATGGCCTTTTGAAAACTAAGTTACAGTAGCAGCTAGGCGGCAATACCTTGGAGGACTTAGGTAAGGTTCTCCAGAAAGCTGTATACGCTCTGAGTCAGCATCCAATATATGACAAGGCTTCTCCCACAGCCAGGACTCAAGAGTCCAGAAATCAGATTTAAAAGTCGAAGTTATACCACTTACTATTCCCTTCCAGCAACCCACTAGCAAAATTTCCTTTTCCTGCAACCTTATGCTCTACTGGCACGGAGGTCTTAGTTACAGAGGGAAGAATGATTCCAATGGGGGCATGGCAATGACTGTATTGAACTGGAAGTTAAGAATCCAGCCCAGGCACTTTGGGTTCCTCAAGCCTCTGGACCAACAGCACAAAAGGGCATTATGATGCTGGCTGGTGTGACTAATCCTGACTGTCAAGGAGAAACTGGCCTACTGTTCTATAGAGGTAAGGAAGAGTAAGCCCAGAATACAGGAGATCTCTTACTATTACCATGTCGTGTGACTAAGATCAATGGACAATTACAAGCTGACTTAGGCAGGACTATTAATGGCTTGGACCCTTTAAGAATGAAGGTTTGGGTCAACCCAGCAAGTCAAGAACCAAAAGTGAAATGCTTACTAAAGGCAGAGGGAATGCAGAATACGTTGGTAGAAGGTAGTAATAAATACCAGCTATAATCACATGACGAGTTACAGAAATTAGGATTGTCATGAGTATCTGCTTATTTTTTATGTATGTGTGTTTTTGTATGTGTGTATATACATAAACATATATTATGCTATAGGTACACACACAGTCTGTTTCCTTCCTGCTCTTGTCCTTCATTGCTCTTTACCTTTATCCTGTAACGTAAGACGTCCTGACTTCATATCATAGTATTTAAGTGTTAATGTTACATCTAGTATTTAATTTATAGCATAGCAGGAATAGTAGACACCACTCAAGGATAGTACCTCCTATTTTGGGAAAGAAGTGCATTTTTGCTTGTACTCAAGGTACTTGTATCATGTCAGAAGTAGTTCTCAACTTGCTACAGTCTTTATTTGGAGATTAAATACGGTATACAGAATGTGTATACATGCTGAGTAGATCTGTGATGGTTAATTTTATGTATCAACTTGACTGGCACCAGGGGGTGCCCAGATATTTGGTCTAATATCATTCTGGGTGTGTCTGTGAGGGTGTTCTTGGATGAGATTACCATTTGAATGGGTGGCTGAGTAAAGCAGACAGCCCTTCCTGATATGGGTGGGTCTTATCGGAATCTGTGAAGTTCTGAATAGAACAAATAGGCAGACCTTCCAGCAAGAAGGAACTCTGCCAGCCTGACTGCCTTTAGCTGGGACATACGTCTTTTCCTAAAACTACTTGGGTGTTAAGCTTGTCTGCTTTCAGACTGGCACTTACTTTCTATTGATTCTCCTTGTTCTCAGGCCTTTGGATTCAGATGGGAACTTCATCATCAGGTCTTCTGGGTTTCTAGCTCGCTTAACTTTTCTTAGCCTCCATAATCACATGAGCCAACTCTTTGTAATACAATCTCACCATACTCCTCTGCTTCATTCTCTCTATACAGCTGACCATTGAATAAAGGGTTAGGGGTACCGACTCTACCTCTAGCCCCACACAGTCAAAAATCTGGGTATAAGTTTTGATCTCCCAAAAACTTAACTACTTATTAGTAGTTTCTGGCCTATGCTGACCAGAAAGAAGCTTACCAATAACACAAACTGTCGATTCACACGTACTTTATATGTTATATGTATTATATACTGTATTAGGTAGCAGAAAGAAAATGTTATTAAGTACATCATAGGAAAACACATCTATAGTACTGTTCTCTGTCAAAAAAAATAGTACATAAGTGTACTCATTCGTTCAAATTCATGTTGTTCAAGGGTCAAGTGTACACATACACACTCTTATTGGTTGCTTCTCTGTAAAACACTAACATACTCTTCACTGAACTAACACCAACTAGACCAGCAAAACCTACAAATATCACCACCACTATGAATTCTTCCCTAATGTCCTAAGCTTGGTTACATGCCTCTCTTTTGTGCTTCCATAACATTCTCATAATACTTAATCATATATTTCTTAATTATTGATTTGTACACCTTGTCTATGGAAATATAAACTTCTTGATAACAATAACATAACCATAGCACCCTGGTGGCTCAGTCAGCTAAGCATCTGACTCTTGATTTCAGCTCCGGCCATGACCTCACAGTTCCTGACTTCAGTTCCACATCGGGTTCTGCACTGAGTATGGAGCCTACTTAGGATTCTCTCTCTCTCCTCTCTCTCTGTCCCTCCCCCATTCATGCAGATAAATAAAATTCAAACTTAGATGACATAGTTTAAAAAAAAATAGGGCCTGGGTGGCTCAGTTGGTTAAGCCTCCGACTTCAGCTCAGGTCATGACCTCACAGTCTGTGAGTTCGAGCCCCGCGTCGGGCTCTGTGTTGACAGCTCGGAGCCTGGAGCCTGCTTCAGATTTTGTGTGTGTGTCTCTCTCAAAAATAAATAAACATTAAAAAAAAAAACTTAAAAAAAAAATAACATAACTATTTTCACTTCACATTACCAATACCTAACAGTAACCCTCATAGAGTAAGTTCTGAGCAAATGCATATTAAACCATTAAGAAAACCTTCTTGTGCTGATTTAGATGATACTCAACTCAAGAGAAATCACTGCTAAAGGACAAGAGCATATTGTTGCTACCTGTCAGTAAGGATACTGGCATGAAGAACTAGAATAAAGGGTTGCTTTATTTAGATGGCAGAAATGCTCTCATCACATCTTTCGGGGGATGAAGGACCGACCAGCAAATCAAGCCTGGGCCATGGTTATGCTTCTCACTTGAAAACAAGCTATCAAAATACCATTACTATTTCCAATTACTTAGCTATATAAATCAGGATTATCTCCAAAAGAAAAATGGATGCTGAGACTACAACTATCAATAATAGCCCCTGATTGTGCAATTCTGTATTCAGTAAAACAGCTTCATGGTTCTGTTTAATGGTTTATATTTTATTTTAGCTTCAAAATACATTTATACTCATAAAATGACAGTGTCTATTTTATATACTGGATCTATGTTTAAGAGAGCTGTGGTGCTACGAAGGTTTGAAAACTCCCAGTATGATAGTTTTCTAGCTGGACAGCCCTAATTTTAAAGCTTCTTCCTCTCACTTAATAGTTGGGTTTTTAGGCAAGCCAGTTAATCTCCTGGAGCCTCTGTTTTCCCCCTTGTAAAATCCAGACAGTATTAGCAACAGTAAAATAATACACTTATAACACTTAATATGGTTCCTGGCATATAAGCATTTAATATCTGACCAATTAATAGCACTAATGTCTCATCATCTACAATGATTAGAAAATGAAGGCTTGGAAAGAAGATAAGGGCCTGCAGGCCTATATATACTTTGAAAAAGTAGCTTGAGGATTCTGAATTCTAGCTGTTATAATGACTATGAACTTAAAGTGTCAGAATATCTCAAACTAAAACAAATGGCAAAATACATGAATCATAAATACTATACTAACTGGAAACAGTAACTCAGGGATATGAAAAAAGAGGATCTAAAAATTTCATGACCTTTATCACCATCACCATCACCATCAAGCCCATTGTTAATCTTATCTACATGGGTATTTCCTATTAAAACTTAAGGCATGTTATTAATATAGATACTATGAAGAATCCTTAATTTTTCAGGGAGCACTCAATTAATGTTCAGCTAAATTTGTTAACACTTCATTTCTTGACTTAAAATTTTATTTAAACATGTATTATTGGGGCACCTGGGTGGCTCAGTCGGTTAAGTGTCAACTTTAGCTCAGGTCATGATCTCGCAGTTCGTGAGTTCAAGCCCCACGTTGGGTTCTGTGCTGACGGCTCAGAGCCTGGAGCCTGCTTTGGATTCTGTGTCTCCCTTTCTCTCTGCCCCACCCCACTTGCACTCTTGTCTCTTTTTAATGTTAATTAGGTTTAGTTACTGAAACTTCCATGGAATAATGGGAGAAATAGCATATGACACAACTTATCAAATACCATGCGGCACACTGAACATGAAAAAACAGACAAACAAACAAAAAAAAAACGGTACCTGCTTAGAAAGCACTTTCATGTGCCCTACACTTCCCCGGCAGTATGCTTCAAGGATGACACCAAACTGTACTGAGACAGCAGGAATATGCACTTCTGACCTACAAATAAGTTAATAATATCAAGAAAATTTGCTTATAAAACACTTCACATCACTGAATAAAAATACTGACTTCATATTATGAAATAAATACCAATCAAAAAACAGAAGAATACATCATCTTGTCCACAAATTATTAGTGGAATGGGCATCTTTCCAATTCTTTAAACACCACAGTTCAAAAACATGTGTGATTTTATAATTTTTTATTCCAAAAATCCAAAATTTTCACATCTCACTTTCTTTGCTTTTTGTAGATGAAATGGTAATATTGACAATTAAGACAATAGAGTGAAATGCAAAGATGTGACATCATGCAACTGACTAATCCTTCAGTTAGCTTCTATTCAATTTTTGTCACTTAAAGAATGGTGTAACCATTTTAAAAAGGGAGGAACAACATATTTTGTTATTCCCCGAGGGGCTTAAAAATAGGAAGATTGAACTGGATGAAAAAGATAAGTTAAAATAAGAAAGGAAAAACCTCTATGAATAATAAAGGAAATCAAGATTCAAAAATGTAGCTCCCAAAATTATTATCAAAATAATATAGAGCTTAAGAAGTTTAGCTAAAATGGGGGGAAGTCCTATTTTATGATAGTCATTAGTTTCAGTATTCTGAAATCCAGATGAAAAAGACAAAAATGTCTGAGTATAGAGTCAAAAATGAGGAACCAACAATTTTTCTAGAAAGAAAGAATTTCATTTATCCTTTCTGATTTTAGTCTTATATAAACTTGATGAAATAAGGTTCACGTATTTCTGAAAATGACCTAATAAAGAAGTTGAAAATAATGCTGCTCTTGTTATAGGAAAACTTTAAAATCTTTATCTATTGGTAGCAATGATATTAGTACCCAAAGCCTTTTGGAAGTAATAAGTCAATTTGGTTTTAGCCCAAATATATTAACACAATAAGTGAACTTTACTGGAAAATAGCAATACATTAATTTTTAGTTTCAGTTAAAAGTCAAGGAGGCTGGTGGGACACTTATCTGAATTACTTTGCCAAATCCGGAAAATTAAGAGTTGGGTATTGAGAAATAGGAGAAGACACCGAGAAGAGTACAAATGTTATAGATGGCTCAGAAACAACTAAACCAGCCGACTATTATACTAAATGTAAATGTATTATGCTGATTTATATTTACAAAAGCACAAGGCGGACTCAAATCCAAATTATAAAAGACTTACCTAAGGTGCCAAAATAGAAATTGCCCTATCCTCCGGTTAGCAAGTGCTCTTTCTAATAGGAATCTAGAGAGGGCACAATCAAGAAAAGGCTCGTATTTCAAAACTTGCACCAGTTGTAAAAGATACTGAGAGAGTTCTTCATCACTAAAAGAAACAGAAGACAAAATAAGTCACTCAACAACCAGTACCAGAAAGAGATTCCTTCCTATTAAGCCGTCAAACTATAACTTACTGAAATGCAATGGTTCTTTTGGGTCAGGCTTGTTATGTATGCTTATTTTCACTGTCCAGCATTTAAAATAACACAAGAGGGGCGCCTGGGTGGCTCAGTCAGTTAAGCATCCCACTCCCACTTTGGCTCAGGACATGGTCTCGCAGTTCGTGGATTGGAGCCCCACACTGGGCTCTATGCTGACAGCTCGGAGCCTGGAGTTGGCTTCAAATTCTGTGTCTCCCTCTCTCTCTCTGCCTCTCCCCCACTCATGCTTTCTCTCTCTCTCTCTCCTCAAAAATAAACATTAAAAACATTTTTTTTCTTAATTATAAAAATAAAGTAACACAAGAAAAGCTCAGGCTATCCTATGGGCAGAAGGGGAATGGAAAAGAAAGGAGCAAAGAACAGATATATGAGGCATTTTCATTAAATGATCCTGGTTTATACGATTAACGATTGTATTTACAATCAGCTCAGAGTTACAACAAAATCAGATATTTTAATACTGATTTCTGATCATGCTAGAAAAGTTATACAGTTAGTCAACAAGTTTTGGGGTTTTTTTGTAAGTTTATTTTTAGAGAGAGACAGTGCAAGTGGGGTAGAGGCAGAGAAAGAGGGAGAGAGTCCCAAACAGGCTCTGCACTGTCAGCACAGAGCCTGATGCGGGACTCGAACTCACAAACTACAAGATCATAACCTGGACCAAAACCAAGAAGAGTTGGAGGCTTAACTGACTGAGGCACCCACGTACCTTGGTCAAACAGTTTTTTAAAATAAAAAATTCCGTCAGCACTTTTCAGTAATTTATTTTTCTTTCCTATCATTAGGGTGAAGTAATTCCTTTCCCCGGATAATCAGTGAATGTTAAAATATTAACTTTAAAAAGTTTAAAGGATTAGGAAATGAGTGTAACTGAGAACTGATTCATTGAATTAATACAACATAATATTGTAATTAAATGGGCTGAACTAATTAAGGTTAAGAGGTTCTCCATTTTGTGTCCATCTCCAAATCATTCATTTATAATTATAAATATACTCTTATGAGAGGCAATTCCAGTGGTGAGGTAAGATGAATCCCGAGTCCTCTACTTCCTAACTACAGTCTTGGGCAATAAATAGTTAAGAAAGTAGTCTAATGCAGATCTGGGACTGAAACCCAGGGCACTATATTAAAAAAACCTAATTAGCAGAAAATTTATCATAGGAAAATGTGTCAGAATTACCGATACGGAACACAGAGATCACAGCAGTCTCTTCCTACGGATCACTACATTTAAGAGAAACACTTGGGGGACTCCTGGGGGGCTCAGTTGGCTAAACATCCAACTTTGGCTCAGGTCATGAGCTCATGGTTTGTGAGTTCCAAGCTCCACATCGGGCTCTGTGCTGACAGCTCAGAGCTTCAGATTCTGTGTCTCCCTCTCTCTCTGCCCCTCCTCAACTCTCGCTCGCTCTCTCTCAAAAATAAACATTAAAAAAAGAAAAGAAAAGAAAACCACTTGGCTGAGTATAAAGGGAGCCAGGTAGCCCCTTCCCCTCAGGTCTCCAATGCAAACTTAAGGAGACTAAATAGCAACTGGGAGCCTCATTTTTTAAAACCATCTATTCACCAATCTTAAGTTTATTGTTAAATCTGCACCCTTTATAAAACCTACAAATGGGGGGTGGGGGTGCCTGGATGGCCCAGTCAGTTGAACATCAGACTCTTGGTTTTCATTCCGGTCACAATCCCAAGATCAGGGGATCAAGACCTGAATCGGCTCCACGCTGAGTATGCAGCCTGCTTAAGAGTCTCTCTTTCTCCCTCCATGCCTCCACCTCCCAGCCACCATGCACATGCACACTTTCAAAATGAAAACAAAAACAAAAACAAAAATAAAAACCCAACCAACCTATAGATGGTGTAAAAGAAAGGAAGTCTAGAAACAGAAGGGCTTCCTCTTTCCTTACACTTCTAACTTCACTAAAATAACAATGATTGAAGAGTTTGTGTAATTTCTTTTGGATATCATGTGGCTTGAAACATATGACTTTAAAAAGAAGAAAAAGTGTAACAGTATCCATAATTGCCTGAGAACTTCTATTTTTCAAATAGCCATACAGTATAAACCTTGTTTTTGAAACCAGAAATGGATAAACCTGAAAATGCTCATTGTCTGAGACAGTCTCCATAATGACATTTCTTCAAATAAATCTAATAGATTTTCATACAGGTACTGGCCAAACAGAACCGTACAAACATGTTCACTACAGCACTGGTTAGAACAGGGAAGTCTGGGGAAAACAAAATGGTCTTCAATAGGGAAACGCAGTAAATAAGACATATCCCTATGATAAAATATTACACAGTAGTGAAAGAAATAAACTGTATTTATATGTAATGGTAGAGAATGACCTCAAAAACCTAATAATGAATTTTTAAAAAGCAAGATTTAAAATAATACATACGGCAAGACATATTGGTGTAATTTTTTTTTTTTAATGATTCTTTATGCCAAGAATGCCGACTGGCTTATGTCTGTCAATTTTAACGTGTTTCTTTTTTTTTTTTTTTTTTTTCTTTTCTTTTTGAGAGACATAGAGACAGAGCGTGAGCAAGGGAAGGGCAGAGAGCCAGGGAGATACAGAATCTGAAACAGACTCCAGGCTCTGAGCCATTAGCACAGAGCCCAACATGGGGCTCAAACTCACAGACTGTGAGATCATGACCTGAGCTGAAGTCGGCCGCGTAACCGACTGAGCCACCCAGGCGCCCTGGTGTAATTTCTTAATGTACACTATTATTCTATATATTTTCACAGATATAAAAATGTAGTATAAACAGAAAAATGTGGTATAAAAGGATATAGACCAAATTCATAACCATGGTTGTCTTTGGGAAGTGAAAGTAATCAGGACTAGGTAACAAAACTATGAGGAATTCACCTTTAGCGGTAATGTTATCTGCTTAAAAGTATAAAATTTAAAAAGAATGTCAGGGGCACCTGGGTGGCTTAGTTGGCTGAGCGTCCGACTTTGGCTCAGGTCATGATTTCACAGTCTGAGTTCGAGCCCCGTGTCAGGCTCTGTGCTGACAGCTCAGAGCCTGGAGCCTGCTTCGGATTCTGTGTTTCCCTCCCTCTCTCTGACCCTCCCCAACTCATGCTTTGTCTCTCCTGCTCTCAAAAATAAATAAAAACATAAAAAAAAAAAAAAAAAAAAAGAATGTCAAAGTATGAACACTTGTTAATTCTGAGTGGTGGACAGAAAACAGCTAACACAGCAGCAGGCCTGATGACTATCCTTTGAAAAAGGCTGTTAACAACACTGGCCTTTGGCTGGCATCTGGAAACACAGCTTTCTGAAGGCTTCCCACCACCTAACAGAGAAGTGTGGCTTTATGTGCATAAACTGTTCTTACCAAACAGTATAGTTTTTGCCCAACACCCATTTTCCTTCTAGGGGGCTAGAATTTTGCTTCTTTGTTTGGCAGTGGGTGTTTATGTGACTAAACCTCAATAAAAACTCTGGCCACCATGTCCCTAACAAGCTCCCCTGGTAGACAATATTTCAGACACGTTGTCACAACTCACTGCTGGGAGGAATTAAGTATATTCACTGAGACTCCACTGGTAGAGAACTCTTAGATGCTTCTGAATGGTTTTCTCCAAACTTTGCTCCATGACTCTTTTTCCTTTGCCAATTCTACACTGCCTCCTTTTGCTATAATAAATCACAGCTAAAAGTGTGAGTATGTGCTGCATCCTGTCAATCCTAACGAATTGTGGAAATCAAGGGTGATGCTGGGGACCTCCTGACCCAGGATGTTTTGGGGTTTTGTTTTATAATATAGGCTAAACATGAAAGACAAAGGAATGAGAGAGAGGGAGGGAGGGTAGGGAACAGGAAGAAGACAGGAAAAATATGCTTTCAACTGAATAATTCCTAGCTCTTTCCTTTCTTTTTTTTTTAATTTTTATTTATTTTTGAGACAGAGAGAGACAGAGCATGAGTGGGGGAGGGGCAGAGAGAGAGGGAGACACAGAATGTGAAGCAGGCTCCAGGCTTTGAGCTGTCAGCACAGAGCCCAACACGGGGCTCGAACTCACAGACCGTGAGATCATGACCTGAGCCGAAGTCGGACGCTCAACCGACTGAGCCACCCAGGCGCCCCGCTCTTTCCTTTCTTATGAGGCGTTCAAGCAGACATCACCTTCTCTACCTATCCCCAAGTTATTCCTTTCCCCAAAGAAAGCCACCTGCAGAATACCTCATCTGTCGCAGGCAGCCCACAGCGTATTCTCGCACGTACTGATCTGGATAGTTGAAATCTAGAAGCTCCAAAGCCTCCCGGGGGGGTAGTTTAGGCCAAATCTGAAGTAGTGCTTGAAGCTGTTGGAAAATTGAAACTGGTTCAGAAATTACAGGTGAGAAACATAATCTATTTTTCCTTGGCACACGGGAGCAAAGATGGGTCAAAAGAAAGGAAAAGCATACTTGCAATTACTTAGGCCTCAAAATTCCACTCCTGTTTACATAAATTAATAAAGAATGTCTTTACTGAAATATTCTATAGATGAGCGAGTTTAAAAAGCTATGAAATACTTACCTGGGAATAGAATGATATATTGAATATACGATTCTACAATCATTAGCCATTAAATAATTTTATAAAGGAAGGAAAGAGAGAGAGAAAGAAATGATCAAGGAATAGTTAAAGGTAGGAGGGTCTGGGTGGCTCAGTCAGTGAAGCATGTGACAGGTCATGATGGCACAGTTGGTGAGATTGAGCCCTGCTTCAGAATCTGGGCTGACAGTGTGGAGCCTACTTGAGATTCTCTTTCTCCCTCTCTCTCTGCCCCTCCCCTGCTCGCTCGCATGCACAGGCATGCACACACTCGCGTACTCTTTCTCTGTCTCAAAATAAATAAAGAAACATTTTTTTAAATTAATAATTATGATTTGTAGCCCTTCAAAGCTCAACCCTATCAGACAAAATCTTATTCCTTAATATTTGATGTATTTCAATGGGTTTGTTTGGGTATCACATAAGGTAGCACTTGGAATCCAAAGAAGACACATAAACTGCATGCAAGGCTAGAACTACAAAACCATGGCAAAGAGATGAAAATGACTAGAAGACTTCTCTTACTGACTGCTCAATCTCAAAGTCATATTGCAAGAGGTAGCCTGCAAGTATCTGCCAGCTGGCTACCTTGTCATTTGTCATTTGACCTTTTGTGTGAAACTTGGGCTTTGAGAACTAAATAAAAATAGTTTTTATTTTATTATTTTAATTCTACTAGTTATTCAACCACTTTCATTAATTATGTCAAGTGCCCAAAACAAGTCAATAATACTTGACCTTTTTGATTAACTAGCAGCTAAGTTTAAAAGTATTTTCTCATATCAAGCAAATTTAACCTCACTAAAGATACTTTTTAAGAAATTAACTTAATTTTTCTGGGGTGCATGGGTGACTGAGTCAGTTGAGCATCCAACTCTTGATTTCAGCTCAGGTCATGATCTCATAGTTCCTGAGATGGAGCCCTATGATGGGCTCTATGCTGACAGCACAGAGACTGCTTGGGATTCTCTCTCTTCCTCTCCCTCTGCCCCACTGTCTCTCAAAATAAATAAATAAACTTAAAAAAATAAACTTAATTTTTCTATTATTATATATGTGCAGAAAAAAATAACACTTCTGAACTACTTATCTGATTACATTGCTATTATAACTATACATTTACATAAACTAACAGTTATGAAATTTGATATTACATTTACATAATAAATTACTTAAGTTATTCAAATATGATAAAATGTTCACTTTTTAACTTTTACCTTAAATTTTTCTTTACTCATTCTTAAACTTGCATAAATAAAAAAAAATAAGCTTTTTACTTGCTCTTCTTACGTATATAGCACATATATACATACAGTACATAAATAGACATATTCTTACCCATGGTATCAAAATATCGTAGGGATAGGGCTATTAGGGAAAAAATGTCTAAAAATGCTCCTAACAAGTGTATGAATGAAAAAAAAGTTTGACACATACTGGTTTAAAGATACGAAACACCTACCTCAGACCACTTTTTATCACTGATGGGACTCCCTCCCAACTTTGCCCAAAGTCCTAAGAGACCAACAGTCCTCATTATAGAAAGAAGAGTTAGGGGGAACCATTTCCTGAGGGTCTGAAACAGTAGTTTAAAAAAAACTAGCATCCCCAGTTAACACATAGAATACAACGCGACATAAAAACAATACAGTGTAGATACTATTCTGTAATACTAGATGGTTAAACTATGCTAGGAGTTAAAAAGAGCCCTACTATTGGAAAGAAGTTACCTTTGGTAAGATTACTTATAATTATTTAACAATCATTTAAATGTCAACTAAATAAATTTGCAAAACTCACTACTTTAGTTTGAGGAAAGCTATGGGAGCAAATAGGGAAAAATCTGACTCAGCCATTATTATTATTAACTATAATAATAATTATAAATTATTTATAGTAATAAATTAATTATAATATAATTAAAAATCTGACTCAGCCATTATTAACTATAAATAGTGCCAATTAACTATTGGGCTTTTGCAAAAACTATTGAACAGAATTATCTTCCTGTAGATTAATGGAAGGCTACTCTTTTTTAAATCTTGGGGCAGTGGGGAAGCTGCTCTTCTACAGAATTTTCATCCATGGCTTTTGCCTTGTATCAGAATACAAACTTTGCACCAGGCTCCGGCTCTCCACTTCTGAAGGTAGTCAATTTATTAAAAACTCAGTTTATATTCTTTTGCACTCATTCACTGTTAACTGGCAACGAGACAAAGTTCTGAAAGCAAGCACATTACTTTTTATTCCATCAACTTTTTTTCTCTAGACTACTAATAAAGAGGATTAGGATTGGCTTTCTTCTATTGAAATGGAAGACATTAGGTTATATACGAAAATAACGTTTTACACTACCTCGTGGAGATGAGACAAGTATGCCAAATTCCTGAATGTAAAAAAAAAAATTTCTATCCCCAGGGTTCAAATAAAGAAATACTACGCATAAATTGGCTCATTCCATTTTCTGACAGTTGACTTAAGAAACCTCTCTCTCAGATTTCCTTTAAGAGTACACCAAGAAATTTCTCCTATTCTAATGCTACACAAAATAATAACATGATGCATTTCTTGGATAAGCAGTTAAAACTGAACACTAATGGATACATGAGAAGCAAGCAAATATGCCAAATAAAAAATGCTTATCCCACCATTACAGGGGTTTCATAGAAAACTAACCTTGAAAGTAAATAAGTAAGTGGTTAGAAGATAACTATGTCAAAACAATCAAAATCTATCTAAATGACAAAAATAGTTCCTTTTCAGAGTAAGTAATCTTCAATTGGTCTAACTGTATAAACAGTTTAAATGAAGTACATTATAATACAATTAGGTAACATGACTCAAAAAATTGTCAAATACTAGAAATAAACTAAGAAGTCCTTTCTAAACTGAGAGAAGTAAAATAATGAAATAAATTTTAAATGTATATGATTAAAATAAACATGCGTTTCTTGAAAATCTTTAGAAGTCATTATATGGGGCGCCCGGGTGGCTCAGTCAGTTAAGCACCCTACTTTGGCTCAGGTCAATCTCACGACTCATGAATTCAAGCAGCTCAGAGACTGGAGCCTGCTTCAGATTCTGTGTCCCTCTCACTCTGCCCCTCCCCTGCTCGTGCTCTCTCTCTCTCTCACTCTAAAGAATAAATAAACGTTAAAAATTTTTTTTTGTAAAAAGTCATTACAGATTTTATACTTGAAACTAATATAGTGCTAATATAACTAGAATTAAATTTTTAAAAAAAAGTTTAAGTTACTATAGGTTTACTAAGACCAGAAAACTTTTAAAAAGATCATCTGAATTCAAACAAGTAAGGTAAACAAATTTGGTTATTTTAAATACACCAAATATATTCATTCTGATTAAAAAACCATTTCAAGGATCTTTCTATAGAGCACTGATAACCCCTGCATTTAATATATGACAGTGCTTTTTTTAGGGTACTGAAAATTACATCAAGAAACTAAAATTTGGTGGCTCTTTGAAACAGTTTTTTTCCTTTCTTTATTCTGCCTAAAGGCAAACATTCATAAATACTGCCTGACTAAAATGAATGTTAAAATTGATCTTTTTAACAGGTTTATGCTCTAAAACATCAGCTTCTAGAAAGAGGTAATTTTCAAACAATACATGCTCATTTTAGAACAGTTAGTGCAAAAATTAAAGTTGTTTTAATATCAAAACTTTGGAGCTCATTGAATTAAACTGTTAGAAATAATTCAGAACCTACTGCATGCAGGTAGTAATTACAATGATTCAACCAAGCGCAATGTTTTAATTGTTCTTAGTGAAAGATACTAAAATCTGGAATTTTAAAAATCTTAAACTTTCTAGTCTATCATTTAGAGTATACATATTTAACAGTCTAAAACATGAAAATTTCTCCTATGGAAAACTATCCAACCTATGGAGATATACCTATGTAAAAAAGGACAACGTACATGAAACCAACAAAGTAATAATATATTCCCAAAAAGAATTACAAAATTATCTTTTGCTCTTACCTGAGCAACATCCTCAAGTTTATTCCACTTGATGGACAGCAGTAATTTTGGCAGTGACTGTGGGAAATTCTCTCTACAATCTTGTCGCAAAGTCCAAATAAGATCCATTTCGTTCTCACACAGTTGAGACAAGGGATCCCTGTCCAAGATTTCTTTCAGTACAGCAAGAAACTTTTTTCCACCTCGACTCTAAGAAAGAAAAATACTCATTCATCACCTAATTTAATTCTGTAAACATCAGTGGCAAACACAACAAATTTATATACAAAGAATTTATAAACAATTTATGAGCTTTAACATGTAAAATCCTAAAGATCTAATTCCTTAAAAAGATTACTAAGGATGGTTTCTCTTTTTATATGTTTTATTGATAGAATATTAAATCTGTAAGCTAAGGATGAAGGAAAGTATTATTTTCAAACAGTTCTTAAAAAGAGGGGGGGAATGCGAATTCTTTAAAAATCCATGTGCAAACACTAGGTGGCAGAATTGCAATTTGGTTTAAAAAGTCATTTATTATTTGGACTGAATTTCTTTCTATCCTTCCATTTTAATTTTCAATTTCTATAAATAAATAAAACAACAAATATGAACCAAACATATAAGTTTTCTTGTTAGCTCAGAGGTATAAAATCCTTTTGGA